>JAUMJL010000016.1:2517500-3110935 GCA_033558185.1 Dromococcyx pavoninus | reverse complement strand
GGGTGGGGAACGATTTTAGGAGGGGTTCCTTTTTATTTTGTTTCTTGTTATCTTTTTTTTTTTTTGTCCAGAGAAGAGGTGGAGATACTTCCCCCCCTTCTTAACCCGGTCAGACAGATTTGCTAACCTAAAAACTTTCCAGCCTGACTAATCAAACCAACCCTATGGGGAGGGAAAAAATGTTTGGAGAGAGGAAGAAAATCACCTGATAAGTGGGGGTTTGCTTTTTTCTTGAGGGGAGGGTGTTGCAGAGGTTTGAAATTGCAACCTAGCCTTGCAATTTTAAAAATTCGCAAAAATTTTGACACCAAAAACCTGTTTTGCGAGAAAAGCAGGAGCAAAGCTCTCCCATGTTTTCCAAGTCGTGACCATGAAGTGAGAGGGGAGACGCTGTCCTACTGAGGGTGCCCCACTGCCCTGGGCACAGGCTGTCCGCTGCAGCCTTGTCCGTCTTCTGTAGAGAAAGGCTTAAGGAGAAGCGAGAAGCATTGGCCATGCACAGCCTTGGCTGACTGTGCTTGCTGTAGAGCGCAGCAGCAGAGAGAAAAGGATCTCCGGGGGATCAGCAGACCAGGGAGTGTGAGACGTTGAGGAGCCCGAGTTTCGGGTGCCTATTTGGATTTTAGTTTCTAGGGGAGATAATATTGTCCCTTGAACCCCTGCCAGCCCCTGTCGAAGGCCATCATGATCCCTCTTCTCTTTGGTAGCAGTGGCCTCAGGACAATGATGTGTCTGATGAGCAGGATGAAGTTAGAAATGACTCCACTGTTTTTTCTCGTTGCTCCCCTGCAAACCAGCACTGTGTTGTCTGTAGCTGATTTTGTCGTTCGCAGAGAAATCTGTTTCACAGGATGTGCACTCCTCCTTTGCATCCTTTTCTCTGCTCTCCACCAAGTGTAATAATTGTAGAGAGAAAAAAAAGACGGGCAACATAGCAATAGTGGAAAGCTGGTAATAATAATCAGTAGAGTCATGAATCTGGCTGGGGTAAAACGCAATTTGTAATTTCAGCTTTTTTTTTTTTGTAAGCAGAGCAAAAATACCCCCCCAATGGATTGGGCTTGTGCCAGTTGCTTTTTATTGTACACATAAATTGTGATAAGATTTGTTCTTGGTTTTTTGTTTTTTAATTCTTACCCATTTATTCCTGCGGCTAAACTGTTCATTTTTTTTCTTCAAAATCTTTTTTCTTGCTTTATTGTAAAACCTCTTGTCCAGCTATGGCTGGACAACTACTTACTTTGTTTCTTAACCCCTCCGATACGGTGTTCTCATAATACACTGCCTGAGGTGCAGTTTTGGGTTACATTCGCGTTTTATCTGTTCAGTCATAGTAGCAGGAATAAAACGACTTATTTCTGTTGTACTTCAGTCTTACGAAAAGGTGCCCATAGTTTAGTGACAGTTTACAAAGGCTTTAGTACCACCTGTATTACAAAATGGGGGACCCAAACTCCCGAAAGAAACAAGCTCTGAACAGACTTCGTGCTCAGCTTAGAAAGAAAAAAGAATCTTTAGCTGACCAGTTTGACTTCAAGATGTACATTGCCTTTGTGTTCAAAGACAAGGTAACTTGGTTTTTATGTTTCTCCATTACTGTGTTATCTGTTATAATGCATGTTAATTGTGCTGTGCAAAGTCTTGCTGCCTGATTACATCTTACGGTTTATGTTTAATAGATTCCATTGACTTTTAAACATTTTTTTTGCAAAGTGCTATAATATTTACTTAGTTTATGTTTGTCATTTTGGCTTTTTGTATGTTCGTACTTTTGTAATGAAAGGGGTGCTGCTGCCTTGTTAAGCGATTAGTTGATCACTTCTGTATTGGGTAAATATTTGTTAAAGTTAATAATGTAATTCTTTAAGCCTCACTGGGGTCTGAGTTGTGTAATTTTTGGCTGTGAAGTGGAGTTGAGAAAGGAGACCAGGCTAAAGTTACTGTGTTTATCTAGATAAAACAGAAGGGACAACCTGGCAGTTAAAGGGAGGAGTTGCAAAATGCAGTATTGAAATGGCCCAGGCATATGTGAAACTGCTGCTACCATTTTGAAAGAGCAGGGAGGGAAAAGAAGAAGCCTTCATTTGCTTGGCTGCCTGGTCTGCTGCTACTGGATGCTGCGCATCTGGGCCAGGGTGGGGAGCCTGGTGGTATTTCTAAAGCTAACTGTAGTCCCAGAATTGTAGGGTGGTTTCCACCATAGAAAGTGAACAAAAGGAGGGTCTTACAGTGAGTGGAAGTGTTGTGCAAATGAGGAAATGAAGATAGAAAGAAATGGCAACAAAGTACATAATGGAGGAAGCACATGTAGATAAGCACTGAAATTATTTAATCCCCTCAAATGCATGATTTTTGCATTCAGTGTAATAGTTACGTGTTTTTTAATGAAGACTGTTCTGAACTTTTTTTAATTGAAAGGTTTCCTTGAAGTTCCTACATTCAATTTGCTGTTCATCAGTTCTAGTGCAAGCACAGATGAATAGACTGGGATGTAATTTCTTGTTACTGCCTCATAATAACAAAGAGAAATATAGATGTTGAAGCAGTGGTAATGGGTTTTATTAGCTGATATGACTTCATTTGTTTTAGTGGAATCATTACTACTTTGTGGTTGCTCTGTAGAAATTAATTACTAATGTCCATTTTAAATTCTATAAAATTTTCTTATATCATAGTGGACTGAAGATGTTCATCTAGTACCAGTTTGCTTGAAGTAGTTTAGCTCAGCCTAGCTTTGTCAGAAAGGGGTTGCCTGTTATGTGTTCTGGCTGGGGGTATGGAGGGTTATTTGATTAAAATACACTTTTATCTGTCATGTAGTTCTCAAATAGGTCAAGACTTCTTATGAGCTATAAAAAAGCTGTTAAAAGCAGAGGTACAACTTGAAGTGATTTTACATGCAGCAAAAACTGTTCTTCTAGATTCCTTATAATGTTTTGGCTTTGCTTGAGAGAGTCAAATATTTGTATTGAATGTAAAAGTTACCTAGTAAATTAAAATAGTCTTTCTTTGAGAAAGTTATTACTTGTAGCTAATTTCAGGTTGAATCTTCATCACCCACTATTACTTTGTATGTAAATTTTATTATGGTTTGTGTCAAAGTCCTAACTTGCATGATGTGCACTTTATACATGATTGTTAACAGAAAATCTCTAGTTCTGAAATAAACTGTTACTTATAATTGCATAGAAAGGATTGTGATCTTAACGTAACCTGTGCTTTTTTTTAGAAGAAAAAGTCAGCACTTTTTGAAGTGTCTGAAGTGATACCAGTCATGACCAATAATTATGAAGAAAATATCCTGAAAGGCGTGCGGGATTCCAGCTATTCTTTGGAAAGTTCCTTAGAGCTTCTACAGAAGGATGTCGTACAGCTTCATGCACCCCGCTACCAGTCTATGCGCAGGGTACAGTTACTCTTGCTGAATGTTTGTTTAGTTTGTTTTCAACACTTGTGTTCTTCTATGTGAATGTCAGGGCTAATCCTGCTGGGTTTATTTTCTCCTCTGTTGCACAAGGTTTCTGAAGGGCATGTGTTTGTGGGGTTGATGTTGAAGGGTAACAGCATACGAATTCTTTAATTCTGTTTAAATATGTAGTGCTTAAGCTTTACCTTTCATCTGTCTCATTCAGATATTGCTTGGGAATTACATCGTCTTGCCATCCTTGTCCTTTAGTAGGTGTAAAATCTTGCAACAGCTCTTTCTCTACAGCTAAGTGTGTTTACTTTATGAATATTAGAAGATAGTCTTTGCTAATGTTTTCTGAAAGTTGGAATTTATATAAACTGGATACTGATATTAAAACTCAATTGAAGCCAAGGAAGACTTTAGTTTTGCTATGAGTAGTACAAATAGAAGATTATGCAAACATGGTAATAAATACCAGCTTTAAATTATGTGCTTGTATAGATAAGTTGCTTATCTGTGTCTTTGACTATTGGAGGGAATCTTAAGTGCAGAACTTTACTGCTTACAGGATGTGATTGGCTGTACCCAGGAGATGGACTTCATTCTTTGGCCTCGTAACGATATTGAGAAGATAGTCTGTCTCCTGTTTTCTCGGTGGAAGGGATCTGATGAACCCTTTAGGCCTGTTCAGGTACTTGTTTTTGGTTTTTAACTTCAATAAGTAACTTAGAGTTGGCAAGGAGGATAAGTACTGTTTCTCTTTAACCGGTAAGTCAGTGAGATGAGTAACTTCTGTGTATGTTAGAAAGTATCTTGTTTTTTTTTATTTAAAAAGCAGTCAATGTTTTGAATGCCAAATTCTGCTTCCTATCTTTGTGCACTGTTATATTAGCACTTCCAAAATTTAAGCATCTGCAGAACCCTTTGCAAACGACATGTATGCGTAAATGCATGTAGTATCATGTTAGTATTTGTAGAAATGGATTATATGTGGCTTTTAGTACAATCAAATCTTTGTCTAAATATGATGGTGTCATTAAGATTCTGTGAGTATCCCAAGTTACTGTATTTTGTAAAGTGGAAGAGGGTCACAGATGGATAGAATTTTTTGTATTATGATTTTATCTTGAAATAAATTTCAGACACATTAGACTATTTTTTCAGTAGCCAGCTTGAGCTGGCATTCAGGTTTTTGAACGATGTTTCAAATATGCAGTTTCATATATGTAATTGAAGTTGTATCTTTGAATTGCTAATACGTCATTACAATGAACGATGTCAGTGCTGACATAAGGAAACCAGGGAATTCTTCAGGCTACGCCAAGACTTGTGTGTTGTCATTGCTGTGGGCTCCAATTTCTGCTTCTCATAGTTGAGAACAGGAAAGAAACAAAAGTGGTTGTAAAGCCCCAGAGTGAAGGAAATTAATAGGTTAAAAGCTTCAAATTAATAAATACTGTATTCCCCTCCCTCACACAATGCAGGCCAAGTTTGAATTTCATCATGGTGACTATGAAAAACAGTTTCTGCATGTTCTGAGCCGAAAGGACAAGACTGGAATTGTTGTCAACAACCCTAACCAGTCAGTGTTTCTCTTTATTGACAGACAGCACTTGCAGGTAAGCTTATTTTGTCCCTCTTTCTAACACATATGTTGATTCTAAAATGATCTTTTTTTCTTAGGAACGTCAGTGATTTTATTGCGATATAATCAAGTAGAAAAATCGATCATGCATTCATGCTTGCATTTTTAGCAATTTCAGAGGAAACTTATGCTATAAATAGTTTTTACCTGTGAATCCTATCTGTGGGCCACAGATGTGTTCACGTAGCATTAATTTAATGTTTTTGTATTAAAAATCAAATAAGTTTTAAAATAGGCTTAATGGTGTTTTGGAAAAAATGAAAACATTGGCTTAATTTGGGTGATGTTGCAGAAATTATTCAAGTGAAGAATGAATAGTATGTGAACAGTGAAAATATTTTGGGCATTAGGGGTCACAGACTAACTTTGAGTTCAGGCTGTTTATATGGATGAAACAGCTTTTAAATGTCTGTGGTGTTCCTCCACAACCAATAACAGTCTAATAATTGGGCTGGGTCTGCTGGGTGTCTGCCTATTAGGCTTGAGTTAACTTCCTTCTTTAATAGCTTTTCTTTGGCTTTTCTTTGCCTCTAGACTCCAAAAAACAAAGCTACAATCTTCAAGTTATGCAGCATCTGCCTTTACCTGCCACAGGAGCAGCTCACTCACTGGACGGTGGGTACCATTGAGGATCACCTCCGTCCTTACATGCCAGAGTAAGGTACTGGCCAGCAAAATGGGGAAGATCACAGAATGCAGCAGTGGATATTCACTTCCCTCACCACTTTATTCTTTCAGAGTTTAGAAGGAAATGGACTCATGTTCAGAACACTATACATTGTGAAACTTGATCATCCTGGATTTTTTTTATCATTTGTATCTCAGAACTTTACAATTTTTTTTAGGTGTTTTTCTGCATGGACCTTGTGAAAGAGAGGATGCTCTGCACGCTTCTGCACTGCATCAGAATCTTACTAAAATGTGAAATGAAGGGACTGTACACTGAAACAAATGTATCTGAAAGCACAAGGTGATCATTTGTGGTGGTGTTCCTGTTTGTGCTGGTCATGCCCCCTAACATCTATGTTAACCATCAGTATTTGGAGGGTGAGGAGTGAATGTAACGGGTATAAAAGCCTTATAGCTTTGCTATTAATGATTGTATCAAAGAGCACTATCATTCATTTTAATGAACAGAAAAGTGGCTATTACAATAGGAAGTAAATGCAGGAAAGAAATCTTTAGGGAAAAAAAAGCATCTCATTTAATATGTAGGCATTTTTTGCCTCTCTTATTTTGCTGGGCCATGTCTAAGTTTACTGGCACTTTTTGGATCACTTTCCCCAAGTTGCTGTATAACTGTATGAAAGTATTCTTTTGAGTTGGATGCATTTATACAGATGAGGCAGACCTGGAGTCTGAAGTCGCTAAAGCAGCTAAAAATAAAGTAAAATAATAGCTGCAGAAACAATGTTGGTAAAAGATTATTTTTTCTTGAGAGTTGAGACTTGTAAACTTGCAGGTGAACAGTGCAGGAAATACTGGTTTCTAAAACATTTCTTATGGAAAACCCATTGAGGTTTTTTCTTTTGGAATAGACATTATAAAGCAATGTAAAATAGTGGTTGGAGTGTCAAAAATTGGTTCTGACAGAACATTTTAAGATTGTGCAATGATAAAAGGAAGACTACTGTATAGTTCTGATGACAAAGAAGGATCTGCTTAAGGGTTAAGTACTTTACTGGAGTAAAACTGCATAAGCCTGCTCCCTTTGGATAAAACTAGTGCTTACCTGTTTAAAACTTGTATTTAGCTTTTGTTTGGAATTGGAAAAGATTGGAACTTAAATAAATTAAGTGAAAGATGAGTGGTTTTATTTATGGAAATCCCGTTAATTGAATTTTAGTAGTGCCTTCTGTCTTGACAGCGTCACCCATTGCAAACACTGGAAATGTACAGACTGTGAAATGGCATTAACAAAGATCAGTGGCAAAGGTGTTCTTACATATGGAGGCAATATGTTTGTTTTGAAAAGTAGCTGTCAAATAATCAAATTACTAGCATGCTGTTGTATTGGTGCATGGATATTTTTAGTTCATTGGTCATAAGGTCCTACAGTTTAAACTGGAGGACTAGAAAAACACCACCTGAAAGCTGTAGCTTCACATTAAGAAATGCCTTAAGTTACAAAAAAAAAAAAATTGAAAATGCTGCTCTACAGTATGTAAGACTTTCTAGAATATTTAGTAACCACTCTTCCTACTGATAGTAATTCTAATGTCCTAGCTAAATTGAAATGCCCCTTTGAATGGCCTGCAAGACATAAAATGAAGTGTCCGCGTGAAGCTTGACGTATGGTTTGCAGGGTCTTGAATATCCAAGCTTCACAGTTTTGAATTTTTTTTTTGCTTGCAATCCTGTTCTTAATTTGTCATTCTGGACATCATATATCAGTAGGGAGGATATGGCCATAGTTATCTTGTTTAGCAAAGCAAAGGAGTTGGTAGTTCTTGCATTAGGAATTTTGGGTTTCTTCATTTTGGTTTCTCTTAGGCCAACATAGAATCAGAGTTGTTTGGTTGGAAAAGACCTTTGAGATCATAGAGTCCAACCCTACCTTGTCCACTACTAAATCATATCCCTGAGCACCTCATCTGCCTGTCTTCTAAACACCTCCAGGGATGGTGACTCAACCAATTCCTTGGGCAGCTTGATCATCCTGGATTTTTTTATCATTTGTATCTCAGAACTTCACAATTTTTTTTAGATGTTCCACTGCCCGATAACCCTTTTGGTGAAGAATTTTTTCCAAATGTCCAATCTAAACCTACCCTGGCACAACTTGAGGCCATTTTCTCTCATCCTATCACTTGTTACTTGGGAGAAAAGACCAGCACCCATCTTGCTACAACCTCCTTTCAGGGAGCTGTAGACAGTGATAAGGTCTCCCTTCAGCCTCCTTTTCTCTAAGCTAACAACCCCAATTCTCTCAGCTGCCTCTCATAAGGCTTGTTCTCCAGCCCTTTCACCAGCTCCAGCACCTCGATGCCCTCCTTGTACTGAGGGGCCCAAAACTGAACACAGTATTTGAGGTGCAGCCTCACCAATGTTAAGTAAAGGGGCACAATCATCAACAATATCTTGAGGCTTCTTTTGAGTGGCTGTGTACAGTGCTTCTTAAATGTCAGGAACAGTATGATCTTTTAACTTTAATTCTCTCCAATACAAGACAAGAACTTAGTTTAATGCCATTTTTAATGTTGTATGGGATGCAGAAGACACAAGCTACAGATTTGTTCTTCCTGATGATGATCCCAGAATAATACTGTGCTTTCTTGGGAGAACATAGTTGTATAGTGCTAGTTTTGTTAAGTGTGATCTCTTCTACCCAGCTAAATGAGTGTTAAGCTTTTGCTGTGCCATTAGATTGAGTTGATAGCCATCTGAATTGTGTAAATTGTGGGGAAAAAACGACAAAGGTGAACAACAGGCTTCAGAGTGTGAGAATCTCAGGGAGCATATGAGAGTTTGTTCTTAAATTATTTGAAGTCTTTGAAAGGTGTATCTTTCTCTGCTTCGACGGTAAGATGGACAGAACTGCTTGTACAAGCATTGCCCAAATGTCATAGGCCTGTAGCTAGTCACAATTGATGCCCTTTGTCACATCTGTCTCAAACAAAGCATAACTTATTTCTCAAAAGCTGTTTCATTGCACTAAAATTGCTGTGTGAAGTGATTCGTCAGATACTGGAAATGCAATAGGATTATTTGGTGTTTCTCCTAAAAGGAAAAAAATAGTTACTAAAACTGGTATTAATATTTGACTACTAGAAGCTTTAGATCAAGCTACTGATGTCTTGCTACAAGTTGATTTTTTTGCATAGCACAATGTTAAGCCTATTAGAAGCAACACTGGTGGAAAGCCAGTGATTTTGACAGCTTCAATTGGCTAGAATTTTTAAAAAATTAAATCTCTGAAAGACCTACTTGATCTGTACTTGCAAAATACAAAACAAGGAGAGAATCAGCTCACTACAGCTCTGGTCCTTGTGAATGACCACATATTTTTGTTGCATAATGTTAGTTTTAAAATTAATTTTAAACCTGATTTGAGTGTCACAAAGTCCTGCTCTGCGTACATTCTCTAATCTCGTGAGCTCTACAGGCTTCCTTCCCTGCCCACTTCTGTTTTGCTGCCAGGAGAACATGGTGTTTTCTCATCCTTGACATGTGCTGAGTCATTAGATTCCTTGCAGTTAATGAATGCCCTCTCATGTCAAATCTGGATCTCTAGGGGCTGAACAGTGAGAATGCAGGTTTCTTGATCCTTAAGTGTGAGATTATTCTAATGGACTGCTATAGGATTAATTTAAGATGACAGTAGGGTTCCTGCCACTGGCATGATAGTTGTTAAAGTCAAGAATTACTAGACTACATTTACATCCACTAAGCAGATAGGCATGTGGTGTGAGTTTACTTAATTGCTACTTTCTTTTATTAGCCCAGAAAACCTCCCGTTTTCACTTTTGCATTTATTGCAGCAGCACACTCAGAAGTTGTATCACAGTATCACAAGGTTGGAAAGGACCTCTGAGATCATCAAGTCCAACCTATAACCCAACACTAACACCAACCATCATCTAGACCATGGCACTCAGTGCCACATCCAATCTCCCCTTAAACATCTCCAGGGTCGGCGACTCCACCACCTCCCTGGGCAACGCATTCCAATGTCCAATCACCCTTTCAGTAAAGAACTTCTTCCTCACATCAAGCCTAAACTTTCCCTGACGAAGCTTGAGTCCATGCCCTCTAGTTCTGTCACTGGTCGCCTGAGAGAAGAGACCAACCCCTGCCCGACTACAACCTCCTTTTAGGTAGTTGTAGAGAGCAATGAGGTCTCCCCTGAGCCTCCTCTTCTTTAGACTAAACAGCCCCAACTCACTCAGTCGCTCCTCATAGGGCTTATGCTCCAGCCCCTTTACCATCTTCGTTGCCCTCCTCTGAACACATTCCAGTATCCTGACATCTTTCCCAAACTGGGGGGCCCAGAACTGTACACAGTATTCCAGATGAGGCCTGACTAGTGCCGAGTACAGGGGGATGATAACTTCTCTGGTTCTGCTGACTACACTATTCCTGATGCAGGCCAGAATGATTCCTGATGCAGGCCAGAATGATGTATTAGCCTACAGATTCTGGAACAGCTTTCTGGAATGAAATTATGAGATACAGAGCTTTAATAGTGTTTTACAGAAGGAAGAAAAAATTTAATGTGCATGTTTGAAGGACAGTTCTAACCTGAGTGGTGTTTGTTTTAGAATTCCTTTTGTGGAACAAATCTACTTTTCCATTTCAGTAATCTTTACGTACAAAAAACTTTCCCGAACCATAAAGCCCATGTTATTACTTGTCCCTTAGTATCATTAATACATGGAAAGGACATCTCTGTATAGGTCTGGCCTTGGTTTGCACCCGTACTACTTGATGCCATGCTGATGGTGTGAGAGCAAGGCCTTGGCTTGTAGGCATCTTCCGTACCTGCTGGGCTACTTCACCTTCCTGCAGAAGCTCAGCGAGACCGAGTTAAAAGGTTCAGACGTAGAGAGCTCTACACAACAACTGTAAGTTCCCTGAGCTCTTTCCGGGCTGCCATGCACAAGGGCTGGGTGCTTTGTGTTAGTTTGGTGTTCCTTGTGATGGTGTTGAAGTACAGACGAACTCTGCTGTCGGGAATACTTAGAAGGAAATCACAGTTCCTTCTGCAGTAGACAGTACTACTTGCTGATTTGTGCACTGCAGCTGGGAGTTCATGAGGCTGACTCTACCATGCTGATGCTGTGGGAGGGACACATTAGTTCTACAGGTGAACTGAAGCAAGCTAAGTGATATGAAAGCATAATTTGCACGGCTGACTGAAGTGCTTTTTAGGGCTGAAGATATCTGTGACCTCGTTCTGCTTGGAAAGGATTTTCATATGGTAAGGTCCCTTAATTTGAGCACAATTACTGTACGTTAGAGCACCCACTTGACAAGCTGCTTTTCTGGACTCAAAAAACTATTCAAGCAGCTGCTGCTTTTAAGCCAAAGAAACTGAAGATCTGGAATCTTCCTACAGTGGTACAGCCCCAGTTACTGTTTTGGTGAACACAAGTAGTTTGGTGTGTTTGGTTTTTTTTTTCTGGAAGATAGCCACTGTGTCTTGTTTGACTAGAGCTTGCAGGTAATTCGCTCTGGTTTAGGTGAGAACTGTATGTACTGGAATATACTGTGTGCACTGGAACAGGTTGCCCAGAGAAGTCGGGAATGCCCCATCCCTGGAAGTATTCAAGGCCAGGCTGAATGGGGCTTTGAGCAACCTGATCCAGTGGAAAGTGTCCCTGTCCAGGGCAAGGAATTGGAACTGGATGATCTTTAATCCCTTACAACCCAAACTGTTCTCTGATTCTAGTGCAGTGTCCCAAACCATGGCAGCTTGGGACCAGGGGATCTCGTAACAGTAATCACTCAGTGAGTGCTTTAAAAAATCACAGCAGTAGTAACTGTCATTGTGGTGTTGCTGAACTTTTCAGCGGCAAAATAAGAAAGTGTTTCTTTCTTCAGTCCCCTGGACAGCGAGGTGAGAGAAGTGTACTGGGGTTCTTCCACAAGCTAAACAGTTTCTGCAGATAATTCTAAAATGGTTAGTGATAAAACAGTTAGAAATTCTTCCATGGCTCAGAGCCAGTCAATGACGCTGAGCAGAATTGAATTGCTCTTCAGAACAGTTACTTAACAGCCTAATTCTCCCTGCACCCCCCACCCCATTCCCTTTGGGTGGTAATACTTGCCAGTTTGAGAACTGTAACCTAACTAGCTCAAAATTCAATTGGCAGAGTAACCTAGGTGAAGCGCTCAGCCATGAGACCCCTGTGAGAGGTACCTCAACCTGAAAGACCAACAAGGAGTGCTGTTAGTCTCTTTCATGACTGGCATCCTTCCTTACCCTCTCCCTGGTTTGTCACTGACAAGGTACTTCTTCCTGAGCAATGGAATCCCTAAGGACTAAATCCTTCCTCGCAGCACCTTAGTCTGTGTTCAGTATTTCAAAGAATCATAGAATGGTTTAGGTTGGAAGGGACCTTAGAGATCATCCAGTTCCAATCCCCCTGCCACGGGCAGGGACACCAGACCAAGCTGCTCAAGGCCCCATCCAGCCTGGCCTTGAACACTTCCAGAAAGGGGGCATACACAGCTTCCCTGGGCAACCTGTGCCAGTATCTCACCACCCTCATCGTGAAGAATTTCTTCCTAATGTCCAATCTAAATCTCCCCACTTCCAATTTAAAACCATTCCTCCTCATCCTATCATTACATGTGCTTGTTAAAAGTCCCTCCCCAGCTTTCCTGTATCCCCTTCAGGTACTGACAGGCCACAATAAAGTCTCCCCAAAGCCTTCTCTTCTCCAGGCTGAAGATTGCCCTGATTAGTATTTGGACTCTTGCTTTTTAACGCCAGTGAGAATGATTGTGTTCCGATTCCTCATTTTCTCAAGGGATCTGTAATGCACAGTTCCACCATGGTGTGAATACCCAGGTGTCCATCTGAATGCATCTGTGCAACAGCAGTGATGTGAAACCAGCATGAAACACTTGGCTGACTAATACACTGCATGCAGTGGAAAACCTGCAGTTACTCCCATGGATAGCAACAATCTGTTCCACAACATGTCATGTACCACTGTGTGAAAAGTGTGGCCCTGCATAAGGACAGACTCCCACATATCAAGGAGTACGGTGGAGGCATTTGGTATGCTTAAAAAAAATTATAGAAAAAAACCCCAATAAACCAGCACGAGACGGGAGGGACAATATCATTTGCAGCTGTAAGAGCTGAAGCTTACAGATGTCTGTCAGTTATTGAATATGTAATCTGGTATACTGATAGGACTCACAAGCTGATCCTATCAAGTTACTTTATTTGCTTGCTTGTAAAATCTGCAGTGATGGAACCAGGTCAGCCCCACAGGAGATCTGTTCTGATGCCAGGTGGAACCATGAACCATTTGTCCTTATTATGGTAATTTTTTTCTGTTACTTTCTTTAAGATTTTTCAATGTGTTAGTTAGGGTGAAACCAGTAAAGAACATTTCCAAATATTGAGTCTGATGCTTGACGGTTCACTCCCAAAGCTAAGCAAACTCAATGGTTCCAATTCCTTCCAAGATCATCTCCTAAGTGTAAGTTAAGTTGTGAAATAAATTATGAGGTCAACAGGCTGCCACTAGTGGAGAGATAACAGACAAGGCTGTCTTAAAATAACCAGTTTAATGAACCGGTTCTAAAATAACTGGCCTGCATATTAATGATGTCCTTCTGCCTTATTAAGTAGGCAGCACTAAAATACTATGTGGAATAGTCTGTTATAGGGGAGAAAACCACTCACTTCAGAAAGGGCTTTTTTTTTTTCTGTTTCCCTCTCAGCCTGTAACAATCCTTGCCAGGCTTGAAGGGGAACAGGAAGATCCTGTTGTTGCCATGTTGAAGTTTGCCATTCTTAATTTGCCTGGACACTTTTCAGTTGTAATTATGTAGATATGACGAATGCTAAGTGATAGAATGAGACCACTTAACCATGGGAGGTTCCTGAGGCAGACAGTTTTGATCGAGACAAATTATATTAAGTCACAGTGGGACAGTTACACAAGGACAGAGTTGTCCCAGTACACAGAGTTGAGAGCGTTCTGAATCTTCTGGGACTTCTTGAATCCAGTAACTCCTTCATTCTCACCCTCTGTCTTTTATTTCAGATAATGGTTAAAATCACTCTTGTGTTCTAGTGGTGGGGGTGTGTTTATAGCAGTTGGAGGAAATCCTCACTTCTATTGCCTTCACTACACAGGCAACCTATGGAAGAAAACCATACTGAGAAAAAGGATGATTGGAGATGCCACAACATACTAATTGGGAGATGACCAGTACAGCAACTGCTTAACTACTAGGCGTGTGCAGGCTCTTAGTACTTAAAGGAGGCCTTCAGGAATGCTGAAGAGGGGCTCTCTATCAGGGTATGCAGGGATAGGACAAGGGAAAATGGTTTTAAGCTGAAAGAGGGGAGATTTAGATTAGATATTAAAAGAAATTCTTTACCATGAGAGTGGTGAGACACTAGAACAGATATCTGTATACTGGAACAAAGTTTTGTTAAGTTGTCAGTATATTATTTCAATAATATAAATACTGAAATTCAAATAATCAAGGCCAGGTTAGATGAAGCTTTGAGCAACCTGATATAGTGGGAGGTATCCCTGCCTATGGCAGGGGGTTGGAACTAGATGGTATTTAAGGTTCCTTCCAACTCAAACAATTCTATGATTCTGTAATTGATTTCCAGGCAGAAGAAGCTGTAAAGTGAGAAACAAACTTGATCCAGTGAATTACATAGTTCTGGTGAGTAAAGGTTTTAAAAGAAAAACAGCCCCACCAACTAAAACCCAAACTTTGTATCTATAGTTAAGCTTCTACTCAGAACTGCTTTAGCAAAGCATTATGTTTCTATAAATGGGATTCAGGGATGCTTCTGATCATGAGGGCAAGTACTGAGGGGAAAGATCATTACAAAGGTACTCCTGAAGAGAGGTCACTACACTCAACTAGCCGTGGGCATGTAAGCCGTGTGTGCTTCCAAGACAGCCTCAGAGAGAAAGATTTTGTTGAGAATGTGTATACCACAAGCAACTATTCTAAACTTGCATCAAAAACACGTGCTGATAGCCTGAGCCCACTGTAGGCATTTTTTTAGAGAACTTTCATTGAAGGATGTTATGCGCTATAATCACTTGTTTGAAAGTCATTTGAGAAATATTTCTGATGTATTAGTAAACTTGTTCAACTTCATATTAAAAATCAATCTGCATGAACAGGTCACTGGAAATTATTTCTTTAGTTTCAGAAGTGTATGAAAAAAGCCCTGCACATTTAATCGCAAAATTCAAGTCAGTAGAGACAATAAGTCAAAGTCCATGACAGAAAGAATTATGCATGTCCTTTACCCAGTGTACATTAACTTTTTCAGATCTTCCACTAGGGAACAACTAAGGCTGTGGTTTATGTAAACTTGCACTGCATATGTGGCATTGCTCTTTCTATCATGGTTTGATAGCCTTGCCAAGGATCGTTTGTCATTGGATTGGAGAAAGCAGTTAAACCTGTCCACATGAGTGCATGAGACAGCAGCTTAACTCTGCTATGTTCAGCCCTAGTCGATCTACAGCCTTACCCTGATGAAACCTTCACCAAATTGATTTTGATACATCTCTAACTCTCAGTTGATGAATTTTAAACAAATACAGCCAGAATTTCAGGTAGGTAGAGGTGAAAAGCCTTGATGATGGTAACTACAGTTTCACATTCCAGAATCAAAGGGAGATGATGAAATCTCACGTGAATTTGTGTACAAGGGTTCCACCACACCCTCTCTCAATCACTCCATGCTGTGAAGCTTTTACTCAATGCAAAGAGATTATGAAACTATTAAATAATCTTTAAAAAGGTAGTTTTAGAAAGCTTTATTTAATACTTTTGAATTTGTTACAGCATCAGTGAATTACATTTTGTATTAATCCGCTTTACACTTTCAAACCAGTTTAACACTGTTACAGGAACTCTGTACAGGAACACACCACAATCTTACAGAATATGTTGTTTAGTTTGTAAGCATATATAGTGTTGTTTGAATGTGACTGTGACGGGCCTGAACACAGAGCTGCTTTGTCACACTGTTGTTCATTCCCAAATAGGCATTAATTTTAGGCCTGTATCAATTTTGATAGTAATTAAGAAATTTGTTCGATCATGAGAGTGAGACTAACTCACTTCATAAAGACTATCACAACCTTATGCAGAGATGTCTTAGTGCATAAATGAGAAAATCATTCTGTGTAGGATTCTTAAGTACAACATTATTTTTTTTAATTACTTTCTTTTATTAATTTCCTATATACTTTGTGTGTCTACCCTGTGCAATTAACTTTCCTGTCGCCTTATTTGTTAAATCCACGCTGGCAAATGCAATATTTCTTCCTTGCTTCAAAATCTGAGCTGTAATCAGTATCTCTTCTCCAATCTTAGCAGCAGAAGTATATCTTCAATGAAGAACAAAATGAACAGGTAAGAGGCTGTACAGAGCATGTATCCAAAAAATATTCCTGCATTTTACCTTATCATGAAGGGAATTAGCAAAAGTGAGTAATAAAGACACATCTCTCTCTAATTGTATGTTTGCAAATACCCACTTCTTAAAGTCATTGCTTTCCTCTAAGTACTGCAGTGGTAATTCAGTGGAAGAATTATCTGAGAAAATGGAGGACAAAAAGAAACCCACTGGGCTTGGTTCTCAGATGTCCGTTGTGGAACAGAAACAATGAGATATCAAAGATCTCAGTTAAAAGTTCAGCTCTAAGTCCTGTTCCAAGCACTGCTGGTTCCCTACAGCCTTTCTAAATCAGTCTGGCTGGTTCATTGCAAAATGTTTCTGTTACAAAGGCTTCAGAAAGTCGTTTCTGTATGGAACTTATGCACAGGTTAACTGCTTCCCACATCCTGGTCAGAGAAAGTCATGGAAATCTGGGAGACTTTCAAACCTCCCAGGTTTAACTCTGTTTCCATGCATTAGATAACTCTGTTTTTATTTGCATGAGTAGGAGTGTGTGCTTTTAAAACACACTCTCCAGGGAACAGTAAGAAATTCCCCCACAAAACCACAGGAAAGAATTAGGAGGAACATGATCCAACCATGATCTAAGGGAACAATATTCAAATGTTAGAATTACAGAGGACAACATACAATTGCTGGATATAAACCCTACTGAGATGAATTTAATCAACCAGTCTGTTTTTTTCACATGATACCATGTCAAAAGTATGTCAGTCATGCCTAATGTTGCTGTAGCACAAGCTCCATTAGTTGATGAGGGCAGGATTTCAATCTTGCTTCATTCTCAGAGGCTGCTGCTGATCCTCTTGTGATTAGAAAAAAAAGTTTCTCTGTTTCTCTCTGTTCTTTCTGTTACTGAAATAGCTTCCTCGTGACAACTCTTTAAAAAGCTCCTTCTCAAAAAGGTAAAAGTTGTGTTACAGCAATATTCGATATCCAATGTCACTTGTTCAATGAATGCAGTAGTCTTGGGTTAAACAAAGCTATTAATACTGCTTCATATAACATTTCCTAAAGGTTACACTATTCATTTTGGATCAGCTCCAAAGACAGCACTTTCTTCAGATTTTAGCCCTCGTGTAATTGGGTCGGCACACTTGATACTGTAAATAATTCAGATGTTGGTATCTTGCTATATACTATTGTAGGGGAAAAAAACAAAATCATAGGAGATTTTCAGGTTTCCATTTCCAGTAATTTCCTAATCACCACAGTGGCAGTAT
Source organism: Dromococcyx pavoninus (assembly GCA_033558185.1). Lineage (NCBI taxonomy): Eukaryota > Metazoa > Chordata > Aves > Cuculiformes > Neomorphidae > Dromococcyx > Dromococcyx pavoninus. Next base: position 3,093,524 of record JAUMJL010000016.1, on the reverse strand, counting down.
AAAGCTTAAATGGATGCTCCAGCCCCTCCCACCCAGTACAGAAATCGGAAGGTGCTGGGGCTGGGGGAGAAAGGAGGTAACCTGGTAAAGACACAGATTGCTCCTCACAGACTTTTAAAGCTTTTTTTTTTAATAACAGTTTTGATGAGGAGGTACTTTTTCAAGACTTTTAATGCTCTGTGTTAGTTATTCCAAGTAGGATTACTTTAGTTCCTATCAGCCATAATCTCTTCATTAAAGTAATGAAGCAAAGCTGACAAACTATAATACTGTGACCAAAGAAGGTTTCGGATTTTTTTTTTTTTAGAAAGACACTATGCTTTAACTTTGCACTAAGGAAGAACTATTCTCAATATAAAACTACCTTTAAATGACCTAGAGCAAAGGAATCTTCCTCCAGTGAGAAATTCTGATTCAAGCTGTAATTCATCCTCTATGTGAGCAAACAACAGAGCTCAATAGTTTCCCATTTAAATATACTTCCTCTTTTAACATTTTATGGACTAATACTAAAAAAAAAAAAGCGTTTATGGAAAGCTGCTTACCCTAGATTTTGGTGTTTGAGGACACACTAACAAGTGAGGACAGACATTGTGCCGATTTCATAGCACTAAAATTTACCATGTTATCATCATCACTTCACATTCTGTGAATGAACAGGTACCATCTCTTAAACGTGTATAACAAAACCTTACAAAAGTCCTACTTGAATTTTGCAGCTAAATGGCAATATCCCCAGATACAATCGCCCCTTAATTTATCAAAGCAAGACCCGTGAAACCAAAGAAAACACCTCTTTTTTAAGTGGGTACCACAACACAGAAATGACAAACAACGGAGTCAATACCATTTTAGGGGAAAAAAAGTTAGTATGTTCTGGTAAACTTGGTAGATGATACCTACGTGATGTTCATGTCCACACTAACTCCAGGCAGTGCTCTTTCTGTGTACAGCAATGCTGCTGTTGACACCACATCCACAAGTGTGGCTGTCAAACCTCCGTGTAACGTGCCTCCCCTGTTGGTATGCTCCTCCTCTACTTTCATTTCACAAACTATTTTTCCAGGAGTTGCAGAAAGAAGTTTCATCTGTATAACCAAAAAAAATGAACAAAAACCTTACTGACAGCAGTACCAACGCCTAGTAACGCCCTGAATCAAAATTAAAGTAAACCTTGTTTAATTCTCAACTCATGAGACAAATTAAAAGATGGAAATTATGGTAATTCAACTGTCACATTAGGTATTTCCTTAAATTTTGAGCAGAAGACTGTTGCCTTAGAAAACCTTGTACTTCTAGTGCAGATAAATCATAGACGCATGGAATCATAGAGTGGTTTGGGTTGGAAGGGACCTTAAAGGTCATAAAGTTCCAACCTCGCTGCCAGGGGAAGGGACACCTTGCACTAGATCTGGTTGCTCAAAGCCCCATCCAACCTGGCCTTGAATATTTAAATTTCAATATTTAAATTACTGAAATATTTAAACTGTCAGCTTAACAAAACTTTGATACTTGCTGCGCTCTCAGGAATTGCTTAGGAGACAACATTCTTCAATCTGCCTTTTAATCTCGGACTGAAAAGCCAGATTAGAAGGAATGTAAAACTGTACCATAGTTGTGCAGGTGTATTTATTAGCTCACAAAGTGGAAATAAGACTGCCAGTAATTCATTAACCATTATACAAGATCAGGGGCATCAAACCCACGGCCCACAGGCCGAATCTGTCTTTTCACCTTGTTTTATCTGTCCCAGCACCTTGTTCCTACCCGGCGGCAGTGCCGAGCTCCTTGCCCCTACGCTCAGGCCAGCGCTGGTCACGTGTGCAGCGTATGACGCGCATTACACTGCAAAACAGTGGGAGCTGTGAATTTGACACCCCTGTACTAAAGCAACCTCAGTAAAAATCAGTATTTTGAAATGGGCACTGGAAATACTAATCAGACTGGCCTCCGTGAACTGAAATTCACATTCCTGGGTGGAAGTACCCATGACTGTATCACACTATATTACAGCAGCATGACTGCATATAGACTTTCAGTCTAGCCCAAATGGGTTAAATAGAAAAGTAAGGGTACATCTAAGGTACCAACACAAGAAGCTGGATTTTTGAGACCAAGAAATTACTGCAATTCAGTATTTTAAGATCTTTTTTTCAAGTTTCTTCAGTTAGTAGCACTATATTCAAAATCTGAAAGCAAATGCAAAACTGGGGTCAATTCAGTATATATATTTACACATACAACTAAGACCTTGAAGTACCTTCAGACTGTCACCTTCACACTGTCTGATATTTATTATAATTCCTACTGAACTTTTTTACGATTTTTATTTCAACTTTCATGTTTCCATACCTTTTTTGTTGAGTTGTCTTAAATCTTTTTAATCTTAAAAGTAATTAAGACTGAAATGTCTCCAGTTTCACTATTGCTTATTTATAACACAGTGTAAGAGTTTGGTTTCAGCCAATGTCCCTTTCTGATAAGCAAAATTTTATTCAGATTTTGCAGAGCATTGATACTAAGATAAATGATGATGTAGTACACAGTCCATCTACAACTAGAAAAAGATGGAATTAAGTAGAGGGGAAATTACTAAGTGTCCTAATATAAAAATAGCGCCTTGATCAATGAAAACCCAAGTCCTAAACCAGACACACTGCGCTGCACTGGCTGGAAGCCTAAGTTTCTGACAGAATTTCTAATGAGGACTTTAGTGACGCTTGTTACAGGGAGCAGATGGCTTCTACCACTGTCAGGGAGTACTCCAATCCATCAGGAAGGCGAGGAAAGCATCTAGGTTCCTTTGCCATTGCTCTGATCTGGCACTAGCTGCCTGCCTCCTTGACAAAAACAGCTCGGTATTTGAAGGCTTCCAGGACTCACACAGCCCGAGCTGCTGGTTTGTACTTCTCTTCTCACAGCCCTTCTGTGCCTGTCCTCCCACGCGTCTGTCTCAGCAGTATGCTGCTTTGGCTTCCAGCCACTACTGCGATACACTGCCTCTTTGGAGAAAGGGCTCTAAAACCCACGGTCATTAAGCCCTGTGCAGATACCATGTTGGAATCAAACCAGAAACTAAGTCTGATGCTGGAGCTGAAAAGTTTCAGACTAAAACCTGTCTTCCCCAGACCAGGAAAAATCTTGAGTCAATGTTCAGTTAGGGTAAGAAAGGCTTCAGGTATCTCCCAGAACGACAGCAGATACTTTAAATTTAAACAAAACTGTACTCTTATTGTTATTGATATCATGATTATGTTCATAGCATCACACGTGTATAGGAGATTGCAGATAGATAAAGTCAAAAAGTATTCCAGAACAAGGTGAGAGGCCTGTCTCCCAAGGCTCACTCCCAACCTTTATGAGGTAAAATACTGCATTTGTTCTCCACTTGGTAAGATTTTAAGGTAAAAGAAATTAATGTTATTACAGTGAAGCAGTGAGTAAGAACTAACTGGACTCTATAAATAAAGGAGCTTCGTAAAATTAAAGCTTTATACTTTTTATATTCAAGACGAAAATGTGTACTATGGGTGTTTACTATAGGCCACCTGATCAGGAAGAGGGAGTCGGTGAGGCCTTCTACAGGCAGCTGGAAGTAGCCCCCTGATCACAGGCTCCCATTCTCACAGGGGACTTCAACCACTGACATTTGCTGGAAAGACAACAAAGCTAGGCATACACAGTCCAGGAGGTTCCTGCAAAGCAGTAGTGAAAACAATTTTACACAGATGGTGGAAGAGCCAATGAGGAGCAGTGTTCTGCTGGAACGTGTACTAACAAACAAAGAAGGACTGCTTGGGGATACGAAGGTTGGAGGCAGCCTTGGCTGCAGTGACCACAAATCAGATGTGGAGTTCAGGACCCTGTATGGTAGAAGCAGGGCAATAAGCAGGATTACAGCCCTGGACTTCAGAGAGCTACCTTTGGCCTCTTTGAAGACCTATTCACAGGAATCCCATGGCTTAGGGGATCCAAGACACTTCGGTCAATATTTAAGCATCAGTTCCTCCAAGTTCAAGATCAGTGTATCCTTAGGAGCAAGAAATCAAACAAAGGAGGCAGGAGACCTGTATGGATGAGCAAGGAGCTTCTGGAGAAATTCAAATGGAGAAAAGAAGTTCACAGAATGTGGAAAAAGGGATTGACCACTTGGGAGAAATATAGGAACGCTGTCAGAGCATGCAAGGATGCAACAAGGAAGGCTAAGCTCACTGGGAATTGAATCTGGCAAGGGATATCAAGGACAACAAGAAGGGCTTCTTCAAGTACATCAGTAGCAACAGGAAGACCAGGGAGAATGTGGGTCCACTGCTGAATGAGATGGGTGCCCTAATGATGGAGGATACAGAGAAGCCGGAGTTACTGAATGCCTTCTTTGCTTCTTTCTTTCCCTCAGGAATCCCAGACCCTGGAAATAAAACAGAAAATCTGGAGAAAGGAAGACTGTCCCTTGGCCAAGAAAGATCTGGTTAGAGATCATTTAAGCAAACTCAACACCCACATATCCATGGGTCCTGACGGGATGCACCCATGAGTGCTGAGGGAGCTGGCAGATGGTAGTGCTTAAGTGACTCTTCACCATCTTTGAAAGGTCATGGAGAACAGGAGAGGTGCCCAAGTACTGCAGAAAAGCAAAGTGTCACTCGACCTTCAAAAAGAACAAGAAGGGTGACCCAGGAAACTACAGACCAATCAGCCTTACCTCCATCCCTGGAAAGGTGATGGAACAGCTCATTCTGTATGTCATCTCTAAGCACCTGAAAGAAAAGAAGTTATCAGTAGTGGTCAACATGGGCTCACCAAGGAGAAATCATGCGTGACCAAACTGATAGCCTTCTATGATGGCACGACTGCCTGGGTAGATGAGGGGAAAGCAGTGAACGTTGTCTACCTCGACTTCAGCCAGGTTTTCAACACTGTCTTCCACAAAATTTTCACAGGTAAGCTTAAGAACTGTGGATTAGATGAGTAGACAGTGAGGTGGAATGAGAACTGGCTGGATGGCAGAGTCTGTTCAGAGGGTTGTCATCCACAGTGCAGAGTCTAGTTGGAAGCCTGTGGCCAGTGGTGTTCTCCAAGGGTTGGTACTCATCCCAGTCTTGTTCAATATATTCGTGAATCACCTGGATAAGGGAACAGAGTATCCCCAGCAAGTTTGCTGATGATACAAAACTGGGAGCAGTAGATGATACAGCAAGACCTGGCTAGAAAGTTGAGCAGAGAGGAATCTAATGAAGTTCAACAAAGGCAAGTGTAGGGTTCTGTACCTTGGGAGGAACAATCCCATGTACCAATACAGGTTAGGGGTTGACCTGCTGGAAAGCAGCTCTGCGGAGAAGGACCTGGGACTCCTGGTGGATCATAACTTGACAATGACACAGCAATGTGCCCTCGTGGCCAAGAAAGCCAATGGTATCCTGGGGTGGATAAGAGGAGTGTGGCCAGCAGGTTGAGGGAGGTTATCCTCCCCCTCTACTCCGCCCTTGTGAGGCCCCATCTGGAGTACAGTTCTGTGCTTTCCAGCACGAGAAAGACAAGAAACTATTGGAAAGAGTCCAGCAGAGGGCCACAAAGATGACGAGAGGACTGGAGCATCTCTCTTACGAGGACAGACTGTGGTATCTGTGTCTGTTCAGCCTGGAGAAGTGAAGACTGAGAGGGGATCTTATCAATGCTTATAAATATCTAATGGGTGGCTGTCAGGAGGAAGAGGCCAGACTCTCTTCAGTGGCGTCCTGCAAGAGGACAAGTAGCAACAGAAAGAAACCAGAGCACAGACGTTCCACTTGAACATGAGGAAAAACTTTACTGTGAGGGTGACAGAGCAGTGGAACAGGCTGCCCAGAGAGGCTATGGAATCCCCTTCTCTGGGGATATTCAAAACCCACCTGGACGCAATCCTGTTCAACCCGCTCTATGTGAACCTGCTATAGCAGGGCGGTTGGACTGGATGATCTCCAAGAGGTCCCTTCCAACCCTGATCACTGTGTGATTTTGTACTGGGCAAACAAGATTAATAAGAGTTGCTTTGCAAATAGTTACTTTCTATTAAATGTATTGGATCATGGAGCTGTCAATGAAAGCACTACTTCCAATATCACATTTGCTCTCTACAATGCAAAATACATAAATTTTAATATGATTGGTTTTCTTAGATATATTTACTGTTTGTCTCCATGTCACAGTTACACAAATAAACAGAATTCAAATGCAGAATTCCAGTGTTGCAGAATTTAATAACAAGACTGAAACCGCTTCACAGGACCACCAGGGTCTTAAGAACACATCAGCTAGAACCCCACCAGGGTCTCAAGAACACATCAGCAGGGACTCAAGAACACATCAGCTACACTACTGCACACTACAAAATTTAAGAGGACAAAGCACCATTTTTTCAACTGTCTTTGATCATAATGCAGCATTACATTAGAGCCATACTAGACAAACACATTTCATAAAACATAGAATGCTTTGTATCGGAAGGGACCTTTACAGGTCATCTATCTATTCAAATCCCCAAGCAGAAGCAGGGACATCTTTAATTAGATCAGGTTGCTCAGAGCCTGATCCAGCCTGACCTTGAATATTTCCAGGGACAGGGCCTCCACTGCCTCCTTGGGCAACCTATTCCAGCGCTTCACCACCCTCATTGTAGAAAATTTCTTCCTTATACCCAATCTAAATCTACCTTCTCTTAGTTTAAAACCATTACTCCTTGTCCTGCCACAGCAGGCCTTGCTAAAAAGTCTGTCCCCACCTTTCCTATAAACCCTCTTTAGGTATTGGAAGGCTGCTATAAGGTGTCCTCACAGCCTTGCCTTCTCCAGGCTGAACAGCCCCAACTCTCTCAACCTGTCTTCATAGAATAGGTGTTCCATCCCTCTGATCATCTTCATGGCCCTCCTCTGGGCCAGCTCTAACTTGTCCATATCTTTCTTGTGCTGAAGTCTCCAGAGCTGGATGCAGTATTCCAGCTGAGGTCTCAACCAGAGCCTAGGAGAGGAGCAGAATCCCCTCCCTCGACCTGCTGGCTATGCTTCTTTTAATGCAGCCCAGGATATGGTTGGCTTTCTGGGCTGTGAGCGCACATTGTTGGCTCATGTCCAGCTTTTTGTCCATCAGTACCACATTGGTCTATCAGTACTTCTTTATACTGAGCCTCATTAGAAACTCACAGAGCACTAAAGAGCATGTGTTTTCAGTCTGGCTTCAAAGTGAAAAGTCAGATGTTATAATGAGCTACTTTTTTAAAATTTTTAAATAGAGATGAGTAATGATTTATTTCACAACTTCACAGTCCTGAAAGTTAGCTAAGTCACAGGAAGGGAAGACTATTTGTTACTGAATAACTCATGGAAACCTATTCAGCACGATCTTTGTCTTCAGAGAGGAACTGGAAGGTGGCTCTAATATTGAAAACGAAAGATTTATTGAAGCGGTTTTAAGCTGAAAGAGAGGAGATTCAGATTAGACATTATGAAGAAATCTTTTACTGTGAGGGTGGTGAGGCACTGGAACAGGTTGCCCAGAGAAGTCATGGATGCCCCGTCCTTGGGGGTGTTCAAGACCATTAGGATGAGGCTTTGAGCAACCCGGTCTGGTGGGAAGTGTCCCTGCCCATGATAGGGGGATTGGAACTGGATGGTCTTTAAGGTCCTTTCCAACACAAACCATCCAACGATTCCATGAACATGCCTTTTATTCCGGGGTGGTGGTGGGAAAGCGGCTTTTAAACGAGCAGCCCCACCTCTCCAAGCGAGGGGCCGCCGCCGCCGCCCTCCCGTGTGCCAGCCCTGGGGGTCGCGCCCCTCCCGTACCTTGTGGAGCACTCGGTCGAAACCCTGCGACTCCACCATGTACTTCATGGCCGCCTTCAGGCTCTCCACGGACGGCCCCATCCCGCCTGCCCTGCCGAGCCACGGTCACCCACCCGCGCCCCGGAACAGCAACCCCGAGGAGGAGGAGCCATGGGTGAGGAGGAGCCATGGATGAGGAGGAGCCACGGGGAAGGAGAGCCAGAGAGGACAAGGTATGGAGGAGGGGATACGGAGGAGGAGGGGATACGGAGGAGGAGGGGATACGGAGGAGGAGGGGATATGGAGGAGGGTGTATGGAGGATTGTGTTGGGAGGAGGAGCAGCAACAGCCATGGAGGAGGAGCTGTGGAGGAGCCATGCAGGAGCCGGAACAGCCGCAGCCGCAGCAGCCGCAGCCGCAGCTGTGGAGGAGGAGTCTTGCAGGAGTGGGCAGTGGCCGTCAGGCAGCGGGGAGGTGACGAGGTGGGCTGTTACCTGCAGGCGGGGCTTCTCCCTGGCTTCCGCCCGCGGTGGGGGAGCCATGGAGGGGGAGGAGGAGAGGGCTATTGTTAGGCAGCGGGGGGAGGAGGAGGAGGAGAAGGAGGCAGATCAGTGCCCGCAGGCGGGAAAGCAGTCGCCGCCGGTGCAGGATGAGGAGGAGAACGAGGAGGAAGAGGGTTTGCACCTCACCAAGCGGAGGAGGATGATGCTATGCTCCGAGTTCGCCTCCATCACTAACAGCGACGAGGTGGTGGCGCGCAGCTTCCTGGCCGGGAGCGGCTGGCACATGCAGGTACCCCCGGGAGCGATGTCGGGGGGTGAGCAGGGCTGCCCTCGGGGTGGCGGCACCATCCCTGCCGTCTGCGTCTGTCTTTCAGAGGGCGCTGAACACCTATTTCGAGCCGCCGCTGGAGAAGAAAGAGGAGGAGGCGGCAGGCGAGGTGCCCGGGACCTGGTAGGTGACCCACAGGGCAATGGGGCCAGAGGAAATGCCACCCCCATTCCTATGGACAGAGCCGTCCCCGGATCGCAGTGTCCCCCCGGGGCTCTCCTTGCCTGGCCTCGCACCTCTTTTGGCATATGGTGGGGCAGGTCATCATAGAATCATAGAATGGTCTGGGACCATGAAGGTAATTTGCTCCAACCCCCCTGTAGTGAGCAGAGACATCTTCAGCTCGATCAGGTTGCTCAGAGCCCCATCCAACCTGACCTTGAACACCTCCAGGGAGGGGGCATCTACTACCTCTCTGGGCAACCTGTTCCAGTGTTTCACCACCCTCAGCATGAAAAAGTTATTCCTAATACCTAGTTTAAACTTCTCTTTTAGTTTAAAACCATTACCCCTTGTCTTATTGCTACAGGTCCCACTAAAATGTTTTCCCCCAACTTTCTTATAAGCTTCTTAATTATTGAAAGGCTACAATAAGGTCTCCTTGGAGTCTTCTCTTCTCAAAGCTGAACAACCCCAACTCTCTCAGCCTCTCCTCAGAGTGGAGGTGTTCCAGGCCTTTGATCATTTTGATGGTCCGTCTCTGTTGGAATGGGTCCAGGTTCATGTCTTGTGCTGAGGGCTCCAGAGCTGGATGCAGTATTACAGGTGTGGTCTCACCAGAGCAGATTAGAGGGGCAAAATCGCCTCCCTGGACCTGCTGGCTATGCTTCTTTTGTTGCAGTCCAGGATTCAGTTTGCCTCCAGGGCTGCAAGTGCACATTGCTGGCTGGTACAGCTTCTCATCCACCAAGGTAGTTTCCATTCCTCACTTTTATGTTTCCACATGGGTTCTGTGTTGTTTCCCAAGGCTGCCCCCTTGGAGAGGAATAGCCAGCTCCTCTTGAGAGGCTGTCAGACTACAGACTGCACTTTCTGTCTCTGGGTGCTTCAGGCATTTTCCTCTGGGCTAGTGGATTGTGAGCCTTTTGGGGAAGGGACAAGGGTCATTTTCTCTTTGAGGTCTTGCCTTGTACAGTAGCACATGTCAGATTTTACTGTAAACCACATGTATATAATATCCTAGATGTATGCATGTTTATATTGCTATAAATAAAACTGACAAATACATGCTCACCTTCCTAAATTTACCTGTGGAAGTCAGGATCCAAGATCCTGTGTCTTACACGCACTATCTCACAGCATACCTGTAGGGCATACCAACAGTATCGAACTGTGTGTGGAACTGAGCTTTTGGAGATCCCTGCCATTTGCAGTCTTGAGGGAAGCTTTGTGCCTGTAGATTTATCCATTATAGGCTTACATGTTGTATAGAAGAGCTCTTAATGATCTTTATCATTATGATAGCAAGCAGCATACCTGTTTTTGCTTGTTGTAATCATATATATGAAAGAACACAAGCCTATTGAACATTAGTGTCAGTCTCTAGGTAGTCCATTGAGCCAGAATACATATCTAACAGATTGACAGCACCATTTCCTTTTACAACTTCTGTGGGTTCTGTCTTGAGCTGGAGTATGCAGGATTTGTTGGGAGGAAGGACTGTCTGGAGGCCTTCAGTCAGGGAAGGATCACTGCACGCCACACAGACGTTCATATTTTGTCTCATAGTCCTTTGGGTTACAGCATAAATATAAAAAGTCATCAGGGAAATATTGAAGGTGTGTACCATGTTATTCACCTATTTAAAAATCCTTTGACTTTCTTTCCTTTGTCTGCTTTTCTTTTTTTTGATCAGTTTAGATTGCACATGCATGGTAGCAGAATCTTACATTGTTTTTGCAGCACCAAGTACTAAAACCAGCACTAAGTTCTAGGAATGGGTTTGTTTTGGTTCAAGGCCTTATTTTCATAGGTGCATACAAATACTGTGTTTAAAAACAAAAATTCTAGTGTCTCAACTTTACCAAAATACAGTTTGTCCAGTCTTAGCTATACTGTTTTATGTATTTTGTTACAGACTTTCTCTTTACTCAAAGAATTGAGTAAAATTACGTTGAAACAGCTTTGTGGTTTAACACCAGTGGGCAGCTCAGCTCCATGCAGCTGCTTACTCTTTTCTCGCTAGTGGGATGGGGGAGAGAATCAGAGGGTAAAAGGGTAAAAACACATGGGTTGTGATGAAGACAGTTTAATAGGTAAAGCAAAAGCCACACATGCAAACAAAGTGGAACAAAGAATTCATTCACTGCTTCCCATCAGCAGGCAGGTGTTCAGCCATATCCAGGAAAGCAGGGCTCCATCGCACTGAACAAGTTGCTTGGGGAGACAAACACGATAACCGTGAATGGCCCCTTCCTGCTCCTTTCCCTAGTTTTTATTGTTGAGAGTGGTGTCATATGGTATGGGATGTCCCTTTGGTCATTTGGGGTTAGCTGTCCCAGCTGTGTCCCCTCCGAACCTCTTACCTACCCCCAGCCCACTTGCTGACAAGGCAGCAGGAGAAGCAGAGAAGGCTTTGATAGTGTGTCAGCAACAGCTGACTCATCGCTGTGGTGTCAGCACTGTTTTGGTCCCAAGTCCGAAACACAGCACCATATGAAGAAAATTAACTTTGTCCCAGCCAAAACCAGTACAACCATGTTAGCAGGTAGAATCTGGGTTCTCTTTAGCAACACAACCTGTGTGAGGAGCAGCTGAGGGAGCTGGGGTTGTTTATCCTGGAGAAAAGGAGACTAAGGAGAGACCTTGTCACTCTCTACAACTACCTAAAAGGAGGTTGTAGGGAGGTGGGGTTGGTCTCTTCTCCCTGGTGTCTAGTGAAAGGACAAGGAGAAATGGCCTCAAGATGCACCAGGGGAGATTTAGGTTGGATATTAGGAGGAATTTCTTTACTGAAAGGGTTGTCAAGCATTGGAATAGGCTGCTCAGGGAGGAGGTTGAGTCACCATCCCTGGAGATGTTTAAAAGACGAGTAGATGTCATACCTGAGGACATGGTCTAGTGGTGGACTTAACATGGCTGGATCAATGGTTGGACTTGATAATCTTTCATCCATGATTCTATTTTACATGTTTTTGAGGTGTGATTTGGGTGAATATTCCCAAAGGAAAGGGATATCGATTTGTAACAGAGTGAGTTGGCACATGTGCCTTGACAGCGGATTTGGTAATTGGGAGAATCTCAGCTGTGCTACAAAGATGGACGCATGAAAGCAGGTCCTTGTTGCAGTTCTTTCTTTCTAATACGCTGGGAAGTGTTTGAAAAACATGTACAAGGCCTACCTAGCTTGGGGAAATAGCTGAATTACTCAAGTGTTGTGGATTACATTGGTTGCCATCTGATTAACTTAAATCAGAATGGTAAATGTTATCTTGTGTCTATAAAGAGGAGAAAAAACCACTTCTGTTTATTAAGGTTTTGTATGATTGCGATCTGTATGTTTCAGTTACTGTTCTTTTAAATTATGTTGAGATCAATACATGTTAACATGTTTGTTGGGGAAAGTTTTAGAAGGCCACTTGTAAGTTGTGATAGATCTAAAACATTTTCCTTTAGAAGATGAGGGATGTAATTGCAGGAAAAGTAGTATTATGCATGTTGACAAACAAGTAAACTCTCTCTTTAGTATTGACCTTACAGCAGATGCAACTACTAGTAATGCCAGTGTCGATAGTGCAGACTCAAGGCAACAAGAAGATGAGAGCAGCTTCTCACTGATAACCTGGAACATTGATGGGCTGGATGTGGGAAACCTAAAAGAACGAGCTAGAGGAATCTGTTCTTACCTGGCACTGTAAGTACAGCTTCATCTTTGTATTGTTATGTACCCAGCTTTAAAGGAGAAAGCAAGTTGCTTCTTTTAGGTATTTACAAATCTTCATGCGCAAGTTATCTTAATGTTAGGTACAATACAAGTACTTTACAAATCCTAAATAGCTGAATAAAAGTTGATCTGCTGGTTGGAAGGGGTGTGAAGCTGTGTGCCATCCCAAAGGATAAATATTTTGCGATGGCCTATTTAAAGAGGGTTTGCTATAATGAACAATATTGTTAAAATTGCAGTTGTGTATCAAGAGCATACTTCATACTTCCGTCCTGTATATGAGAGAAACGTAAAAGTGCAAGAAACTTCTTTGTCTCATTCTAATAGTATGAATAACTTCGTGCTAGAGCAAACTGTTCGAAATGACAAAAGATTTTTTAGTGAAATGTGAAAAGTGGCTCTCTTGCCATTACTGTTACTTGTCAATCAAAGAAAGGAAACGTGTAAGGTAAGATAAAAGCAATAGAGTCTGTGATTATGTTTTATAATTCCACAAGTGGAAGTCTCCTATTAATATATTTATGGGCAATTTAACAATTACATGAATTGATTTACCATAATACAGTAACTTATCAATATAAACTAAATTATTTAAGCACGTGGTAATTTAAATTCCTCTTAAAATAGCAAAAAATGCTCAACTAAATAATTTTTAACTTGATTTTCTTAATCTGGGGTGACAATATTTTTCTTCTGTAAATACAGCCTTAGGTTTGTCCTTCACTTTCTGAGAGCGGGGCTATTCAGCAGTGTAGCAAAAACAGGGACAGCTGTAAAGTCATGTTTCAGTCAGCATTTTCAGGACTGCTGTCCTGCATGAACTGTTACTGATTGCACAGCTCTGAGAAATAAGAGCTTGGCATCGATGAAACTGGAGAAAATGAATGGCAGATTACATGAGAGGATCTGTTGTAAGGGAATCCTCATTCAGTTGGAATCTTCTGGAGAGCCTGGAATTCGAATCTCCTGGCAGCTGGAATCTTCTGGAGAATTTAGATATTGCAAGACGTTCAAAAGCTGCTTTGCAGCTGCTTAAGTTGAGTTCCTTGTATATGTAGTATATGAAACTGGTGCAAATGCTTGTAAGATCAAGGTATAATTCATGTTTTTTATTACCATGTCAGTTCCATGTCCATAAAAATTTTTGTTTCCTCCCTTTTAGCAATGATGATCTGTTCACATGCTACTAAATATGATGGAGAGATTGTTTTCTTTTTTTTTAAAAACCTACATTCTTACAATATCTAGGAAGATGAGGACAAGGTGCAACTGAAATCCCTGACCCTGTTCAATTTGGCTTCAAGAGTGTAACGGTACTGCCTTTCACTAGTTAATTTCAAATCTTGTCTTTTCCATTTCAGATACAATCCAGATGTGGTGTTTTTACAAGAGGTCGTCCCACCGTATCTCTTTCTTCTACAGATGAGAACAAGCAGTTACGCTATTATTCCAGGTAAGAAATAGTACTCAGTTTCTAAAGACAGAAACCATAAAAAGTAAGTTTGGGTTTGTTCTGTCTCCTTTGCCAAATTTTTTTACCATTTATAGAAATTAAAATAGTAAAGTGAAGAAGGAATCATCTGAATTACTTTCTATATTTTGAGATCAGGATATAGTTTGATGCAAATTATACATGGGAAAACTTCCTTGTTTTGTGGTTTCCTTTGTATTTTTCTGCATTTTGAAAGACTGATAACAAAGGTAACCAAAAAAGTACCATAGATAAGTAATTTCTTAAATATTTTGCATTTAAAAAATCTGAAATGTTCACACTGCTATTCTGAAACTTCTAACTAACGAGTTTGCACATCTTACAGATTACTGGGACTTTCCCAGGTCATGGTAAAAAGGTCTCTTTCAGAACCTTAACTTCTTTGTGATGTGGCAGAAGATATCCTCAGCCATTGCTTTCCTGTCCTCTTTAGGTAACGTAGATGGCTATTTCGCTGTCATAATGTTGAAGAAATCAAGAGTCAAGTTACTGAAACATGAGATAATACCTTTTCCAACAACCGCTATGATGAGGAGCCTTTTAGTTGTGCATGTGAGTGAGTCAGTATGTACTAAACAGCAGTGTTTCTGCCTTCAAAACGAATAAAAAAGAACAGGAAAGATTAGACTGACTTTACTCTATGACAGTCTCAAACAGCAGAAAACATTCTTCTCCAAACATACAAATGCTTTTGATACTAACAAACTTAAATCTTTTATGTAAACTAGTGGCCATGCTTCGGTTTCAAGTCTTATAACCTCTGAAAACAAAAATAAAACCCTTTTATTCTCCTGTAAGTCACTTTTCTTCAATGTAATACTAATATTAACCAAAGCTGTAATTCAGTAATTTACTTTGTGATTAGAGTTTTGGTTTTGAATTTCTTATTGTAGTGTGGGGAGTAACATTGCCTCTTTGTTTCATGCACAGGTGAACATATCTGGTAATGAACTTTGCCTTATGACTGCTCATCTGGAAAGCACTAAGAATAGCTCTACGGAACGTATGAAGCAACTGCAAATAGTGTTAAACAAAATGCAGAAGGAGTCTGAGTCCACCACTGTAATATTTGGAGGGGATACAAACCTCAGAGACAGTGAGGTAAATAGAAATAAGCAACCTCGTTATTTTCAGAAGGTATTCTGACAAGATCTTCTCAGGCTTTTCTGCTGTTTTTATGACAAGTGACCTGCTTAGGCAGAACAGAGATATGTAACCTTTATTCTTAATAAGTGGAAGTATGACTAAGTAGAAGCTGTGGCTCTGCTGTGCTGAGACGTGGTTATAGCTGAGCTGATGTATGTGAAGAGCTCCTCCCCCCAGTAACAAAGTACTTAATTGGCTGTATTTATACCTGAGAAGATGTAGGGATAGTTGATGATGTCTTGACTTTAAAAGCGTCTTCTCGTTTTGAGAACCTGATCTTTACCTGCTCAACTCGGCCATTCTGCGGTATTAATTCTTGTAAAATCAATGAAAGAAGAGGGTGCTTTGGAGAATCAGATCTTGGAAGTTTAAAATTAATCCCCCATGATGAAGACATTCAAAATTAGAAGTTGTTTTTGGCTGTGGATATTAAAATGGAAAATTTGCACATTATTACTGAAAGGTCAGTGTTTCATCTTTCCCTATAGTGAAATCCCATTGCAGTGAACTGGAATGACATTAGTTCAGAGACCATGTTGTTAACCCCCATACCTCAAAATTTCAAAGCTGAATGTTTATTTCTTAACGTGTTTTAGATTTAGAAAGTGCTGCAGGAATTGGTCATGCTTTAGAGTCTCCACAATTAAGAAACGTTTCCAGTACTTTGTTTTTAACAACTCATGTTTTTCAGAAAAAAAGAGATACCATGACAACTAAGTTCTAGTTTTGAAGGTAAAACGTGAGAATTTGGTGTCTTGATGATTTTGCTTTCCCTTCTACCTTCAGGTTAAAAAACTAGGTGACTTACCTGAGAACATTTCGGATATCTGGGAGTTTTTGGGAAAACCTCAACACTGTCGCTATACTTGGGACACCCACTCGAATACCAACCTGAATGCAGAATACAAGTGCAAGATGAGGTTTGACCGCATTTACTTTCGGCCTGCAGCAGATGGGGGACATATTATTCCACGAAGTATGGACTTAATCGGATTGGAAAAACTAGACTGTGGCAGATTTCCTAGTGATCACTGGGGTCTTCTGTGTAGTTTTGATGTGATATTGTAAAAAAGAAAAAAGGCGTTGTTGTTTTTTAGTTGTTTTGTTCTTGTTTTTATAAAATTTTACCCTCTTAGTTTAAGTAGGGTGTATTAAAATTTTTTCAATCCTAACATTCTCCGTGCTTGCCTCCTGCTGGAGTGGCTTCTTTTCAAGCCAGGGTTCCCTTTTCCTCATTGTATTCCGCTGTTCTTGAATCGTGTTTTAAGATAAATGTTTTTAACAATGTATGCAAAAACAAATTCTAGTTTTAAAATGGGAGGAAAAACCTATACATTTATAAATATAGTTATTGCTTTAAAAGACACTTTTATTTTGGCATGTATTATAATCTTGCAATAAATGCTGCTTTTTTATTTTAAGAATACTTTTATTGTGCCTACTTACTTACTTTTGTAACCATTTCCACTATCCTTTACAACCCTGTCTTTTGTGGGGTGTTTTGTATTAGCTTCTAAACCTTGCATATACTGCTGGACTTCTGTGGTGGGTTAGCCCCAGCTGATAGCCAAGTTCCTGCCTAGCCACTCATTCAGCCCCCCTTCCCCAGCAGTGTGAGAGGAGGGAATGGGAAAAACAGAAATAAGAAAGCTCATGGGTTTGAGATAGAGAGAGGGTGATCACTCAACAGTTGCTGTGATGGCCAAAATAGACTTGATTTGGGGGAATTTGTTTATGGCCAATGTGTATATATAGAATTACCAATTTGGATATTGGCAAGCAAGAAGGTAAACTTTAAAACGTAGGGGCAAGACCTCTCCTCTCCTCTCCCCTTTGCCTGGCTCAATGTCATGACAGGCTCCTGTCCTCCCCGTTGTTACCACCACAGGTCAGCAAGGTAAGGAGCAGCAAGGGAGGGGGTTACAGTTGGAACATGGCTGTGCCTCTGGGCCCTGCAATCCCTTTCCTGCTTCTTTCCTCTGGGGTGGGTCCTCATAGGCTCAGGCAGCCTGTGCTCCTCCATGGAGCACCTGCTCTGGCGTTAATGTTCCCTCTGCTGTTTCTTGCTTTTTTTTTTCCTTCCTCCTCTGCCTGCCTAGCATTTTCTGCCCTAACTTACGGATGACTCTTTCTCTGAGGTGTCACCACCTTGACTGCGAGGCTCAGCCATGCTTTGCATGGCTCACAGAGGCCCGTGCAGCCCCTATTGCCGGCATCTGGGCAGCTGTGCCCAATGCAACTTAAGGGAAAAAAAAACCCAAAACCCGTAACAACAGCTTCTCATATAGGCAAACAGCAGTGGCACCTCTCCTGCAGCCCTGCCTGCCCAGCAAGGAAAACTCCAGTGACGATATTATTGCTTAGCCTAACCTGTCTGCCTGCATGCTCCAACCAGCCAGCCCCCGAGGAAAGAGGAGCGTGTCTGGACATTGCCCTTCCCACTTCTGTCTTGCATTCTGCAAAACAGTGGGTGGGTTGGGTTTGGCGTGATACAGAGTAGCAGAAGATAAATTTGTGGATCTCTACCCTGACACTGGAATGGAACTGAATGGAATGATATAGAGTAGAGTAGAACAGAATATTCCAGTTGGAAGGGACCTAAAGTGAACATTTAGTCCAACTGCCTGACCACTTCAGGGCTCACCGAAAGTTAGCTTATGTTGTTAAAGGGCATTATCCAAAGGCCTTTTCAACACTGGCAGGCTTGAGAGGCTTGGCAGGCTTGGGACATCAACAACCTCTCTAGGAAACCTGTTCCAGTGTCTGACTACTTCCTAATGTCCAGTCTAAATCTCCCCTGAATAGGATCCTGAATAGTCAGGATCCGTAACCAGCTCCTCCTTGTCCAAGGATCGAGGAGACCGGAGGTAGGCGTAGTTTTCCATTGCTTCAACTCGAGCCCTAGGTGACCATATTAAACCGGCAAATAAACCTCAGAATTTTAATTCATCTCCCCAGAAATCAACTGCAGAAATCTCCAGTTCTGCTTTCACTTCTTTAAACATCAACGCTCGAATTTCTTTTATGAAAGGTGAAAGAGGCCAGCTTGTTTGGGAAGGATGTCAAACTCCTCATGTCCTGTTTCCTCCCAACATATCCCATTATTTAATAGCTACTCAGCTTCAAAACAAGGAAGGAGAAGTCTCTGATACTTTTCTAAACTTGTTCTATTAAGTTCTATTAAGAAGTGAAGAATATCTGTAACTGTCAGGATTTTCTTTCCAGGTTTAAAAAGGGGCTGGTGCACTCAGACTGTCTGACTTTTTGCGTGCTGTCTTATTCTTCACCAAGTGCCTTTGAAGAAATGTCATGGAGTTTGTTTTCAACACTTACACTTCTTCTCCCTCCTTTGTAGTTACAACCAAAGGATTTGTGAGGATGGTGAAGGCAGGGCTTAACTGTTTTTCTTTCCTGAAGGTGTTGAAGAAGGGGAAAACACAACAAATGCACGATTCATCACAAGAAATACAAGTTTATGTGGTCTCCTGTATTAGGGCTTCTTTTATTTATATGGCTGCCCCTTCTGATCTGTTTTGGAAGATATGGAAAAGGCTGACTGCTGTTCTGCAATAGGTTTCTAGTTTGGGGAAGAAGGAAGAGAGAAAAAAACAGTTTGGAGCAGCGTACAATTCGATATCTAAACTCCAGACATATTTGTGGCATTTATTAACTGATGCCTCCTCTGGCTGACAGTCTCTCTTACCCTTTTAAACAGGTAGTCAGTGGCAGCATAATATTTTTATTAGGAACAAGCAAAAACATAACCCTTCGTAAGGCTCAATTAATTTTTCTAATGATAAAAAATAGGCAAAAGGAAGACTATATTGAGTGTAATTAGTGGTTACTCATTCTTTCTGAATGAGGAAATAATGAAAGGACTTTTAAGACTCTTCTTGAACTACAGAAAAAGTGATAATACTTCAATGAATTTAAGAAGACATAAATTCTACCTGTTTTAATGACTGTTGGATGTGAAGCAATACATCTTTAATTAAATATACTTTAAACCACTTAATAAGCATCCAAATTGCTGACAGTAAAGAGCAGCCAGAGTGTTTAAATTAATTTGCCTCATTTTAATCAGTGATGTAAAACGTAAAATATCTGCTAACTACAGCAACTAAAACTTAAACGGGACAGGGATAACAAAGTTAAACCAAACAAATGATTTCTTGGGCTACAACTTGTAATTTGATTTGTGATCCAGTGACATATTATTATGATACATTTACATCCCAAAGTATGTGACTGTGAGAAAATGCATTAATTTTCTCCTATTAATAAGCAACAGCAATGAGGGATCTTGTGGAAATTGTGTACTATTGGAGGTATTATTTTATTGGTACTTGGATTCATGTATTGGTAGAAACAATTTCTTCTGAGGATCCAGCCAGTCTTAAACATTTCTAAATCAAAAGAACTTGAAGAGATACGCACTGAACAAGAAGAAATGTTAAAAATCTAGGGAGGTAATTAATGGATTTTAAAAAATGGAAAAAAAATTGGAGCAGCAAAACCACAATAGCAGCAGAAAACTACATTATGATGATTAAAAGTGTGAAAGAATATGTATGCTCCTGTAGGGAGTAATCTGAAACCATGACTAATAAAAATATGTTTTATAAAGAAGAAATGCATGGAAGATTAAGGCTATAAACATGACGTATCATATACAGGTTTGGAAGTCAGTTTGATACAAGAACAGACAAAACAAATCCAAAATTAATAGATCAAAATACAAACATCATAACCTGTATTATGGCAACACCTACAGAGCCTATTGTTATGGTTGCTGTACAAAATAAAGGGTGGGAATAATTACACAGAAACTGGTAGGCTGTGTTTCAGTGCTCAAATGGCATGACCTTCAGTTGGCTGAAAAACTTCACAAAGGTTGTGTTACCCCTTCTTCAGCTTGCTGTATTTTTACCTGGTGGCAGGCAATCCAATACAAAATCCAACTGAAGGCAGTACATGCAGATGCTGCCTTAAAACACCCAGTGCAGGTAAACCCCACACAGGGATTACAAAGTGGCTTCATTTAACTTCATTAGGGCAAATTTCCCAGGTTTTTGTTCGCCAAGAGTATAATGAAGATACATAAATAGCATCTTTTTATATCTTAGAGACAAAGCTTGTTGTGTAACATCATCTTAGAGAAAGAAGGGTCTCAGCAACTGAGAAACCATTAGCATAACGCTGCCGTTTTGATAATAGCTGAGAAAATAGGAGGCTTAAGCAGATGCAGTAGGCAGAAATATTGTTAAATTGCAATAATTAAAAGTAATACTGAATCTGCAACATTGCTAGCAGTATCTTTATGTATTTATGCACAGTTGATAAGACATTGACCTACTAGCACAAGGAGATACAGTAGATCTACTGTTTTGACCAAGGAAAGGGATAAAAGTATTTGTCTGCCTTGATGAAGGATAACATACTTCAGTGGAAGAAGGAAAGGAAGGATTACATCATGTTATTCTAACCTTTTGCACTGTTAGATTTCCTGATACTGTAACTGATGGGGCAAAGAAGTTAAAGAAAACCTACTCAGAAACCATTTACTGAGGCAGAAGTCTTACCTGGATGTGATAGTAGGTACTGTATGAGAGTAGAATTGACAATGCTGGATGAATATGGCCAATAAAGGGAACTCACATCATTGTGGCTTTGAAAAATTGTCCCTGTTATTGAAGAATGAGGAAAAAATCTGTCTCAGACCTGGAGGTGAATGCAACTCTCTCAGGGCTGCCACACACTTAAACAGATCAAGTTTTTTATGCATTTAAGATGGGAAGCTGGGAAAAAAGGGTATTTCTGGAAAAGCAGAGTACAGTTGAAAAAAAGCAAGCGTTGGTAACCATCTCCCAGTGCATCTCCCAGACCTCTGCCCTTTGGAATAGATGTAATGTGAGAAACTTCAAAGCAGCTGGACCAGTTGTGAGCAAGCGGCTTGGGAGGGAGAGGGAAAACACGGTGCAGGCTATACCAGCTCTCTGTGATGGGAGAACCTCCCTGCACGCTGCATTATGTCATGGCTTGAGTCAGGGCTTCCCTGCTACCAACACCAAGGGGAGAGCAGAAGGGCCATACCACCATATGGTGGTGCTTGTCAGACAGATCCAGACTACATCTGGCCATCTGGCAGTGGGTTGTCTGTCCTGACTGATGACAACTTCACTGGGCTTTTGTCTGACCAAATGAATGCACGTAGTACAGAAAGGAGTTGGAAGTAACCAGATCAACATTTACCTAGTAGGCAATATTTTGAAGTTTTACTGGTCTTTAGGGAGCATTACAGCATACTCAGCCTATTATTTCATCATTGTTAAGCCTATTAGCTAATCAACATTATGAAAGGTAAGATTTGGCTCAGCAAGAAAACATCACCTTAGCCTTAGCCATCTGCAATTATTCTGCTATCTTGGACTGCTCCTTCATTTCATAGCATTGCTGGAGTTTGCAGAGAGTGAGTAGGCAATAGGTGTTGCTGTTGGGTTTCTTGAGTGGCAGTTGTTTGCTCTGATGCCTTTATGTTTGCATGGGACTAACTACATCCTGTTTGTGCAATGGAGAAGGAAGTCTGTGAACAAGAAATTCAAGGGTATGACCAGCTTCTGTTGTAAAGAGAAAGCAAACAGGGACAGTGGCTGCTCTTATGCTTTCCACTTTCACTGAGATGATGTGAGATGCCTTCTGATAGGATGAGTAAACGGCCTGTCTCCCTAAGCCTGCACTGCACTAAGGAGACTTTTGAATACTTGAACAGATGGTTCAAAAAGTGCTAGCATTGAGTATACAAGTGAATACTCTTTCCTACAGATGAAATAATTTAAAAAAAATGTGCAGCCATATCTGATACTTTTACAATTGGTAAAATTAGGAACTCACAACCATGCAAAACATTGAAGGACAATCACCTTGCCCCACTGCATCTATAAATCAACCCCCAGGGTGGACAGGAAGACTGTAAGGCATGAGAAATGGGGCTATCTTACAAAGGAAAGATAGCCAGGCTTCCTCTCTCTGGACACAATTCCTCTTCAAAGCCAAGCAGTCTTGGTCAGTGTCAGAAAAAATATAACATTCTCATTGATCCTTTTGTGTTGTCATTCGGAGAATTGCTTTTTACATCAAATAAGCAAACTTCAGCCTCCATAAGTTTGGCCTAAACATGGAAATCACAGAAACTGAGGAATCAAAATTGACATAATAACACAGCATGAAAAAATACTTTAACAAATGCAATCAGACAATTCCACTAGGCTCCTTCCTATGTATCCACAAGCAATCCAGTGTTACAGTTCAGAGACTGAATTCTTTGCTTTATAGAGGAAGTACTTGAATTATTGTCTCCCTGTACCAAGGAGATTTGAGCGGTTTCACGAAATGTCATACAGCTTATTGTTAAAGTATCAGTAAGGTGAGAATCAGAAGGAAAGTTGAAAGAGGAGGTGGAAACTTTTGTATGCTGAAGAGATGCCATTGATAAGCACAAAGTCAAGGAACTGTAAGACCAACTTATAATCTGTAAAGGTGAAAAATAGTCTGGGAAAGGGGGGAAACATCCTGTGAAGGTAGGAATAGGCATCTGCTATTGGCTGTTCTACATGGAAGAAAAGGAAAGCAATCAGGAAAAGCAAAAATTGGTCTGAGAAAATAGAAACTACCATCATCTATAAGCAGACCCAGGTAAAAAAATGAAATTAACAGCACTCATCTCCTGCTCCATGTGGAGATGTCCTATGTCCCCTTATGTCTCTGTGATATAAAAACTACATATTTTTGACCTAAAATAGAGCCTTTCATTCTGAGATCTTCCCGCTCATGAACCGTTTTTTATGAGATCTCCTAGATAGACTGGACTCTCCCTGGGAATATCTGGCTGACTCCAGACTCTGTGACAGGATCATCATTGAAGCGAGACTCTTATTTTATTGATCCCTCCCTGGGCTTCCCTTCTGAGAGCAATTGCATTTGGGGTTGGTTTGGTGAGCACAATACTGAGAAGAATTTGAATATATACACGTATATATTGTTGAATAGGATAGGAAAATATGAACATTTTGGAACCATTTTTGCTAACATCTTGAATGAAATACCTACTGTTTATTGCATGTATTACTACATTTTCATACCCTCCATTTGTTTTGCCACATCAATTATGTGGCCCTGCTCCTAGTTCTGTGCTGACGTACTCCATTATGTAGCTTCCAGATGAAGCTGTTTTGACGAACAAGACAGAGCATTGTGGCAAAAATCCCATTCCCTTCCTTCACAGTAGTCAACAGGATGCATCACCCTTGGGTCCTGTGTTCCTAATTTCAGTATCTGTAGAGAGTTTTTAAACTCTGAGATTGGTCAAAGACAGCTTTGTGAGTCTGTGCCCCAGCAAAATCCTTGTCACAAAGGTGCACAAGTGTGGGTGGTTTCAGTAAGTGACTTTGGATATCGCATGTGGATTTTGTCCTTTAACTCAGTTATCTGGCTTTTGGGTTTATCTTCAGAGTTCAGAGTGGTTGTTTTGACTGTCAAGGACTAATAGATGAATAACATGAATACATTTAGAAACACTGCCAAGGTGCCCAAAATGAAAATCTGCCATGCTGTGCATCCTTGAAGTGAAACATCTGTGATGTATTTACTCTCTTTTTAAAATGAGCAGTTAGCTACTAGTCTGTTAACAGGATAAGTTTTTTCAGGTCTTAGCAATAGCTGCAATCTGGCTCTGCTGGTGACAAAATTATTCAAATTTTAATTCAGTACGTTGGGTCTGACTTGACTCTTTATTGTATTACATTCTCTAATTCTGCTATAACATTTTAGTCAACGCAGTGACGCAACAATATTTATTTTTCGCTTCCACTTCTGACTCAGTAACTTCTGACAATTGTTTTTTTGACTGATGAAAATCAAATTGCTTTCTTTTCAGAGCCCTATCTACACTGACTCTAATATCTCCTTCCTTAGTGCTAAGTTAGTCCAGCACTGCACAGATACTTAGGTTATGATTCCATGGGGGCATGGTTCTGCAGCATGCCTTCATCTATTGGATAAAAGCTTACCTGACGAGCTCAGAAACAAGAACAAGTCAGGGAGAAAATTTTCTACTGGAGCAATATTTTTCACTGCGCCTCTGCAACTTTCACTTTTTGGCTGACACTTGAGTGATAAAACTGCTTTTTTTCTGCATGCTTGAACCCTACTGTCCTGCCTGCATGGTACTCTCTCAAAGCTTGGTTCTTTGCAGCTCTGAAAATAAAATACTGCTGTTTCTCCCATTGACTGACTGAAGTGAAATAATCTATGATGCATGAACAAGTCTAAACGAAATAATAATATTCTTAGCAGTGAAAGCCGGATTAGTAATACAATAATTGAGCAGATTTATTGCCATCTCTTTGGACTAGCCTGCTAAAACAGCCTGCTATTTTATTTGATCTCATACTAAAGGAATTACTGCCTGATAAACCATCGTTAGACGTAATTTAGAATGATGGATGAAAATGTCAGTTTTTCCAACATAATCAATCTATATCTCATTAATATGTATTTATGGTACTTATAATGGGACCTGTAGGCGTTTTGAGGGGGAAATAAAGGCATCAGCTGTTTGCGAAATGAGATGAGATACACTGCACCTTATGAGTTAATAACTGCATATAAAAAAATACTTGCCCACAGTATTGATTACCCTTTACCATCTTATGAAGTAATTGAGTGCCTTCGCTTTCCCTTTTGCTGTGTATGGCAGTTCTTCCTTCTATTCATTTTGCTGCTAATAACTCAGTAAGAAAATTCTGTAAAAACATATAAGAAAGACCACTTTGCAAATTATTTCTGAGACACAGAGTGGGGAAAACCCTTTGAATGTAAAATAGTAAGAAACATGACCACTCTGTTCGCTAAAGACTTTAGTCTTGTCTTTCCCCTCAGTCCCTATGCAGACAAGTTGATACATTTCTTCAACTACGGCACAGTTGTGTTTTATGGATACTTTCTACTGTATGCTGCCTCAAATTTGAATGAAGAGCAAACCTTGATTCATGGACTTCAAGCAGCTGATGGTGCAGCAGTAGTCATGGTCACAGTGTCAACCATTGCCTCAGTTAAATTGCATTTGCGAATCATTTTATGCTTCAGCTCATAACCATCAATGAGTAGTAAACAACTGCCTAGGGTACAAAAGACCAACTCATATTTCAGATGATAATGAAGAAAAAATGTTGCTTTGATTTTTGATTTGCCTGTGGAACTCCCACTAACTGCACCACTGACAGAAGGGAGTTGAATCAATAGCTGGCTGGCTGCAGAAAACAATTTCTCTCCTTTCAGGAGTCAATGCAAAAGCAAAATTGTCACAGTGTCACCTTTGTCAGGTTATCTTCATTACACCAGACTAGTGATATATGTATATACTGTTCAGCTAGGGGCGCTTCAAATTCCTGGTTCTATCTGTGCTCTGAGCACAATGCACTCACAAGTTATTTATTTATAGCCAAGAAACACCTTCAATGTTAATCTTCCTTATTCTTTTTATAGCTAATCCATAACAAGGAGCTTTACTTAAGATGTCTTTACTCATCCAATTTTTTTTAAGAAAGGTCTATATCAAAACTTGTCTTTCCTCCTGCTTAAGAGAAATCTGCTAGCACCGTTCATGGTAGTTCTTGAAGCTGGACTGAAAGATTTACTGTGCATCCTTCAGCACAATCTCAGAGGGTATTTCTGCTTTATTAAAAGAATTTCTGGGTTATTTGAATGAAGACCATCCAAAGCCAAAGCAAACATTCCCTATTAGTGTCAGTCTGTTTGAAAGGAGATTTTGGTGAGGTGGGTGCTGGTCTCTTCTCCCAAGTGACAAGTGCTAGGACAAGAGTGGAAATGGCCCTAAATTGCATCCGGGGAGGTTCAGATTAGGCATCAGGAAAAATTCCTTCATTGAAAGTGTTGTCAGATACTGGAACTGGTACCCAGTGAGGTGGTTGAGACACCAATAGATGAGGTGCTCAGGGATATGGTTTAGTAGTGGACAAGTACAGTTGGACTTGATGTTCTCAACCAATGAAGTGATTCTGTGAGTCTATGATTCTAGGAAATGTTAGGTTTCCAGGCAGCAGTTTGTATGTATGGCAAGCTATACATAAAACACCACAATCTTATATTTTTCCACACTAAACCTGTAGAGCAGAGATATTTTACTTTGCAGTGCTCTGTAGTTCACACATCTTCACCTCAGTATATGCAAGGTGAGGATCTGTATACACGAGACAGCAATTCTGGCTGAGTTTGTACATGTTTATTGGAAGAACAGGTATTCAGAGCACAGCGCAGATTTTAAAAATGTTACTACTTACAAACATAAAACAGGGGGGAAACATCACTTGTCCATGCAACATAAAATACATTATCAAATGCTCTAGTCTAATATTAAAATGTTTTATGAAAACTGATGGAAGTCAGAAAACAATATTTTTTTTTCTGACTAAATCATAAAATGCACACTTATCTGGTTTAGTACCTGTCTCTAAAATGCACACATATGTCTGGAAGTGACATTTAGAGAGTTTTTCTTATTCATCCTTCTCAGGGGAGAGAAATAGAATAAAAGATTTTATTTTATATTATGTTATATTCTCTCCCACGCAACCACAGTTTTCTGAATTTGTTATTCTCTTCCCCCCCAAAAAATCCTCTAAGATTAATCCCTAAGGTTTTGTTCAATCAGCTTTATGACAACAATATACTGTTCTTGGCAGCCCATGTAAGATAGTTGTAAAAATGTCATTAGATGAGGCCATCTTGCTTATCCAGATCTTTTCAGTAAGGCTGTCGCTGGGGCCTGTTTGCTGGTCATATCAGGTAAGAAATAACATATTTCTCTGCAAGAGGAGATGCACGGTCTACCTTTTCTAGCAATCAGAATATTTTTCCACAAATATTGAGATTTTTTTTCATTGTAAAAGGAGTGTATTTCTCTCAGTTTAATTTTGACAATACTATGAAGACTTCTAAGCAGCTTGATGAATTAGTAAAGTTGGCTCTTTAATGCTATTGTTCTTTTCCAGCAAATGAGTCACTTTCCAACTTAAAAAAATATGGAATAATTTTAGTCCAATCCTTTCAGCTGAATTTTGTTTTGTTAGTTTAATCACAGGACAAAAAAAAACCATCAACAGGGCATGTTTTTTGTCAGCACTGGTCAAAGCAAGGCTATCATTAAAGCCATATTTCATTCTCCTGCAAAGAGGTGTAAGGTTTTATATTACTACGGATTGAAAACACATGACAGTCAAAAACTATGTGAAATGAGAAAAAGGCTTTGAGAAACGGCAGACACCAATGTTCTTTGTTTTAATATGTCAATATTTTGCTTCATCTGTTTGGGTAACCAAAACACATTCTTGAGAAAAGATGGCACTGAGAAGTGGAAGATTTCATGTTCACTGTTATAAAAGTAGGTATAAGCTCCAAACAGAAACACCAGATAGTTCTTTTATAACAGTCCTAAAAAATAAAGAACCTTAAAATGGGCTGCTGAAAAAAAAAGAAACAAAAAGAAAGTAACACAGAAGATCCAAGAGACAGAGACACTGCAACACATCTGGGGTGAGGATGGAAGGTCTACCACATATATTAGATAATATGTTATTCTTCTGTGGGATGTTATTCTACAATAAATACTCCAGGGCATCGTCATTTTTCATTATTTGTTATATGGCTCATACTTAATGCTAGTTTACTGCTTTATAATTAGACTACAGAAATTAAGACACAACCTTCTTTTATAGTAACAGCCAATGTTTTAATTAACTTTTGAAAAAGTGGATGGTGAAAGAAGAACCATGTGGTGGGCTTTGAGAATACTAAACCACTGACACGTACATTATTCAGTGCACTGCCAAGACAAGGATGAGTAACGTTTTTAGGCACGGTTAATATGGTTCAGCTTTTATAAAAATTTTCCAGGTCACTGGAGAATTTAGTATCATTCCACTAAATATTTGTACTAAAATACTATTTTCTGCACTAAAATATAAAAAAAACTACCTAGAAAACACCCACTTTGATAATTCTCTTCATTAACTGAATTATCTATATGAGCCCATGATACATCACATCTGAATGAGTGTCTTTTGTCACTGATTTTACTAATAAACATTCTAAGTAAAAATATTAAAATACAAATATTTACTGTCCTTTGCTCTATATAAATTAGATTCTGGCTTCTTTTGCTAGGAAGAAATCATCCTTTTTTGCACTTAGTGGATATACGGTTTGTTATATTGAATGAAGACACCAGTATGCACTGTTTTATGCCAGGAGCTACCAATAGTATGTATTAACGCATTGTATTGAGCGAAAGACTTCGTAAATCAGTTATACAAGATATCGTACAATGTTTTCAGTGAATTTCCCAAGAGTCATAAGCCTATAAATCAATAAATTGATTAATCAATTTACAGTATCAGTGTTTAATTCTGTTTGCATGTGCAAGATTACAGTAATAATGTGTTCTAATGTTTATTTGAAAACTTCAGAACTACCTCTCTCATGTGCCTAATGGTGAAAAATACCTATTAGTGATACTGTGCATCCACAACATGCCAAGGTAGTTTGGTTTAAAACTGAAGTCTCTGGAACTGTATTGTGAGAGTAATGGGAGACTGGGACATCAGATTACACAGAAGGATGATTTCTACAGAGTAACTCATACTAGGCAGTCTTTTCAGATCATTACCAGTGACGATTTGAGGAATATCATTCTTCACAAATCTGTTACTTTTCAGTTCAGGCTGGCCACCTGAAAATGAAAAGCAGTTCTTTGGTAGGATCATTGGGAAGGAGCCTCTTGCTACATGGAGATGCTCTAATTTACACTCCATTGAAGGACACAGCTCCAATGGAAGTATTCCATATATTCCAAATGGATTATTTCAAGTGAAAGGATCCATATTAGTAGCTTTGAAAAAAGTTCCAGCTAAGTATATCTGTCAGTAATCATTTATCTCTTTGCATTTATGAAGCACCTTGTGATGAGTAACCAATATTTCTGTTTCAGAGAGGTATAAGATGATGTAAAACAAGAATGAATTGCTGTGGTCTTATAATTTATTGTCTTGTTCTGTTTCTCTTGACAAAATACAATCTACAGTTTGGTCAGGCAGACCACAATTTCTTTTACATATGGAATAATGCTTTCAAATCCAGTACAAGTACTTTAATACTACATTGTTCAGGTAGAAGTTACAAAATATTTCTCCTCACTACCAGTTTTGCAGGACTGCTAAGGTTAATACTTGGTTTATGGCATTGATAATAAAAATTTAAATGCAGTGTTGGCTACTGGTTTCTAGAAAGACATTTAAAAAAATATAGAATAACATGGTGTTTTTGAGCCTCCCTGTAAAAAAGTTGTTTTAATACATAAATCAACTACCTATTAGCTTTCCAGAATATGAAAACATTTGACAGTACACATGATAAACTCCTACATGGTTCTCCGAGCCAAACAAAGATCTGCTTTTAATGGAAGAGAGAAATAGAGCATATTTCCAGAAGGAAAATAATGAAGAGGTATAAAGAAAATCTAGAGAATCATGAATGAGTACTTGATCAAATGGATCTCAACCCACATATTTACAAAAACTAATTATAAAGCGCATTAATTTGAAATGTTTTTACTTGGTGCTTCTTGTCCAGTACGTTCCTTTTTTTTCCTACTAGGGATACAGTTACCATGAAAGACTCCTTGTACCTTTGTAACACAAGTAAGGAAGCAGTCATGCAAGTAAGTAAACTTTAAGATGTGTTGTTTAAAGGATAGGTAGATTTGGTATGTGTATTGCTAAATGTACTTTACAGAGAAGAATAGTTTCTTAGTTACTCAGGGAAGATTGCCCGACAGGAGTTTGGTGGGTTGACCCTGGCTACGTGCTAGATGCCTAACAAGCTGCTCTATCATTCCCTCTCCTCAGAAGGACAGGAAGGGAAAAAATGAGGTGGAAAAGAACTCGTGGGTAAAGAAAAAAGTTTAATAAAGCAAAAGCAAAGACTGTAAGTAGAAGCAAAGTAAAATGGAGACTACTTCCCATCAGCAGACAACATCCAGCCACTTCCCAGGAAGTAGGCCTTCAGAATCTTAGTGGTTGTTCTGGAAGATAAATCTCATAGTAATGAATACTGCCCTCTACCCTCCTTGGATTTCATTACTGAACAGACCTCATAAGGTATGGAATATCCCTTTGGTCAGTTTTTCTGGCTATGTCTTCCCCCAGCCTGCTGGCCTTTGGGAGTGAAGGGGAAGGAATGATAGAGAGACAGCCTTGATGCTGTGCAAGTGCTGCTCAACAGTTACCAAAATACTGGTGTACTATCAAAACCTTTCTAGCTACCAATACAAAGCACAATGCTATGAGGGCTGCTGTGGGGAAAATTAACTCCAACTCAGCTAGTCCCAAGACAGTAAGACAGTATGGAAATGGATGAGACAATAAGATATTTCTATGACAGCCTCTACTAACAAAATTCTTGAAACATTCTCATTTCTTGTGTGGTTTTGTGGCATAATAATTTTTTTCTTTATGTATACATTGCAGAATATTTCCTAACAGAAAGCCTTCTTTAAATATTTTTGCTGAATGCTTTTAATAATTCTATTTTCCCTCAAGAGCCATGTTAGAGTGGTCAGAATATTTGTAGTTGAAGAAGAAGAAAACTGCAGTATCCAAATTCTGTAGCTGGACTCAGCACTGTAAGCAAAGGTAGCACCACTTTCACTTCGGACCACCACAACATCCATCCTCAAAGGGTTGCTTTAAATAAATCTCCAAGAAAATTCGATCATTTTTGATTTTCACTAAACCAGCTTATAAGTCTTTGTGCAGTGTCTCTGCTTTAACAGAGCACACTACGGTGAGCAGATACCCTGTCTTTGACAGTTTTTAAGAAGTCTTTGCAATAATGAGTTATGAAAACCCACAATGTTAGGAGGATTTGAAGAATAAGTTACACATACCTCTATAACATTATGTCTGAAAGCATTCTGTCACCAGTACAGAACAAATTCATGTATTTTCTCTTCCTGAAATTATTCAGGTTGTTACAAGCACAATAAATTAAAACCTGATAATACATAACTTAACAAGCATTTTATTGGCATAAATCTAGACAAGAATTCAACTCAGGAGATTGCCCTTATGTTCACGCATTTGCAGGAACCGGATACAGGAAAATTCCACCTTGCTGCAACTTGGGTCTGTTCTTTGTCCTATCACTTTTCAGACTGTTTTGGCAACTCATCCAGTTGTTGGGATAAAAATAATCTCAATAAAATATAAAGATGGAGTAGCAGCTTCCAAATGAAAAAATCTGATACAATTAAAGTAAGGTAGGCGCTTCAAAGTGGGTGATCTGACCTAATAAGTTGTTGGCAGGGAACAATTACTCCTCATGCATTTTTTTATTGGTAAGGCATTGTCTTTTTGTCAAGATTAGTGGATTATAAAATCTGCGTACTACACAATATAAATTATCCTACCTATCAATTAGTCTTTTGAAAGATATGTTAAAACTGAATTTCATTAAGAAGAAAAGTGCCAATAGAATATTAGGCATAATTAATGGGAACACATAAATAAAGCAGAGACAGAGGGAAAAGGACATTCTCTCCATTCATCATTTTGAGGATTAATTACTGTTATGCTCTAAGGACATAGTAACTGTTACTGTTTTTATAAGGACTATTTCACGGAAGATGAAATCCATGTAACAATGAATATGTATTGCAATTTATTGCCAGAAGATAATTACACTGTTCACATACTCCTAATAGTCATTATAATTTCGAAAACTAGAAGATAGAGTTTAAAACTTAATGTACAGCAAAGGCTTGATAAAGTCTTTCAGTAAGATAGGTACAGACACGTTTTTTTACTGATATTCAACTGCTCTGTCTTCTCTGCATGTTTATAGAGTTTGGACATGCCACACTGAAAGTCAGGAAGTGAGCAATATCACTCCTACAGTTTTCCAGAGGTTAGAGGCTTGGAGATGCAGAAAATTATTTTTCACATTTTTTTCATATAATGGACAACATGAGTAGAGTAACACAATGAACAAGCACTCTGGTTGTCTCCATTTGCCAAAATATATGAGGTTTCTTTGGGTCTCACAATGCTGCCTTCAGGGTGTGTAGCTGTGTTCTGATTCTCATAGATTTACAGAAACTTTCAAAGGCTTTCGCTATCAATTAGAAATGTAAATTTGAAGATTCATTGCTAAGTGTTTTAAACAATATATTAGAGAAGGTAAACAGAAAAATTATTTTGTTCATAAAGTAAAGTCCTCTTTTCTGGGCAGAAGAAGAGAAAGAAAATCCATAAATTAGAAATACTCTTGTAAGAGTGATATCTTACAGTGGTCTTTTAAAACTGCATACAAAGTACACCAAGACTTCTGTATTGGGTAGTTGTGGTTCTTTGATCTTACATCTATATTTACTGGATTTAAAAGAGAACAAAAACAATGAGAGGTGATGTTGATGCACATAGCAATCGCTAAAAAAGGACAGTTTAAAAAAAACGCTGAATCTTAAGATTTCATTCTTCCACAGGCTCCACAGTAATTAGAGAAAATCAAAATTAAAATTCTTTTAAAGTGCTTGGAGAATTGAAAGCCATATCCTCCAGTGCTGTATTTGGTGAGATGCGGAATCTTGTGTCTTCACTGGATAAGATAAACTCAAAACCTGTTTGCTAATCAATTGGTCAAAGTTAGTTGAGGTTGTTGCAGTTGCTTTCCAGGTACATCTAAATCCCCTTAGGAAAAAACTTGAGAGATACTACTTCAGCTCTGCATTATATCTATAGCTTGCAACAGTTATAACATAAAACCATATAAAAAAAATACCATGGCCGAGTTATATCTTTGTCTTTTGCCCTCTAGTGGCTTGAATAAGAAAAAACCGTGACGCCGCGAGATGCTTCATAAGCTGAAAGCTTTTATCTGAAGGATTACTGTCTCCAGAATAGCTACTTAAACCCCCTATATTGCCGAACTGCGATTTGCATTTGAATGTTACTACATTTAGAAGGGGAAGCTATTAACTGGGAAAATAAATGTGCCAAACTAGTAAGCAATAAGGACAATGCTTCCATTTAACTTTAAATGGTACAAAAAAAGTGGAATGATAACAAAATTCAAATTCTATTTGTGTACATGACCCAATCAAGCGTAGTTTGTCTCTCACAGATTAACTCCTTTAGTCTGTTCCACACGGATCAGTACCTTGGATTTTGGTGTGGTAGAAGAAATTCCCAAAACTGTGAGTGGTTTCCAGTTTAAATCTTGAGTTGCCCCTGATTTTATGATGGATTGACTGCTGATGCCCTTTTGGATCCATTTTGATTTCAATTTGTGTGCTTTAGACAGAGGTGAGAAGTTTAATTTAAAAAATTCCTACGAGGATTTTCAATTGCAGAGAAAATATATTTTAAAGAAATAAAAGATATCCAGTCTGATAATACTTCATAGGCTGCACTGCTGCTGTATTTTGTAAAAGATACTGCCCCTTACAACTCTTGCTCTACATTTCTGAGTTTTGGTTTAGAGCTCCCCACTCTCTAAATAATGTTCTTTCTTCTCCCTACTCATTAAAAAATAATTGCTAACATCAAAAAATTGGGCTATTTATCATACAGACTTTATAAACCCACCTCATTAGTCTCCCATAATGTTCTACAATTCCTAAGACACAAATTGCAAATTGCATCCACTGAGCCTAAATCCTACTCTCTGTCCCAAGCCGCTCCATTAAAGAGGAGACATAAAAAGAATCAGAAAGACTGAAAAGAGAAAAACAGAAAGAAAACCTCATCCTGTTGATAACAGTAAAAAATTGTTACCTGATTTATATCTGGTGGTATCAACCACATTCCTAGCATGGAAGTGGAATATAATGAAAATTGTCAATTCAAGTTCCACAAGTGAACAATGTTGATAACAATTTCATACATGAGAAGTGGCCCAATGCATAGAAATCCCAGCTGCTTCCCAAACCACAGGTTCTTTGCATGGGTAAGACCTGAGCTACTAATTCCATGCTAAAAAGTTTGTACTTGGGTTGGTTTTGCTCCTCTGATTTCATACTTTTCAGAAGTGTCAATTTGGTTACTTACAGAAGCTTATGACTCACATAACATTGGGTTTTTAGTTGGGCTTTTTTCTTTTTTCTTTTTTTTTTTTTTGCCTTTTGGGTCATGTTTATTAATATGGACCCACATAGGTGCTTTTTGTCACAGTTTTGCAGACTACTAACTGAGATTTCTGATATAGTATTAAAACACCTACTTATTTTGTATGTGTGAAGTAAAGTTTCATGTTATTTACGCTTGTAGATTTAAGCCAGTTTTGATGCTTCTTATCCTTACAAACTTAAAGTACCTGCCAATCATTTCCCTATTCTTGTACGTTGTTCCTGCCAAGGGCTCTTCTCCTTCTAACACCATCTTCATAACCTCATAAGCAGCACTCAGAATAAAGGCAGACCTAGAGCTTGAAGTGCTGCCTTCCTGAAGAAATAGCATAAGGAAGGAGAACTACTCTAGAATATGTTGTCCTCCTCAAGCACAGGATGCATTCAAAGAATTAAATTTTCAACAAGTCATTTGTTGAAAGCCCTTCTGCAAGTGCTGCTCCCCCAGCTTAAGTTTCCTGTGTCTCCACAAACATTTATAGCAAGGGGTATTGTTATGGAAAGATGCTACACGGAAACATTTCTGTTTGTCCACCAAAGTTTATTCTCACTGAATGAGGTCAGAGTTAACATCAGGACACTAATATCTAGAAAAAGTACTCTAACAAGACAAGCATGGACTTCATATAATTGAGTTCCTCGATCCATTTCCTGTAGTCTCAAATGGTCCTTCTTTATGGGTGAACAATATGCCAAGCAACAATTACATCCTGAATTGCTGTCTTCTAAAGTGAAAACGGAACAGACTTTGCACCACCTACAAAACACCACATGCAGACTGTTCTGCAGTCTTCTGCTTACACAAGGTCAGGTACAAGAGATGCTATTTAATCAAAGTAGTCCTGCTGTGTAAGATTCCTCCCAGTGAATGGAGAAAAGATAGGATTGTAATTTTACCAACTATTAAGCATTAATAGAAAGTCCACTTGATTAGAAGTGAGACTCTTTCATTACGTATAACCATTACAGATTATAATTTGTGGTTTTTTGGTTTGTTTTGTATTTTAATTCCTTCCTGTAACTTGATTTCTCTGGCACAATAGTGTAAATGAGTACTCTAACTGGTTCATAACAGTTACCTTCTTTCCCAGTCATCTATACCTAGCCTGACCTTGACCTACAGGTAGACTTTGTCATTTAATGACGTAGTTTGTGGTAGTAGTAACTGCAAAACAGGATCTTCCCAGTGGCCTCACGTCAGAGTTTTACTTGTCAGCTAATGGTTAGAATGGTAATAGATATGGCTGAAAAAAATCTGAGATTTTACATTTCTGTTAGCTTGAAATAAGAGAATTCTATGCTACAAGTATCTGTGACCTTGCAAAGCTTTTTTTTGCTTATTGTGCAAAGCATGACTTTTAACATTGAAATTACAGTAAAAAAGTATTAAAATACTTTGTTCACATATCTAACGTCCATTAACATCTCATTTGTGTAAATCTGGATTTTTTTCTAGAAAAAAAGAATCATAAGTTCATATTTTTCTTTTCCTCAGCATCATTTTATTAAAAGAAACTCTTGCAAAGCAAGGAGTAAAATTTTGCCATAGGTATGATCATCTACTGAAGTAGACAGAGTGATAGAAGGAAAAATCAAGGGCAGAGTTTGAACTGTCTGTACAACAGCTTTTTTTCTAGTAAGCCAATGAAGTGAAGCATGTAGTCAGTTATGGCCAAAGTATATCCTTCACTCTGCATGATGTCTCACATAATTTTCAAGGTAAGAAATCTTAATGTTCTGCTGCACTTCATTGTGCTGACCATGCAAGATTTGATTGTTGGTATGCTGGGGCAACTTGATACTTCTGGTAAACTTTCGGTGCATGTATGTATGTCGTTTCTACTTTGAAGCTTATCCTTTCCCAGTCAAAAATTTATCACTAAATAGCTAGTGTACAGATGATTCCAGTTTTAGACTTCAGTCATTCAAATGAGATCCATCACTATTCTAACACAGTGAGAAAATTTCGTGACAAAATTGGAATGATAAAACATGAATCTGCCTAGAAAGCTTGGTGAGTACCATCTTTCTGTTCTCAGCCAGTATGGTACTACTGTATGGGTACCCTGGAGGCCTCAAGTCAGCAAAAAAGGAAAAAAATATAACTATGAAATGAATCTTAGAAATCAGAAACTTGCTTTATTTAAGACAAGGCGTAACTTATCCATCGGAACACTGTGCTTTACACCCAAACATTCACACAAAATGTAAAGGACATTCTGGACCCACACTACATCAACAGCATTATGTCTTATCATCTTTTATGGCTACAAGTCACTATCTGCTGGATCAACCCTTAGTTAAATTAATTTGTCTTTATGGTTCCCACATGTGAATTATACCTAAGAACTGATGTTATTCCTCTAAATGGATATTCTAAACCAAGCAAACGTGGCCCCTTGTGCTTATTCCAAATGACCTGAAAATCACATCCTAGAAAATCCCTGTATAATCTTGTGGTTTATACTGGAAACTCAAAACATCAACAGCTCATTGAAATCTTAAAAAAGGAGCGACTACAGCTAGATTGTCATACGGCTCTTCATTGCCTGAAAAAAGAAATTTCCCTACTCTGTCTTTCTGTAAGTACAACTTAAAAAGCCTGTGGTTTATTTTAAACTGTAGCTGTCTTTATTTAGTCTTGACTTTCCTTGCATCTCTGCCTAAGCTGTAAACTCTTGGGACACATTTTTGACACGGTGTCCCAGTGCAAGGTCCCAGCCCTCAGTAACAGAGATAACAGTGTCCCAGAAATAACAAAAAAAAAAAAGAGCACATTTAAAATATAATGCTTCCTCCGGTTCCATGGTGTGCTTCAATTTCTCAAATCTTACCTTTCAATTACTAGTACATACCACAATTATTGCTTTGGTGCTCTTTAGTACCATCAGCATTTAAAACCATAATAGAGTAATACGGTGTTCAAGAAGCATATGTAATTCTAACGAATCATGACAAGAGAATCAAGAACTGTTTTAGGTCCTGGGAAAACCAAAATGAATATTCAGCCACCCTTCCTCCACACGAACCTTCCTCCTGCATACCTTCCTCATCCTATACCCTACCACTTCAAGTTAGCAGGGGTGCCTCCAGCCTCCAGTGTCAACTGGGTTTGATGAATTGTAGCATGCCCTACAAATAACTGTCATTAGCTAACTATGACTATTTATTCATTTATCTAGTGGTGGGGATTCATATTCTATAGGGATATGACTGTGTTCATACAGTGCATTCGGGGAAATTTTGATAATGACCTGTCCTGTGACTGATTTAGAATTGTAGAATCATAGAATGCTTTAGGTTGGAAAGGCTCTTTACAGGTTGTCTAGTCCAACCGCCCTGCAAGAGCAGGGACATCTTTAATTAGATCGGGTTGTTGAGAGCCCCATCCAATCCGACCTTGAATGCTTCTGGGAATGGGGCCTCCACTGCCTCCTCTGGACAACCTATTCCCAGCCCTTCAATACCCTCACTGTAAAAATTTTTTTCCTTATATCCAGTCTAAATCTACTCTCTCTTAGTTTAAACCCATTACTCCTTGTCCTGTCACAACACACCTTGGTAAAAATCTGTCCCCATCTTTTCTATAGACCCTCTTTAGGTATTGGAAGGCTACTATCAGGTATCTTTACAGCTTTCTCTTCTCCAAGCTGAACAGCCCCGACTCTCTCAGCCTATCTTTGTAGGTGAGGTGCTCCAGCCCTTGGATCATTTTTGTCGTCGTCCTCTAGACTTGCTCCAACAGCTCCATGTCCTTCTTGTGCTGAGGGCTCCAGTACTGGACACAGTACTCCAGCTGAGGTCTCACCAGAGTTGAGTAGAGGGGCGGAATTCCCTCCCTTGACCTGCTGGCCACACTTCTTTTGGTGCAGCCCAGAATACAGTTGGCAACCTGGGCTGTGAGCTCACGTTGTTGGCTTATGACCAGATTTTCATCCATCAGTACCCCCAAGTCCTTCTCTGCAGGATTGCTGTTTTCTGGGAGCAGATCATTTGTGACCATGTGAATTTGCCTGGTGATCTTTTGGTGCTGTACACAGCTCTTTTTTAAGAGAATATTATCACTTCGATAACTGAGAGTGAGAAGAAGTTTTGTGGAAGGAGGACATCTAGTGATCTGATACTTATTCACATGCTTAGCTATTTCCTCATACAGCTGAGCCAGCCAGCTAACAAGTCACAGGATTTTCTGAAGAGTGGTGGAAAGGAGGGCAGGTGTGCAGTTAGCTTTTTTATACAGTCCTATGGTTTTGATAAGACAAGATCCAAAACAACAGCAGCCATTTAACTACTTAATTATCAATTCAAGCTCTTTGAAATTAAATGTTGCAAAGATCAGAGATTATTGCCACACTTCTCATCCACAGCTATGCAATCTCCCAGACCACCTACACCATTCTTGCAGAGTAGCTATTGAAATCCTGATACATATAATTTCAAAAGTTTCCGATTGAACTACACAACTGGTCAACATGGTAACATCTCAAAACTAAGATGGTAGGTCTTTTAAATTGTTTTCAAAATACTTATTTTTTAAAAACTTCTCCTGAAAGCATGTTTTTTTACATCTCAAACTAATGAAAATTGGAGTAGTTATTCAACATTGTAACTCCCCTGAACTAGGTTTTATCAGAGAAACACTGGAAGTCTGTAACTATGAAAAACATCAGACAAATACAATCCGTAACACACAATAGTCACTGTTCTTGAACTGCATATCACTTGGAGACAAAATGCCAGATTTCACTAGTATAAAATAATTATCAGTAACAAAGAGAGGTGAAACCACTAGCATCTCCATTTATGCCGTTTTCAGAAATATCAAAATATCATGTCCATATTTTCAAAACTAAAACAAAGTTATAAAATAGGTGATAAAATCTTAAAATAATTATGGAAAATAGTCAACCAGTTAACTACTGACAACAAAATATATTATAAAAGCTGTTGATTTAAAAAGGACCTATATATCTTTATTTTTCATAGTCATAGAGAAAGTCTAAAGACATATATCTGCTTGTATACACTTGCTGTTGTTTTGGGACTAAACCCAGATGCATTGGTTCTGCAAGTGCACAATAAGCACTACCAGTATGATTAACATATCCCATAAAATATAGTTCCATGACTGATCTAGAAGAAATATCTCAGAAGGATATCACCAAAAATACACTTGCATTACAGAGGAACTAGAAGATGACCAATGAGGTTGGTCCCTTCAATGAGATGTATAACAAAGAAACCCCCCATCCAGAAGTAGCTTCTGATTTATGCTTTTGTATGTGTGTACATGGGAGATTATCTCTGCAGGTCATATTATTAGCCACTGATAGACTGGATTTCTCCTGCACAACTTCAACTTGGAAAAAACCCCCCTACTAATAACATAGAGCCTTTCATGGCTGTGTGTGCACTGAACTGGTAACTGGCTGTGTTAAAGCTCCATGTGTATGTTACAGGCAAACACCAACATGAGTGATTCTTCAAGTCACAAGGCACATTCAGAGGGGTTACAAAATCTGTGCAAACTCAAAATGAACTTTTCAAAGAATAGCTTGTAATGGCAAAATCAGCATAATACTGAATATAAATTTGACTGGAGTCTGAGAGGGATCAGTCCTGACCTACTTTGGACTTGTTTTACTATATGATCTTTTAGAGTAGAGTCCTCTCACCTTCCTCACTAATAAAAATATTCCTCAGAAGATCTGATTTTTCTGAGAAGGTAGCAGCAGATGACAGAAGGTAATAGCACAAATACTACTCAAGGCAGTTCTTTTTATCTTACTGTTTCAGTCATTGCTGAAGTAATCCTAACTTATATAACCTCTTTAAAACCACTGTTCTCCTTACTGAAATGTGTTATTGAGGGTAGAATGAGCAGCACAGATCCTCTCCTGCCCCACCCTGCAAGAGCTCTGAGGCTCTGAAGGTGCTGACTCATAGCTGGGAAATTTCTTTCAGGGAAAGTGGAATTTTTTGTGTTAAGAAGAAAATTTTTATTCTAAAGTTAGCTAAAAACCCCTGAAGTTGACATTGCTGTGATTATCACAGTCAAACTTCTGATTGTTAGTATTTTCAAGCTCCCAGATTTCTTCTCAAATAAAAAAAAAATTCTTCTCAGAATAAAAATATATAGCTTCCTTATATTTCCAGATTCTGGAAATTACCATGTGCCAAGCTGTGAACATAAGGAGATTGAAGACTCTTGAGGGTGACCTAAGAACTGCAATGGCGAGAGATTGTGGTTTAGTGGTTTAGGCAATTTCGTTGCAGCTGCTTGGCACTAGAAAAATAAGAAATGGGTTTTTTGTTACTAAATAAAATGAATTCCTTTTCTGTCCTGTCAGAAATTGTCAAACTTCATTAATGAGAAGAAAGATGTGGTTTGTGCGTGTATAAAGGTGGGCTTGTTTAGCCTAGGGAAGAGAAGATTCCAAGGAGACCTCATAGCAGTCTTCCAGTTTTTAAAGCGGGCCTACAGGAAAGCTGGGGAAGGGCTCTTTATTAGAAAGTCCAGTGACAGGACAAGGGGGAACAGTTTTAAGCTGAAAGAGTGGAGATTTAGACTAGATACTAGGAAGAAATTTTTTACTGTGAGGGTGGTGAGGTACTGGAACAGGTTGCCCAGAGAAGTCACAGAAGCTCCATTCCTGGAGGTGTTCAAGGCCAGATTGGATGAGGCTTTGAGCAACCTGATCCAGTGGAAGGTGTCCCTGCCCATGGCAGGGGAGTTGGAACTGGATGATCTTTAAGGCCCCTTCCAACCCAAACGATTCTGTCATTCTATGAAAGTCAGTCCAACAGCATTCTGGTTTAAAAAGAGCCAAAACGTTTTTGCAATTGACTTATGCTTCAGAAAATTTGCTCAAGTGCTTTTTCCTCTGTTTATGGTTAAAGAATTTCTCTGTCCCACTTATGCAGAACACATTCATTTCTGCTGCTTACTTAGCAGTCCTGAATTTGAGAGACAAGCTAGAGAGTTTGATAAAATCTGAAGTTCTGAAAATTAAAACAGAACTGGAATATTTGCATACAATAATAAATAGGAAATCTAAATTTCAATTCTGCGATAAGAGGTAAGTCCATCTTCCTGGAGTCTGCAGGAGCTTATTGCTGTTTATGCCAGGATTTGACTTTATAATGATGCTCTTTTAAGGAGACCTTGAGGTTTAGTTATCTAAATACATATGCATAAAACCAGAGCATGTATGTCAAGTATATGTCACATAGAGCAAGACATGTCAGAGATTTACCCAACAACTGCACAGGGCTGAGAAAGGGAGGTACCCCAGTAAATCCCATTCAAATCACCAGTAACTTCACCAAAATTAACCGGATTAAAAAGTCATGCAGTCAGGCTCTACTAAGGATAAAAGACTTTTCCTTGGAGTGAGAGGTTTTTCAGTCTTTCCTGTAGAGAACGCTAGTGGAGGAAGAGCAGCAGGGCTTAAATTTCTCCAGAAACCACAAAACAGAATTTAATTTTTACATCCATTATGGTGATCAGGCAGCGCTCTAAACAGATCACTGCTTTGTCACATAGTGTCTTCAAGAAAGCAGTGAAGGAGAAGACAGAGCATGCTGTACTGATCAGGGTCTGGGCGTGGCCAGATAAGTGTACTGACCAATAAACTGTCGACACATGACAGACCATTTTAGTCCCTTGCCACTCTATTTTCCCCGCACTTGCTCTCCCCAAATCATCTAAATTACCTTTCTCCCCACTTTTTTTTCTCCTCTAAATATCACATAATAAGTGTGCTTATGCTCTTCTAAAATGCTTTTCCCCTATCTCCCATTAAGAGCCTCACATCCCTGGGGAGTAGCCCCTCTCAGTTCAGAAGGTGCTCCAGGTTTGGCTGATGGTGATGGGTGCCACACCTGGGGCTGCAGCTGTCCTGGAACAGACAGTCCTGTGAAAACTCTGAGTCCTTGGTTTTGGTTCTCAATTGCTTTTTGCCTCTATGATCCTCTGGGCTTTTAGAGGTGGAGGATGGCTTGTGAAATGGGCCTGGGAGAAGATAGGGAAGGATACCATTTGGGCTTTTCCAGCTGGTATTTTCTCTCTGTGCTGCTTTATGGATGTGCACAACAACCTTTATCTCATAGTCTAAAGGAAAATACATTTATATTCAGAACAGCTTATGAATACACCTCATTAATGTTTTTTCCAGAACTATCACTGTAGATGTTGTCAAAATTTTTCTCACTTAAAAAAAAACACCAAACAACTACATTAGGGTCAAATAAAACTTTTTTTATTAAAAATAAAAAAGAACTTCAGTTAAAGTATTCTACATTACCTAAATAGAGAATTTTGCTTATTTCAAAATACTTGTTCAAAATAACTTGGTTGAAAACTTCTCAGATATGTAAGTCTGAAAAAAAATTGTATCCATTCCCCCAAGTTTCCCTTGATTTTTTTCTTCAGTCAAGTTAACCAAGAGTAGGAGTTGTTTACGGAACAGTGCCTTCAATAATTGATGGGAAAAGACCTTGCAGCATTCCCTGAGCATGATCCACTCTTGGCTGCACGATAACCTCGAGCAACAGTGAGGATGTGTGTTTGGAAATGTTCTATGAGAGCAGCTCAGGTTCCATCAGCCGCACCATCCCTGTCGAGTACTGCTTTTGTAGGGCAGTAGACAGCCAAGGGGTCGAGGATTTGCTGCTTCTGAGCCACTCTTGCCTATTCAGTAATTTTTAAAGAATTGGCTATCCAGGTCCAGAATACTTTCCCAGTTATACAAAACTCACTAAAAGACAACACACACGTTTCTCTACTACTGCACTAAATATGCATCTCAGCACTTTCAGAACATAGGTGGCTTTCTAGGAGCAGGTGTATTTTTATGCCTACTTGTGCTGTGTACTATACTCCTACAAAGAGCTCAAAGGTCAAATCTAAATGCTTTTGTAGACTGGACATCTTCCAACCGGAAACAGAAGCACAATGAGAAATATCTTTACTTTGCAAAGATACAAAAAGGTGTTGGGACAGCGTGAAGCAATAAACCCCCTTCCTCCCTGTAAATAACAATAGTCCTAAAATAGTATTAGCTGTTCGAAATATTAATACTAAAAGAGAACAATTTTGCGGAAGTTTCAAAGGTAGCAAGACGATAGATAATGTCCTCTGCCACACATTTAAATTGTATTTTGTGTTTCCTAGACACACCATGTAATTTGGATAACACTTACTAACAAATGACAGATTGCCTCTGTAGTTTTATGGA
This sequence comes from Dromococcyx pavoninus, assembly GCA_033558185.1. Classification (NCBI taxonomy): domain Eukaryota; kingdom Metazoa; phylum Chordata; class Aves; order Cuculiformes; family Neomorphidae; genus Dromococcyx; species Dromococcyx pavoninus. The sequence goes on along the minus strand of JAUMJL010000016.1, from coordinate 3,049,882 downwards.
AACTGTGTTCCACAAAATGCTGTTCACTACCAGCAATATCAGTGCTTAGCACAAAAACTGACTGGAAACTATTTTTTCCTCTTTTTGTGAAAAACAAAACAAAATTTCTCCTCATCAGATACCAAAAGGACAAGCATCAAACATAGATTTTGTTTTCTTTGGATTGTCATAGCAATAAACATGTAAAGTCTTCCCATTGAGTCTGATGCAACCCTGGGATATTGCAAAAATAAATTTTCTGTTATAGAAACTGTTATATATTATGTAACTAATACACTAGCATGCAAAACTGCCAAGTTGTATCTCATTTTAGTTGGCATGAAAAAACAAAGAAAAGTACTGGGACTTTTAACAGAATGGGATCTGTTAAATGTTACATTTAAATGTTACACGCGTCTTGTCCCAGGTTATTGGAGTTTTTAAATTGTTATGAGAGAGTGGTTTATTTCACTTGCCAGTTATCATAAACTCATATCCAGATTACCTGAAGATGCCGTAGCATCTTTCCTCTACAGCTTCACTTGAGTGTGGAAGTGTTCTTCAAGACATGGGGTTATTTCTGCTAAGCCAAAAGCTCTTATGTGTGCAGAGAGTATTAAATTGTCTTTCGCGAGTGAGAGGCAACAAATGGGTAGAATAAACCAGTTTACTAGAAGAGTAGTCAGCCTTGGGAGGAACAAGATTGATAGGTGGTATTAACAGCAAAGACAAACCCAGGGCAAGATGCCAAGTATGGTATAACTCGCACAACATGCATTTGGTAGCCCTGACCCGAAGGACTCCTTGTCATCCATATATCTTGCAGGGCTGTGGGCAGATAGCTGCAGTTTTCCTCTTGCCACACACCCTCCACGGGCAGAGTTTTTCATCAGGTAACGTTTTATCTTTGTTTGCTTTGTCCTATTAAAAACCCCCTAGCAGTCTATTGTAATTTCATGCTGGGAGACATCCAACCTAAGTGAAGAGAGAATGGGGAGAAACTGGTAAAACAAATAAAAACATCCCAGGTTCAGTTATGCCACAGACTAATATTTAAGAGGGTAGGCAGAAGTGTTATATTGCTTCAATATCAGGTGTAGGCATTAAACAGCCTAGTGGGTGACTGTTCAAGACCTGTTCAAGACCTGGGCAGGAGTGGATGTTTGTTTTGAAAATGAGTGATGTATCACCCAGGGAGATCTGAGTCCTATTTATTGTTTATTGTTTAATTTTTATTTTTATTTTATTTATTATTTCTTTATTATTATATGTTTATTTCCTGTGGTCCTAAAGTCTAATCTGTCCCTGAGAAGCCTGGTGCTATGCTATGACTTTTTACTTGTCTCCTGACCATGTCCTGTGTTGAAACATCAAACAGTTCTTTGTTGTCAGCCATGGCAAAGCCACTCATAGCTTACATGCTGACTGTTGAACTCCTGTGACAAACTTTTCTGTTCACAGTCAATCTATGGGGATAAACAAGCACAAGCTAAGAAAAAAGAAAAATCAATTCTTTCACTGCTTAGAATCTTTCCCAAAGCAAAAAAAGTCAGAAATATGCAATAAAGTTACAACAAAATAGATCAAACACACATATATCTACTGAATGATATGTTTGTATAAGATCTAACAGTACTTCAGTAAGCCCAAATTGTGAAGCACTCTGAACGGTGTGATATAAATTAAAAAAATCACACTATTCCCATGCAGTCACTCCGAGAAACTCGTAAGAAGTGGAATGGAACAAGTTCTTAGAGCTATTTTCCCCACAACTTAGATTGAAGCAGTATAATTTTGCTTTGATTAAAAAATTATGTTAAGCCAGATGTTAGAAATCAAACATGTCAACAGTGAAGAACTGGAATTTGATATATACAAGAAGGCATGTGCAAATGAAACGACCCACAAGAATTTCTGGTTATTCTGTATCTCAAAGCCCAAACCTCTTTCGTTCTCGCAAGTTAAAGCATTTCATTTAGTATTGACGTGCCTTCGTTTCATGTCCCAGAAGATGGCAGTAGTCCCACAGTAATTCATAGATACAGAGCAGCTGCTTCCACCTCAAACTGGTTGCGGGGTTTTATTTTTGCAGCTCACTTTCTCTGTTTTACCACTTAATTCATTTGCATTACTTTGGTACTTACATACAGTTTGCATCTGAACATTTTTTAGCACCTATTCACAGTTTTTTTTTTTAATTAAATTAAACTAAAATGAAAAAAAACCATTTGTATTAAAATTCGTTATTAAAGGTCGTCTAGAAAGACATGCAATACTATGCATTTACTACTTGACTGGGGACATAGTAAAATCTGTTCTGTCTCAGAATGGAGAGCAGAAATTTATGCTGTCAGTTCGAACTTGAGCTAAGGCATTTTTAAGATGGTGATAATTAAAGCCAGTGTAATTGCAGCCCAGAGTAATGAGGAAACATAATGTTATTTGTGCTTGCTGGTACATAAATTGAGGTACAGAGGAAAGCTTTTCTATTTTTATGTTGGTGTTGCTAATTCTCCATTTAATTAGAAATCTTGCATTTGGCATTTCCTTAGGCCCCATAAAGTGGGATTGTAACACTGTAAAAGTGCTATCTTCTTTTTTTAAAAAATGCATATTATACTATGGTTACAGAGGAAATTAAAGATATGAAGCTTCAGGACCCAAAGCCAGATAAGACCAACAGAGATGTTATCTGTATATCCATGTAGGCAGCAAGATTATACTTCAGGGATGACTGGTATGGCTTGAAGTTTAGCATGACTACAAATCCCATATAAAAGAGAAAAAAGTATGGATGAATTCTTTCCCACAGATACTGCCTGCTGCATTTATGACCTCCCACTTAAGAAGTTCCTCGGTTACTTATGCGTTACTAAGTTCAATATGTTGCATACGATGTGTTAAAACTTCACAACCACCTGCCTGTGTGTGTTTCACTGAGACTGTGCCTTGTCTCTTTGTGTGCATTTTCTCAGTACTTTACACAAGAAAGACTTGAGTTTGATCGGGACTTTCGGCTCTTACTTTAATAAAAGTAATACATTACTCTAATAGACCCCTCAGTATTTCTGAAGGTCAGTTTCTCCCTGACTGCCTTTCAGAGTCTATTTTTCTAATCTATGAGCCAGTAATACTTTGCATTGTGATTAATATATTTTTCTCCTGCTTGCTGTATGAACTGCAGAATACATTAGAGCTATTTTGAGGACAATAGATCAATTGTAAAGCAGCATTTGTGAAATTACCATGGTGAAATCCTAGCAAGTTCTTTGACTGCTTCTCCTCCTCTTTCTCTGTTCTCTGAACTTAGTCAAGCTCCTGTCATGATAACTTGACACTACTTCAAGGATGAGTAAAGAGCAATTTAAAAAAAACAGTAATCTCTCCTGACCTTGTTTCTGAGGAAAAACGAAAAATGTATTCAGAATAATTCCGAATCCTTCTCCCGTGCTTCAGCTACCAGAAGTTGATACATCTTCATTATCTTTGGAAAAACGACTGAAAGGCCCAATTTCCCTCCCCAGATCCTCCTGAATGTCTCCAAGTGTACTGAACTACAATGATATAGGGCATTAGACACTTGTGCAAAACCACGAGGAGTCCTTCGAGAGCCCGGTTTCAAGAGTCTAAAAGTTTCAGATCTCTGAACTATTACCAATGGGTAAGAATGGTCCGGTGGAAGAAGAGTTTGTGCCTGGTGCCTAGGATGGTCTGGTGGAACATGAGTTTATGCTTTGCGCCTCTGGCAATCTATAATTAACTTAATTAATGACCATTTTTAAAGTAAGCCTGCAAGACATAAGCCAGTTATAAGATGATGGTGACTGGTTTAACTGGGACTTTAAATCAACTGCAATGCAGCTGAACGTGGCCCTGTGGCTCTGACCTAAAGAGAGCTGCTACATGTGTGAGGTGGCTGCAAGGGCATTGCGTCCTATCATAAAACTGCTTAAGAAATAAATGAGTACAGCAAGATGGCAGCAAGGGAAGAAATGAGCATTCACTCATATATTTAGAAGAACTAATAAAGGTTCTACAGCAGCACATCACTTTTGGTCTCATTATTTTCACACTGCTCTACAACAGAAGGGACCACGGAAGTCTGGCTTCACCCTCGTCAAGCTGTTTTCATGCGAAATGAAGTTCAGTTCCAACAGGCAACGGGAAGGGAAGAGTGGAGTCAGGCTGCAATCTCAGGAAATACAGATCCAGAGGATTAAGTCCTTGTTCACAGGGATGAACATATATACATTACCCACCGTGCCTTGGTGCAGAGTGGGGGGAACAATAGTAAACAAATATGGTTTCTGATGCATTTGCTGCTAGTGCAACAGGTGAATAATAACTGATGTTGCCCTTAGTTCCTAATGAACAGAAAATGGAAACAGTCCTTTCATGAGGATGCAGGGAGCTACAGACCAGTTTTGGTCCTCAGAAAGGTTATGGAGAAAATCCTGAAAACCATGTTCAAGCACATGAAGAAAAAGAGATTCAGAACATCTCTCTTGGATCTGACCAACTTGACGACCTTCTATGAAGACGTGCCTTGTTCTGTTGGCTAGAGGGCAGCAGTGGCTGTTTTCTCACCTTGACTATACCAAGGCTTTTTAGAGTTTCACATGGTAACCTTACAATGAAATTGTTGAAATGTAGTTATGACAGGTGGATGGAAAAGTGGCTGGCCTGCCAAGCTCCAAGGATTGCAGTATGAAGTCCCACCAGCAGCCAGTCACTAGTGGCATTCCTCAGGGGTTAGTAACAACATCAGAACTCCAAACATCTTTATTAAGAACCTAGATAATAGGATGCAGTACAATCTCAACCTATTCACAGAAAACAAACTGCAGGCAGCAGTTGATAGGCAGGAGGAGCAAGGCTGGTATATTAAGAGACAAATCTCATAAGAAATCTCCAAAGCTCATGCAAGGTCCTACATCTGAAATAAGCTAATCCCATTGAAAGAAACAGGCCAGGGGCAGCTGGCTGGAAAGCAATTTCACAGAAGAGGTCTTACCTGGCAGCAAGTTCAACATGAGCCAAGTGTGCCCTTGCAACAGTGAAAGCCAGCTACATCCTAGGCTGTGTCAGCAAGAGCATAGCCCTCATTGCTTGCTGTCTTGCTCCTAACCCATGCTGTGGCTTACAGAGAGGTAAAGTGTTTCTTCCTCTCTGTTAGGCATTTGAAGTCACCTCTGAAGTACCGTTTCCAGTTTAGGCTGCCCAGACCAGGAAAAGTATTGATATAGTGGAGCAGGGACAGTTGGTAAGTATGTTTGATATGACGCCTATGCAATTTCATTTTTATCTGAAATAAATGGATCCTATGGAAGTGCAGCTGAGGTCATTTTGAAACGTGGGAATTAACAGCTAACTCTTAACACTGAATCTAGTTTTATAACAAGGAAAGAATTCTCAGCTGGTTTTAACCATCTTGTAATATTTGGAAACTTCAGCATCCTCTATTAAACATCTAGGACTTATTCTTTTTATTGAAAATTCAACTACAGTCAAGAATACACTAGCCTGGTCAGAATGGAAGTACAGGGACTCCTAATTCCTCCTCCAGAGCAGGAGTTTTGGATTTGAAGGTGAAGAGCTGTGAGCACACCACAAGGATGGGTAGAAAGAGAGGCACATGATGAAAATGAGAAACTTTCAGCAACAGAAAGCTTCATGGAGTCACTATCTGAAGAGTAATGCAATGGCACAGCCATAAATAAAAGGAAAGTGTTTAAGATACACACTTGGGAAGAAATTATAGATATTTATGGTGATGGCTATTATTAAATGCTTTAGTACACATCAAGCAAATTCCTCAAGCATGCCTACAACAATCCAGCATTTTGTTTTGTAAATGTGGCAGTTTTTTTAAATGATTGCACTTGTACTGTCTTGCCTTGTGAAGCTGGGGGGAGGGATGATACAGGCTTTGTGAAAATCTCAGGGGAATCTTATTGTCTTGCCTGCACAGGCTGGTGTCTTAGTGCTATTTGCTCAACTTAAACAATTCACATTTTTTTTTCTCAGCTACTGCCTCTAGGTTTAACAGAATCCTAAGAGAACTATGAAAAAAATAGAAAAAAAGAAAAGATTTTCTTAATAAAGAAATTATTTTCTCAGATTTGTGGTCATGTGTTTTGTTTAAACAAAGCTGATTTTTTTTACTTTAAGCAGGAATAGTTTAGATCAACACTTAATATATATCATAGCAATTACATTTTTCATATGATGATGGTAGGAATGAAATGTTCCTACTGTGTATAACCTGTAAATAATTGTGACGGTCTTAGCACTACTTACATTACTTATATTTTGTCAGTGCTAAATGGGACACACTGGATGCTATAGAAGAAAAGCACAGTCTTATGACAGTCTGCTCTCCTGAAATCCTTCGCTCAAAGGCCAGTCTGGCAACAGAACATGATAGAGCCCAGGTTTTTATTTGAATTTAGTGTTAGAGGCTGGAACTCTATTAATTGCTTTCCTACATCAATTCTTAGATCTCTTCTAAAAATCCATTCCTTGGATTCAAGGAGCCTTGAACCCACTGTGAAAGGCTCTTGACATAAACTCACGAGTGAGAGAGCCTCCCAGAACATTCTGAAGATTACCTGTCAGACTGAAACTAAAAATGTGAAGAAAAAGGTGGCAAGAGAAGACTTGCATACCTGGAAACTCAATCCTTACTACCAGTTGGGAAGAAATAAGACAGCAGTGGTTGCCATGTAAAAATGGATTTGCATGCTTTCTTCATACAGACCAAATATTTTAGAGCAACATATTTTTTATTATTTAAGGAAAGTTCTGGCCTAGGGAATTGCAGAGAAGGGTTTGTGAAAGGTGTGACAAAGGATGGTTTAAATAAAGCAAAGGAAACTTCTGCTCTGTTCTGACATCTCATCATTTGTAAGAAACTTGTCATACAAGGGGTCTGACTAGTGATTTTTAAACCTTGAACTTGGCTGCACTGAATGAAATAATCTGAATTCATATTTGTGTCTGAAACGAGAACATCATATTTTAATCTTATGGTGTTTATCTCAGTTTTCTTTGACTGACTTTCCTTTAGAGATCTTGGAGTGAAAAAGAAACAACTGATAAAAATCAGTTCAAAATAGGTTTTAACATATGCTTTCAGCTTCTCCCTTAATTTCATAACTTCCCATAATGTTCCCTAAGGCTTTTTTGAAAGCCCTGATTCCTCAAATCTGTACTAGATGTGAGGAACACTAAGCACTCTATTTTTTCCCTTATATGAGTTGGCATCAGCGACAAATGACAAAACGTATTCCCCTTAAAACACACGCACAATAATACTACAGAAAGTTAGGAAAATTCTTTTCCCCTTTCACTTTTAGCAATCTGCAGTTAATGTAGAAGTGAAAAAACCCTATTTAAATAAACATGTTTTCCCATCTTGCCTTGGATGCTTTCTTTGATCTCTCAGAGTAGCCTTCATAAAGTAGTGAACTAAGATAATGAAGTGATAAGAGTTGAATTTACACTTACTTTCTAGTTATAAGCACGTGTAGCTTTTTGGTGTTTCAAGCATATTGGTATTAACAATTATAATAATTTGTTTTTCATAAACAAGAACTCACCAAAGGAATCCTTCTTTTTCATCCTTCCCCTCAGACTCCCAGAAGAAATACATGGTTATAGCAATGAAACAAAAAAGTTATGGGAAATCATGTCAGGCGCAGAAATCAGAGAGAGTTAGATCGGCCACAAATCTGAAGGGACTGAGGATTTCTTCTTAACGACTAATATAAACCCAACACTTGCATGCTCAATGCATGGGTGTTTGTACCAGAAGATTTTTTTTAAGGAAAGTACACACAAGTGTGTCTGAAACTCATTGACATATGTCCTTCAAAACAATTTCCATTTTCCTTTTCTGAAAGCAGTTTTCACAGTGCATACTAAATTGCTGCAGACAATGTTTCTCTAGAGTCACTTCATTTTTATCTTTAGTTTCTCTCTGCTCAAGAAAATGAAATAAGGCTGGTTTACATCACCTATACTCTCCCAAGCAAAGAATTTATTCTTCACATTTGCCTACCCAATTAAAGCAGCAAAGTAGGTCTAGAGGGGAGGAAAAAGGGGTCATTATCTGGGGCTCCAGTCAAGGCAAGTTATCAAATGGAACCTAGGATGTGGGAAAAGGATATTTAATACCTTTGAAGCAGCCTTTCTTTTTTGCTAACTTGATACCACCTGTGGCTTTCAATTTTGTTAGCATTCCATCTCTGGTTCAAGGGAAGCACAGCATAGGACTCGATATGGCACAACAAACCTTGCAATATTTTCTTCTGTGGAGATGTGACTAGAAAGTGGACTGATGTTTTCAGAAACTAGTCAGGTTATGCTAGCTGTATAATCTACACTCAAAGCAGAAACCTAAATGTTATTAGTCAGCTGATACTTGGGATTTGTCTGATTAGGAAACAAAATGTCCTCCAAGGAATACATTATCAAGTGCCACGCAATCCTGCTGCAGTACAGTGCAGTTGTGAAAGCAATGCAAACACATCAGGGCATGGGACCTCAGACCTGAATTATCATCTCCTTCTAATCCTGACCTGACTGCATAGCCCTTCATAAATCATTTCAGATTCATTTCTCGTGCTTTATCTCCATTACCTACAGAGGTTGCAAATTTTCTGTTAAGTGAAGGAGTTAAGTGAAGATGCTGTTTCTCTGTAAATTTTTATACAAAGACAAGTAGCTGATGAAGCTGTCACCACTGATGGGAATGAAGTACTTTATGGTGACAAACAGCAGAGAGGGTGAAGTGAGAACAGAGCCAAGAGAAGACCTGAAACAGACAACAAGCATTTTATATTTGACAGCATGCCTTTGATTTGAAGAGAATGCTTACAAGCTTCTATTTCAATATGCACTTTGTGAATTATGGGAATGACAGTGCAGTTCCAGGTTGGATCAGTTACTGAGTAGTGTTGACCAAAACACAGGGAAGTGAGGGAGCTGGGTACTCTAGGAGCCTTGTATTCATTCAGGCTAACAGCAGTCCTTTTATACTTATCATGAGCCCCGCTCCTTCTGGATATCTTCTGGCTTGCAAGTTATACAAATGGGAATCCTGGACTTCTGACCAGAATCCTGAGACACACTCATTTTTGTTATCATTTATTTTTAGTCTTTTATACCAGTTGTTTTCTATTAAACAAAAAAAGTCTCTCTTGTTGACTGTATTTACAATTATGAAAACAAATCTTTCAGTAATTTCTTTGGATTTGAATGTTTCAACAATACAATGCTATTATTCTTGCCTGAATTAATCAAAATTAAGTCTTTAGGGAGATCACTTTTAAACTGTGTAAAATTCAGTAAGCTTCTAGTACAACAGATTCCAAATAAGCCAAACAAATAAACAGTTTTGTCATTTAAATGAATGTACCAATATAACCATAACTCCCTTGATGAAGCTGAGGCAGGGAAGGATCTTCTTTGATAGACTCAGGCAGAGTAAACCTAGGCTGACTAAATCCATGTGAGACAGACAACTTTTCTATGCCACTAATGCCACAGATGCATGCTCAAGGGATCCTAACTTGCTTCTCTCTAGTAAGATGCAAGACGTTTTGCATGTAAATAAATGGGCTTTAGTTCAAATAAGTTAAAAAGAGAAAGCCATCAAGTGAGCGCAATTGTCACGAGAACTAAGCAGGTGTTGGTATGCTAAGTACAACTCCAGTAATATTCTCAGGCTTCAAGGAGAACCTGTTAAATCCTACTTTAGTGCTCATAGACTTTGAAGCTTGAGAATTTCTAGAGTGGCACCTAATATTTCAAGCCTTGCTCACTTGTCACTACTTAACCTTAGACACAACCATCACAATGCATTTACCACAAATAAAAACATGACATTGAAAAAGTTGTGAAGTGTTGCTTCAACAAAAGTACATGTTTAAAGAAGCTTTACAGTAAAAACAAATTCAGAGTTTTTAATAAACACTCCATCATGCATCACTTACAGCTTTAGAAGATTTTAGGATCAGTTAGATCCAAGAGCAGTTCTTAGCTCCCAAGTCAGAGTGAAAACCCAATACACACCTTGACTGACTTCATGCTTTCCTTAAAGGCATGTCCTGGATTTGGAAATAAGTCAGAGGGTCAGAGTGCATCAGACCTTTAAGCTAGACAGTTTGTAATAGCTGTGTTACATCTGCCTAGCTCTGCATTGTGTGAAGTAGACTCTTCTATCAAGAATCAGATTCAAATCTCTTAATGGGCTTGTCTCCTGTGTGCTTGGTTATGTGCCATAGCATTTGGAGGAATATTATCCCTCTCTGACAGGACAACCAACTTTAGAACAACAGCTGGTTAAACCCTCTTTGCATCCACTGCCCCGGGTCACATCCACTTTTCATTTCAGAGAGCTACAACTGCATGCCAGATCAGATTATTGCCATCAGAATTTCTGATGAGTTCTATATTTCAAGAAAGGATTTTTTATATTTGGTTATTGCAATTCCTTCACTAAAAGGAAGAAATTACTGTTCCCAATTATGTATGCAGCACTCACTGAAACACAAGAGAGCAGAGATACCAGAGGGTGCAATTACTCATAAATACTTCATGAAAGAGTAATTTTGCACAACAAATAGAAGTTAAATAATCATCAGGCATAATTTAAATCATCCTCTGCCTTCTATCTGACAGGAGGGGTGCAGATGTCGGGTGTGTCTCTGAAGGAAGAGTGCATGCACCCTACAGACGAAGGTCTCTGCCTTAAAACTCTTACCTCCTTTGAACTCATGACTGCTCCACCATCATCCAGCTTGCAGTGGGACTGGCTACCATGAAAATATTGTGGATTTGCAGATAGGCAATTACATTTTGTTTCAACCCTAAGCTGTAATTTGAAATGCTTAAAAAAACATGCAGCTCTTTTTTAGACCTTTGGTGTGACTTTTCATACCACCATCAACTGCTTTCTTCCTTAAAACTGTGTTATTTTTTACAGACAATAGACAAATGGGTATCATCTCCTGACAATACATATATGGGTAGACCAAACATAAGAATGATGCTTTCACAGTGTTCAGTGCACATTTACTGGCTCATTTCTGACATAGTGCCAGATTTATGGCATTTAGGTACTTTTGACATCACTGTGAGTGCCATAGAATGACACAATAATAATAGATTGTAAGTAGCAAAGATTGCTGGCTAGAAAGCAGCCCAAAAGCCCATGTTGCCTGGCTTGAGCTTAGGTAAAAGGAAAATGATACCTGAAGATTACTATCAAATGGTAAAAAAAAAGTTATTTTACTTAAGGTAATATTATAGTCATTGTCATGATTACATTTGGATGTTGAAAAGACAAAATACAGGAAGCACATTCTATTACATTATAACCCAACAATGCTGTCATTTTTAGTTCTAAAGAGTAACTATAGCAAAATAAGTCAGCTATATGAAAAGATGATGAAAGCTTATGATACAGTTGCAAAACGAGTAATTTTGTGCACATCTAGCCATTTATATCTAATACAGGAAGCAGTAGAGTTTAGCAAGGAGGAGAAGGTAAGATTATAAAACTGGATGTGTTCAGTTAAAGATTTTTGTAACTTCCCCCACTCTGAAATGATCTCTCGAATGTCTCGGCTGTGCCCTGGTACCAGACACTGTCAGTATCTCTGCACATCAGCTCCTGAGTTAGCTGAGGCTGAGCTAGTTTTGTGCTACAGATCCAGTCGTTCCTCTACATGGTTCACATCAAATTCATCCCAAACACAAAAAACCCCTGTCAAAGTAGAGGACCAACCCTTCTGGCCCTCCCTGAGTTTTGCTGTGGCAAGTGCCCACAAGGCTAATGCCCACAAGGCTAATGCCATACTTGTCCAGCAGCTCTCCAGGGAGTTTGAGGCTTGGTGAGATGTACTCACAAAAGGGAGGTGATGACAGGGACCTCGGGCAAAGACCAGTCTCAAGCGAAGACTTCTTCAACCCCATCTCAGAGTCCAGGGCTCCCCTTAGAAGCAGGAGGCCAGACTTCAGCTCTGCCCTTGGTGAACAAGTATTTATTAGTACTTACAAAAAGCTGTTGCATCCTCAGGCTTGAAGTTTGAGATTGCAGCTCTGTAGATTTTAGTATCTTGAAAAGATTGTTACTATTAAGAGGCAGTTTGTGCAAGAGAAAATAAATTAGTTTTCTTATAATCCGGGATATAAACCCAAGTTGAAAGCTTCATTTGAAAGTGACAAAGTAGAATATGAATCATTGGGCTTCTAGGCGCATGACACTAATCAAAAGATATCCACTGCACAGATTCTTTTGGTTTTGGGAAGAGCTTTCTTGACAAAGAAAGAAGATTTTTTGGACAATAAAGAGGCCAAGCAGAGGCAAGAGGTTTTTGATGCCTTACTTTAAGTTTGGAAGTTATTTTTTTTAAAATTACTTTTAAATTTTTAAAATTAAAAAGCGTGAGGATTCAGACTAGTCTAGCCTAATACATGTATCATTACTTGAATTCAGATCTCTATCGGCTTTCATTATGTTGAAAAAGACTCTGTGTAATTTTTATGCTTCAAGTATTTTTATGCATGCGCTGCTATCTGGCCTCTTTTTTGTTTGATTTTCTAAGTGACTGTCACTCAAAAAAATTGGATAATACCCATATCATCATATCTATAGTCTTAGGTTATGTCTAATAGCTCTTCTGATTATTCTGCATTTTATTAAGGATGTTTCCTCCAAAGAACTTGGGAGTCACTGAATATTCAATTAAGGCAAACAATTTTTTGTTTACACACTTAATTCACTTTCTGTAATTTATACCATTTACAGAATTAATATATATATGTTTCACCCCCAATGGTGTGTAGGAAGTGTGATTTCATTAGTGCTGCTAGGTATTTATCAGTGTTGATCATAGAAGAATTTGGCTTAACATCCTCATATTATTTTGGAGAATGTCTAAATTTATAATTTTTAATATTTTCTTGTTGCATTCTGCTTTACAGCTCTATCAGTGTCTTCAGAGTAGAATGAAAGTTGTTAATACATTTCTAATGGTTCATGAATAATAAAATGTATACCGGAAATTTAGAAACAGAAACATAATGAAATGTGTATTTGAATTTATTGTGCTCAGCCCTGTTAATGAGTTAGGAAAAAAAAAAATGGAAAGAAAATGATCAGCAAAGAGGAGATGCTATTAGTTCCGTTTGTGAAGTGCAGGAAAACTAGTATGGCAAAAAAAGAAAACTCAAAAAGAAGTCATATAAGGCAATATGGTCTCCAGAAATCTCTTTGTATCAGCTAAAATCACAATTTATGCTTCAAATATTACCTAATATTTGATGTCAATCAACAGATGCATGGTTAAAAAAACTGATTTTGAGAAACGCCTCGTCTTTAAGCAGCAGGGTGACTGACACAGCAGGAGCGATAGCTTCTTTTGCAGGTACGTTAGCAGCAATATGCCTACCTTTGTCTTTTTCTTCCTCCACTTTGAAAAACATATGTTTTTCCTGCAAAATGTTCTTAAAGCTTTATTTGCCCACCTCATTTTTATAATTTTATTGGAGGAAAGAGTTCAGCCTTCCATTTTTGAGTCACTCTTTAACCCAGCAATGTCACCTAGAATCGTAGAATCTTTATGGTTGGAAAAGACCTCTAAGATCATTAAGGCAAACTGTTAGCCCAATAGTGCCATGCTTACTAAACCATATGTCAAAAGGCCTTTCTTCGAAGACGGTGAAATGTGAAAGACACATTTCCTGCTTCTATTTTAGACCAGAGGAACAACTTGTGCTCCTGTCCCCAGACTTTGTTGGTGGTTTCTTTTCCAAGCTATAATAATTTAAGTAAAAGTATGCTTTTTCCATCTCCTTCGATGATCATAGCAGCCATGGTGTTGCTATCAACACTGTAAGAGCAGAAGGAATGGAGAGTAACTGCAGAGGGCAGCATTAACTCACCATTTAAACCCCATCATACCAAGGAATATCAATGTCCCTTGACAATCCAGAATTGTATTTTATACACAAATAACACAGGGCTAGATAAACAAGTTCAGTATGTATTACCGAGAGCAAACATGGGAGAGTATTGTGATATATGATTTGTTGAAAAAGTTTACGTCTATATTAATTTATTAATTAATAAACAGACAGAATAAGATGTGTGTTCTATAAGTACCGAGTTTGTTTACACTTTATTATGGTTGCAACACAGTGGTATTCATCAACAGCTGAAAGATTTTTATCAAAGTAAACCAGAAAGATTGTGGAAAATGAAATTTGGCACTGACCTTGTTTCTCCCTAGTGCTTTTCGAGTTAATAAGAATTGGTACAATTAATTCCATTTAGCATGACATTTATTTACATGGATATCCTGTTTTTAGTAGTAGTGAAGTTACTGTAATCTTCATAATTCTTAGGATTATAAGACAATTTTTCAGGGAATAAGATGAACATTAAGCATGGCTAATTTTGTAAGTGAGTTCTCCAAGAGAAGGAGTTTAAATTATGTTTCCCCCTTTTACACAAAATGAAATCTTGATTTTTTTTCCCATTGAATTGTTAGAATTGGTTTTCAGTGCTATACCTATGTGAATTTGATCTTCCATTTCAGTAAAATTAAATGATTCTGGTTATGTGTACACTAGTATGCATGAATGTATGTACACTTCATGGTCCAGCTGAAAAAAGGTCTGAAGTTGACTCCTCTGACTGCTCATTTCTGTGGATTCAGAAGATTACAAGAGTCTGATGAGAAACCAACTTTTCTGCTGAGGACATTTCACAGCAGCTACTTACAACTGCTGTATTTACTCCATTTTAAAGTTTTTAAGCAAGTAATTTAAAATTTAATGTATGATATCTGATATCTGCTTGAAAAAAAAGAGAAAGCAGGTGCTGGGTCTTGCCACTAAACTACTGTTTAAAAAACATAAACTGCACCAAGAAAGACTGATCTTCCCAGTTATCAGAAAAGTCTCCAGTCTTCCCTATACCACTCATAGCACAAAATGGGATGCCTTTAGACTGAGAAAATACTTCCCTAAAATTTATGGCACTCCCACATCTACTTTTCTTAGTTCATGTTGTCTGTGTGTGTATATTTTTTCTTCCTAGAATGTATTTTAATAGAAAGTCCATTGTTTAAAACAGATGAGGGTTAATGTGGAGGCGTGCTTAGAATTTATTTTCTAAAGAGACTCTAGAGATGCAAGTGGATGCTAACTGCCTGTTGCTATAACAATTCAGCCTCCATTCTGAATAACATGCTTAATCAGGCCATAACAACACCACCCAGCAGTATGTTGACTAACACTGCTTCAGCCTGTGTGCTACGTAGAGACTGATGACATTGGTGCACGCAGATAGGCATGGAAGTGGATTCAAACTGCAGCCAGAAACTTTATTAACGTATGCTTGGCAAAGAAGCTATGACTTTTCTTTACTTCCTGAAGTTGTCACATATCAATTATTAAAGAGTGGCCAATCAGGAAGTTAAAACAATGCAGGTGACATTGCTATGATATTTGTTGTCATTTTCAAAGCCTTTTTTCACAATGGATATGGAAATAATTTTTAAGATTTAAGAGGATTAGCATGGCTTGTAATAACACATACAAGAACATTTAAAATCTTGGATGCGAGAATGAGGTAAGTCTCAGTATATTATGTATATAGATAATATATAAAAAGAAACATTATATGATTTATGTAAACAGTGTAATAGCATTACACTGCTGGGTATTCTTGTTAGGTTTACAAACCAAGTAATGAATCTGTTTCAACACTAAGGGTTCTTATAGACATTTAAGGTGCCTTCAAAGTCAATATTTGACCACACTGTGATTCTGATGACATTATAAAGAAGATTTAAGTGCAATTTTTTTCACTAGAAGAAGGTATAATCTGCGTTTCGTTAGGTCAAGCGCAATAGTTAGTACATAGATAAGCAAATCGAATGGTTTGTGGGTTAAAACCTGTAATTTAGTGTTTTAATCTGATGAAGGAAAGCCTCTTTTGCTAAGAGCAGATAGCTATTGTCTGTTTTGTCCATTTTCCGCTAGATAGACTGTAAAGGTGTTACTGAACTATTCAGATAAGGTTATCACCATCATGTTCTAACAAACCCATAGCTGCAATATTGCAAGAAGGAATGTTAAAATTTATCTTGCTACTCTTATCCTGTAGTGATTCTTGAAATGATTTTGCCTACTTTCATGTGACTACTCAGAAAGATGAAACTAATTAAGGAATGGATGATTAAACAGCTGGTGTCACTTGTGGCCAGAAGGACCATCTCTCTGTAGCTTCCCTAGCAATCAGCTCATACTTCAGACATTTCGTAGCACCTTCCCCATGAACACCCTCTCTGCCTCTTACCTGCCCTGACCATGCTGAGGCCACTGGGGCAGGGGGAGCACCAGTATGATACCTCTCCAGGCAAAACTTTTCTAGGGGGTACAGCATATGGAGCTCTTTAGAATCTTCTTCTCTGAGATACTGTCACTGCCACTGCAGTAATCCAGCTAGAAGTAAAGGTGTAAAGGCTCTGATACATGAGGTAAATTTTGCTTCATTTTGCAGAATTTTCAATCAATTTTGTCAATAAATTAATCTGCAGTTATGGTGCTAATGAAGTGCTTAGCATGCTGATGAGAAACTGTAGTGAAGCAGGAGCACTGTGAGAGTCTCTTCTTTGTGCAAGGATGGTTAGGAAGTCGTGGTTGGAGGCAGAGCCATTATATTGCAGCTGGGCAGGAGTCTGACTCCTCCATAGTTAGAAGAATACAGATACTGTGTTCATATCAAACAACAACTATGTGCATTGTTCTGCTCCAAAACCTACGCTGTGAGATAACAGAGTGAAGGTTGTAAATCATTTCCCCTTTGCATTGCTAGGTGCGTTGCTATTACTGTTGCAATGAGATATATCTTTTGTCAATGCAAGCACAGTCAGACATTGGACATTTTGCTGCAATTCTATTCATCGCCTGCGACTCTCTCGGCAAGATAAACTTGTAGGCTTTCAGGAGTGCTGGAAGGTCTACATACTCCTTGGAGATGAAACAAAATACTATGATCTTTGTAGATACGATACAGATTATTAAATAAAGCATCTGAATAAGAAGTAGACAAGACATATGAAAAAAATATTAGCCATATCTGAGTTGATCAAATACCTCACACCTCTGAACAGCCTGTAAATAGCTCATACTTTTATAGCATGATTTCTGAGCTAAGAACACATTTCAGCATCAGGTGTGTAAGACAGGCCTTTTAGAATGCTCTTTCTGCACTTCACGGGCCATTATCATCCATCAAGTAGAGGTAAAAGCCTAAGCACTGCTTAGTTCTATCCAGTCATGCCTGTGCTTCTTGCTTTATAACAAACCAGCAAATAGTTGCAACCTTCTTGTTACAGGCTTAAAGCAGAAATGCTATGTTGTGAAAGAGGGCAGCTTGCTTTTGTTCAGTGGTTAGTGGATAGATTTTCCATGAAAATAAAGGATTCAAAGCATTTGTAATAATTTTACTTCTGTTAACCTAATTTTGCTCTTTTTGAAGACTCCTCCTCCCCCTTCCTCCTGTTGCTTTGTTCAAACAGGAGGGAGCACTGCAAAGCTGCAGGTATCTATCGCTCCCAAGCATTTTACATGCCTCATTTACTTACCTGCTATTAAGTAATGATTTTCAATAAGTTTTAGCCATTTTTTTATGAGGTACAAGTGATCTATCCAAAGATGCCAAAGAGACCCTTGGCCATTTCAATCTGTATTTTAGCTGCCAGGCTCTTGTTTTCAGAATAGTGTTGTTCCAGTTTTTTAAAGTGAATGCCTATGGTATCAGTAAACATCAGGATGGTATTAAAGTGCATAAGATTTGGAAAAATAAATATATGTTAGAATATATGTTAGAAACTCAGTTTAGTCATGAGTCATCGGCAATCTTCTAAAACAGACCTTCAAAATTTCCTGTTCCATGTATACATTAGTTCTTCATTTTGAAAGATAAAATGTGTGAATTTTAACCTGTTGTGTAACCTCAGAATTGCTATGCAGAAGATAGAGAAATTAGTATATATGTATTAAAGACTGTGAATGATATTTCAAATAACAAACCTACCATGCCTGTGTTACTGCTTTTTAAATGCCATTGGTAAGTAGAGCTGGTTGAATAAATGATTGCAAGTGTAATATTGTTAAGGAAAGATGGAAGGTGAGACAAGAATGCTGCCACTTAGGAGTGTCAGATGTGCTTGTGGGCATTAGTTTAAATGTTGGAGCTGTATAAGGAAAGGAAATCCAATACTGGCCTTGACAGGAGTGAATGTAGTAGGATTCAATAAATTGGTTGGAATCATAGAATGGACTGGATTGGAGGGGACATTTAAAGGTCATCTATTCCACCCCCGTCCAGTGGGCAGGGACATCTTCAACTAGATCAAGTTGCTCAGAGCCCCATCCAACATAACCTTGAATGTTTCCAGAGATGGGACTTCTACCATCTCTCTGGGCAACCTGTTCCAGTTTTTCATCACCTTCATTGTAAAAATTTTCTTCTTTACATCCAGTCTAAATCTATTGTACTTCAGTTTAAAAACTTTATCCCTTGTCCCATCACAAAAGGCCTGCTAAAAATTTTGTCTTTGTCATTCTTATAAGCCCCCTTTAAGTATTGAAATGCTGCAATAAGTTCTTCCTTGAGCCTTCTCTTCTCCAGGCTGAACAACTCCAATTCATAGGAGAGGTGTTCCATCCCTCTGATTTTTTTTTTGTGGCCCTGATCTTGACTTGCTCCAACAGGTCCATGGCTTTCCTGTGCTGAAGGCTCCAGAGCTGGACGTAGTACTGCAGGTGTTGTCTCAAAGTTGTAGGTATTGGAAGAAAAAACACCAAAATGTATAATTGAAGGAGAACTGACCTTATTTTGCGTTTTTACTGTACTACAAATCAAGATTCTTGTTCTGTATATTACTGAAGATACCGAGATTTTAAGCACAAACAAAGCACCACATCTTAAATTTTTGTATTCCCTATGATGTAGATATTTCCCTTTACTAATGCACGATTAGCAACAAATAATTTAGTCAAGCTGCAGGTGAATATCGGGACTAAGGACCACCCTTATTTAGGACTAATGATTGAATTTGGCAGTAGAAGTAATCAGAGTAGGAGGAAAGACTGTAAGGGCAGAAGCAAGTCCCTTTGGCTATTTTGAAAAGACAGGCAAGTGCGACATATGGCAATACCTGAGAGCTTTGAAAACTTCTGAATAGATGTTGCTCTCAGCAGGAATTTATAGCCCTTAGGCAGCCTAAAGTCAATGCAGTGTGTTGAGCATTTCTTGAGCAACAGTAATACGCAGATCACTAATTTAATTACTGTGGGACTACACCATCGGTGCAGCAGTGGCCAGTGTGGTAACATGATTTTCAAACATAATCTTGTGCTTTACTAGCTGTGTATGAATACGCTGGTGCAAGAGGAAAGAAAGAGGGACTACAGCTCTACAGCGCGTATGCAAAAGCACATGATCTCTTGCCATGGTGTTAAGAGCAGGCTCCACAATGGCAGCAGCAGGTTACTATTCATCCAGCCGAACTCTTCAGACTACCCGTGTCCCTGTTAGTGTTGAATATTACCCAGGAAGGGTGCTGCATGGGGCTAGAAGGACAACAGTGCTGCTACTGCTACTTTTGTGTCTTTGTGTCGGCAGCTGCAGCAGTGTCTCAAGGAAATATCCTTGGCAAACTGAGCTCACCTTTCGATGCTATTTAGCAAAAAAAAGGTTTCTCTAGTGTAATAGTTTTACATATAGCCTCGTGTTGATTTACTCTGTTCAGAGCACTTCTGCTAGCTGGATGCAGCTGACACGGAACCGAAATCTTGAAATGCTTTCATGGTTCACTGCTGTTTTCAACACACTGCAATGCTTCAATGAAGCCTGACCTAGTTCTTGTGGTGGTTGCTGGGCCGGTTCACCCAGATTGTTCTTCCTGAGTGTAGTAAAAAACATAGGGACTACATACAGCAGTTGTTTGCCTTTCTTGGAACTCTTTTTGTAAATGATATCAACAAGATTAAGAAGCATCAGCTCCAGTTGCTTGGTGTTTATGAATTTTGAAGCAAATGAGGGAGAGGAGTGACTATGAATTGTCACAGACATCGAATTTGGATCTTTCTCAATCAGTAAATTATGAAGGTGAGCCATAAAATTCCATTTCCAGTATCTCTCCTAAAATGCTTGACATAAGCCAGGGTTGGATAAAAACACAGATGAGTCCATTTTACAAAGTTGCTGCTGGTGGGTATCTGAGCCAAGAAATTTACATCTCACATAAAAGCCACAGGTGTTAGGGGTGGTATTTATCAGCTCACTTCTTGAACTCTGTTTGTAATTTCAAACCTTTGTGTACTCCAACAGAAACAAACTGATTATGATGGAAGCATAAACTAGACTTTCTTTCCCAGTTTTGTGAATGAGAACAACCCAAATACAGCTGCTGAGGACGTCGCAATTACAATAACCTCCTAAAACCCAAGCCTCTGGAGGATTTATTCCTCCTCAGATATTTTACTAAAATTCAAACATAGTATTAACATGCACACAATGGAATTAGGGCAGGGAAGTGACATAAACCTAAGACAAACTGGGAGAAGGGAGGTCTCCTAGTTTTGGGAGTCACACAAGAAATACCTAGAGGTATTCTTGTCAACAGTAAAAATTTAAAAAATTAACTAGAAGTGGTGGGAACCAACTCTTCTGAAAATCCATCCTCTTTCTCAATTCCTCTCAAATTCTAGTGTTTTCTAGGAAAAAAATTAAGTTTGAAAATCTTTATTTAGATGTCTGAAGTCAGGCACCAAGCAATGGGATCAATCCTCTAAAGATCTTCAACAGACACAGAGCAATGAACTCCTAACTACTTCTATAAATTATTTTTAGCTGATATGTAGATAGCTGCTCGTCTCCAGCTACTACTTCTTTTCTGTTAGTGATTTCTCCTATTTAGAAAAATACAACTAGAGAACAATGCAAATTCCTTGCTGCCTAAATAAAACATTTTAAACAAATTCTCTTCTCATTTTCTTTTCCTGAACTATGATTTGTGTCTTAAGTCAGGCTGACCATTTGCTTCTGACATTCACCTGTGTCTACCTGGACTTCTCCTCTTACTTCCCTCTACTGTACACTCACTACCTTTCAACAGAAATACCATCCTATGTAAAAAAGCAAAGAGTGTAACATTTCTTCTTTTGTTCCTCCATTTTCTCTCCTCCATATATCAGCACAATGTCCCTCCTTGTCTGGGCTTCCCTGTAAAGTTTCTTTCTCCTCATCGGCCTTAAACACCAAATCTATGTATAGTTACTGTAAAAACAAGTCAAACCTCAATAAAAGTTAACATGAGGTGCTACTAGCCCTAGGAAGATATTTTTGTACAAATAAAAAAATGCATAAAAAGATAAAGAGCTCTAAAACTTAACTCAAAATTAAATAATGAACACACAAAAGGAACAGGGAGCCAAATTAATTTGTAGAGACTTTCATCTCTACCTCAATGAAAAAAAATGAACCAAAACCCAGAATCAGAGCATATCCAGACTCAAAACACATCCCAAAGTAATAATAATGATGAAATAAAATCATAATAAAATTCATCAATGAGATGCATAAGTCAGAGTGAGTTGATTTTCACAAAGCATTTGTTTTAATAAAAATAAAGCCATTGGATTGGGTCTTTCCCCATGTTCAGTCTTTCTCATTCCATCTTATCATTTAGTTTTGATAAATTTGGACAAGTCTGGGAACAGGGATTGTTACCCTGTCACACTGCTGAAGTTGCTTTCGATATTTCAATTCTATGATGAATTGATGAATATAAAAAGGACAATAAGATTCCATATATATAATTACTGAATTTAATCTTCATACTACCAGTATTTAAAATACATAGAGGAGATAAGAAATTTGCCTTCCTTCATCTATTATCTGAGGGAGTCAGATTTATTCACTTTCAAGACTGTTACAGAGACAAATAAGGAACAGCCAATCTAGCCTGGTCTGAAGCCATGTTGCTGCCAAAGATCTGACACTTCCCCTGGCCATGACTATATATTCCTGTTAGATGGCATAGTCTCATGATTTTGACCAGTTTACTAATCTAACTGAACACAAATCCTTTCTTTGTTCATAAATTTTGCTTATAGTCATAGCATAGTTATGTTCTTTAATGGATAGAGAAGTAGGTGAGGGAACGCAGGACTGAAGCACAGCTAAGAACAACAGCATCTCCTTCCTTCCTTTTGGTGGCAACACATCCTTGGATTGGCTGGAAGGGGCAGTGAAACTAGACTGCTACCTCTAGTTCCAATTTGTTTAGGAAAAGAATTCATATATGATGGTTTTCCACTGCAGCTAACATTTAAACTATGTAAAGCAAGAGTTGAGGTCTGGTGTTTAACTCAGCCATTTCATTTTTACAGATTTGCTCTTGTTCCCAGCAGTGTACTGCATCAAATTTCATTTATTTTTGCAAGAAGAGAAAACTGCCTTTTCATCTCTTCCACCCCTCAAATTCCTTCCATCCTGGATTTCATCAGTGAAATCACCTTCAGTTTACCCTAAAATAATTTAGGACTATTTAACAGACTGTGAATTGAAATACAGGTCTCGTGATTCTGGTTTTGCAGTGCAAGTTATCCTGGAAAACACGGCAGAAGATACAGAGAATGGAAACCAAAAACAGTTATTAGAAGAATCTGTGCTCAGGAGTATCTCAAAAATACATGGAGAAAACATACAACCAAGCCAAAAATAAAGAACAAATTGTTCCATAGGTCAATCATTCAGCTACAGCACCTGCACCATATGTGAGGACAACTGTCTTTCATAAGAACATAATTTGACAGCTCTTTGGAGGGCAAATTGTGTTACTGCTGCTGTACTGCCAGTAAATTCTCCCTCAGCCTGTTCCTGACAAAAGTGTTGTTGAATCCCACCCACTTCAGATGAGAAACATAGCCTTCAAGAATGGGTCACCACATCATTTCCATGAACCAGAGGACCAATAACTAAAAGCTCAGTCCCATTGAACCCCTCTGGATGATGTCTTAAAAAGGATCAAAAAGCATTGGGAAAGAGACTTCCTCTGGATGCTGTCTTAAAGGAGATCAAAAAGAACCGAGAAAAGGTAGTACCTGAGAAAGTTGCTTGTGGATGTGGCAGGTGTTCGATTCTGGATAAACACTTAGAAGACATGAACAGTGTTATCGGGGAAAGGATTCAAGGGCAAGCTGAGAAGATTTAAATATAGATGGCTGTTTCAGATGAATCATGAGAGCCACGAGTGCTGCAACAGGACTCCTGGCTGACTTCACCAGCATGTCTTCTAATTACTGGGGGAGCATATGATTGGTGTTAAGGACTAAGCTGTCCCCATACATGTCATTTTGCCAGTCTCTGCCAATAGATGTGAAAAAAATTGGCAGGTGGTATTTTTCTCCTGTATTGCCCCAGCTCTCATTAATGAGGCAGTCAGAGTGTAGCCCTTTCTTTTCGCTTTCCCGCCAGTTAATCTCTTGGCTAGGATAACAACCCTTGCCTTTCTCTTGACTGCATGCTGCAATTCTCTATAATTTGGTTTTAAGATATTTAGAGGCTAGAACTATTTAATTTGCTTTCTAACCTTTTTATTTTGATTCCTGCTATCAGTTTTTTCTTCATGTGTCAAACTCCTAAGAGAACAGCATTCAAATGTGAAATGTGAATGCACTAGGAGAGTTGCAATGACACAATCTGTTATTCTCCTGTATGTAATCCAAATAAGTTGTTAGAAGCAAAGTCCAGGAGTGAGTTTCAAACTTGTCTTTTTCCCTTTTTTTTCAGAAACCACATTTTTCAAGGCAAGGTTAGTTATTGGGTCGATGGTGTTAAAGGGTGCTTTTATAGCTATTAACACAAGAAAAACTCCAGTTGTCTTTGGCTACAGTTCAAATGACCAGATACTCTGTTATCACTTGGTTAGATGCACGCAGCTCTCGTGCTGAGTCTGAAACTCCACTTAATTCAGACAAACTCATTATCACTATGCAGTAGCATAGAGCTCCGATATATTTCAGTTATGTGTTATACATGTTGATTTCTCCAGCATGGTCTGTTACTTCCAGAAATGGGAACTAGTTGGATAGTAGATCTGTGGCTACTGATGAGTGGGAAAAACAGCAGTATGTTTATTTTATATCAATTTTGGAAAGTCTATCCCTGCTGATATTTTTTTACTTACAGAGTTTAAGAACTTCAGAAGTTGTTACACTAAAAAGAAAAAGACAGCTCTGACATTGGTATGATTAGCTTATAGAAAGAGTAGGTAATTCTATAAGTACCTACAAAGCAGTACAGTGTAATTCAGATAGCTATTTGTGAACATCTGGAAATCAAGTGTTCTTCCAATTATATGCTAGACCAAACCAAGAAACAAAGATGATAAATAACATCAAGGAAGATAACTGCTAAATTTATGTCTACGCAGAGCTGCTGGATACAGACGCAGAAGAGTCCTGCCTCCTAAGCACATGTAGCTACAGTCTATGCAAAAGCATACACACATAAAGCAAGCAATGAATGTCAGATCAGATTTAGTATTTCCTCCTTTAGGGCTAACACCTAGCTAGTTCTTGAACTAAAGCAGCTTTCTGATAGTTCTATCTTTCTTTGCTTAAGCATAATTGTAGAAGGAGGCATGGATGTAATGAGTTATATTAGGAGTTAAGCTAGTATGGAATAAACAAATACTATGTTACCATCAGGAACTTTTACTGTTCTAGTGACAAGATCATCATAGATTTATACTTTGAACAATTTGTCTATAATAATGCTGATTAATGCTCTCTCTCAAAACTAGTAAGATTTCTCATCCATTTTTTTACATTAAAAATAATGTAATTTATACATGCTTTGGCTTGGAAATATTGTTTGATTACGTCTATTATAGTGACATATTAGCCATAACGAAGTGTTATTTGAAATCAAGTTCTAAAGCTTTAATTCCATTTTGTCACTGCAAAAGAGCAAGCTGGCTGTACTAGGCATTTTTAACCCCAGTAGGGCCTGTTTACTGCTTGTATAACCATCATGCTCCTGCTTTCAATTCTTTGCTTTAATTTTTAGCATCAGAAATTATAGACTTTATCTGGTACATATTTACAGTCACAGACTTCTGTAAACATTCCTCTGAGAATAAATATTCTTCCATTGACTTATCACTTTCTTTCAAAGCAACTCATTAAGCATCGAAGAATTATTCACTCCAGATAAAAAAGCACTGCAAAAACAACACGACTGAACACTTGCCAACTTGAATGTCAAATACAAAATGTAAATAATAAGTTTTTTGCTTAGTTCAAGTAGGCCAGAAAATAAACACACCTGCCAGGGTGGCAAGCTGAATCTACTCCCTGCCTGTCTGGCAACCTTTAGGGAAGAATGGAATGGCACATTTGGGAGAAATAGGAAAACAGAGAGGAGGAAAGTGGAGAGGAGAAGGTGAAGGAGAAGAGAGGAGAGGGCATAATCACCTCTTGCAAAAGTAGAAATCTCGAAGCTTGGACCAGTCCATCTCATTGTTGAGATATTTGTACAGTGGGGGACTGTGAGTCTTCTGGTTAACGTTTCCTACCTTTAAAAGGACTGCCCAACACCCTTTAGGATCAGTTCTGAGTAAAGAAAGATTTTCATTTGGCAGTATATTTGACACAATTGAATACAAAATGAAAGCAAAATAAGCCCAAATAAGCAATGTATCAAAAGGTCCAATACCGTGAGAAACTTGCCCTAGAAATATGTAATGATTCCTAAGCTCAGGCTTCCGCCTGCACGCATGTGCTGATACATGTTTAAATGTGATTTCTATTTATGCTTTACGTACAAAAATGTGTTTGTAGTTATTGCTGACTATCCAGAATAATTTATTTTCAAATAATCTTTTTAACACAGAGAAATATTTGCCATTTAGATCATAGTAAACTTACTTATTTATCACTTAAAACCGCTGACATCCTGATACATTAAAGTTTTAGTTCACTAATTGTTATTATTAAAATATCACAGTGAGGGGGCTTAATTTGAAATGTCTCTGTGTGCTGAATTAATTATGTATTCTCTAACTGAAAGTCACATGAAGGATTTATTCTGTACTGATGTAGTTTGAAATTAATTCCATATTGAAAGTACATTGCAAGTGATTTATCTAGGAGAGGGCAGGGTAATTTTCCTGCTTTGAAGAAGGTAGAACTTCTTCTTTAAAGCTGAAGGACGTGATAAGGATACAGATCATTTTTAACAGCTAAAATATTAACACACGAAAGCATTATACTATTATTAAGCAGAGATGTTAGGAAAATAATAGACAAAACACCTTTAAAACTATGACATCACATAGAGACTGTCCTTTTATTATGTTTCCTTTGCCAGCAAATCCTTCTGGTAAAGTTTATGCTCCTCAGTTCTTCATCAGCCCTGCCTTTCCCAGCTCCTGCAGAAACCCTTTCCCTGTCAGACATGCTGATACAACATTTTGTGGAACACCTTGTCCTTGCAATGATCTCTATTAAATAATCAGTCCCCAAAAAGAAAATTGTTGTTTTCACCTGATCTTTCCACCAACCTTTAGTACAATAAAGAGCTGAATTGGTGAAAATGAGGAACAGCAAAAGACAGTATAGGAGTAGCTACAACTGTAAAATTAGGAATCCCTAAAAATGGCTTTTCTGCAAAAGAAAACATACCACATAGCTCGAACTAACAGGTCATATTACCTTATCAATGAGGGAAAGAATGCCCTAGAATCACCTTCTATGCAGTCTCTTTTCTTAGGGAATAGCTCCAGAGTTGAACTGGTGTGAAAATGGAAAAAATTAAAAAAGGAAGTGATATTAGCTTCTAAATGGGATTATAATCAAGCTCCTTTAGCTGAATGATCTCAGACCATATGCTCATCTGTAACCCTGCACAAGGGAAAAAACAGGCTCTCTGAGGAATGTCATGTAAGCAGGTTGTGAACCTGTGTGCCTGTGATTCAATGTGACAGGTCTCTGCCCTCTGCCAGTGCTAGCCAGCAGAGCTACAAAGCCGCAAACAGGGGGACAAACAGAAATTTGTAGGCACTGAAGAAAGCTCTTGAAAACTTACATCCCCTAACAGACTGTGTTGGAGGACGCCGTGCCATATTTACCCTAGCATTCCAGACTGAGCCTGTGCTCTTGATTTCACATTCAAGTGAAAACTGGGTTAGTTCTGAATGCATTTATTACATGCCTTTATTCCCATGAGTAAATAAAAGAGAATTATGAGGTTATCTGACTTATATTGTGGATATAGTTTTGAGGAACTTTCTAGTAAGGGGCAGTTTCACAGGAGCTGTTGTGGTTTTTTATTACCGTGGTCCTGTCCCAAAACCCCTTTTCTCTGCCATACTTTCACCCTATCCTCTTCATGTTGTCTCCAGCACTCATCAGCCCACAGCACGCTATTTCAAAACATTAACCAAGCAGAAACCAATTCATTATTATTTGTAGCTAGATTTACAGTGCATAGAGATGGAAAAATAACTGCAGTAAGCTTCAGAGCTTCAAGCACAATACTCACAGTTTTGTCTCAGCCACACTAGAAACCTGATTTTAAACCATCCTTTATAGATCTTCAGAGGGCAATCCTCTGCTCTGTCTCATTTTATCTGGTGATAGACTACATTCCACAACACTGGCAGAAATGGAGAGCTGATGTGAATACAGATTCCCTTCATAACCAAACCCTCTCTAATTCAACACTTAATTTTCATCACTTATATGTGATTTTCTTTCAGAACAAAGATGAAATCGTTAGGCATCGGAGGCCAAAGAACTGATCTCTGCAGGGTATAATGTGAAACACAATCACTCAGTAATGATTTCTTATTTATAATTACTATTGGGACTTGTCATTTAATCTGTTCTAAATTCATTAGTGCCACGTTGACACTGTATCATGCTGGATAATCTATCAAGATGTCATGCGACACTATGTCAAATGCTTTACAGGAACAAGTCTGCTGCATAAAAAGTATGATCTTTATCAACCTAACTTGCAACATCATCAAGAACAGTCTCCGCTACCAGCAGAGAACAAAATGCTTTTAAAACTGTGAAAGCACATAGACACTGTTTTTTTATCATGTTTCCTTTGCCAGCAAAATCAGTTGGTGAAGTTTCTGCTCCTCAGCCATCTCAGCCTCATCTTTTTTGACTCTCGCAACAGCCTTTCTATTGCTTTGTCCAAGATCAAAGCCACAGCTGATGGACTAATCACCTTTTCCCTTACCTTTTCTTATTCCATTCTGTTGACTAACAGTGCAATGCTAGTCTTCTGCTAGCTGCTGGATGAAGCCCTCTGGAGTTGGTGGTTTAGAAACCTCTCTTTTTATTGATCACTTTGTTCTGAGTGACACTTAAG
The DNA here is from genome assembly GCA_033558185.1 of Dromococcyx pavoninus. Lineage (NCBI taxonomy): Eukaryota > Metazoa > Chordata > Aves > Cuculiformes > Neomorphidae > Dromococcyx > Dromococcyx pavoninus. The sequence continues at coordinate 3,021,420 of JAUMJL010000016.1, read as the reverse complement.
TTAGCACATACTTATTCATCAGTCTTCTTCAACAGGAATTGTTTATCTGTTTTTTTCTAAATGCAGAAAAGAAACGTCACTGAAACATCCAACACTCTCTGAATTATTATTGAGATCTACAGAATGCTTGCCTAATAACAAAACAATACTATTAATCCATTTTTTCTTAATAAATGAAAATTTCTTTGCACTGATCTTTGTACTGACTTTATTGCATCTGATTTATGCATTTTTCATTCATTTATCAGTCTTCTATTATTATCTGCATGTAACTCACAGATTTTGGTGTCAATATAAAAATTTTTTCATTTGAACGGTGGATAAGTTAATGATAGTGCTATTTAACATCAGCCTTACTTGGAGCCGAAAGTAAGCCAGCCAAAACATTTTTAATTAGCGTGGTGGAGTGAGAAGTTTAAATATTAGATTCTGGTTTTAAATCATCTTGTTTTTCTTGGAGAAGTAGTATTTGCTTTTTTTTTAGCATGGGCTCTTATGCAAAGAAGGTTTATGTGATTGTGACAAGCACTTATTTGTGTGTGTGTGCGCATCTAATTTTCCTTCCTCCATATCCCAACTAATGTTTGAACCTGTAGTTCAGTTTCTCCTCAGTTTGCCAGGGCTAAGATACCCTCAAATTGCTGGCAGATTCATGAAAAAGCAACAGCCAAGAAAAGCCGACTGCAGGGGTGACTGCCATCATAACCTCCTGCCCCAAAAGATCTATATGGCTTAACTCCTGTCACAGTTGTGAGCAGTGCTGCAGTCAACGTTCCTGCATCGTCCGACAGAGATCTGTGGGAATCTAGGCCTCCTGTTTTCCTGCAGTCAGGCATGAAAACTATATAGTTTGTTCAAAAATTACTTCTACTTGATTGGACCGCAATTGCTTTCAACATTATGAATTGGCCATGAAAAGCACTGAGAATTTGTATGATCCCCTGCCATATTTACCAGGAAGCTGCTTATTTAAACCCTAGCAGCTCGGATATTAAGTTGAACCAAGATATGCATGTAATAAACACTTCTGCAAAATAAGCCAGATGTATCACCCTCAAGACGGGCCTTTATCTCCTCTGAATACTAAGGAAGATTGACAACTAGCTTCGATCAGACACCTGATTTTTAGACAACTGAAATGAGTGAGATGAATCTGGGTAAAAGGCCTGGACTAGGTCACTGCAACACCCATAGTATGTAACTGCTTATTTTAGCTTAATGACAAAGCCATTAGAGTCCTAAGACAGAGTGATGTGTCATCTGTCGTCCTTTCCCCCCTCTACTAATATTATGTTTACTAGCTTACTAATTGTTAAACTTAGGCTCAAATATAATAGCACAATTTACAAAGTCCATAAATACTGGAACCTCTTCCAGGATTTACGAAGTTTTATAGATAAGTCCCATATCTTGAAAACCCACTGGTATGCAGAGAAGCTCCACACAAAAACAGAGAAAAAGACTATCGTTCACAGTAGCTTTTTACTGTAAACTCTGATATACAATACATCTTTCTTTGACAATTGGAGTTAAGACTGGAAACAAACTCTATAGATACCAGAGAGCAAAACCCAGTAGAAACTGGTATGGTCCTTGTCTCTCAACATTATGAAAAAATTCTGTTGTATATGTCAAGGGGAAGGCTTGATCCAATCTGTTCTCAATCAGAAAAAAAAATATATAAGTCAGAGAACATAGGCTGTCAGATTTTACCTATTCCTGACCATAGACAAGCAATATAGGTGTAGTATATAGTATAGTGACAGTACACTATGTACATGTGTATATTTGTATATTTATGTATGTAGGGGAGCAGTCATTCAGAATTGGGCAAGTGATAATGATGAATCATCTGGATTACGTCTAAAATGACCTTATTTCTGTCTGTAAACCCAGGAAGCCTAATACTGTAGTTCCCAATCTTGAAAACACAGGTAGACTTTGGGATTTTCACCTCCTAGGGTTGCTGTGGGGTTTCCTGTTGAAAAAATGCAATGGTTTAGAGCATTGAAAATATTTATGGATCCATTTTTAGTTCATTAGCTTGTATGGCACCAAGAATTCTTTGGATGCTGAACTATGTATTATTTTCACTGTTATACATCTTGCTTTGCTTTGTTCATCTATACCACCCAGACATTATTATTGTTTGAAATAACACATTGATCAGAAAACAGCCTATTTGCTAATTACTTGCCTATGTGTAGCGTTAAAGTCTGGGAAATAACACAGAGAATAAGACAGAGTTTGAAAATGAGCTGAGAACTGGCTAACCTTGAAGTAGTGGAAAGTCCAGAGAAGTTTATCAGCAGGGATTAGGTAAAGAAAAACAGAATTTATGCTACCAATTAAGAAACAGCTCAAGACGTGTGCACAAGTGCTTTAACTCAACCACCAACGTTAAATTGGTGCCTAGACAACGACTTTGCAAAAGGATTGTTATAAAAGAGCAATTTGTGTTACAAATAAACAATTCCGGTTTGGACTTCATTTTGAACCTGCATCAGGGTCTGTGCCTTTATCCACCGCATCTATGTAAGTAGTTAATTCTGGAAAGTTTTCACTGTTATAAATTTAACTCATAAGAAACATGCCTGATTAATATTTTTCCTAAGCAACTCAATAATTTTTACAGTAAAGAGGAAAGCATATTTTCAGCAAAAATAATTTGAAGTAAATTTACTCCTAGTCAATATATGGCTTCAGCAGAAGCTGTCAACATGAGTAAGATAGGGTTCATTGTCAGTCTTCTTAAAGTGGAAAAATGAGTTAGTAACATTCTCCAAAATTTTAAAAGCATTGCTCTATTTAATGATTTTTCACCAAATTCTACCACATAGAACTTGCAGAATTGCCCTACTGATTCCTTACTCATAGTCTAATATCCCAGAAAAAAACAGTAAGAGTTTGTATAAAAACGTAACAGAAAACAAAACACAGGACGTTTCAACTGAACATGAGGAAATCTTCTTTACTGTGAGGGTGACAGAGCACTGGCACAGGCTGCCCAGGAGGGATGTGTAGTTTCCTTCTCTGGAGATAATCAAAACCCATCTGGATGCATTCTTTTGCCACCTTCTTTAGGAGAACCTGCTTTGGTGGGGCGGGGTAGGGGGCGGGATATGGACTGGATGATCTCCTGGAAGTCCTTTCCAACCCTGGCTGCTCTGTGATTCTGTGATTCTGTAATAGAAATTAGAAGAAAAGTATAGCCTTCAAAACACAGCCAGTAGTCATTTGCTGAAACCCTTTTCTTTCAAGCCTGCTTAATTAGTGATTTGCTTATTCCGTTAGGTCTGAAAGTTTATATTCCTTGCCCATTTAATGTGGCACTGACTAAGGTAATTGGATACACTTATTAGACACAGCAGAAACTAGTATTTCATTTACTCTGAAGGCACTTGACTTTACCCCAATAGTACTTTAATTCGTGTGCTGATATAATATCCATGTGCTTTTCACTTCCTTTTACACTGCTGTAGGACTGTAAAAATGATCTAATATATATGAATATTTCATGCTTCCTAGCCTAACGTGTCTTGTAGAGCAAAGTACTGTAGGTAAGTAGTGTTATTTTAACTTTCCTCTGTTTTTATTAGTTTTAAATGTCTCCATGAATACAGAAGGGTGTCTAATTTATTCCTTGAATTCTACATTGACCACCTATTAATTGTATTGAAAGGATAAGTGTCCTGCCCCTTCTCTCCTACCTGGCTCAATGACATTCATTTAGTTTTACGGTGTTAATTCTCTGCTGGGTTGGTGAGTTGAGCGGGCTGCCTCAGCAGTCAGGCAAGTACCAGCATCAGTGGAGGCAGGTTATTTCAGGTCGCTTTCCTTTCAACTGTTCTCAATTTTACTACACTTACTGAGTGGACAAAACCACACCCTCAAGACGTGGGCAAAACTTGGATCCAAACAGTGGCATCATGCCTCCTGTGTTGCTGTCTATTCTCCACCTGAGAAGTATTTTATTTGCCTCTTTGAACCTTGTCAAATACTGAGCTGACTTTTCTTGCAAATCCTTACTTCAAAAAATTAATAGCCAACTCAGAGCCTGTTGTTGAGTGCGCATTTAGGATGGCCTTTTTTTGTTTTCTCATATACTTCTCATTTACCCACAATGAATTTTGAGCCATTTTATTGTCCCTTGATTTAGCATTCTGAAGTCCACCTCAAATTCTTTATTGTCCTTATAATCCTGGGTAACTGTGCAGCATAATAAAAATTTAGTATTTCACTGCTCATCCCATTGCTCAGATCTTTCACGGAGCTGTAAACCAGCAGATATCTCAGGAAAGAAGTCTGTGATATTTTACTAATAAACTCCTGGGAGTGCTGTTCCTTCCATCTCACTCTCTGTTTCTTGACACGCAGCCAACGATTCACCTGTGCAAGAGCTCTCCTTTTTCTGCTATGGACACTCAGTTTCCTTAAAGCTGTTGTGGCCAGTCTTTGCCCAGAAATTTTTTACAAATCTGCCTCAGTTAAACTCACCCTTAACCCACATGCTTTTTTACTCCGAGTTTCAAATATATCCATTAGACTTAAAGGACTGCATACAAAACAAATCCGAAAACATGACACATACACACACAAAAATGAATGAAACCCCCATGTTGACTCTCAGTTGATTGTGTTCATCAGGTATCTATTAATCTTACTTTTCACTATAGTTTCTTCTAGTTTTCCTCATACATATATCAGGCTTGTGGGACTGCAATTCATTAGATGAGCACTGGAAGCTGTTTTGGCAATGTACAAGGGTACACAGAGCACCATTCAGACTGCAGATACTAAAGCATCTCTAAGCAAGAAATAAGCCACTTGTATAAACCATTCACGTACATCATCCTTAACTTATCTTCAACCTCCCAGGTAAGATCAATTTAGCCCAGGCAATTCGTTACCACTGATTTTGTTAACTTGCTCCATAACCTCTTCTTAAGTCAGTTTAACATGAGACAAATCATCTAAAAGTGACCTACAAAGAAAGCGTCTGATGTAGCAATGTGCTTATCTTTTCTGCAGTGACCTACTGCAATTTCCATCTCAGATCTTTGTTCTCTCAAAATTGAGCTGTGATGATATTTAGAAATTTGCCTTTCAAACGTCTCTAACAATTTTGTGATGCCTTTCTGGAAACAGGCAATGAGAATTAAGGACTTTATATTCACTCTAACATTTGATGCTTCTTTCATTCTTTTCTTAAAGAAATAGTCCTATTTACTTCATTCTTTGATTTTTATTGAGCTGTCAGAAGTAAATGACATATATATTTTTTCTAATGGATGTAGCCCGTTGAAACTCATAAATGTCTGAGTAGTTTATCTTCTTTCTTTCCAATGGGATTTTAATCTTTCATGTGGCAAAATAAATTTAATTCTCTATTGTCCTTTCAAACATTTCTTTCTTGCTTGCTTGCATTTTTCTGTCTGTCTCTCTGCCTCTTTTTTCAGGTTATCTGCAAATTTAGCAGTTCACATGAACTGTTGAATGGACATTGTTTAAACTGTGCTGCTGTGACTTAAAACGGAAGGCACCTTGTTACAGAGTGATAGAAAACTGTTCAATAAACAACTGAAGAAAAGAAATAACTCCTTTTTATAATTCTTTCTTATTTAATAGCAAACATTGTGCATATAGTGACTCTGAAGTTCTAATCTTTTAAGTAAGTTTTAAATTAATTTTACTATATTTTAGCCTTTATCAGTGAATGTAGTGATTATTTAAGTCAACAGGAGTTACGACTGCTTCAGTAAGGTTGGAGAACAATCTCAATTCTCTTCTTTGATGCTATGACCAGCCACAAAATCCCTGAAGTGAAGTCCATGCAAAAAACTTCAGAACCACCAGCAGTTGCACCGCATCCCCTTCCTTTAGTGAAATATTACAGGGAAATTTTACATGAAGCAATTGAAAGACTGTTGACTCGCGCAAGATTTCTCACTACTGCATAGTTACGCTGATGAATGTGGGAGTGCTTCTGACTTTGCAGAGTCAGGTAGAACACCTTGTTATATTCTCATCAGCATATTTAGGAGGGAGAAAAAAGACCTGAAAAAGACCTGGGAAGTATGCTTTAGTCTAATAAACAGCTGGGAGAAAGATTCAGCGAAATCAGCAACCCTCTTGGTGTTGAAAACCCGAGTATTCAGGCTGTGTGTGAAGCACAGATCACTCCAGCACATAACCAGAACAGAATAAGGGGAAGAAAATGTTGGATTTCAGCAGGTCAGTAAAAGATTGCATAGGTATCATTTAATCTTCTACCTGTCTATGAATAAATAAATTTGTCTTGATTGACATAGAGATCCCTTTCCAAGCAAAAATCTTTTTAATTTCAGTGTTTCTGAGATTTAAGCTTGATCACTCTTTTGCATGCTCTGAAGAGCTTTGGTTTCTTCAGCTCTATTTGTTGGTCTAATGGAAGATATTATTTCTCCTTACAACTCTGTCTTGATTTCAGAACACTTACAGTACTCTGGTGAAAGCAAGCAAACATTTCTCTTACAATTATATGGACAGAATAAAAGACACCATTTCCACTCGTTTTTTACTGAGAAGTCAGTGAAATCCACCTCCATGAGAAGAATGGTGATCTCATTTGACTGTTACTGTGATTTTTCAATGTTTACTGCCTATTTTTTCAAATTTATTGTATCTTCTTGTTAGCATGCAGACCCTTCTTAGGGAAGATCTATTATTTTTTTTTCTTGGCATTCTCAGAAATGTAGCTAGAAATTCACAAGGCCTCAGAGAACTACCATGTGTAACTAACCAGGACAATAGCAGCAGCAAACCTAATCTTGCTAGGATTTGTTTTCCAAACTGCTATACAGTGATGACTACATTTGCTTGCCTGTGTGTACGTCTTGTATTTCCCGAAAGATGTCACTTGACTTTTAATTTGTTTATTTTTTGGAATATTTTTAAGAATATTTTTCCTTGGAAGATTTAGCAGAAACTTGATGAAGTTGATTATGTAAATGAAAAGTTTAAAAATATTTATACTGTAAACCAGAAACATTGTTTTGATGACTTTTTCTTTAATAATAATAACAAAAAATATATCCAAGAAATAGGTCTGTCTTTTCCTGATATCATCGGTGGTTGCTATGTTGATTAATAGAGGGCAAGAAAGGGTAAGAGCTGAAATGACAGTTTCAATTGAAGAAGCCTCAGGCTCCCACAGAAGAAACAGAGAAGTTAATCAGCTAATTGTTATAAAGCAGAAAAGTAGATTTGATATGAAACAAAAGGAATCAATTTAATAATAGGCTTTTTTTCTCATAAGCAGTTAGAAATTTATAAACAAAAGAAAAAAACAAGAAAGACTTTGGAATTCTCAAATTATGCAAGCTTGAATTTCCCAAAGTTCCCCTTTCATTCTTAGTGCCCTGTTGGTCTGAATCAAATAAATATAGGAAAGTATACAAATTAGTAATTTTTTTTTGACTGCCACCAAATAAATAGAAGCAAAAATAGTTAATAACACTGTTTTTATTTCAAATGCAACCATGAAGAGTAACATTAGTGAAAATTTGTACAAGCCAAGAAGTTAGGTAAGCTGACTCAGTAACCTACCTGAGAAATACCACTTTAAAGAATTGACTACTAGAAGATGAAGAGAAATCAGGAGATCAATAAAATGAGTCAGTAAGTGAAAACTAAATCACAGATTTAAAGTCAAGAGTAGTAAAATGTGTGTTGCTGTCTCAAGGAGAATTTTTTTGTTTTGATTTTCAGATGTTGTCTAGAGCTATGTCCATTGTCGTCGTAGTACAAACATCTCTCTAGTAGTCTATAAAATGTTTTTTTTTTCCTTTATTTTCCATTTATTTATTTCCCAGTACCTCACAGCAGGGCCATTTATTACATCCAGAGAAAAAAGAGCTCAGGACATGTCTGGCAAAGTTTTAAAAAGTTTTTTCTCCCAGATGGTTCATTACACACACGTCTCATGCAATATTGTGACAGAGGAAGAAAATACACAGGAGGATGTATCCTACCACAAAGTATGTTTTGGAAGCAACCGATGAGTTTCTCAGCTTTTCTAATGTGCATGGCAACCCTGGAGGGTTCTGAAAACTCTGATTGCAGTCACACACAGGATGCAAGAGGTTTGCACATGTAGTCATCTCTGCACTGCACTGCTTGCATTGACATATGTCGCTGGGCTGCTGACTTATACCAGCCCACACTTCATTTTCAGTTATTTCCTTTACCTGTTATACTAAAATTGGAGACAAGATAATTCACCTTTGTGATAAAAGTGTTTGTGGAGATCACGAAAAAAAAACAAACCAGAGCTACAAAAGCTGCCTGGCACGCAACACAGAAATATCCAAAATCTGACAGCGTTCCAGAAATATTGGTAGAAATTTCTGTAATATTGGCACAAAACAGACTGAAAGTACAGATTCACTTTTTGTAACTAAAAGTCCCCACCAGTCTGTTATGAGACAAGCACAACCAGCTATATGAAAAAATTGAGATGTTATACCTTGAATTCACCCTGCAGGCTCAGTGGGTAATTTTTCTAATGTTCTCCCATGTATAGAAAAGGGCATGGGTAGAATAAATTATTCCATTTCCAGTTGTTTTATGAGCCTATTCTAAGACAATATTTTCTTTTGGCTTCAGGTCAGATTGTAGACATATATGTAAACACTCATGAGCAGACTAACTGACATTATGCCGAATCAAGTTTCAAAGTGTTTTTCAGTCTTAAAGTCTTCAGACTGTGCCTGAACTCGCTACATAGTAAATCTTACTATGTATTTTGTACTTTGCTTACAAGAAAGGGCCAGGGAACAGATTCTGCTTATTCATGTCGTTTTCTCTCTGGCTTATCAACAACCTTACTACAACCTTTCCAGAAAAGCCTGGAAGCATTCTGTAGATAGAGTTTACCTCATCAAGCACTTATCTACAGCATGGTGGATGTGACTGCACATTCCACTACTGCCCTAGCAGCCTGTGCATCTCCAATCACCCTGAAGTAACCTCTAGCCCCAGCACTTGCAGTACACAGGCTGCTATGAAAGTTTCAGCTGGTGATACTCTGAAATACTTTGAACTGGAGGAGAAAAAAGAAGAGAGTAAAATTACAATAAAGGTATTGAGAAATAACATTCTGAAGGAGATGATAATATTCATTTTCAAATAACTTCCACTGTATTCTAATATGTACTTTCAGTTTAAGTTGGATATATAAGAGTTTTCTTGATTTCCAAATAACAAGTATAACTGAGGCTGCTCCACTCTTATTAATCACAGCATGAACATAACCGCTTTGCTTCTACGATAAGATGTTGCTAGCTGTTAGAATGGCATATCCAAAATATGGATTTATTTATTTAAAATAAATGTGAATGATTAAGTGGAAGAACTTGTAAGCAGAGGTGCTTTGGTAGTCATAATTTTTAGATTTTATTTAATTTGAATGGAAGCAGCATCATGCTGGCTGCATATTAAATTTTAGCTACAGAAACTACTAATATTACAGCCTTTAAGTTTCAAGTTTCTTTGCTTCCATCCACTAAAAATTGAGCTCTGTTTTAAGGCACCAGGTTCTACTTTCCGCAACGTGTTTTTGGCTGGAGACGCACTGTATTGCCGGTGATCTGGTCTTCACTGCTGTCCCGGCATGAGAGAAGTCCCTACCCAAACCAAACCAAACACAAGTTAACACGAGAGGGAGATAGCTGTCCTCATAAGCTCTGCTGACATTGAAATAAGTACTGTGATTAATGTAGAAATTTCCATTTAAAACTGTATTTTGTAATCTAACTCTAGGTCTAAAATATGTTCTGTTTCATCCAAGAATGAGTTTCAGATAAGAGACAGCAAACAACGTCTTCAACATGGTGGTTTTAGAAACAAAGGAAAACAAAAGGAAATGAACACCACAAGAGAAGCCAATGCAGTTGAAATGTTTTTGATAATAACAAATACCAAGGAAAACCAGCCTCAAGCAACTGAAAATAGGCCTCAGTTTGACATCTCTTTGGATAGAGATACACAGTTGAGGGCTCACAAAAAACTGCCAGGACACAAGAAATGTTGAGAAGTCCCTGTGGCCTGGACTTGCCTTGTGCTTACCTCTGGAAGTCCTGGAATCTCCTAACAAGTCCAAAGCAGGATTCAGGTCAAGCTCTGACACCAAGCCTAGTTCTACTAAGTCAAGGTTTTTTTTGTTATACTTTCTTTAATCAGCAACGTAACAAAGGCAGAGTGCTAGTTCCATATTTTTAACTCTGAATGTTTATATTCCCTCATAGTCTTCTTGGAGTCATTATAACAGAGTTATATATGAATAGAAGATACATTATTATTTTCCTGTTGACATTCACAAGTTCATCAAAGATGTGATATATCAATTTTCTGCCAAATTTTGTCATTTTAAACTTGAAGTCTTTTGTGTTTAACTTTGGTCTCTACAATTATTCACGGCAAAGTAACCATTAAGAGCAAAGACCCTCAAAATCATGGAAAGTAAATTCAGTATTTTCCTATTGCACCTATTAAATATAAATTTATCTTAAAATGTGTTTAACAGAAAAAATATCTCTAATCCCTGTCTTAGACCTATTCCTTATGTGGAATATTATACACATATTAGAAAGTTCTTGGTTAAAACATAATTTTCCCTATTTGTTGCCTTGTACTAGCATGGCAAGATATTCTTGTATAAACTTTACAGTCTTCTTTGCAGGATACCAACGTCATTTATCAGTTCAAACAACATATAGTCTCACGACTTGCACAGAGCATAAACAAGGCTTATAGATATTCATGTAGGTGAAAATGAATCACAGAATTCAACCATTTCCTCTGTGTTTCCACTGACTTTTTTCTACACCAGTGCATAGGTCTCAGCATTCTCTGATATGGTTTCAAAATAAGCAAGAGCACAATTTTACTGACATGAAATGAAATGCATTTTCCCTGGTATTTCCATCATTTCGAGTGATTAAATTTCTTCACAACAGATTTTATCAGAATAATAAGCTATATACCAATGCTAAAATGGTAAAAGCAGATATGATCATAATAAGAGACTCATATAAATACCCAAGTTTACTTCAGATTTTTGGTTCAATATGAGTCCTGAGTAATTTGATTGTCTCTCATAAGCAGCACAAATTTTAATTTGTTGCAAATCCATTTTAGATTCTTCCCTTAAAGGAACAGAAATGTTTCATCTCTTTGCCTCAGAAGATAATATAAGTTGTTGATTTATTCCATAAATTACCTGATGGCAACAAGTCCAATTTAATTTAATATCAAAGAAATTTTTTATGCTCTTAAGAGCATGTGTTTGCCTGGACTTATGCTCAGCATTGTACAAGGACCAAAGAAAGACCATATCTCAGTCAGGAAATGACTACCTGTGAACAAAAGTGGGGTAAGAGATACTTAGTGTTAATGACTTGGAAGAACATTGTTCAAAAAACCTATCTCTGCCTGTCTTCTTACTTTTGTAGTCTCTTAAAACCACGTTTTTCAGTCTTGGATGAAAACTCAGTCGTAAGATTATGTATAAGTGTCAGAAGCTGTCACAGAAACATGTTTATTTTTGTTTGGCCAGAGTTAATTTCATATAAGAAGGGTTGCTGGAATTAGAGACAAAGATGTCACTACTGGTTCTTTGTGGAAATAAAAAACTTGTTTTCCTTTGAATGCGTCTTTCCTTGGGGAGTTGGTATGCTTTTGCAAAGCTACCAATGTCAATAAACTAACAATGGAGGGCTATTCAACCAAAAGTGTGTACAAAATTAATCTTATGAAATACCAAGCCCACTGGACCTCACTACTGCAAATATTTTGAGGTATCATCCTTCCTTTTGCGGCATGTTGAGTCTTCAAAAAGTGGTACAAAATTATGCAGCGCAATAAAAATGAAGCAGGTGTGACAACAACATTTGCATCATGTTTCTAATTTGAGAGCCTGTTATTCCATCCCTTTGAGATCCACTAGCATTATGATTGATTTTTCTTTGGGTCCAGATCCTCATCTATTCAAAACTGGCAAGTGTTTCTCTGTGTCATACAAAACACTGGAGCATAAAATCTTTTGCCTTCCATTGTACTTTATAAGTATTTATGTCCATCATGTTTCTAAATATTTTTTAGGAATAAAGACACAAAATAAATTTCCTGTTATTTAACACATTACTTACTCCTAAAAGCAGAGTTTTTGAAGAGCAAGAATCTGATGGGTATGCTAATTTTAATATACTTTTGTCTTTCCAGTTTCAAGAGAAATTCACGTAACTAAACTCTTGAAACTCCGGAGTGCTGTTTGCAGTGTGTCATAAAACATATCTGGTACAAAAGCACAGAAGGTTCAAAAATTGATGAAGCATTTATGAATTTTGGCATATTTTAAATATCTCAAAAACCACAGTACAATACAATGTACCACATTATGAAAGCCTGTATTATAAAAACAGGTTTCAAAATTAATAAAAGTTTAATTTTTGAATCTGTTAAGGAATGGACTTGAGAAAATTCATCCACATAAAATGTAAGTTTTACAGTTTCCTTTCAATTAAAAAAAATAATGAAGAGAAAATCTTCTCTTTTGGGTTTTTAGGCCATTCTGAAGTGGTGAGTTTTACATTGAATTTCTAAAGAGGAATTTTTCTTCAGTCATTGCATAAAAATGTTGTCTTTTTCATGCGACATGATCCTCTGTGTAGTCACACTCCGCTGACTGCAATAAAGAAAATAAATTCCTTATTTGCTTAAGATTGAATGACACTGAGCACGTATGTGTATATACATGAGATTAACTGGGAGCATAACTGAATTTCCAAAGCTCAAATCACAAAGAGAGGATTTAGAATTTATTGATATAAAACATTGATACAAAATTTAAGTGAATTCAGATGACATATAATTAATAGAAAACAAGAGAGAGAAATAGCTCTACTGCCTTTTCCTGTATGAATTTATTAGAAATGAACCTTATATAAACCTATACTTCACTTTGCTGAAAAAGGGCTATGTTTTTTTATATTTTATTTTCTAAGCCAGAAGGCTCAGTGGAAACTTTTCTGTTGCACCATTGGAGAAATAGAATATACTATTATCTAAATAGACATTTCTCATCCTTCACTGCCTGAAACTCCTACAGAAGAATAAATCTGAGGCGTTCACTGCATTAAATATGCTCTTGCAGAGCTGACAGACGCCTAAAGATTCTGTTGTTCTATTCCAAAGAGACAGAAAAGGCAATTTGGATATAACAGATATTTAAACAATGAGGTTAGTAGGATTTGTGTATCTACACACAAATCTGGGCACATTCTGAGTTACCCAGGTTTACATCGCTCTAGGTTTTAAAAACAGGTTATTAGTTTTCCTCAATAAAAAATGGAAGTTCTTGAATAAAAAAAAGTATTTGAAATTTGACATTCTCCTAACAATGCAGACTAGCATAAAAGTTGTTGGGTTTTATTTTTTTCCTCAATTACACTATATTCTTCCATATTCTCTGTGGCAAAAGCTGGATGATAAAAGAAATACTTATAAACCTACAGATATCACAAAGACTTACAGATTAGTAGTTTTGATGATAAGATTAGAACTGGAACTACCTGAGTATAATTTCAACTCAACAGGAACTGGCATTTCCACAAATGAGTAGAAATAATCAACAGCACAGTTGGGGAATGACTGAGCAGACAATAATTCTATAAAAATGTATGTGAAGAACTTATTGTATCACAATATGATGTACTATGTTTCAATGACAAAAGCAGGTAAGTGCTGTACCTGGAGATTAGAATGCTATGAGAAATGCTGGGTATATTAGATGAAGTGGGATAAAGACAGTTATCTCTCAGACTCCCTCTTCACTTAATTATCTATGCTTTCCACACAAGAATGTACTGAACGTACTTTATTTATGACTAATACTATCCATTCTTTATGCTGATCTGGCCAGTGAATCATTTCTGCAGGGAATGTTATGGTTGTCTTCAGCTGTGACACCGTGAGCTAAGGAAGCACTGTCTTCCTGTTGTGTTCCTCTAGAAAGTCAAAGCACTAAAATCACACTAGATTTAATCAAGTTCTTAAATGGTTGTAGAGGATATTGAGGTTTATATTGCTTGCCTATTTTAAATATTTTTTAAATAAGGATGAAAAACATTTGGCACTTAAGATAAGAATAAAATGGAATCCCTTCTCAGTTGTAGAAAAACTTTGTAGGAGTGAAAAGTTATCTGAGACATTTTTATGCCTGAACAACTTCCTCTAGTCAGGGAAAGTATTTAAAAATTGAGTTTCAGTTTCTCTCTGCAAATCTTGTAAGTGGTTGTAAGATTATTTTTGCACATGTATTACTTAGCTCTTGTCTTTGCTCTTCCTCTACTTATTCCATGTAATTCTAAATTCTACCTACTTCCTGTTACATTTCTATAATTTGACATGTTGTTTGCAGCTCTTACCATTGCTAATTTTTCAGGTTTTCCTACATTTGGAAAAATGGCATTTTTTTCCCCACATTTTTTAATTATTCATCTAGATTTTTTAGCAGTGGATAATTTTAATATAAGAATAATCAGTAAGGCTGGTGGTTTCTTCCAGGAGTTCATGTTTTAAAAGCAAAGACTTGTTTATTCTTGGATATGAATACAATTTTGACTTTGACAGTTTTTTCTCTGTGTTACAATCTGTGTTTTGACAGTAAGGACATGAACCCACAAAAATTAAAACTCTGAGATTGTGTTGCTCATATCACATCCTCTTTAGTTAAATTCAAAACATTGGTCTCAGATTATTTTGTTGCATATTTCTATAGGCAGAAAAATGTAGACATTTATTTTTTAAATAAAAATGTCTATGATTAAATTTTAATAATTAATACAGAAATTAAAATATGTGTTTTAAAATTGCATAATTTACCCCTGCATTAAATAGGGTAATTCAGGTATTAATAACAAATTAAGACATCGAACACAGCCGGCAAAAATAATTTTGGAGAATGAAAACTACAGACAATATTAAAGAGTCATGAGAACAGTAAGCCACTCAACAAAAAGTCCAGTTTCATGTATTACAGGACATTTTTTTTCTCTTTTTCTAAAATTATGTTTATTTAAATTATGGTAAATATATCTCATGGTGCAAGCGCACTTTGCATCAGCACTTGTAATAGGAAGCTTTGCATTTTACTCTTCTGATGCTGAGAAAGACACTCCTGGAATCAAATAGCTGCTTCTACTAACATCCTCAAAATTTATACCACAATTGTATATGAAGACACATAAATCATTCCAAGGTATCACACAGACAGCAGCATTTTTTAAAGTAGTATGAAGCTGGTTTGAAAGTCTGTATTAGGATCTGCCCCATGATGGTCTAAAAAATACCATAAAGCATTTGATAATTACATATTCTTCCCTTGTGTCTTCTGGTGTATTTCTACACAAACTGCAAATCAGCCATAGAATTTAAGTAGAAATCAAAGCAGGCTGAGAGAAGACTTGCATACATTCTCTACGGAATGCCTCATCTCCTGTGCTACAAAGCAATTTTTTGGTGATGCAGGATGATTCAAATCATGCAGTTGGCCTCAACATATGAAACAGAGACAAAGAACCCAAATCTGCAAGCTGCTGGTCATATGCCTTTTATTGCTTTAGAATATGAAACACTCTCACCATATACAATCATAGAATCATAGAACTGCTTTGTTGGAAAAGACCTTTGAGATCATCGAGTCCAACCGTACCTGTCCACTACTAAACCATATCCCTGAGCCCTTCATCTACCCGTCCATTAAACACCTTCCAGGAATGGAGACTCAACCAATTCCCTGGGTGCCTGACCACCCTTTTGGTGAAGAATTTTTTCCTGATATCCAATCTAAACCTACCCTGGCACATCTTGAGGCCATTTCCTTTCATCCTATCACTTGTTACTTGGGAGAAGAGACCAGCACCCATCTCGCTACAATGTCCTTTCAGGGAGCTGTAGGCAGTGATAAGGTCTCCCTTCAGCCTCCTTTTCTCTAAGCTAAACACCTCCAGTTGCCTCAGCTGCCTCTCATAAGGCTTGTTCTCCAGCCCTTCCACCAGCTCTGTTCCCCTTCTCTGGATGTGCTTCAGCACCTGTTTGCCCTCCTTGTACTGAGGGGCCCAAAACTGAACACAGCAACCGAGGTGCAGCCTCACCAGTGCCAAGTACAGGGGCACAAACATCACAGTGAAGGTCTGAAATATTTCAGTGCCTGGTCACACAGTCAGACTCATGTCTCTGTCATCTTCTGGCATGGATTTCAAATGCCCAGTCTGAAGCAGCAAATAGGTGGACAACCCAAGTATAACTATATGGTCTAAACCACTCAATATAGGTTGGATTGTATTTTACCAAGCGAAACTGTATTTTATATAAGACCAGGAAACACTACAGTCCCATGCTGTTTTCACAAAATGCCCTCTATGTAACACAGCACTTTGGAAATGTTTCACTAAGTCTCTGATTAATATTTGAAAAACAGCTGTCAGCAATAGAGCTGTTTATTTCAACAATGCAGTTGTGTTTAAGCATAAAGGGGATGATACTTCTATAGCTTTTGAGATGCAACGATTAGAACTATCGCCCTTTGGCTGGCCCAGTAAAGTCAAAACAGAGTAAAAAGGCTGATCATGAATATCATTCTTTGTCATAAAAAAAGAATTTTAAAATGTTGATGCACAAGAACATTATGATTTAATTATTGTTAGTATTAGCAAAAGCAAATGATAATTCTATCAGAAGAAACAGTTCTGGTTTGCAGATAGAACCCTTTAAAAAAAAAATTCATAGCTAAACTAATTTTAATTTCTTCATTGATATGATGAACAATGCATGTAGATTTTATATTCACTGTGTTCTATCCTGAATCTGTCATGGCAGCAACAGAAATACTGTTGCACTAGTATAAATACAGCAACTAAGCTGTCATGGAAGGAATTTTGTAAAAACTTTAATAAATATCCATAACTGTAAACATGCAATATTTTCATAATTTAGGCATATTTATATTATTTTTATCTTACATATTTTAAATGTACATGTATTATACAGCACATAAATAAATGGTTTCAAATAAGCCTACATTGTTCTGGAAAATGTAAGTATAAATTACACTGTAGTTCAAAACCTTTGCGTATCTGAGAGCTGCTATTGAAATCTGGATATACTTAGGTTCCCTGGAAACCCTGTCGTAGAACAATTTATTAGTTTGGGTTGGAAGGAACCTTTACAAGTCACCTAGTCCAACTCCCCTGCAGGAGGAGGAAAATCTTTAGATCAGGTTGCTCAAAGCCTCATCCAATCTGACCTTGAATTCTTGCAGGGATGTGGCCTCCACTATATCCCTGGGAAAACTGTTCCATTGTTCCACCAACATAAAGAATTAATAAGAGATGTTATAAAAACATTGATCTTATTTTCCAATCATCCTTGTGGAGTTTGTCAAATAATATTCCAAAAGTTCTAAGCTCTGAAGCATATAATATAAAATTAATGGATGGTCCTGAAATAAGAAAATTTCAGAAAAGGATTTAAATTATTACTTCAGCTCTAGTTATGTAACTAGAACATGCTAGAGCAGTCTTAATGGAATAAAACATTGGAGAAAGGAGATAAGATGAACACCAATCCCATCCAGAAAGTAGGAAAGGTGAGAAATGAAGAAGCTATGTTATTGATTATGAATTTAGAGGCATCTGAGTTGTGAAGCATGAATGTGGCTTTTTTCAAAATTCACATCTCTTGGGAAGTCATACCTAAATCCAACAACGACACCAAAACAAAGCAAAAGATCCAAGCAAAATGTGAAAGTGGAACAACAAGAATTTTTTATCAGAGAGAAATTGTTCTTCCACAAAACAGCTGAGTAAATCAGAAGTACTTCGCTCATAAGTATTATTATGTAATATAGAAGGCTACTGTTTTCTCATTCTGTACTGTATTATGGCCACTGCCATGCAGAAAGGGTTTTCCACAACTGTGAATTATCAGTTATAAGGCTTGTGGGAGAGAATGTACAGTTCGCAGTTTCCCATGAACAGGCACTACTTTAAGAGGTCAGTGGGTTTACACTTGTCTGTGGACCAAGTAGCTTCTTGGCAACCATATACTGACAAGCTACTTTCACTCTCTACGTCATATTTTTGTAATTCAGGATGTCTTTACTGCTTGACTTTCAGTGTGAATTGCACTCATATTCTACCACAACTTTGTGGGCTCAGAGTGTTTTTGCCTGTTGATTTGCCTATTTGCTCCGATTGTTTTTCCTAAAAGAATGTTATTGGCTAGAACTATTAGTTGTCTGGTTTTCCCCTAATCTTTTATATGAATAGCTGGTTTCACGATTTACGCCATGTAAAACAGTGATCAATCACTTTAGTAGTGATTGCAGTCTTTATAATTTTGGGAATTTATCTGTTTATCTTTCATTTGATAGGATTTTGGAAGTTCTTATTACCAAAAGTGGCACAAGAAGAAAGATTTTTTCTTTGCAACGTTAGTTAACACTCTTACATAGCAATGATTCTTGATGAGAGAGCAATGAGATTCATATAATGTATATAGCAAAACTTTCACTCTGAGAAGATTTCTAACTGTCTAATGACTACTGATTTGTGGCCTATTTTTCAAAAAACTTGAGGAGGCACAATTTGGTCTTTCTGCATGTTAAAGTAGGGAAAGAATCAAGGAAAGTCTTACTCTGCTGATTTTTTTTTGAGAAAAGAAATCTACTGGAAAATGACCTGAGAAATGAGAGGTCTTAAGAAATGACCATGATAAAAGCAGCACTTATTTCTTTTCATTCTTGACTACAAGGAATAAGCAGAGTAAAGAGAATTAAATCTCTCAAAGTATGTTAGAGAAGGAGAAAAATGGTAAGAAATAAAGAATGAAGCTGATAACATTGATGTGAGTAAGTTTAAAGAATAGGCTGAAGTGATCTCAGAGAATTTGTGAAACATAAGGTTTGCAGAGGTGAAAATAATGTTAGTCTGTAAAAGGATTAAGAGAAATCCAGAAAATGCTGCATTATGCTACAATACCTGGAAGAATAATTCAATGCACTATTCATGAAAAAATGAAGAGCAATATCAAAAAGAATGTACTTGACAAAAAAATCTCTGCTAATAACTTCAAACCTCTTCCTGTAACATGACAAAAGGTCTGAGAGTGGATTAGAAGCCGTCGATATGCATATCCAAATCCTAAAATGTGTCTTTAACATTTAATGAGATCCCCTCTGGCAGTGTCTCTTAAGCAAGATTTTAGATTTCAAAAAAGGTAGGAATATAGGGCAGGTGTAAATCTCTGAACTGGGAAGTGCTGCAATTCCACTGATGAACAGCATCAAGCGGCTTTTTACGAACTGAAGGGATTAGCTTCAAGTTAGGGCATATAGAGGCTTCTGCGTTTAAGAAGGAACAATCACCTGCACAAAGGCAGAGTGTGGAAGGAATGGCTAGAGGAATGTTTTGTGGAAGAGCATTTGTTGACACTAGTATCTTGCAAGCTGAACATGAACGTGCATCAAAACCATTGTACCCCTCCATGACCACACTGCCAGTTGGAAGAAGCCATCCAGTGGACTCCTGCTCTAAAGCAGATAGCACCAAGATGATGTGTATTATATCCAGCTGCAAGTACCACATATCAAGTAATTGATAATGAAGAGATTGCAAAATGAGAGCAAAAAGAACAATTACAAGTCCATTAGAAGGATTCACAAAAGCAGATTGAAATACAATTGAGACTCTTTAGTTTAGAGCTGAGAAACTGAAGGATACTCCAGAATTTGACAATTAACTGGAAGGCTTGTTAGAAAAATCACTCCCATGTCCAAAGTGAAAAAGGAAGAAAAAATGGACTTAAACTTGGAGAAGGGATACTTAGACTAGACACTAAGAAATGGTTTATAATATTGAGAATTCTAGCACCAGAGCTGACTGTAAGGTCAAGCAGTTTCTAATAGCAAGTTGGATAAAAGGACCTGAAATGACTTGAGTATAATTTAATGTTATATTCATATTGTAATAATATGATTTATTGTTAACATCAAATCCTCTGGTCTGACATATATGCATAAAGAAGGTGGATATTTTTAATCATTTAGAAAAAAAGTAGTTCAATACTGCAGATTATTTTCTTGAGCCTCTTTTTCTTCTCCAAGGTAAACCCAATTTTGGCAACACAGCCTGAAAGTGCAGATAATGTGGTGCAATTAGTTAAGCACTAATGAGGTAATTTTGAAATGAAAGACAAAGTGTTCCTCCTTAAGCCCCTTCCCCAGCTATACATAGTTTTGGAGCAGCAAATACATGGCTCAGTTGTTTGACAATGCAGATTGGGTGGAATAGGGAGTTTCAGTTAAGAAAGTTTTCAGCCTAATTGTCCTGTTTGGAGAATTTATAGAGATGGACCTCATTAATCCAGGTTTGCTTGAACCGAGCTCTTAATAACCTTCTAAAAACGTTACCTCTCCCTATCAATCTATGAGTACACATTGACCAGCATGTGCTCAATGGGAAATCGTGAAGACCCTTATCTGAGCAGTAGTGGTGCAAAGACGTGGACTGCACAGCGTTTCAAGTACAGACACAAGAAGACTGCAGACCTGAAAGGAACCTATCTGTGCAAGTGTTGATGCAGGTGCGCTTGTAGAGGCGACTGTTCCCACAGGATGCAAGCTTTCTCCCACACCCATGTTTCACCAAATCAACACCAGCTAATTTGAGCCTCTCTATAACCTCATGAGCATTTTTTGCTGTCTGGTGCCAAACGTCTCAACCAGCTTTTGAGTCTTGCAGTTAGGACTTTGTATTTCTTGCATATAACTGAATTTTCTAATGAGTTATACATGTTTATGTCTTCAAAGGGAGTATTTTAAAAGCAAAACCATTTTTTCCCTAAATATGAGCTGTGCTGTTCTCAGGCCCAGCACAATATTTGGTCAGACGCCCTCTGCCTACAACTCTAGTAAGGCTGCAGAGCTTTAAAAGCAATTGATAAGCTTATTCCAAAGGAAGAATAACCAGATCCAGCAAAGAGAGGTACTAGAACACCTTAGTGTCCAGTCACTCTAATGTAGTGTCCAGTCACTCTAATATTCATTTCCTTTCTAAACTGCAGTTTCATAACAAGGTTTTCAGGAGCCTTCTGCCATCACAGTAAAGATTAAAGATCAGCAATATTGATTTTCAAGATGCCCTCCCCAAATCAGAGAAAGGTTTTGCTTTTTTATCTTGTTGATTTTTTATCTTTTTATTTTTCACAGAGGCAGAAAAGGGATGTTTAAACTAAAAGATGATGCTAGCAGCAGAACAATGGGGAGAAACTGGCTGTGACTGAACTTAGGCTAGAGATTAGAAAATGCTTTCCAATCATCATGCAGTGATGCAGCTTCCCTGCAGGAGGAAACACATTTCCTCATTCACTTAAAAGGGATTTCAATAAGTTTGTGAATCTTCTTATATGAGGCAATTGCACTGACAGGAGGATTTTTTTGTATCTTTGCTCTTACTCTGATTTTTCCTGAGTGTGTACCTAGGAAGGATCAGAAACAAACTGAGCAAGGCATGAGACACATGGGAATCTGCACACAGAAATGTCCCTTTATACGCTTTCTGACAACATTATGCCCAAACTCCTGCTGCTCAGTGATTTTCAGGATACCACTTACAGATAAGACTTTTCTTTAAGACTTCTGTGTGTGCCACAGAGGAAGTGATGGACTCTGCTAATTAAAAACTTTCAGTTTCAGTTTATTTATGTACATCAATATCATACCATTCTTGGTAAGGTGTGAATAATTTCTTAATTATTGTCTTGAAGTAGATTTCAGATTTTTTTATATATGTTTATCCTGCATAATAAAATTAACACAAAAATGCGAAGGTTGAGTCACAGGATAAATATGAGTGTGCTCCTGCATGTTGATGGCTCTCCTCCAGATGTATTTAGAAACACATTCTCTTAAATTCAGTCACGTGATTTAATAGTAATAATGTTATAGAGAAAAAATATTATTTTTTTAACTAGCTTATTACTTTTTCATACTTTTTCAGATTGGAGTAGTACTAATCTCTACAACAAAAAATTCAAACAATTTCTATAGTATTTTTAAGAACAACAATGTTTTACATATGAATGTTTTAAATCAGCCATTTACTTAATTTGTACTACCATTTATATTTCTTTAATTCCTTACTTCATTGGATTAACAAGATATAGATTTCCATACTGAGCAAAAATTATGCATTTGAAGACAACACGTATCTTAGAAAAGAGAAACAAGCTTTGTTCTTGATTCTTGAGGTTCTTGGAGAAGAGAGTGCTTGGCAGAGCTGGGCAGTGTAATAGATATCTTTTAAAACTCATCTAATTTTCAGAACAAAATTAAGAATTTTGCTTGACAATCAAGATTTTCCTTTACTGAAAATGAAAGAGGCAAGTGGTAGAATAAAATTAATGATAATGAAGATCATGTACTTATTTTTTTTTTTTAAAAAAATACAATATTCCAGCTTTTTCCAGTAAATATGGAAACAACTACCAGATTAAAGTCTTGTATAAAATAGTGGAAAGTAACTTCCAATATCCATTGGGAAACAACTAAGACCTTGCAAATCTTGTGATTTGACTGAGTAGGTAATTCAGAAGACTACTAGAGTTCTGACTCCTTCAGTCACTGGGTTCTGCTACACTGACAAAGCATGGTGATGAGGACTAGGCAAGTAATTCCAACTTATATAAATTTAAAATAAATGATTCAGAGAGCACATAAACTAATCCTTGTGAGGTGTTGCATTTGAAAACACTGTTTCTCAGTGAAGAGAAAAGACGTACAGACATAGTCTGAAATTGATGTTACTGAATGAATGTTTCAGAATGCAACACTACATTTCTATGAAATTATTATTCTCAAATGGTAGGATGAGTTACCAAGAGAATTGTAAGAAGTTCAACCATCAGACAAAGAGGAAACAGAACAAGTGAAATGAGCTGTATGTGCTCTGAAATGTTGATAGAGATGAATCATGGGATAAACGACCTGCTACGAAGATTTCTGTTTCTCAGTAACATCAAAGGTACCCTAACAGAGGTACAAAGAGTTTTAAATATCAGATCTGTCTTGCAAACAATAAAAAACAAGAACATTACTTACTAGCTTCTCTTTATTTTGGTACTGTGAACATTGCTTATGTCACAATGAAATAGGGATGTTTACATATTTATCTATAGCATATTTTTTGACTGTTTTTCCCACTGACAATAACCACAGGTAAGATCTTGCAGAGATAAATCAGAGGGTAACTATGTTTAACAACAGAACACATTGCAAATATGTTCTTGAAAATATATTAAATCTATTTTATGTTCTGATTCTGGTTTGTATCTCTTTCCAATCAGTACATGGATCCCACGAAACAGAACCTAGATGCTGCACAAAATAGGTTTAGAGTAAAAAAAAGATAGACTGGGTTAAAATGTGAAAAGCTATCAAAGGTCAGTAAATATAGACACAGGTAAGGTCACAGAGTCCCTGCAAATGCATTAATAATTAACATAACAATACTGATAATTTACATTTGCAACTTAAACATATTTTGTTGCAGGAAGTTTTGTCTGTAGCATTTTATGTTTTGAGGCTTTGATGAAGGAGAGGAGGTTAAAGAGCTTTCTAGGAATACCGTAGAATTTTTTTTTTGGGAGGATTTCTGGCTTTTTTTAAAGGAAACCCAAAATTCAGGGCATTTCAGATACTGTTACATCACGCATCCATCCTGCTTTACCTTTGGATGTTGCCTCCAGCATTTTCTTTCACAGACTGTAATGCTGTTTTTCTATCGGAACTCTGATTGCCTCTTCATTTTTCAAGTACGCTTTATCTCATCAGAGCTATTTGCAGCCCCTTTTCTTTGCAAGAAGTTCCTCTGTTCTTTCTAATTTCAGAGCAGAGTAAAGTGCTTTCTATAAAAAAAAAATTGTGCTTTTGTAACATTGTTTCAGTCATAACTTTGCAGTTTTGAAATCTCAAGGTCTTTGCATTGGGGTCATGTCCTGCAAATTCCTTAAGTTAGTTAACACTTTGTTAATCAAGCTAATGTAATTACCAGATTTCCTTTTCCGAGCATTCCAGAACAGTGAATATATGAAGAAGGCAATCTTTGTGCAATTGATGCACTCACAAGCAGTTCTACTTCATAACAACAGCTTTTTCAAGATATTAATATGTGCTGAGCTACTTCACGGTCATATTCACAATTTAAATGGAAATACAGGTTTACATGATAATGTTTTAGTCTTCACTGCACCCTAGATTATAAAGTATATATATATCAGTTCCCAAAACTATACATTTCTACTTCTGTTCAACATGAAACACACAAAGAAGGCTTTCAAGAAGTAATCATTCATGCTCTGGGAAGTCTTGGTGCTTTTTTTCTCGGAGTTCTCCTTTTTGGGAAAAAATCTGACTTTTTAGAGGGTTCTGTTAGGTTTTACAGATTTAAATTGAACAAAGAATGATTTTTTTAAGTATTCTTCGTATTTTAACATTTGCATTAAACCACAATGAAAAAGTCATGTATCCTACTAGTGATTTTAAGCCTAAGATTGCTTGAAACAACTAGACACAAAATAGAAAGAAAAAAATATTCAACCTCTTTTTGGCAGATAGAGTGCTGGGAAGCATTGTATTTTGTATGCCACATCAGCACTGATGCTGATCTTTCTCAGAAATTTATGACATTCTTCCCTGGCAGATATTTTGGCATGTAATTATGAGGCCAAAAGGTTATAGAGGTAGTGTTACTTGCCATTTTAAAAATAAGCTAACATTAATCACTTGCTTCTTAATACATGTATACGCTCTTTTAATTTTCATGGTAAAGTAAAACACAGAAAGAGCTCTTAAACATGAGGAATTTAAAATATCACTTTTTTGCAAAAGAATAGAGATGAAAGAATGTATAAATCAGAGACACAAATTTTTGTTTATAATTGAACATGGTTATAACTAGATAGATAGTTCTGAAGAAGTATTGTCTTCACTGCCTCTTTTTTTTGAGAAAAGAGCATCGTGGACTTAAAAAAATACATTGGGATGTATCTCTTTCCAAGTGCTGACAAAATGAGCATTGAAAGAGCCAAAATCTCAAGGGAAACGCTTCACTTTTATATTTTTTTTTCCAGTCAATGTAACAGTATCTCACAAGCTCAGCTAATCTTTGTCATGCACTACCACTTAAGCACGTAATCTAGAAGGATCTGCCTGGATATGATCGCAGCATGAATCTGAATAAAACTAGTAGCGTCAGTTCAGATTCAGAGAGGACTACAATATCGAAGCAAAACTGAATCCGGAACAAAACTGTATACCTTTTTTTTGTTTACCATTTGCAGTTCTGCAAAACCAAGTGCTTTTTTTCTCCTTACTTAGCCAACAGCTTTTCACTTTATGATGTCCTTAAAGAGACACACAGGGGTGAAGGCTGGAAAGGCGTTCAAGTAACTGTTTTTTAAAATATTGCTTTTCCTTTTTTTTTTTACTAGACTCCTGATTTTTCTAGTGTCAGTGAGAGGCCATTAGGTTAGACCTTCTGTGAGATGCACTACGGCCTTTTTAATATTACCAGACTCCTGCAATATGCCTGAAGTAATCCATTGCATTGAACAAACGCAAAAAGAAAAACCTCTTTAATTTTCAGGAAGAAACAGGCTGTCATTTTTTTCACCTTCTTGAGAACTGACATAAACCAATCTTGTTTTTGTCCTCAGTGAAATGAAACACTCATACCAGAAGACCCCATAATGTCTTCTAGAAAACAAAAAGATTGCAGAAGCATTTTCTCAGCAGTTGCATTTGACCTTTTGCACACAAGTCACTGTATTTTGTGAAGTGAGATTTATCATTACATTCTATGAACATCTATTCTAACATCTCCGATATAAATTCCAATTGGAGGTACATGTAAATACCCATGGTGGTAGGTTAACCCCAAACTGTGAAAGAGGCATCGCTGCAGGTGGAGGAAAGTGAAGACCTGGCTCAGCTCTTCCTTCCTTCCTAGGGTACCCCTGCCAAAGAGGTGTACAAGATTGAACTGCCTGTTTAATCTGCCTTGCTGGTGTATCTTTTCCCCCTTGGATTTCTAACCAACATGTCTGCAAGTTAGCAGGACTGGATAATATTCCCCAGGTAGCTGGTTGAGCAAGTGTCTTACCGGGATTCCTAAAATTTGAACCTGTCCCTTCTTGTTGCCAATCAAAGCATAATAAAAGAGTTGAATTATTATTTTAGTGCTTTAGAATTATTTTCTTTAATTGCTTGTTTTTTCCTTTTTCCCTGTTTTTTTTTCTGCTACGGTTCAGTTCTCTTCACATTGAAGCTATAGGTAAAATCAAATTGACTTTGGCTGTACCAGCTCAAACTGCCAGTGAACACAAATAAAACTGACTTTACGTCTTCTTATCATTCTTTTTAGTATCACTCATGAAAAATAATCTTTTTTCTGTATTCACACAAATACCTCTGCCCACTAAGATACTATTACTGAATTCATCAACTAATTTGCCTGCTCAGAGACTTAAAATTAAGCACAGATAAGGAAACATTTATGAGAAGCAGGAAGGTCATAGTCTTCTATGAAAGATTACAGATTTCACAACTCTAGAATACAGTGAAATAATGATCTTGATATACGATATTATATATTTATGCTAGCCTGTGGCAGTCACAGTTATGAGTGCACTTTTTTTAAGTATTTATTTCATACAGAAGAGTCACAATTTTATAGAAATGAAACATGCTTGTACGAGAGATCAGATATCTCCCTGAAAAAATAAAGAAGGCTTAAGAGAACAAATTTCTAGACTAAGCCCTAGCAGAGGAAAATATTTCTCTAAGGGAAAAAAACCTATGCAAGACTAAAAAAAAATCCTAGGAAGCTGGTCTGAAGAAAGCCATCCCAGGTAAGAAGGTGAGATTTCCTCATGTTTTAACACAAAGTGAAGTTTCTGCAGTTTTGAGCAGAAGGCAAATACTCCTGGAAGAATTTTACCTCCTATAAGTGTTCCCAGAAATAAGTTCAAAAGGATCTCTCATGAAAGTGGATGTAGTTCAATTCAAGCTGCATAACAATAATCAATTTGCTTAGTTTAGACAGTTAAGAGTATTAATACAGTATGGGAAACATATTAAGGCTGAAGGTTTGTCATGTAATTGCAGTAAAGCTTTTTACACAAATATTTAAAACTATGCAATGAATAAATACTTATTATAAAAAGAAAATGACCATTGTTTTATCTTCTTCATGCTCACATATTCTTAGAACTTAAAAAGGCAGAGTTGATTTTCAAGCAGTTTGGAGAAAGTAAAATCAAGCGGGAGTTATTACATAAACCTCAGGGTTGTTAAAGGTTTATTAAATATACAAAGGGCCGCACTGAAAATTCAAACTTACAAACAGTAAATCAATTACAGATGCAAAGCTGACATGATTAAAGCATTATCTTCATACTTTACTACTGCATTATAATGGCTTTTTTCACGTAAAGAGAAAGCACAGTGTTTTCATTTTTATTGTCCTATTCCAGGACAAGCCAACAGCATTTAGAATATGCATAATATTCAAGTTTAAAAACTCAACCAGTCAAAATTACTTAAAAAGGAGACCTTCAGTGACCAGACACTTTACCATTGGTCTTAATGTACATGAAGAGCACTGTGAACAAAACAAAAATAGACCTTGCCTTATGAAATTTTAATGGATAGAACCATAGTGTTACTGAACACACCACCAAAGCCTCTGCATCACTTCAATTTACATATAACTTATGATGATATGTTTAATTTTTGCGAGGCACTTATAAAATATCTGAGGATTACACACTCAAATGTAAGAGAAAGCTCTCCAAAACCTGCCTCTGAGAACTTTTTGTGTGTGTTAGACCTCATATATCTTCATTTTACTGCTAGGAAAATACAGTTTGAACATCAATGTTTTTAGTTTAGTACAACACCTGCTACTATTGCTGCTATAATTACTTGAGCATCCTAAGTGTATTAAGTGATAGAACACGTGAAGTTCCCATTAAAACATAACACATGCAAAACTCGATTTATTTAATACATTATGTTGTGTGCATTTTTCAAAATGGTTTTTAACCAACTTTATGTCCAATCATTGCAAACTCTGTAGTTGTATTCACTTTCTTCTCTTAGACAATTTTCAAGCAATTTTCTTACAGATTGCCAGGATGTCAGATAACAGAATGGAATTTCTTTTCTGAAAAAATATTTCTGCCAATTAGGTTTCCCTTGCATTAGATTCCTTTTCTTTCTGCTTCTGTTATTTTACTTACTATATGATATTATCATATCCCCTGCCACATTTGCAACTTAGGAGAGTACAGGGGCTTGGCATATTCAATTAATTTAATTGCAAGTTTTTACTTTAACAGCTTAATATTTTCAGATTTCAAGGACCATGTAAATTGCCTATCAAATTACCATCTGATGGTTAAAAAGACTTTATAATTCTTCAGTAGTCTTATTTCTCATAAC
The DNA here is from genome assembly GCA_033558185.1 of Dromococcyx pavoninus. Taxonomy (NCBI): domain Eukaryota; kingdom Metazoa; phylum Chordata; class Aves; order Cuculiformes; family Neomorphidae; genus Dromococcyx; species Dromococcyx pavoninus. Next base: position 2,992,820 of record JAUMJL010000016.1, on the reverse strand, counting down.
TCGTCTTTGAAATCTCAGTGAATTTCAAGTAATTTGGAGCCTTGCTCTAATTTGTTTTTAGGTTGTCAGTAACTGCTGTTCACTACAGAGTACTTCTATGCAGGGCAAACTACATTCACTGTTAAACTCATTGATTTCATATCAATTTTAATAAATACAAAGCATGATAAAAATCGAGTTTTCAAATGAGGACTCATGGCTTCAAACCATTGGAGGAATAGTTTTGTACAGCTACCAGTTTCTGTGACCATAAGCTTTAGTGTAAGGGAAACTTTTCTAACTCTTCTTGTAGGAAAAGGACGTAACATTTATCCTATCTGTGCTGATACAGGCTGCTAGTGCAGCTGAACAACTAAGAACATGAAATTATGTTCCAATATTACTTACTAAAAGGTATCTATAGCCTTTGATAACTTCCTTGAGCACCAGTGATGAAAAATCATGGGATCTGGAGAATTCTTTAAATACAGTGAGAAGCTGATGAAGAAGAAAAGTTTTGGAAAGCTTTCTCGTATCAGTGTCAACCAAATAAATATTTCAAATGTTTTCTTTATACCTAAGAAAATATGCATAGCACATATTAATACTCAAACGTTTTCCCTCATGGAAATATATGTCCTAACACAGTTGGTGATGCATCAGGTGAGTTTTGCTGTTCATCTAGAGCTATGTATTCATGTTACAGGTGTACAAATTACATCTAATTATTGAGAAGTAATTTCAATTAACACCATTACTAATGTTTTTTTCATAATTTAACAAAACCGCACTTAAATAACTTCTGCTTAAAGTTCACAGAGAAGAGGCAAGTAGCTGAAAAACGGTTTTGTATTATATCCTGAATAATCATTAAAAAAACCAAGCCACTTAAATTTCGAAACCACCAGCAAATCAAAACCATAAAACTACCACCCATTTAAAAGGCAGAATTTTTCCTCCTATTATACCATGCTTCCAAAAGCAAGTGAACAGGAAAGCACAAACTGTTTCAGAACAAGAAGCCTTGTTCTAAGGGTGCAGAAACACCCATTACCACTGAAAACATATATTGCTTCCTGTTGACTGGCTTAGGCAAACCGCAGACAGCATTTCCAGTTTGCTTTCAATGCTATCATATGGAAGCAAAAGCCTTCTGTCAGGAAGAACAAAATATTTCATACAGCAATCTTTGGTTTAAATTGCTATTTTCTGATGAAATAAATTTGAGTGATAAATATTTAAAGCTGTTATTTTCTCTTACAGCAAATTAAATGCTATGAAGGTATCACTTTTTAATGATCACCTTAGTAAGTGAGTAGATACTATGACATAAAAATTAATCATAAGAATTTTTCATGAATCAAAATTCCAGAAAATAAATGATCCTCTGACGCAACATACTTCCTGAATAATAAAAATAAAAAATAATCAATGTCAGTATTTATATAGTTGTTATCAGGCAAGTCAATAATAAGATAGAAAATCATAACTATAGGTACATTTGGGAAATCTTTAAAAGCACACATCATTGCAGTTGTGCTGGGTAGAATTTACTCAGTGTTAGTTCTCTTTCACAATAAATTTGAAACATTTTTAGCGAAATTAAAAAAAACTGTGGGCATGAATTGTTAGTATAAATCCACAACTTTTGGGAAAAAATATTAAATTTTAATAGACTGTTTTTTTCAAAAACTAATCTTTTTATTTTTTTTTTTGCTTTGTATAGCAGCAGGTGAAATGACAGCAACAATAATGGAAGTTCACTGCATATGTAGGGGGAGCTAGGCATTTGTTCTTTTTCTTCCTTTTAAGGAAAGATGTAGGAATAGCCCCTGTTCCTTAATGAACTGTTCTTTAGGTAGACCCCTAAATCCTTAGAAGAACAAGGATAAGCCATGTAGACCCTCATGCAGCACTGGTTATGAGTTTATCTAGTTTTGAAAATCAAGACTTTAGTTTACAAGTAAAATGAATATTGTTAACTATGCCCTTTACAGTTATGCAATTTACTGTGTTGCAAACTATGTATTATTATATATACAAACTTTTATTTTTCACACTTCTGCACTTAAATGAATTTTTACTTCGATTTTTGAAAAATGTCACACCAGAACTAAGGATTATTGTAGCACTCTAGTCTGTCACACATAACTATCCAATTGTTATTACATTTCACTGTAAAATTCACATTATCTAGGGATTTTCACTGGGAAATGGAAAAAGGATTATTCCCCAATTCACTGTGATATAGATACTCCTTTATTATCCATTCCTAACTTGCTGGGGTCGTCTATCACTGTGTAGAAGTGTGCGAGCCGGTACAGGCTGGATGCAGGACAACAACAAAGTCACAGATGAAAAGCAAAGAGTAAATTTATTTTCTTAATCCTGCCAGCTGGTGGATCACCAAAACAGCACCTGGGCAGAGGCACATAAGCGGGGACTCGGGCATCGTCGAGCTCGGTCCATGCTAGAGCATTGCCAAACCTACTGGTTTTGCCTGATTACCAAGGATTGGTGCAAGCAGAGGTTACCAGCGTTCTTTGACCTTTCCCACAGCAGGGCAGGAATCTCAAGCGTGTTTGATAGGGTGCCTCGGAGTCTGTCACAGGCCTCTGTTATTGAAACATATTCTACATACAAGGTTAAACAGTGCTTAGTATAATGGATATGTTTTTCTACCACCTGAGTTGCAAGTCATTTGAATGTGTTTACAATCCTCCTCACTAATCTTCTGCTATTTTCCCCCCAAAAGGTATGGGTATTTCTTTTTAATGACGTTGATTGTATAGTCTTTCTTTTATATACGCTGAGCTACAATTTTAGAAAAGTAAGGGGTAGAGGAGTTGAGTAGTTACCTAGTGTTTTGTCAAGGGATATCACATCCTCAAGGAAAGTTTCAAGAAAGATTTACTGAAGACTAGAAAAGCAATATAAATATGATATTTTAAAAGCTATGAGGTTTTTTAGATGCATTGCATGATGAATTATCGTAAGGGAAGTACTGCTTATTGCCTGTAAAACAGAGATTAGCAGGGTGCTTTGCTCATGCAATGCAAGAGAAATCTATTTGGGAGATTTACCACGATAAGCACACATTAATAGAAATATCCTGAAGAGACCATGGGAAAAAATCAAACCCTTTGTCACAATCAATACAGAGGGAAAATTAGTTGGTCTGTCTACTTTGGGTATAAAACAAGTTATATGTTCCAAATAATAATTGTTCTGGTGCCTAAAATATCATTACCCACAAAATCTTGAAATAATGCCTTGGGATGTGTTTTTCTAAGTAAGTTTTGTAACTGTTAAGAAAGTAAATCCAACAAATCTTATCTAAAGAAAAAAAGTAACTTTCCATTCTTAAGAAATAGGAAAGTTTATTATTATATCATAAATCTTATAAAAACATTTTCATTCTTCTAACATGATTGACCATGTTGTCTTGGAAGACACACCACAGGCAACAGCTATCTGTTTTACCAAAATCTTTTAACGTGATGCTCATTTATAATCGCATAATTACAGTCAAAATAATAAAATGTTGTTTTGTGAAAAGATAGTTCAAAGCTAACCTACTGCTGAGACCATTTAAAAGGGTTAATTGCTCTGCATGAATTCAGTAGTAACTTCCATCCATTGAAAGGACCAGAAGAGAGATGCCTTTCATTTGACAGGATTATGGAACTTCTGATATTACCCATATGCTTTCCTCCACTGACATGAGGAGCCTGTTTGTCATATGTGCAAATGTTTTACTGGTATATTTACAGACCTAGAAATTTCACTCTTCTCCTTAAAATCACCATGAGATTAATCGAAAATGGATTAGCTTTAATAACTTACAGGTAATGCATTGAGGATTTGTAATATCTCTGCAGTGTCCTTATGATACGTTAAGTTAGCTTCAGAGCAAGTAACAGAATAATGATATGAAAATTGACCAAGTCAAATTTTTTCTGTAACTAATCGTATGACTTTGACAAAACGCCTCTCAAAAAATGTTACACTGTTTTAAAAAATGGCAAACAACAGTAATTCCACAGGAAGACATATGTCAGAATAAAAGGTTTTAACTTTCTTCTGGGAAGATTAATTCATAAGATCTGTTAATAAGGCAAATCTATATTAATTCTAAACTCATATTTTTTTTAAAAAAACCCTAATATTTTCATTTAAAATATTATCTGTCAAAAAGAAGCTTTGATAACTATTCAAATGTTTTTGTCACTACATTAAACACTTATTTCCTACCTGCTCAGTCATGATTTAATTACATATTTTAACAAACTGGTTTTGGGGCCTTAAGATTTTGATTGCTTTTTCAGGATCTTATTTAGAAGTCCTACTCTCATTTCTCACAGGACCGTACAATCCAAAAGCTGACTGCACGTTTCTGAACTTAATGGGACTGTGATTTCATGGCAACTCAGCCAATACTGAGGCCAGTTTGAACTCCTTTCTCCATTGTCCTGTGAAGTCTTTTACATAAATACTAGGTCAGATCATGTTGCTGAGACTGGGCATGATGAAGATGTATCTTATTTGGGCAAAGTGGGAGGGCAGTCTTCCTGGTTAATTTTCAGATTGAGAAAGATGGGGGAAAAACAAACAAAAAAAAGAGATGAGGATATGTGACAGAGGGGTAGGTTTTGTCCTTTCCACTGATAGCTGATCATGAAATTGCACCCTGTTTCAAGGGAATTTTACTCTTTATTTCCCTTTATGGGGACCAGGACTTTAAATGGAAAATCTATCTTTGAATCACGTTCATTGTTTTAAATCTTTCCTGATCTCAGAACAGAAGGTTTGTAATTTACACTATCAAATTAAAGGAGAAACCAAATTGAGCAAAAATACTTTAGGAAGTGGTATCTAAGAGTGAATTTAGAAAGCAGCAGGGAAAAAAATTGAAAGGGCAAAAATAATATCCCAACTAGATGAAACCTAGATATAATAAAATTATTCTAAAATATAATAATTTCTATTAAAATTTAATCATTTTAATAAAAATACAATAATTTTTATTATGATAAAACTAATATCCCAACTGGATGAACACTAAAAAAAGGGGTTTATTTTATGGGTAAGCTGAAATAAATCAGTTTACCTTTCTATAAATGTAAAATGTTTTCCAAGTGATTAGGACAAATGTAATAAATTTTATTGCATAGCAGGTTGTCAGAGGAATGAGTTAATTTAACACACCCACACATAATTTACTTCCAAATAATTCACAAAAATTTAATTTGCCTCCACTTACAACCTATGACATAGCTTTTTCAGTGTTCCAGCACACTCATGGTTCGTGAGTCACACAGACTAAAACATGATAAGAAGCAGATCTACAAGATTAAATTCAAATAATTAAATTAATGCACTATAATTACAACTCTGACCTTAAAAATTAGCAAATTATTTGGACTCTTCAGTTTTCATGTTGAAGACAGGGTCTTAGTATCAAAGTCCATCATACGTTAACTTTCATTATCAGCATAATTAATGTCAGTCATATTGTTAACGATCAAGTTGACAGGAAATTGCCTGCATCGGCTCATCATGAGTTGCCTTTGAAGACAGGACCAGCTTAGCCATGTTCTTCTTCTAATGATATTTTACATCTTTCTCAGGAGCCTCATTCAACAGCCTCCTCGCATTCACTTTTTGCCACCCTCTTCTTTAAGCAATCAAGCTGCTCAACAAGTACTTGTCACAGTTCTTCAGCTTTACCTGTGACAAACATTCAGAGGTGATGAGCGCAATTAGTGAGATGCCAAAGCTCTGCCTCTTTCTTAGTGAGATGATTAGGCCAGCAGGACCATGAATTTCCTTGATTCCTAACGCAGTCCTAGTTCTTTTAGCTACCTTGTCTGAGAGGTTGTATATTTATGATGGACTAGAATGACCTGTAGCAATGATATTTCCTTCTATAATCCATAATTAAACAGTCAGAGTTTTTGCTAGAGAAATAAGAATAATTTGCATGTAGCCAAAATAAAAAAAAAAACAACACAGAAGAACAAACAGAAAAAAGCCCCAGCTCCTGTATAAATGCAAAGATTCCCCTTACACTTCAGAAAGTCCCAGAGAAATGGGGATTTATCTTGTTCCTAGTCACACTTTACAGGCTGTATTTTGGTATGCGACTCAGGTCAGTCCCTGTTCTTTTCATTCTCAAATGTAGCCCTCATTTTATTATAGCCACTTCAAGAGCTGGACTGGCTGGGTCTGGCTGGGAGCAGTGTCCTGTGTTAGATATCTGCCAAAGGGTAATTTCTTCAACAGTTAAGTAGGTTGCTCAGTGAAGAGGTCAGACATACTGAGCTCAGGTTACATTGGTCCAGGCTGAGATATGCTTTGCTGTCTTGCTGAATTTTAAACCTGACATATCTGGCGGTTGCTTTGCATACACAGCACGTCTGGCTTTGCTTGGGACCAGGATGAAATTCCTATGTTTCTCTGGGAGAGGGATGTTCACTGCAAAATTTACATTAGAAAAGCATTTACTATTCTAGTGGGCCACCACGAAATCTTTCAGCTATCCCCTGAACTTCTTTCTAAGACCAATGAAGCCTCCCTCCAGATATCTATGGTGAGATAACCAGGAGTTACCCCAAAAGTATCCCTAAATCAGAAAGGGTCAAAGCTAATGGAGTCAATCTTAAAAACTAACAAAGCTGGAATAAAGACAAAACCAGACTATTTCATTTAATGAACCAACATTTTGTAATACTATGGTTCCAGTTAGATTAAAAGTAAAATCTTAGTAGGGGTTTTATTTTGTTTTATTTTCTAATTTTGAAAATCTATTACCGTCAGTGCTCAGTTTATAGTCATAAGGGAAAACAAGAAAGCCCTTAAAAATGGAATTTCTTATTGAATTACTCACCCTCTATTTATATTAATTAGAGGAAAACACTTTAAAGGAATTACACTTCAGTCAATACAATAGTTCTAAATGCAATTGGAAACAGGACAAATGAAAACATTGAATTAAGAGATAACTGAACTGCTTACAGACACCCAAAGGCTAGTCCTATAACAGCAAGTGAATCATGCTGTGCATGCTAATTTTGGCTGGGATAAAGTTAATTTTCTTCATAGTAGCTAGTATGGTACTACAGTTTGAATTTGTGCTGGAAACAGATCTGGAGACACAAGGATGATTTCATTTTTGATGAGCAGTGTTTACACAGAGTCAAAGTCTTTTTTGCTCCTCACATCGTACCAGTGAATAGGCTGGGTATGCACAAGAAGTTAGGAGGGGACACAGCTGGGACAGCTGACTCCAATTGACCAAAGGTTTGTTCCATACCATATGATGTCATGCTCAGCACAAAAAGGTGGAGAAGGAGAGAAGGCAAAACATTCAGGGTTAGAGCTTTTGTCTTCCCAAGTACCTGTTACATATGATGGAGCCCTGCTTAACTGGAGATGGCTGAACATCTGCCTGTTGATGGGAAGCAATGAATTAACTCCTTGTTTTGCTTTGCTTGTGTTCATAGCTTTTGTTCTACTTGTTAAACTCTCTTTATCTCAGCCCACAGGTTTTTTTCATTTTTACCCTTCCGATTCTCTCCCCGTCCCATCATGGGGGAATGGGTGAACAGCTGCATGGTGCTAAGTTGCTGGCTGGGGTTAAAGTATGACATTGTGGTTATAAGGAAAAAAATATGTTCGTCCACAAAAAAAAAAAAAGCCATGATAAACCATATCCTGGTAAATACTCCACTGCTGAAAAACATTTACAAGTTTGTGAAACCGTTCAAGAAAAGAGATATTTTTAACACGTAGCCTGCCAGTTTCCTGAAAGAAAAAGGCAAAAGAAGCGAGGGTGGTTTTAAGTCCATATATAACCATATCCAAAGAAACAGTAGCTTATTTGACAGACATAGCCCAGTCTTACATTTGGGTGCATAGTTAAGAGTAAATGAATCTGGAGACAGAGTTACAAAGCTTTAACATGGAGTTCTCATTCAATAAAGACAGAATAAACATGGAGCAAACAGTCAGGCAATTGACTTATGGTGGAAAGGTAGGAAGGTGAATAAACTGGAGAGAAAAAGTCCTTATGCCAAAGAGGCTGAAAGCTGCTACAGCTTCCCCTCTCTGTCAGTGGTACCTAAGTAACTCCTGCCTGCGAAACCAAGACCAGGCCTTTGGTAAGGCTGAGGGAGTCAAAGAAGATTCATTCTTGAGGTTATTTTTCACTCTTTCTCAGCCCTTTCACCTGTGACAGCAGTTATCACAAAATTTTCTTTTTTTCTGCTTCATAACTTTTCTCTACAGTGGAGCTGGAAAAAGATAATTTTCCTCAGTGGAAAGTAGCATAAACCCTTTCCTGTTACTGGAGTTTTTTTTCTGCCTGTTCATATAATGTAACATTATTGAGGCAAATCTAAGAGACCTGAGAGGTACCAGATATAGTTTCTAGAAGCAAATTTTTCACTTTTCTGAAAAGTGAGAAACAAAATGAAAGTAGAACCAGCCTGCTAATTAGTCAGGCTGACTCAGTGATCAAAGTAGCCCATGTACTCTCTTTTTCATTTTAGAACTCCAGGATGCAGCTACACCTGACTGTGCAGAGGTAGGAACTTGTCCCTAAAAATATTCCCTGCCAAGATGCTTGTGGCATGCTTGCTATTACCAGCTGCGGTGATGCCTTCTGTAGGGTACTTCATGTCACTGTGCAGAAAAATAATTGTAGGAATTTAGCTGTACTGAATTTGGTCCTCAGAAGAGACTGGTAGTGTTGCATGTGCAATTCTAGACAGAATTTCCTCACTCTGTTTTTCTGCTGCGTAGTTTAGAGAGTATCTGCTAGTTCTGGAACAAATAGCACTGAATGTCACCCTTCAGTTTTAATGACCTTATATTGGATACCTGCAGTGCATTTATAAGTGCATAGGAAAATATTTAATTATTTAGATTGCTATACATATTACTGGGTTTTTTACAATCTAAGATAAGTATTTTTAACCATAGAAAATAAAGCAAAATGCATACTTTTCTAACTCAAGTCATGGTTTTATTGTTCAAGGGAATTAGCACTTTGACTTTCTTGGGATCTGCACATAAAGACAAAACAGAAAGAACACAGTCTACAGGCAGATACACACATAAACATTTACATTTTTATAGAAATGAAGCTGAAAGACCCAATTTTGTCCAAGTCCATCTTTGATGCCCGAGAAATAAATATTTGAATGGAGCTTATTTCTGGAATAAGTCTGAGAGAGACAGATAGACAGATAAGGATATTTCTTCAAGAAAAATTAATAATAATGAGACTTCATTTTCATGAAGATCCATTCTACTCCATGAGCATGACTTTGCCCATGAAGTGGATTACAGGAGAATAATAGTTTTGTCATGAAAAGGTTATTGAGCAATTTCTTTTGAAGTCTATAAAGAAAAAAAGAGGGTGTGTTAATTTGTTTACAAGATTTGATTGCATAAAAGAAAGATTTTATGTGCATAATAATGTTGAAGTAAAATATGTCATTGGACTAATGCAGACATATTGCAATTATTTCTGCTCATCAAAGCTCTTATATGAAAGGATGATTATTTACCTTTCTTTGTCAGTGATGATATTCAGTTTAGACGGCCTGTTAAATCAATCAGTCAAAAGGAAAGGAGGACAGAAAATATGATTTACATTTATTTTACATTAGTAAACATTTACAAGTAATTAAAGGTTACATTCTATAATGGCACCACTCTAATAACATTTTACATAATCACAAACTGATTTTCCCCTGTCGCAGCAGATTTTTTAAATTCCTTTTGATAAAAAATGATCTATCTTGATATTTTACAGTGGCAAGTGTTGTTCAGAATCAGGCAAAAAGAACTTTTATTTATCTGACCAGCTATCTTTATCTATAGGTATGATCGTATACTTCTAAACTACTTTTACTTTATGCTCTTTTGATATGAGAGGATAGAAAAAGGAACATTAGGACACAAATTACCTAATCTTAAAATTAATATTTAGAATTAATCAGATGCATGCTGTAGAATGGCCCATTTTTCCTCTTTGTGGTATGAATGGAGCCCAACACAATTCAAATGAGGAAGTATGTATTGTAGTTTCTGAACTTAATTTGGTGAACACCGTAGCAGGTGTCCTTGGCTGGATTAATATTCCCTTAGAGTTCCAGTCCAAATTAATTTAAGGGTTTTTTTAACGTTGGCAGAAAGTATTTTATAGTTCCACAGAGATATAGATATTTAATAAATAAGAACACTGTCAAAAAGGTGGCTAGTGTTCATTTAGCAGCATGAAGGAACTAGGTTCTTAATCTCTGTATGAGAATTCACTTGAACGCTTAATGGAATATAAGTAACCCATCGCTTCTGTTTCCTAACCAAATGTCATTCAAAACCAAAGCATCATGGACAGTGTCTAGGGAAAAAGTTCTAGAGAATTGACTGACACCACAAGTTTCTCTGATAAGCCCATAATTAAGGAATACTCCTAAAAGAGGTTATTGATCATGCGTTTTATGCATAGTATTATTATCCTTTACTTTTAAGGCGTAAAATTTATTTTACGGTATACAAAATTTATTTGACATTTAAAGGTTCTAACTGTTGGCTTGGCAGAAATATGAAATAAGGATTTGTTGCAGCACGAGATAACAGCCTTGGAAGATAAAGAGTAAAAAATAATATTCAACAAAAGAATACAAGATTTACTGCTCTTGTTCAAACCTTATCAGTTCATTTTCAGTCTGTCATGGATTGAGCAAGACGGGCATAATGACCTGAAAATTATGTAATTTTATGTCATATGACAGTACACATACTTTGCTTTTGCGTATATGAAATGACTAATACAACAAATTTTTTTTAAATCCCAATTTGATAAACAAGCAGCAACATTCTCAGAATATTTTGGTACCTGTTGAAAACCCTCCTGATATACCAGCCTACTCTGAAGTTAGGTTAAATTTAGAGAATGCCTAAATCTCATCCTATAGTGAGTAAACTAGCTGGCAAGCTGCAAAGGTTCTCCTGCATCCAAAAGAAGAACACCTAGTTCTTGCTTTCTTTCCGTGGATGCTGAAGTATCGTGACAGCTTGGCTATTGCTTAGTTGGTGTGACAATCATCAAAGTTTTTAATCCTCCTTTACTGAGCAAAAATATTACAGATATTTGTACTCGTGAATTTTCTGTGAACAAAGAGAATAATCAGTTAAATTGGGGAAAATATTTTAGATAGATGTTACTTGAATTACATAGTTACAAAGTACAGGAATGGCAAGCTTACTCTAACTTACAAAGAAAAAATACATTGAATTGGTGAATTCTGTGCTTTCCACAAAAGAATTTTCTGAGAAGGTGTTATAAATTTTCTACGAAACGGGGAGAAATCCTGTAGTGTGAGCACAGATTGATTATGCTATGTGGTCCTCTCTGATCTCAGGCAGATTCTGTTTCCAGAATACGTGATTTGAATCACAATGTTTAACCTGCTACCCAGCTGTATGTAATTTTGTCTAAGAAGTAATTTAAGCATCAAGACTTTCAGAGGTGTGTGTCCAAAATGCTACAACACATCACCTGAAAAATGGAAATAATTCAGTTTTAGAAGGAGTTTGATAGCCAGTAAATAAGTGAGCAATGAACAGCCTAAGGTGCACTAGGTCTTCTAGTAATAGTGACTTTAAAGACATTGTTTTATTCTTGCTGGAGAGAAATCCCACTATATAAGGAATTTTGACAGAAAAATCAATTTCAAACTAACATGAAGGGGTAGAAATTTTTCCCGATTAAAGTACTTCTATGTTTCTGTCCCTTTTTCCTTTCCTTTTTCCTTTTCCTTTTCCTTTTCCTTTTCCTTTTCCTTTTCCTTTTCCTTTTCCTTTTCCTTTTCCTTTTCCTTTTCCTTTTCCTTTTCCTTTTCCTTTTCCTTTTCCTTTTCCTTTTCCTTTTCCTTTTCTCTTTTGTCTTTTGTCTTTTGTCTTTTTATTTTTCTTTTAATTAGTAACAAGGGAATACATGTCCATGTATTTGGACAATTAATTTTTTAAATTTGGGTAAATAGTGATCTCTATTCAATTACTTCCAACTAGTAACATCCCACAAAAACATTTTCTTCTTCCGCTTTCTTTTTTCTGAATTTTCCCATTTGGCTCTAAGATACTACCCATGCAGACTAGAAGTGTAAATAGTATAGCACCTAAAATTCTAAAAAATATATTTTTAGTTTTCACAGATCAGATGCAATACCCGCATATACCTCATTAAAGCTGCTGCTATTCTTTATGCAGTGTCCATCATCTCTATGGATAATAGCATTTCACTTCCTTCTTACACTTTATTGAGAACAGTTCTTTCACTTCCCACATTTTCTCTTGTGAATTTACCAGTCAGTCTCTATTTTCTATGTCAAGACTTCATTGTGACAAAATCTTTTACGGCATCAGCAATCCTGACTTTTTCACTCCTAAAAATTCCTGTTCTGTAGTTTCAAAAAAACCCCAGACTCCTGTACATGCAGAAAAGTGCAGTGCTTACTTTCATTTCTACGCTGCCTCTAATCAATTCAAAACTATTGTCTTATCCTGTTGAAATATCTGCTAGTTATTAAAACCAAAATTATTCTATGTTTCTATGATGAAAATTCTCAGACTGCTAGAGATTTGTGTGCTTGCTATAAACCTGGAAAATAACTTCAGGGTCTTACTTTACTACAGCTCCCACATATTGCAGTGGACAAGTCAAACGCCGCCATATACCCTAAAAGATGCACAGACACACTGCTTGGTCTTGGAATCGCTTAAGTCTTCAGGGTGGTAACATTGGTGCCTGTCAAAATAATTTCAGACCCATTATTTAACCACTAAAGTGATCAGAGCCAACTTAAGTCAAAACCAAAATAACCCAGAGAGAGATTTTGAGACTAAAGAGTTGACATGAGTCCTACAGCAAGACACAGTGCACAACAAATCTATGTACTTAAGGAAGAGTTGCTAAAGACAAAACTGTTACAATTTGCAGAAGTGGTTTCATGAAAAGAAAATTTGAAGGCATAGAGAAATCTGGACAGACATCAAACAGATATTGAGCCTGAGACAAGAGTCAGCTTTCCCAGAGGGTACTGGGATGAGTAAGCAACCTGGTAAGACTCATTCAAGTATCCTCAGAGAATGCACTGCTTTTTTGTTCTTTCTTCTTTTTTTTTCCCCCAAGAGGAAATACTCCAAGAGGCTCCTAACACACCCAAGAGAAACACAACCAGAGCTGCACATAGAAGCAGAACACTGAGCCCCACTTTGCTCCACTCCTGCCCCTGTCAGCTGTCCAGTCACTCCAAGACATCACAGCAATGCTAGGCTGTGTCTTTGGCATCCTTCCTTTTTTTGCCTAGTAATTTCAGAAATTATTCTCAGACTTAAAAATTACTGATGTCTGTATCATCCTATCATTGTGACTATGTCACTTACCTATGAAACAGCTCTTTAAAATTGTGTGAGAAAACTTACGTTGCTGTCCTGATATCCCACCTATGCAAGTGAATGTATTGATTGCCATGTGGTTGAATGACTGTAGTTTTTCACACAAATCTGTGTGAATTCCACATATTGATTATAGATGTCAAGAGAAACAGCATATGACATAAAATTATATTGCATCACTATTAGTGTCTCCTTTGTCACAGTCTCTCCTTCTTTGTGCAAACCTTTACAGTGAGTGGTGTCCAGTATCCCTCCCAATTTGTAAAGCCTATGAACAGTCTATGAACAAATCCATTCATCAAACTACTTTTTCTAAGGAGATTTTTGAAGAAGTTTTACTATTTTTTCCAGCATTTTTTTTTTGCATTTGTAGTGTTTAAACTGCCATTACCTAGTTTATTAATAGAAAAAATTTGCTGAAAGCTGATTTACCAAGATATCTATTTAGTTGCAGTATCTTATTACACGTAGATGGTACCTTCTCTTCTTCAGAGAGAAAGCCACAAAGCTAACTCTGTACAAGGGTCATGCTTAATGAGCCTAGGCTTTGCCACTTTGCTGTGTACGCTTTCTCTATAAAATGAAGCAAAAGCATAAGTATGTATTTCTCCTTTAAAAGCAGGGAAATAAGTTATCACAGTAGTTATGACTGGCTTACCTTACTTGTTTCTTCACTCTTGATTCAACAGGACCTCAGAATTCCTCTCACAGACATTTACAGGAGGAAGAGAAACCTCCAGATGGGCTACAATTACTAGAAATGAGCAGATGATTTTGTAACAGAAGCGGAACTGGTTAAATTTACCTCTAGAGTTTCAAAAGCACTCTTACCTATATACTGATGTTGACTGGAGTGTGTCCTGAAGACTGATACTGAGACAAAGATAGCTTGCTGTTTTAGAAAAAGGCTTTTGATTCAACAGTGTTGATTGTGAGGAGCAGTAGGTGTGTGTGGGAAATGGCATGGCATTTGCATAGAAATCAATCTGAAAGCAGGCAGCTGAACAACTATGTCTGATGGTTACTCAGCACTTAATAGTATAGCCTCCTTGCCTCTAAACTTTCTTCATCATCAGACTAGAGAGGAGGCAGAGGTGATTTTTTTTAACTGTGGACCTCCTATATCATAGCTTCAGCCCTGGCTGTTATCAGAGGAAGCAGGAGAATCTTCATCTGTTCTAATTTATGCTCATTTACAACACCCCTCTTGTAAGCATTTCCCTAATGGACAATAACTGGAAAGCAGCAGGACTGGGCTGTACTCCAGCCTTTTCCCAGCACTCACCTCAAGCTGGAGACCGTGCTTGTGACCATCCTGCCAGGTCTAACACCCAGCAAGGAATTCACAAAACTAGAGTCTGTCTTTAGTTCAGGGGTGCTATCATCAGCCCAATTAAAGACATAGAAATTGCCATACCAAATCAGAGTAACAGACTGTCTAGTTCAATATCCTGAGGCCACTAACAGATGCTTCAGAGAAAAAATCTTAAAAAAATCAGTGGTAGGTAAATGCAGAATAATCTGCTGTTAGAGAAGGTTTCTTGTAATTTTAATGGGAAATTAGATATTACACATTATTTTGCATGATATGCACATCTTTACCTGTGGTATTAATCTTGTCTTAGAAGTCTTAAGCTGAGGGAGACTGATAAGGGAAACCAAAATAGTAACAGAATAATGGCAAACAGGAAAGGCAGGCATAGGGAATACCAAGGGTTCTTAATGAAGCTGTCACTAAGAAACAAGTCCTAGTCTGGAGCACACTCTGATGGTAATGCTGACTCTTTCTTGCCCAGACTTTGAAATCATTATGTTTTCAAGTCTGATATACAATTTGATTCTAAGGATGAAAAGAGAACTTGATTGTGAGGCTTGTCAGTAATACAACAGGGAGTAAAGCATCCCTGAGCACATGTTGTAAAAATTAAGACATTTCTCTGAGATTTATGGGAGTATATGACCATGGAGCGGTTTGCAGCCTCCACTCTGGTGTGGGCTGCAGAAGCTTTTATATGTATCAATATTGCAAAATGTTCACATCCTAGATTCAGCGCTAGTTTACAGTGAGCCTCTCTTTCTCGTGTTTATCTTGTAGGATAATTCATCACTGGTGACAGAACCACTGTGGGTGCAGCAGCATAATAGAGTAAATTTCAAACCCAATTAAAATAAAGCAGAAAGATTCGTGGCATGGTAACATATGGAAACACAGACACAAGCAAAGTGAAGGTGGTACATTTTTTGGTGGCTGACTCGTATGCATAAGATGTTCCAATTTTCCTATGTACTAATCCCATATACAGGCTACTTCACATTTTGTGACTAAAAGCCTAAGGAAGAATAGAATTAGTGACAAATCCAGAAGCAAGACCCTTTTCAGGCAATAACAAAATGCTCCATCTGCTTTCCTGTCAATGTGCTATCATTGTTCACTCTGTATCTTCACAACTGACCCACAGAAAATATAACCTTTAGGCAAAAACATCTGCTTTTACAGAAATGGATTTCATAATATCTTCCTTTGAGCTTCCCATAATCAAGCTCCAATCCTGTGGCAGCCTTTCCTATTGAGTCTCCATGGGGCACAGCAGTGAGGCCCATTAGGATATTGCCTTCATCATGCCGTACCGCCAGGCACTTCACTTCCTCTGGGCACTGCTGGCTGGCCTCTGTAACTGGAGACTTTCCAGTTACATTTGCATCCACGCCATGAATTATCAGCTGTATTAGAGCCTGAACTATTGAATCCAGTTTGCTTATGATCACTGAAGATGTGGGCACAATTCTCATCCCCCTATCAGCTCTCCAGTGCCAAGCTTGGGCAGCCATAAAAAGAAGATCCAGATGGATAGGATTTCCGCACAGAATACAAATCTTCTGAGAATCCAGCTGCACACTTGATGTTAACATGTTGTTAACATGTTGAAAAATGGGCTACTGCTTCTATGTCCATCTTGTCACTGTCCCTACCTACAAGGATGCAAATAGTCCATACTCAAGCTATGTATGGCTCAGTTACAGAAATGTTTGTACCTCTCCTTATAAAGGGGAATTATGTGGAGCAAACAGATAGTGAATACTTATTTTTGTTATTAGCATTAACGGTTGTGACTCTGGATGCGTGGAATCAGTTTCCAAAGGGCTGTTGCGTGCAATCCAGATGCGTTTGCTTACTATGTCACTGCTACAATCTAATTTAAAATTCTGAAATGATTGGTTCTTTCAGTGTCAGCTGCAGGTTAAACAATTGTCTCCTACATATGTCCCAAACACACAACAAAATATCCAGGAGAAAAAGAAGTTTTCGTTATTGACACAGGGGAAAAAATACAGTTGGCACTAAATGATGTCCTATAAGCCATGTTTCAGCTACCAGTAAATGTGAACGGTAATTTTACGTGCCAATAACAACAAAAAACCCAAACCGATGCAAATTGACTACAAGGATATGAACTGTACCCATAGTAATAAACTCTACAAATTACATCCTCAGTTAGCTAATTATGGTTTCTTACCGTATAAGGAACTGGGTTTAATTGTGTTTTTCTTGGCTATTTTTATACTCTTTCTTTCTTTCTTTCTTTCTTTCTTTCTTTCTTTCTTTCTTTCTTTCTTTCTTTCTTTCTTTCTTTCTTTCTTTCTTTCTTTCTTTCTTTCTTTCTTTCTTTCTTTCTTTCTTTCTTTCTTTCTTTCTTTCTTTCTTTCTTTCTTTCTTTCTTTCTTTCTTTCTTTCTTTCTTTCTTTCTTTCTCTCTTTCTCTCTTTCTCTCTTTCTCTCTTTCTCTCTTTCTCTCTTTCTCTCTTTCTCTCTTTCTCTCTTTCTCTCTTTCTCTCTTTCTCTCTTTCTCTCTTTCTTTTTCTTTCTTTCTTTCTTTCTTTCTCTCTCTCTTTCTTTCTCCCTCTCTTTCTCTCTTTCTCTCTTTCTCTCTTTCTCTCTTTCTCTCTTTCTCTCTTTCTCTGAACAGAAACTCTTCATGATCTTAGTGTTCAATATCGTTTCTGTTCTCAGAGTAGATTGGAGCTGGATGCTTTGTAAGAGAAATCACAGTTATGCTGTGTCTTTTGAATATAAGAATATTTTTGCACTACTAAAACCATAGAAAAACAAGACAAATAAAAAGGTTTCCTTTAGAGATGTCAACAAGACTCCACATCATGGACAGATTGTATCATGATAAGCAATAATCTGAGTGTTTTTCAGTGTGCTAACCCTATCCAGTTACACCAACACAACCTAAAGCCTCACTGAGAAGAAAATTTTCTAACCTAGCTAAAGAGTAAATTCCATGTAAAATATCTCTGTCTCCCTCCACCTCAAGAAAAAAACATATATGTCTGGAAAACACTGTATGTTGCGTGCACATGATTTTCTTGAGACTAAAAAAACCACCGTCTCCACAGAGTGTTAGAGTTCTGTCTGTGCCAAGGTGTGACTGAACTGGCTTTTTACAGTGATGCTGTTGGTCAGTACCCATAAAGACAAACTTTGTGTTTGAAGTCTATCCTATCCGACATATCAGAGCTGTGCACAGAAACCCAGCGCACAATATGCCTAAACAATGTGAATTTTCTAATACATAAGTACTATATTAAGTTCTCCTTTACTGAAGTTTCTCACACAGATTATGTTGATAGATACATGTAAATTACCACCTGGTTATATACTTTGTTCTGAAGAACTGTGACTGGTGCTTGATATATATATCTTTTATTTTTCAACCAAAAAAACTCCAAACCCAAACAACCCTTTAAAGACCTTTTCAAGTTAGTAGACCTAAAACAATTGGTGATGGTGTAAGGAGTTATGATATGTGCTTTGCTGTTCCCATAGCAACCTGTTAGAAGATAGAGCACAGGCTGCCAGGGAGTAAACTCTATCTGTGAACCCAGATGCTGCACAATGCTGCTGGACATACCCAGGGGGCTCTCAGGGAGAAAGCAGGCTGAAGAACATTCTTACCATATCCTGGATTGAAGAGCATTGTGAAAAATCTTATACATTTCATAAGAAAGTCTTCACAAAAATATCACAAGAATGTCAGAGCTACTGGGCAAACAGCAGGAGTAGAAATAACTTCATGGGCATCTTTCCAAGGCTGTCAGAGGACTAAGACTCAGTGCTGCATACATGTTATAGGGAATTGAATGACAGAGCATAGATATTGAAAAGATTAAAAAAGTGCATGGACCTCAAAATACTGGAGAATTTGGGCATCTAAAGCTAGTCCTCAGGACTGACCAGTAGCTGCCTACCTGCAGATTTTCTAACGTATGGAGTATCTGCAGAAAAAATTGCAGTTTATTTGGCATACTTACCATTTAACAGCCTAAAAATGCCGTTGTGGACAAACACCAAGCAGCAAAGTTGAAGAATTCAACCTGTACATTTAAAGCACATCTAATCACTAATCTACCCAGCAACTCAAGTCTGCTGATAGGTGAGGACAGGCTCTGGGTGGCTTTGTATTTTTATCCCTTTTTTAGGGGATCATTTAAACAGAATAAACACGTTGGTTGAAGGGTATGAGGAAACAGTTGTTTATGAGGTAAAATAGACTGTCTTGTAGAATCATAGACACATCTACATTCTTTCTCTCTCATCCTCTCTGGAATACACCTCTTCATTCCTGAAGGTCTTTCATTTGGTATTGTTATGCTCCATCTAATACAAAAATGTAGTTGAAGGAAGCATTCATAAACAGGTGTCTGATCTCTTGTCACAAGCAGGATGTAATGGCTACCAGCAGTAAAGCAGAGGGTAGTGGCAGACCACGCTGTGATGGTTGTAGAAGTTATAACAATTTCCACTAAAATGCAGTGCTGGTAAGAGATTTTAGTTCTGACTGCATTAGTATAAGGAGAAGCAAGAATATCTAAGTGGTAGGACAAGTATATATGGGTATGAAAATGGAAGACAAGTAAAAAATAAACAAAAAAATGCAAAGAAAACATGAAAAAAGAAGAAAAAGTGCAGAGATTGATATAAGAGATAGAAGAGAATGAACATGAGAAAAATGTTAGGACCATTCATAAATTTC
Source organism: Dromococcyx pavoninus (assembly GCA_033558185.1). Lineage (NCBI taxonomy): Eukaryota > Metazoa > Chordata > Aves > Cuculiformes > Neomorphidae > Dromococcyx > Dromococcyx pavoninus. The sequence goes on along the minus strand of JAUMJL010000016.1, from coordinate 2,973,334 downwards.
ACAAAAATATGTTTAACTTTTCATATTCGTAGAAAGTAGATATTGCAGCGTAGAGTCATTATGGAACATTAATGAAAACTAAATTGACTCTCAATCTTTATTGATGTGAACATCTAGCTTTGTCTTACACTAACTTCCCACCTTAACAGCTTCACAGGTTTGTTCAGCATCCAAACTGTTGTGTTAATCAGCCTATAATTGGCTATAAATATTTCTTTATACTATATACTACACAGTAAATAAATATGATAAAAAGTTCAGGCCTTTTTTAATAGTTCTGCTCTAACACTGTAAATTTTAGCCAACAATCAAATATAACGTTCATGTCCCAGCACACTGCATGACTACAAATTTGTTTCTACTCAGACCAAGTTCTTTCCTCATGATACGCTCAACATCGTGAGTAGCAACAACCCCTTATGGTGACAATCATAATCATATATATTGCTTTAATAATAAAAGTATGACATAAAGTATATTTTTTTACCTTAGTGAAGCAATAGACTGAAGAAAGTCTAATACCTAGTAGGAAGGCAATGACTGATTCATAAAATATTTGACTCACATGAGGAACCTGGCTAAGGACAGGGTGACAATTATTTTAAGAAATATTTCTGTGCCTGAAATAGGAATATATTTGCTGTGATCTTAATGTCACTGACAGCATGAATTTCTGGGAAAAATCGACAACTTCATTTTATGTTATTTTTATGGGGTTTTTTTTTAAGTTAAGTTATGACAATCCACACATGGGGAAAGATTGTGGCATAATTTAAGAATCCTCACTGAAGATATTCTTAGTGGCACACTGTTGCACTGATCTCTTTGTGGTTTAATTCAGAGATGATTTGGGTAAATAAGCTATGATATATATAAATCTTGTAATATATTACGTACATCAAGCAATATATTAGATACAATTAGTGTAACTTCAGGGTTGCCAAAGTAGATTGCACTTTGCAGTCCCTTCACATGTGAAGAGAAATTACATCAGATGAAAAAGAAAAACCATTTTATGTGAGAAAACAGAAGCGAAGGGGGAAAAAGCAGCTGTATCCAGCAAACATTTTGTGTTTCCCTGGTTCAGCAACTGCTTTATTCAGCTGGTAGCACTTATGTGAAAGATATTGAGCTTTGGCTTCAGCATCTAAAGTAGTCACAGAATCAGCCCCTGCCTTGCTCCCACCCACCCCCACCCCCCAAAAAAAAAGAATGAGGAAAGAACTATAAATTTCACCAGCAAGAGCAGGAGCTATGAGTTGAAAGTCAGAAATATTTAATTTTGTAAAAATGTTACTTCCCCTTCCCCCTTGCATATGTGTCTGGGTGATACGCTTCAGACTATAAAGGGCCTCCCAGTATTTTCAGTATGGAGTCAAAACCTCTATTTCAGTTCACAGTTTGAACTTGGGTAAAAAGAAAAACCATTATGAGTTTTTTTAACTGTTACTGACAATCCAGGTAATGGGAAAAGATCTGCAACTGCCCTTTAATAACACTCCTTACAGATATCGATAGAATTCCTTGATTTTTTAGGCCAAGAGCCTTGGAGGAATGTGTGAGGTGACTGTTACCACATTCAAAAGTGATTTATTCTCAGTTGCATTTTTTGGGTGAAGGCATGTAACAGCACTCCCACTGTTAATGCTAGAGAAGCTGTTGACTTTCTCCTTTTAGGACCTGCCTTTCTCTCAAAACGTGGTTCTACTTACAATATATTTGATGCCTATGAGACCTTCTCACACATCAAATATAAGTGCAAACTTGGCATCAGATAGAACTGTCAAAATGGTCATAGTGTGTCCAGCAGGAGTAGGGAAGTGATTATCCCTCCTATATTTGGCACTGGCGAGGCCACTTCTCAAACCCTGTGTTCAGTTTTGGGTGTTTCAATACAAGAAGGATATTGAGTTGCGGAGCATGTCCAGAAAAGGGCAATGAAGCTGGTGGAGGGTCTGGAGCACAAGTTTTATGAGGAGTGGCTGAGGGAATTGAGGTTGTTTAGTCTGGAGAAATGAAGACTGAGGGGAGACCTTATGGCTCTCTACAGCTGCCTAGAAGGAGGTTGTAGCGAGATGGATGTTGGTCTCTTCTCCCAAGTAACAAATGATAAGAGGAAAAGGCCTTAAGTTGTGTCAGAGGAAGTTTAGATTGGATATTAGGAAAAATTTCATTACTAAAAGAGTGATGAAGCATTGGAACAGGCTACCCAGAGAAGTGGTGGAGTCACCATCCCTGGAGGTGTTAAAAAAATGTATAGATATGCCACTTCGTGGCATGATTTAGCAGTCATGGTGGTGTTGGGCTGACAGTTGGACCTGATGATCTTAGAGTTCTTTTCCAACATTTATGATTCTATGAGGGGCAGAAACACTAATGTAGAAATACTTTTCCTCCCTCTCCCGCACCATCTAATTTATAATCTTCACCTGCACTGCCACTGTCCTGGCCATTCTGGCTCTTCATTGCCTCATCTCAGCTTTTCTTTCAGACGTGTGCACAATGCTCATCATCCTATCCTGTTCTTCCTCTTTTATCCACAGCTGCCTTAATGTTTTTGTCCTTCCTCCTCTTTTCTCCAAGGCAAGCAAACTCTTCTCCACTTTCCTCTCTTTTCAAACTCCATTTATGGATAGCTTTCAACTGCCCACCTTTGATAAAATTTTCTCCTCATCATTGCCTGTGTCATCAAGAGCATCTGTGATAAAAGCAAAAGTTGATGATGATACATTCAAAACTGAAAAGCTATGTTCATGGTTACTATGTGCAGCATTACATTAAATTAACTTGGAGAAGTATATTTTTAAAGCTACATATGTGATAGTTGGCCAGTCCTCTTTGACCTTCTTTGCTAGTGGGGTGTTTTGAAAATTATCACCCAATTATTGCTATGGCAATGAATATTCTTCTTTCAAAAGTGATATATTTTTAATAGCAGATAATGATACATACAAGTAGCTGCTTCCCTGCCTCCTCAAAGTGCTCTCTAAAACATCGCTCATGACTTGTCTAAAATGTCATTGTTATTGCAATACTTAATAGTATTGTGATATTTTTTTGGCACCAGTATGACAAGTCTCAAATTGAAATGTTCATGAGTAATTTGAGTAAACCATAGACCTTTCTTTGACGGTTTTATTTGATATTGTTGTTGTACGAAAATTCAGTATTACATGTTACAAGAATAATGATTGTGCAAAAGTATTTGCAGACGTATTGCAGCCCCTCTTACTGTTTATAGATTAATCCACCAAATATGAGCAATAGATTTATTGCAGTACTACACTTTTAAATGCAAACAGTACCAAAACAGTGGGATGATCACGTTTTCAACATCTCACTGTAAGGTCAATAAAAGCCCTGTGCCTGATTACAAACAGCCCTGCAACCTGCTGCATTGCACCAGCCCTGCTTCTACCTCCACACTTCTCTCTTCCCAAAGCAGGGTTTACCAGAAACACTACCTGTAAAATGGCTATTCTCCACAGTGACAAGATGAGTTGGAAACGAGCCATCATCCCTCTCTTCTCTAAAAGCGGGACACTTCTCCAGGTGCTGGGGGTAAAAGAAGGGTATAATCAGGTGTGAGTAGTGAGAGATGGGTTTACCCCTGCACCTCCCATAGGCAGGGTGTAGGAAGTCCTGTACTCCAGAGGACCAAGAGAGAATTTCACCACCTTCTACAGCAGTTTCTGCCACACTGGGGTTCTGCAGATTAGATTTCAGCTGATAGAAAATATCAAATGCCTGGATGGAAGAACAAAGGTTGACAACCTTCAATCACTGACTAATAATTACTGCCATCAGTTCACGGAGATAAGATGCAGCTATCTTGATGTCTCAACAACACTATAGTTTCAAGGTTTCCCACTAGGATCTTTCCCAAAAATTATGTCTACAGGCATTTTGAACACTTAACAAGAAAAATGAAAGGGAATAGCAATAGTAAAAAGTTACAGCAAACCCTTGATTTTGCTATAATATTTAGCTTTTGAGAATTGTAAGTCTGGCAGTCCAGGACTGTAATTACAACTTGACATGTTATTTTCTTCTGTTCCATTGAGTTCTGCCATCAAAATACCCATGTAGACCTAGGGAAGTGTTGCATCAGCATTAGCAGACAGCCTTAATGTGGAATTATTTTATTTGAAAGCAGTCAAATTGCACCATGTTCATAATGTATTTCATTAAAAAAATGCTATGATCTTATTAATGCTCTAAACTCAGTTTCTGCATAAAGACAAACCAGCAATATAAAGTATTGTATCGTAAATGATGAAATGTTCTTTATCATTTGCACCATCATCTCAGAAATAACTGTAGTCCTGAAAATTATGGGGTAGCACTTGTTCTAGGCTCTCCTCAGTATTTTTCTCAGGCAGGTATTCTCTTTATTGTCAGCTCTGTAGTTGATTTCTTATATTTTTCCTTCATACTTCCGTTCAGTTTAGATTCAAAACAACCCTGTTGATTTGCACAAAGATAAAATTACAAAGGCTTGTACACGACATTGATTTTTCCTGCCTGCTGTGCATAAATGCTACAGGGGTTTATGACTTTAAGCTTTTAACACGTTTTGATAGGGGCTATCATATGGAAAAAAGAAGTCTCAAATAACAACACTGCTATTAGCATCTTCTTGGTTGTTTATTTAATTTGTCTTTCAAGGGATATATGTGAAACAGGTATTATTTCAAGCAGTTCATTTCTATTACTGAACTGACAAACAAGTTTTGAAAGATATTATGAAGGCAGGACACGGAAATGCTCAAGATGTCGTAGTACATAGTCTTATTTTACATTACAGTGTTCAGAGACTTTTTGTAAAAGATACAATTTAATTTTTCCCAGAGCACCACTGTATGAAGATCTGAAGCTAGCGAGAGATCAAAAACAGAGAATAAACTAAAGAAATTATAACCTAAAATAACATGTAATAGGTAGTATTAAGTAAGAACCAATAGGCTAACTGAATCGTGGCAATACAGCTGACCCATCAAAAGTCTTGAATAAAAAAAAACAAGTAACTTGCTTTTACCACAATTTGGATGGAGATAGGACGTGATGCTCTAACACTGCTTTCTGCTGAGGCCAACCACCTAGGCCTGTCTTTTGTAAGCTAGACGAAGAAGCAAGAAATCTAAGTAAACAAAATAAAACGTCAACAGATATTTATTTTCAGATCAGGGAACACAGGATAACCTCATTCTAAATCCACCATAAATCAAATTACCTATGCTGATTATGTCTGAACTCATCCAGATTTCTATGTCTATAAGAAACCTTGACAACTATAGTTTGTTACAGCTTATAATGAAGTCCTAGATGATATTAAATCATCGTGTCCAAATCATGTCAAAATGTGGTGCCTGCAAGCAGCCTGCAACATATTCTGGCATAGAAGTTCAGCTTGCAAGAGAGCTCAGCCAAATAGAAGAGTAGCCTGGCGACACATCCCACCAAACAAAAAATTACTGACGGCTATAGACATGCAAAAACATTCTGGGCAGAAATCTTCTGTTCCTTCATTTTTTTAGAATTAGGCCATGGAAAGACCTAGTATTTTCAGATCTCCTTTAGCCATGCCTAAAATTTCTCTGTCATGATGTTTGGAGTTGTTGCACATACTTCTTTTGTCTAAACAGGATCTTGTTAAGTAAAGTTGTGAGATATAGCTCGGAGTTTTTGGCAGGCATTATGTTAGAGTACCTCTTATGCAAACTTTTGAAATGTTTGTCTGTATATTAATTACAGTGGTGAATGACCTGAAGCCACTAATGGGAAAGAGTGTCCTTGCATCGTCAGGAGAGTATCTGTTGGATGAGAGATTCATAAATCATTAATAGTACATTGATTAGAACTGTAGTTAAGAACACTTAGTTAAGAACATCCCTTAAAAATAGGGCATTATTTCAGCTTCCAAGAAAGAAGAGAGATCCTTAAAGGGATTCTTTCAGGCCACAAATGCCATACAGAGCCCAATCCTACTGTCACTGTTGTCCTAATTCAGAAATACGACCATTGGCATAAATCTTCACTATCTACAGAAGCAAATAATCAGATTTGAACTGTTTGTATCCCCGTGACTCATCCAGCCTGTGTCCTGGTGGGGTGGATTGTTTTGGAGGCATATACTCTTGGGCTAGGATTTTCTTTGGTTTCTGGGAAACAAGAGAGAGACTACTGCATTTGTGAAGACCAATAGTGCTGAATGCTGGTTCTTGTCACCTGCCAGGGAAGGAATTGCAGAATGTGGAGTTTTAAGAAAGAAGCTTTGTGTCTGTTTCTCTGCAGCAAACAGATGATAGTAAAAAACTTCACTACTCCATGAGGAGAGAGAAGTTAGAGCAATAATAAAATTTTACCTGAATGGTTGATCTTTGCATAAACACCCACCCATGCAAACATAACATCACAACTGTCCCATACCCTTCTAACAAAACTGTGAAAGGAATAATTAAGTGAATCTTACAAATAGTTGTCTATCCAGATGGGGCAGCTATTAGCCAATCAATATCTCAGCTTTCAATATTTGATGAGTAATGAATGCTGTCTATATGCAAAAATGAGATTGCAAGCTCTATGAAGTGAGTAATTTTTTATTTCTCTCTGTGAATTACTTAACGTAATCTTGCAAGTTGAAAAACCTTAAAGAAATCATAATAGTTACAGCAAAGTCAATCCAGACAAACTATCAGCAGTAAAAGCCTCCTCCCCAATCTTAAGACCTTTTCCTTAGTTTTCCATATGATTGTTAGAAGTCTATTTTTATTTTTTTTTTTATTATCCCTCCAGAGTCATCCCTCACTTCTTGGCTTTGGCTAAGATAGAAGTCTAAAAATATTATCTGGAAGCAAACAACCACCCAGATTCTTCTCACTCTACACAGGATTTTAAAAAAATGGCAACTGGGAGAATCAAATTTGTAGACACAAATACACACAAAGAAAGAGATTAAGACCTATTCTTCACAGAGATTCTATTAAATTTTGACAAAATTATTTCCTCCTGTGTAATGTCCAGCCTTTGGGAAAATTTAAAGTAGGGAGAATTATAAATGCTGCAGGAAGTTTTATTGACAAAATTACATATTAAAATTATGTAATACTGTTGTAGAAATACTCTGAAGAAAATTTATCATCAAAACCTTTCAATTCATCAGAAGAATCCACTGTATATGTATATGTATGCATATACACATACAGTGTGTGTCTATTTAATGTAGAGTGTTATGTTAAGCAACAATAACAAAATATCTAGCTCTCCTGTTCTTTTCATTTTATCCTTAGATCTTACAATTTTCACTATCTTTCTGATTTTCTTTAGTGCTAAAATTGCTAAACCTTTCAGTGCTCCTGACTCTTGAATTTATGTTCCATGCCTTCCTTTCTGCTTTGGTAGAACTAATAGAGTCTGTAAATCAGAGTCTGTACTGGAAACTGATTACATCTGAAGTTATGAAATCAAGATCATGACTTTACAATATGACATCAATCATGGTCTATAGCTGATTTATTGCTTCTGCTTACAATACATTGTGAAGAAAAAAGCATTAGTTCACTGAGTATTAGCCTGAATATGGAGAAAATTAAAAATCATTAAAAGTCTCATACACGGCAATATATAAAAATACATGAAATAAAATCACATGCTTTTTAGACATCGGTTGTGTTGGCAGGATTTGACTAGCTATTCCTTCTTATTTCAATACAGGGTAGTTAGAATAATAAAATACTTAAAGCATAATTTTTTTTTTCTCCACTTGCATTTAGTTAGCTAAATAAAATCAGTGATGAAGCAGTGGTCTGAAAAGTATAAACTGAATTTGTATGTGTTTGGTAACATCAAAATAGTGTCATCACACTCATTGCATATTAAATTGTATGAAAACATGCCACATTGTGTGTTATAAGGTCAGCTTGATTGTTATCTGTTTCATGACTCCATTTGTTTCAGATTCTTTCAGAAGTGGATGATCAGTTAATACTGATAGCATTAAACATTATCAATCTACTTCAGTCTAATAAGGCACAATTCAATACTTAGAGTTTAAAGTCCAATAGTCATTTGGACTATTTCATTGATAAAATGAAAATTCATCTTTTTGTTCCTAAAGTATTCAGAATTGATGAGGGATGAATATAGCTCATCTGATCTGAAAAGCCCAGTCTGTGTTTCGCTATATGTCTTCAATATATTTACAGAATTTCCCCACATTACTCTGGGAACACTTTTCTCCTCCCCTGATAGCTATGTCTCACTGGAACAAACAAATTATTGCACTCAAGAGTGAGTCTTGGGACAAAGATAATTTTGGTTATAACTGTAGCAGAAATTTTCGTCTTATTTCCAGGTGATGCTGTGTTCTTTTCAATTATAGAGACTTCAATACAAAGCAAACACCTAGCTAGACCTTGCCTTCCTATAAAACTCCATCAGAATTTCACAAATAAGACAGGCCAGTTACTGCAGGTAAAAAACCCTGATAAATGCATCATAAAATGATCATTATAGAACAATTCTCAGCAATCTTGGTATTAGAAGAACTGCAACGGATGTGAAAAGAGATATAGTTATATAGTATTGTTAACATAATCAAGTACTGCACCTTTGCCAGACTTCTCCCTAGAACTCCATCTGGCCAGTTCAGTGAAAGACAATAAGAAATGTTTCTTCAAGTATGTTAACAACAACAGAAGGACAAAGGAGAATCTCCCTCATTTACTGGATGCAAGGGGAATGGTAGTAACAAAGGATGAGGACAAGGCAGAGGCACTTAATGTCTTCTTTGCTTTGCTCTTTAATAGGAAGGTAAGATGTTCTCTGAGCATTAAGCCTCCTGAGCCAGAAGACTGTGAAGGTGAACCCTCAATGTTCCGAGAAGACTTGGTTATAGACCTGATCTGCCAATTGGACATAGACAAGTTTATGAGGCCGATGTGATACAGCCAAGGATATTAAGGGAGCTGGCGGAGGTCCTTGCCAAACCCCTTTCCCTCATGTATCAACAGTCCTGGCTTACTGGGGAAGTGCCGCTCGACTGGAGACTGGCAAATGTAACTCCCATTTACAAGAAAGGTCGGAGGGAGGATCCGGGCAATTATAGGCCTGTCAACTTGACCTCAGTATTGGTTAAAGTCATGGAGCAGATTCTATTGAATGCTATCACACAGCACATGCAGGACAGCCAGGTGATCAGACCCAGTCAACACGGGTTTATGAAAGGCAGGTCCTGCCAGACCAACTTGATCTCCTTCTATGACAAGGTTACCTGGTTAATGGATGAAGGAAAGGCTGTGGATGTGGTGTACCTGGACTTTTGTAAAGCTTTTGACACCGCTTCTCACAGTATTCTGATCGAGAAACTGGCTGCCATTGGCTTGGATGGTCACACCCTCTACTGGGTGAAAAACTGGCTGGCTGGTTGCAAATGGAGTCAAATCCAGTTGGAGGCTGGTCACGAGTGGTGTTTCCCACGATTCAGTGCTGGGTTCAGTCTTGTTCAATATCTTTATTAATGATCTGGATGAAGGGATCAAGTGCACCCTCTGCAAGTTTGCAGATGACACCAAGCTGGATGGCAGTGTTGATCTGCTTGAAGGAAGGGAGTTGCTGCAGGGGGATCTGGACAGGCTGGATCAATGGACTGAGACCAATGGGATGAGGTTCAACAAGACCAAATGCCGAGTCCTGCACTTGGGGCACAACAACCCCATACAGCGTTACAGGCTTGGGGAATACTGGCTGCAGAGCTGCCTGGGAGAGAAGGACCTGGGGGTGTGGATTGACAACTGGCTGAATATGAGCCAGCAGTGTGCCCAGGTGGCCAAGAAGGCCAATGGCATCTTGGCCTATATCAGAAACAGCGTGGCCAGCAGGACCAGGGCAGTGATTGTGCCCCTGTATTCGACACTGGTGAAGCCACACCTCGAGTATTGTGTTCACTTCTGGGTCCCTCACTACAAGAAGGACGTTGAAGTGTTGGAGTGTGTCCAGAGAAGGGTGATGAGGCTGGTGAAGGGGCTGGAAAACAAGTCCTACGAGGAGCGGCTGAGGGAACAGGGGTTGTTTAGCTTAGAGAAGAGGAGGCTGAGGGGAGACTTCATCATTGTCTATGGTTGCCTGAAAGGCGGCTGTGGGAGAGCGAGTGCTGATCTCCTCTCTCAAGTGACAGGTGATAGGCCAAGGGGAAATGGCCATAAGCTTTGCCAGGGGATGTTCAGATTACATATTAGGAAGAATTTCTTTTCTGAAAGGGTGGTCAGGCACTGGAATAACTGCCCAGGGAAGTGGTGGAGTCACCATCCCTGCAGTTGTTTAAAAAAGCGGTAGATGAGTTTTTGAGGGACATGGTTTAAGGAATGGTGGGTATGGTTAGACTTGATGATCTCAAAGGTCTTTTCCAACCAGAAGATTCTATGATTCTATGATTTTATTTGCACTTGAGTTACTCGGACATATACAGATTTTTTACCATTCAATAACTTCAAATAATACTTAAGATTACTCATCTTGTAAAATTGAGTAGCTGTTTAGAAACAGGCTAAAATTCCCTCAGAGTCTTTACAATCTCTTGAATGAAATCAACCTATTGTTGTCCTTATAAGGTTTGTTTATGTTTCAGAGAACTCTTTATGGTAAAAAGACATAATAGGTGATAAAATTAGATATTATAATTTTTACTGTCACAATTTGTAGTCTACTGTGTTGCCTACGAATGACAATGCTCATTTTGCAACATCCATAATTATCATATGTTTTACAAATGAATTCTTTAATACTACAGTCTTTGCTCATTTCTGCTTCTAATATCTGTTTTCCTTACACCTTTTCTGGTCAATCACTTTTGGGGAAATTAATAATGACTGACATAATAAAAATTACATGAAACATGTCACCACAAAAATCAATATTTAACTTTAAAGAAAATTATGACCTCTGCTCAACATAACAGATAATATTTTAAAAAAATCAATAAGGTTTATTAGGTTTAAAAATGCCCATGGTTGTGTTGCTGAATTGAAATCTATTTTTTTTACAACATTCATTTTGTCTCTTTGTGAAAAAAAAGTGTTGTAAGTCAAGTACTGCGTCTCGGTGCATACATTTTTTATTATGTCAGAGTAGGGAAAGACAGAAACAATGAACTGTAACAGAATAATTTAGAGAAGACTGGTATGAAATGAGTTTATCTTGGCCTCCTTTGGTTAATGCTTTTCATATGCTTTATATGTCCTTTAGTCGTTGGAGCAGCGCTTCACAGTAAACCTCATCCACTCAAATTAACAGAAATCTAGTGAACACAGTAACCCTATCTTCCTTTTTTTTGTTGGAACTCTTTGGTTTCAGATGCAGCATAATGAGCAATTTGAACTTCTTCCAGTTTTTGTCTCACTCCAGGCAGGACAAATTAACATCCAGGGAAATTTAAGCTCCATTCTTCTAATCAGTGCCAGGGTTTTATTTTTCTCTTTTTATTTCTGGTAGCACGCTGTGGTAGGTGACCCATCAGAGTTTGCCATGCTTGTCAAGCAGGATTAATGTTATGCAGTATGTTTATCTGCACAGCTGCCACCCTGGTTATGTCTTTAATCTTGTTATGTAAACAGTTAAAACCATGGCTATGTCCAGTGTCCTCATGGGAGTGTGCCTCCAAGGAAATATCCTTAGGAAAGTCATACAATGGTCACAGGGAATTCCTGAGACTATATTGACACTACAGTTATGCCCTCTTACAAATCTTGAAGGGGGTCTCTGCCAAGGACCAACTGATTGCAGCTTTCCTTTGAGGTCAGCTATGGCAGAGTATATCAGCCATTTCATTTTGGTGTACCACTTAATGCAGAATAGACTATAGACTGAAATTATAGACAACTTCAAATAAATGACAGCTCTCTGCTAAACGATATTGGAAAATATTTCTACATCTCTTCTGTTTTAGGCAATCTTATCATATGATAAATGGACTTATAGGGACAGATTTATTGTTTTACTTAATGCTTAAAGATGCAGACAGATTTATAGCCGAGTTTTCTCAACAGCTTTAATAGATTGCAGAGCTTCTACCAAATGGAAAGCCTACTTCAACTCTTTTGGAAATACCAAAAAGATTTTGTCTTCTTTTAAGTACATAAAATATTCCAGGCACAAAAGATATTGTGAGGATGTGAGAAATGCTTATGAAAGCATGATAGATACACAAATAACACTTTGAGTGTTTTAAGAGTGTGGTAAAAGAAGATCCCAGCTTATTTGGCATCGATTCATGGTTCATCAGTGTCAGATGTGATATATTTTGTTGATACTCTCCATGAAATTATTTCTTCTTCAATTTCAATGGCAATATTGAAAGAAGTTAATGTGCATTGAATTTTCTCACAAATTGCTAGTTTGTTTTTCTGTTATATACCCATAAAAATTCTGATTAAAATGCACAACATAAATATCATAGTTCTCATAAACACAGTCACTCATTTACTGTTTCTTACACGTAACAATGGCTATGTAAGAAAAGATGTTGAATGCATGAAAACGAGAAAGCAGAAAGTATAATGATTTATTTTTAATAATCTACCTTCTTACAATATTTAATAAGGAAATAAAAATTGTTATTTTGCATTCAGCACAACATTCTCCCACTAAAAGTTATGACATGGTAGGGAATATTACTTCTGTGCCTAATCAATATCCTTGCTTCAGAAGACAATTTATTCTTCAGTTACTGTAGCATAGAGAATAGTGAAAGACATGTCAATTTTAAAACATTGTAGAAAGAACTCCATGGGCAGCAAGCAGTTACTAGCTTAAAAATCAAGCCTGGCACAGAAATTAATTTTCTACATCCTAGTTGATGCTTTTTTGAACAATAAGGAAAAGAAATCATCATGATTACATTTTAATTGCTTCTCTTAAAAAAAATGAAGAAATGTGAACAAGCATTTAAACTAAAAAAATCTTCAGACTGTTGTCTGCATCTATACCCAATATCACTAGTTATGTAAATGACAACCGTACTATTCTGGCACTTACAACATGTCCATGGTATATATGGTTGAATGAAATAGGATATTTTCCAAATATTCTGTAAGAAGGATGTAAGAGAGAGGTATAAATTATTCTAATTTGCCATGGTCGAACATGCATCCTCATAATATTCATTTTGTGAGCTGGAAGTTCATAAGTCCTTTCTACAGCTTAAGGCTACTGAAAAGATTTAATTTATATATATATATATTTAAACAATTGGTTTCACTCTGTTTAAAAATTCATGACTAAAAGTTCCGAAATCTCACTTTATACAAGTTGTCGTATTTCCCCACAATATGCATCTGGAAAAAAGAAAAACCATTAATTAAGTGTAGAAAGCTAAAAGTGAATTTGACAATGAAGTAAAAGAGTAAATAAATGGTTAAGGAGTTTAAAAAAAGGAGGGTGAGGGAAGGAAAAAAAAATATACTTATGAATACTGAATTTCTTTTATCCAGATTAATACTCCTGAATTTAGAATATCCTTTACAGAGTAAAGAAAAGTACTTCGGACTCTGAAGTATCAATGGGGTAAGTTTGCCATGCATTGAGTGAAGGAAGAGATAAATTTTGCTCAAAGTCTCACTAGTTCCCTTTTCCATGGATGTGACACCACTAACAATATCAGACAATTCCAAAGGGAAAGAAAAAAAAACACTTAATATTTTTTTCATCACTGAATACTCTCCTAGTGACTTGACAAGTTGTAAGTAAAACCTGATCTACCTATTTAATCCCCATTTGTGAATTAAAATGATCATGGTTTTGCTGCTGCAAGGATAAAAAAATTAGTCTTACTTTACTGATTCTGATATAGACCTAGATAATTCTGCAGGAAAAAAAAATTTCTATTGTATTTCACTGAAAAATTCAAAAATTCCCTCTTACTGAGTGAATAACACACGATTCCAGACCAAAGAGCATATCCAGACAAAATTGGCTCAATTACATTCTTACGAAGGGATATCTTAGATGCCAGATTAACATATGCATAATGTTTGGTTCAGAACCTGCTATAACAAAATCTTCTAAAATCTGAGCTAATGGATTATAGCCCCTATAGCAAAGAGCTTGGCCTACACTTCTTGCAAGGTATAAGAACAATGTAAGAAGCCTGCTAAACAGTAATATGCATCCTTTGAAAAGAAAAACCTCACTGTGACACTCTCGTATCATAAGTTTGAAGTGGGTGGACCCTGAAGCAAAATCTTCTTTATACTAATTCCTTTAGTTAAGGATCTTTAAAATAAAGTATAGGAATTCCTACGTTAGACTCAAAGACAATGATCGTGTGAAAGAGATGTCTCAGACCAGGTATCAAGTCGGTTACACATCTGTATTCACACAAATGTATGTACTGCTGAGGATTTTTAGAATCTGAAAAGAGACGATAGCTTTTGCAATTGAATGCTTAGCTCTGCCTGCAGCATTCAATGTTATTGAAGTGTTTTCATTATCTTGTTAAGTATTTTCTGGTGCTTAATATCCTATCCTTTGAAGGCAGAAGTATGGGAGACCAAACTTGGTATCTGCACTCAGGAAAGATCTCTGGAAAGTTTTAACAGTCATTTCAGGCATTTTAGTGAAAGAAAGCCTAGCAACAAAATACTATTGTCATTACAAAAAATTATTGTAATTATTGAAATGCTCAAATATCTTGAAGGAAAGAGTGAGGAAGTTCAAAACTGAGAAAGTACTTAATTGCTATTCAATAATCCATAAAGCAGTGAGTTGTCATAAGCTTTCTGAAATCCTCCTTTCTGCATTCAATGCAAATAGTATGATTCCCAAGAGAATTTTAAAATATTGTTTTAAAGGTGAAAGAGAAAAACAACACAGCTGGAATGCTGTACCACAAGAACAACAACAGAGATTAAGTACAGTACTGCTGGAACAGGCTTATATTCTATGTAAACTGGTCAGGATCGATGCACAGCAAATGGATAATATGCTTTTGAAATGTCATCTGCCTCTGCTAGACCTTTCACAAAAGGTATTGGAGATGTAAACACTAACGGACATTGTCAGACGGAGAAGGAGCAGTAAGAAAGAAGGGCGATGCTCCAACAAATGAGATCATATACAGAGAAAGTCTTTTAAGAGAATGTCAGAAATGTAAACTGAAGCATTTTCTTTCCCATAAACAGGACAAGGCAGTAGATTTGACATGCTTTGGGTTTTTTTCACTCAACTGATTCAAATTTTGCTTCTTTTTACTTCCAAATGTTTCAGTTACAAGAAAGACACTGGATGGTACTGGGAGAGGTATGTACCTCCCTCAAAACCAAAAATTCCTGGCTTAATCTAAGATGACATTTATTTACCATAGAAACCAGAAGTTTAATTAAGTTTTAAAAGTTAGGATTTTCCTGGACATACTTAAGTTCTGTTCCATATTTAATCTTTGGGCAATAAATATCAGTCTTTCAAAATAGCACTTTTTCTGCAAAATAGCACAAAAATATAGATACGTTATCTTCCGTATTTATATGTGAAAATAAGGAAAAGGATGACCAAAATAGGTAAGAGACGGTACTTAGATGCCTGTCCAGCTGTTGCAATTGATTTGGTTTAAATGGTTAATTGGTTTGGACTTAGATACAGGATGCTTACATTTACACGCCCTTTAAAGCAGGATTTCCTTTGTACAGATTTTATTTTTCTAATTAATTTTATTTCATATTTTTAAAATGTTAATATTAGATACAATGTTTGGAGATTTTATACTTCAGCAGGGAGCCCACAAAATTACAATCAGAATGTGCAATCCTGTTAACACCATTTGTTCGGAAAAGTTACTGACAAATACAATTCGACATTATTGAAATCATTTAAGTTGAATATCAAGCTGGTTATTTCTAGTGTTTGTTTCTGGAAAACATCACTTTGCTTCCTTTTTCTTGTTCCTGACTGAAAGCAAAGTACATTTTTTAGATCTTGGGTTGCATCCCCGGGAACATGACTAGCAGACATAGAGATGTGATCATCCCACTCTACTTAGAGATTGTCAGGCTACACCTGGAGTAATAGATTCAGTTCTGGTCCCCATGATTCAAAAAAGACATGGACTAATGAGAGAAGGTCCAAATTAGGGCCGCAAAGAAGGTCAAAAGACTGGAGAACCTGCCCTATAAAGAAAGAATGGAGGAGTTAGGTCTTTTCATCTGAGAAAGGAAGAGTCAGGAGGGTTCTCATCACAGTATTCCAGTACTTAAAGGACAGCTACAAGGAGGATGGAAGCTCTGTCTTCATAAGGAGTCACATGGAGCAGAGAAGGGGCAGCGGGCACAAGTTGCACCAGAAGTGATTTCATCTTGACATAAGAAATACATTTTTTTATGGTGAGTAGAACCATTCACAAGAACAATGCTCCCAGGAACACGGTAGAATGCTCATTGTTTGAGATTTTCTGGATGCAAGTGGACAGGGTGTTAGATCATCTCCTCTAGGATCCCTTTCCCATGAAATGTTGAACCAGATGATCTTTCATTGTCCCTTCCAACCTGGGCTGTTCTACGCTTGTATGATTATAATTCACATAGATTCACCTGATGTGACTATCACAGCCTGTTAGAGACCTTTCTAATACACTAAATAAAGAGAAAAGTCAGAGTATACACATTTTAGAGCTTCTGTAGGTAATGGAAAATAGGTTAGACTTCCAGGAACAAACGGCCTTTACAGCTGCACTGCTAGAACTGTAATATCACCAGACAGTAAAACCGAAGTAAGACCCCTTAATTTTGCAAATGTCTTTCAAAATAAGTAGTTTAAGGACTTCAAGTACCCATCAGAAAAAAACCCTTGATATATTTTGATTAAGGTAAAAATGTCATCCCATTTTATATGCCACTAGGTTTTGGTACAATATAGAGTACTCCACATGGAAACGGGTACTTCAGAGGGGATCAGAGGTCTGAGGTGTGTAATCCACCAGGCTGGTAGTTAAACTGAGAAATCACAAATGTTCAGAAAAAAAAAAGTAGTGCTGGCCTATATATACAGTACACAAAAATTGCATATGAAAACAGAATAACAAACAAAATAGTTGTACTGGATACATGTACCTACAGGATCTAGGACAGCCCTCTGAAGCCAACTCTCCACGGCCAGCTCTCAATGGGGGCAACTCTACACAGCGACAAGTCTAAGTCTTCCCCTAACCCTAAATCTACCCCTAAGCCTAACCCTAATCCTAACCCTAATGGAGGGTTGTCCCTGGAGACCTGGTTCTATGAAGAGTTGGTTGCAGACAGCTATCCCTTCCTGTGCCCAGGTGCTAGCAGGGTGTCCTCCGTGAGGAGAGGCCGAGGTTTCCCTGAGCTGGTTCCAGTCAGCTCCAGCCACTCTAAGGGACCCACCGCAGGAGACAGCAGAGGGGAGCTCATGGTCTCTCTGCAAGTATTTAAATATTTGTCATCTTTGTTTCTCAGCACCCAAATCAGTAATTAAGTTTATTGGCAAGGAATTAAGTTAAATTCCCCAAGCTGATTTTGTTTTCCTCATGACAATAGATAGAGCATAATTTTGTTTAAAGATCAGTTATTTGAATTATGTAGGCCTGAAAAATAGAGTAGAACTTAATTTAATTTTTGTCTCCAATGGGAATTTGTTCTTAAATATGAGCAGCCTAGAACTGACAAGTTTCTTAGTATTATCTCGCATTTTTATAGAGCTTTTCAAACTGAAATATCAAAAAATATTTTATAAATTGCAGCCTACTGATCATCTAGCTTCCTGCCATTTACAACATCTCCAGCAATAAAGGCTAAAGAATAATTTTGACAATGGAAATGACAGTCATATTTCCTTGAACATAATTTTTTCAACTGCTTTTGGAAATAAAACCCACACTGACTGCCTTTCAGGAACAAGAAATCATCACTGGAAAATTGCTTCTAATATCTTCTCAAAAAAGAACATTTTATGGAGTTAGTGCATCTAGAAGCAGTAACAGGAGCTGTTTTGGCTGTGCCTCATGTGTGTTTGCTATGAAGACAGCTGGAGAGGAAGGTGCTTGTGTGGCAGCTGGGGCTTGGCCACTGGATAAAGAAAATTTCTGCCAGACATTGTGATGCTGAGAAATGACCGAGGAGCTCAGACAACCTCTCCGTCAGTAAGAAGCTACCTCAGTTGACCCATAAGTACTGTGAGGGGTGGCCAGGGAAAACTATTACATGCAAAAAAATCTGAGTTATTTCTCACCCAGACAAGCCATTAGACAGGGTGGTGTGTTATTATTGCTCTACAGCATGCAACAGTTTGTCACATATCTTACTAATAGTCTTCTAAACCAAGAGTTAGGTGAGCATACAGCTTTGCTAATCTTCTGCAGAATGCTTTCTTCATTCACAAAAAAACAGAGAGCCTTTTCTTAACTATATTTTTTATTATATTGTTTAGCATATGTCAAACAAAACAATATATTCTGTTTCTTCTTCAGGTTCTCAAAAAGTGAGGACCTAAGAATAAGATTTTCAGGCAAAATGCATGCAAATTTCAACCCTTGCCTATAGAAAAAGAAGAAAATACAGTATTTCAGACAGAACATCTACCTTTTCTTTTTGGCACTCTTTGTTTAAAAGTAGCAAAAATGCAAAGCCACTGCATGAATAATTCACACTGAAGTCATCCCATGCCAGATTTACAGAAGCGAATTTTCATTGTCTCCATGCTCTGAACGCAAACGTGAATGCCCTTAGGTGGAATATGTGTTTGTGTACACTCGTTATACATTCACTCATTTCCCGAATATTTCTCCGGCTGTACTACTTAAAATTGTGCAACATAATGATTAAAACCACAAATAGTGACGCGTAGCTCTATGCAATACATCATTATTTTCTGTTCCTTTCACCCTGTGTTCATTAGATATGGGATATTTGCTACTTTTACTTCAGCATTTCTCTCACCTTACTAAACAGTTTCTTGCCCTCTACAGCTCTGTTAGAACGTGACTGAAAAATGACGCTCAGGATAATGACGAGTCTGTGCTTAATTGAGATTCCTGGGGAAAAAGGAAACAAATGTACATTTTCTCTGCTTTAAATGCATAAATGCAGCAAGATGTCTCAATAACAACCAAATTTATTTATCCTGTAACTGTTTCTCCTCTACAATAGCTCTTGTTCAGTTTTCAGGACATTTCTAAAAAGTTTATTACTAAGCTTATTACCATAAACTGGGAAGTTTCGGGAAAATTATTCTTCCTACTCTTGTTTTGTTTCCCCAAAACATTGCTACTAATGAATACAGGTTCCTGATTTAGGCTATGTTATTTTCTTCATATCTAATCCTGCTCAGGTTATGATTGTCAAATAAATTATTATCGTGTACATAGTACTGTAGTCACTTATGCATTCTGTCTACCGTTCTCACATGATTTGTTTCCATTATCTGTTGATACCCAGTTTTGAGGGAAAGGGAGGATCTTTTTCAAATATTACACCCAATATTTTTTTTCTTTGATGGTTTAACAGAATGCTAGAATAACTAATTACTTTCCGTGAAGGAATAACGAATAACATTTTTCCAACCCCACTGGCATCCATATTAAAAACTCTTGGTTTTAGCACCGCAGATATTTGCACAATGTTTCAAAGTATTCTGCTGGATTAATCGTAGTTATGACCATGTATCACAGTATCACACAGTATCACAGTATCATAAGGTTGGAAAGGACCTCTGAGATCATCAAGTCCAACCTATATCCCAACACTAACACCAATACTAACACCATCATCTAAACCATCGCACTCAGTGCCTCATCCAGTCTCCCCTTAAATACCTCCAGGGTCGGCGACTCCACCACCTCCCTGGGCAGCGCATTCCAATGGCCAATCACCCTTTCAGTAAAGAACTTCTTCCTAACATCAAGTCTAAACTTTCCCTGACGAAGCTTGAGTCCATGCCCTCTAGTTCTATCACTGGTCACCTGAGAGAATAGACCAACCCCTGCCCGACTACAACCTCCTTTTAGGCAATGAGGTCTCCCCTGAGCCTCCTCTTCTTCAGACTAAACAGCCCCAACTCACTCAGTCGCTCCTCACAGGGCTTGTGCTCCAGCCCCTTCACCATCTTCGTTGCCCTCCTCTGGACACACTCCAGCATCCTGACATACTTCCCAAACTGGGGGGCCCAGAACTGTACACAGTATTCAAGATGAGGCCTGACCAGTGCCGTATACAAGGGGACAATAACTTCTCTGGTCCTGCTTGCCACACTATTCCTGAAGCAGGCCAGAATGCCATTGGCCTTCTTGGTCACCTGGGCACATTGCTGGCTCATGATGAGCTTCCTGTCAACCAGCACTCCCAGGTCCCTTTCTGCCTGACTACTCTCCAGCTGCTCTGTCCCAGTCTATAGCTATCCATGGGATTGTTGTGTCCAAAATGAAGTACCCGACATTTGGACTTATTAAACATCATCCCATTGGAATCAGCCCATCTCTCCAATCTGTCCAGGTCCCTCTGTAGGGTCATCCTACCCTGTAACAGATCAACACTTCCTCCCAGCTTGGTATCATCTGCAAACTTGCTGATGATGGACTCAATCCCCTCATCCAGATCATCAATAAAGATAATAAACAGGACCGGACCCAACACCAATCCCTGAGGGACACCACTGGTGACCAGCCGCCAATTGGATGAGACACAATAAATAAATACAGTAAACAACTCACTAAGCCAAAGGATGATTGTTAGGTAGAATCTGGTACTACTTCATCTACTGTTAACTTTTAATGGCTACACACTGCTAGTATTTTTATAATCTCATTGCAAACACCGATAGATTCAGAAGCCCTTTACACAGGTGTTACATAAGTACAGGAATGGCTAATAGTTATGTCAGCATTCATTTACTCCAGGTTTTCTAGTTTCTTTCTCAGTCTCTTTTTTTCTTTATCTTGAATTGGTCAGTGCCCTACTCCAGAAAGAGACCATGGGATATGAATAAAACAAACTCATCCTCAAACAAGATGTGCAACAATCTGCTGCAGTTCAAGGATGGCACTGGAAAGAAAGTAGAAAAGTCCATGAAAGTACAAAGAATTAACACATATGAGAAGGTGGCTACTAAACAGTAGTTATGGTTTTTCTCTAAATATTTACAGCTAACAGTGTGAGTAGTTAATTGGAGCAGCTAAAGACAAAGTTTAGCTAGACCGATATTCCAAATTTCATTTAAAACAAGAGAAGAGAGGGTCTTAGGAACAGTTGACCCATTTAAAAATATATTTTATAAAGTAATTTATCTCTGAAAGATCTCAGGAAAAGGCAGGTCAAATGTTCAAAGTATGTCAAAATCACAAAGTGTTAGAGCCAGCTTTAGAAATAAGTGCCTTGGAGTACTAAATCAGAAACTTTCTCAAATCATCACTAATAAAGTAGCAATTAAATGTTTCATGAAATAAACTTTGGTGCAATTTATCATATATCTAAATTAAGGCAAGCTCCAAGAAAAGATAGGCAAGGTACCTTATGTTTTCCTCAAGTTATAAGGTCACATTCAAATCCTTGCTGCAGAGCAGCTGTTTCCCATCATGTTTTTGTAATAGTAGTTTGCTTATGTACCATACTTTTACTCACATCAACCTCAGGGACTATCTCCTAAATAGCCTAGCAGGTCAGATTTCAATATTTTGTGGTGTGGCAATTCTATTAGATCTTTACCCTTGCATTATTTCCTCTATTCCTTTCATACTGATGCATTTTGTTTCTTCTGCCACGTAATTCAATTTCCAAGAGCAATCCCTCCATATAGCTAGGTTTTCCACTTTTCAAACGTCTTTGTAAGTTCCTAGATTTATTTTTGTAGACTACCTTACAAAGACCACTTAATACTAAGAACAATTAAACTGTTCTGTCTGCTGTGAATCCTAACTCTAACAAACTGTATTTCTCTCTTACCTTTCACTCTTCAGACATTTCTTTCAACTTGCTAGTGACCTTCACTGCTGCTTTCTGAAATGTCTCCTATTTTATCAAACCTTTTTTTTCCCAGTTAATTTGACTTTAGATAATCTTGATATTTGACTTTTTGTTGTAAAAGTCTCCGTCTGTAATTAAATTTCTATTCTTTCTCTTAAAGCAGCTATGTTTGCACTCTAAGTCTCTACTTGTGACTTTTCCTTGAAGTAAGCTTGATGACATCATGTATAATTGACACCTATTCCAACACCTTCTCTTTTCCTCGCAATTAGCTTCCAGCATTCTCTTAGTGAATATCTGCCACTGGTATTCTTTTCACTTTCCTGAACAGTTCATCAGATACACTCTACTGCTTCCAGGAACCCTCGGGTGATCCTGTGGCAGTAAGCTGGAATGAATATGCTTTACACTTCCCATTTGGATGCAGTAGCTCTGACCACCATGACACAAAGGCAATTTTCTTTACAGAAACCTTCAGTTGCAATTTTAATTATCACAGTGCAGTAATCCTAACCCTCTATGCTTACCTCCTGTCATTTTCTCTCGTCAGGGTCAGCAGTAAGGACTCCAGAGCCATGCAAACACACAGCATGAGAATTTCAGGTGAAGAAACAGAGGATCAAGCCTCCCACACTAAGCCTGATACTTCCTCTCCTCCAAAACATGTTCTGCTCCACATAATGGGCTTTTGTTGTTATTTTACTTCATTTTGACAGGATACTTTTATCTGGTCTGCCTTAATGAGACTTGTTTCCAATAGCAGTTCATGGAATACAGCTGATGTTTTCTACTGATTATATTATTTAATGTTTTTCTCATACCAAAATCCATTTTATGCCTGAAGTAAATGACGAATATAGTCTACTTTCCAAGACATGTGTCCAATTCTAAGGTTTTTTTATAGCCTTTGTTTAGATAATACAATGTAACATGGATTTAATGAGCTATAAATAAAACTTGTTTAATATCTGACATAGTTTCTTCAAGATCTATTAAGGTATTTTAATATAACGTGAGAAAAAGCAGGAGAGGCTGGTATTTGTAGGGTATAATTCCCAGGTGCAGGAGTACAAAGAAGTAGGCTAGCACTGCAAAAGTAAAAAAATATGTAATGGTACCGAGAAGAACCCTACTTGTTTCAGCCTTGGCAGTAGATACTGAGAAAGAAAACTGCATCTGTTTTTCTAAAAGATTGTCTGTTTTCACAAATTATTTACTGTTGATAGAGTATTAAACTATATCCCAGAGTTGTCCTTCCCCATCTGTGTACACAGCCTCCCCATGAAGACAAACAACATGTCCAGACTCCACAGAGAGGAAAACATGACAACTGGGTGAATTATCTAGGATTAAAGGGATGCACAGTGTTCCACTGCCCAACAAAGAAAAGTATTTTCTCCAGAGTATATTGTAGGAAGACTTTAACAAAGCAAACATATTCAGAGTCTCCCTTAGCAGTCTGAACGTGGATTTATTAAGCCTGGTACTATTTTCAGCTGTGTGATCTATTGGGACAGAGCTGGCAACAATGAGCAGTCAAGACCGGTGGGATCAAGGAGTATTCAGATTTCTGCTCTCAGACCCTCCTCCCTTATTTTTCAAGCAAAATTCTGCATCTGAGCTGCTTGCTTAAAGCAGCAACAGATATCATTTTTCATTGTGAAAGTTCTTTACACAATTTGAACTTTTTTTCTTCAATGACAGAAGAGGGAATCATTTATTTCAAAGAGAATAGTTTATTTAGAAGCCATCTCAAGACCGAAGCAAAACTCAGGAACTCTCTGAACTCTTTACCAAGGAGTTTCACAGTAACATTATGCCAATAAGAATAAAAAGAAAGGATGTATTTTTTTTTGGTTATTTGAATATGCACCCACGAAGTTCTAATGCTAAATGTCAGTATTGTGAGTAGTTTTATTTTCAACTAGAGTACTCTACTTTTTGTTCCAGTTGCTCAATGAAATGACCAAATATTCATATCACAAAAGCCCAAGGAGGACTCAGCTCATCATATTACCCAAAGGAAGTAACTCTGGCTATCAGTAAACAATATAAAAAAAAATCCCCCAAAACTGATGTTAGTAAAGATTCTGTTAAATTTGTTTATTGCAGAGAAGAGACATCTCATTTTCCTTTCACTTTGTATGTAGTTTTTTGCTGCATGCTTTACAATAATAAGACACTACTTGTTCCAAATGATTAACATTGCAATAGTATCTCCAGGTATTAAATACAAGGTATCAACCATGTCATGTAGATAGCTCAGATTATCTAATTACCCATCAATGTAGTTTTGGTTTCCATGGCTACTCATGGGATGCTAGCATTTTTCTTCCACTCTATTGGTTGCCAAGGCTACCACAAGTTGTTATAAAATATAGCAGTTACAAGTCCAGATTGCAGGGGTGTAGGTCCTCCTGCATTGGTCAGTTACTTGTAGTAAGTCTCACTCGATGCAGCATTTGAATCCTGAAGGTGTTCTCAGCAACACTCTTCTTTGGGTTAACCAAGTTACTAAGTTTGACATAAAACGAGAAAATACTCACCAAAACTATCAAACACACAAAGTACACAAGGCTGGCATAGCTACAATGCCTGAAATAAAAAGCTTGGGTACCTCTGGCAAAAGATAGGAATGTGCTGATGTGAATTACGTTATTCTCAAATAGAATCCCAACTGAAATCAATGGAAATTGAGTCAGAGCAGAATGCCTTCTACACTTAGGGCCAATATTACCTTTCAACAGGAATAATCTCATGAAGTGTACAACAGCTACTTATAAAAAAGAATAACAAATATTTGCAAATATCTGCTGCATTATGTAAACTGAAAAAAAGGAGACAAAATGGCAAAAGAGATTATGCAGTCAACTACATTTGTTTCTTCCACCCACAAAACTCCAAAGGAAATTTACATGGATGTTTATATGTCTAAGTGTTTGAACTGAAGACAGAATACATAGCTGAAGTAAACTGTATTCAGAAACAGAACCCTCAATGGACTATCTCAGATTCTACATATAAACCAGACATCAATTGTCTCTAATATTTTATTTTAATATATCAAAACCTAAAATCCTCTGTTTTCTTTGGAACAATTCTTGCCTGAGATCTAAACTTTTCACATATTTCAAATGAAAGAAGAAAGGAAAAGCTGCAATTTTAAGACACATGTAACACGCAAAAACTTGCTGAAACTAGAGCAATTCATACTGTGTAAAATCTCAAAGGATTCTGAGTGTTCTATAACACATGTTATGTCCCTAGAACCTGTAATCTTTATTTTTAAAAAGATGGATAAAAATATAATTAAAAACTAACCTCTGAATAGGCAGGAACATAATATACTGTTGTTTCTCAGGCATAACATGACTTAGAATAAGCAAAAATAACCTATCTCCCATGAAAGACAATCTTTTATTTTCTTTCAATTAATCTTATTTTTTTTGCCTTGTATCTACAATAAAATCCTGAGTTGTTTTCTTTTCTCTTGAGATTTTTTTTAAAATACGCTTGTCAATAGAAATTTCTTTACCTCCTTTAAAATAGTCTTTATTTAAATCTGATCATACAGTTCAGTTCATGATTTTTCTTCAAACACAGACAAGAAATTTTTAAATGCATAAAATGTACAGAATAATTAGAAAAAATCAAAATACTTTTTTTCATTTCTGAAACATATAATTCTCTTCCTGAATTAAGATACAGCTGATATGCAGTCTTATCATTACTTAGGAGCTTAATATGAGAATAATTTCCAGAGACCAGGAATTTCCCTTTTAAAATATTTTATTATAATGTTAAATGCCTGACCATTCTCATGCTAAGATATTACAGCATCTGTAACAGAAATCTCATTACTTGTAGAAGAAGAGAAGGTTTTGAAATATGATTATGTATTTTTTCTTGTGTCCAATTTCATGCTTTCCTTTTTTTTAAAAATGATTTCATCAATCCACCACAGAGTTCACATTTTCAGTTCATTAATTGATTAAAAATGTCAGTAGTCAGCTGATTAAACAATGGCATGGAAAGATTTTCAAATTTATAATCATCATATTCTATTTAGGACCAAATTAAACTCAGCTGAAATTTATGCAATAGTTATCTGCATAATAGTTGAGGATGGATTTCTTATGCTACCAGTGCAGCCTGTAAATCTAAGACATTAAAATAACCTCTGGAATTCATTAGAATGTTGCAGGCTTTATATGGGAGGTGTTTTTCAACAAAACTTGAGCGAAGCAGAAAACATTCTGGTAACACCATCAAACGTTAATATAAAGTATAGAGCTAAATCTTTGTTATCTCTAGGGTTGTCTGAATGTTTAGCTGTGTTAGGTATATGTTAGGATGCTTTTAGGCCCAGGATTTTGTTGTGACCTGTTATTCAAGGGCTATCTTAAACCAGCTCTATGAAAGAGTTGTACTCCAACTCATGGAACAGGCTTCAGTGTACCAGAAAAAAGCTGCATAACAGAGATGCAAACATTCACCAATACTGTAGAAAATTGTATAAAGCAGGAATATTCTGCACAGTGTTTTGGAAATCAGACTTTTTTTGTTGCCTTTTTTGAGCATTTCTTTGACAATGCAACCCTCCTGTGCTTTCTAACAGCCAGCAAGCTGCGTGAATCTGGAGCTACCGGGCTGTACCTTCTTACCAATGGATGGAAAATAAGAACTAACAATAGGGTCAAAAGGAACCTGTATATTCCTGGACTGTAAATACATAGACACCACTATCAGTTCATGAACCTTGAGCCAAATATGGCTGGATGCCAGGAAAATATTAAGGCTATCTTGTATACTTTTCCATAGCTATATTCTTTTGGCAACCATATGAGACAGTAAAGCTCTTCAACATAAAAAAGGTTAAGAATAAGTTTTATATAAAAGATTCTGTTCAAGATAAAATTGAGATATAAAAACACTTGAAGCTCTGCCTGGCTAATAGCAAAAAAGGTTGTATTTTCTGTTCTAGGTCCTCCATCACTCTCTCCAACTATAAACAATATGGTGAAACAGTTATAAAAATGGATCCTGGTGAACATTGTTCCCCCTTTCATAAGTCTCTATAATGACCCTATCTCAGCTGGCCTTTACTTTTTGAAAGGGTGGCCTAGCAGGGTGGTTTCTGGTATCTCTGTTTGCCTTTTTTAAGACTGGACTGGAACTGGCAGAGCCAGCTGAGAAACTGGAAAAGCCGGGGAGGTGGGAGAGGCTATAATTAAATATGTGTAAACTGTGACGATGTACTTAGTTCTTCTGTTTCCAGATTTGACTTGTTTTTAAGGGCTTATACACGGTGGGAATTAACTATTGCAGGCAACAGAGAGTAACTTCCACAACACACGTGGAAGACTGCTGCAGGGATCAGAAAGGGAAAGACCCCCCCCCATCCCAGGCCCTGCCAGCCACCTGCCCACCAGCTGCCTTGTGGTTTCAGTGCCTGTCTTGGAGGGTGCTAGCATCCTGTACTTCCCTTCCCGGCAGTGAGCATGCAGGGCAATGCCGGGTCCCACTGCTTCCATCGCTCTCATCTACACCAGGCATCGTGGCCAGTCTGGCACCACTGCGGCTGGGGCACTGTGCCACTGGTGAAGCAAGGGGTGCACAAGCCTCTTACACAGCATTTCACCAGACTTAGGCTTGGGTGCCTAGGCCTTACTGAGCAATGCATTGTGCCCTTCAGGGCATGGGCAGTCGGGGTGGGACAGGACACTGTGCCTATGCCTGCAGCTGTGGGACCACACACCTCTCTGCTACTTGTGACACGTAAGTGAACATACAAGATCACTGATGACATTCAGTGCTCTTAAATCAGGCGCTCTGCTTCATTCCTGGCCTCAATAAGCTACTCGAGCATTAAGAAACATATTTAAACACAGTTCTTCATTAATTTTAGCTTTTTGAAGGGTCACCATGACATGACAGCATCTTAAATTATTGCCATAATATTTTAAAGGAACTATTCTCAGCATGCCCAAAAGGTTCTCAGTAGTAACACTGGGGTTGGAAACATCAGCATGAACTCTCAGGAAAGCTAAGCCAGAAAATTTACCCTTTGATTTATGCATGTTCCCAAATAGCTGAAAGCTCATAAAATCCTAAGATGTGTAGTGCTTTTTATGGAAAAATCTCAAACATACCAGCTGGACAGTATTTGGAGAGCATGGTGGTTCTTTTAAAAATTTTGAAATGTTTTTATATTTGCTTAGACTTCTCAGGGAAATGATGGTAGAGAAAGGTGGGGTTTAACCTCTCTCATGGTTTCCCACTTTGCCATATTTGGCCTTTTTTTAACATGCTGATAGTTTATATAGTGGAACACACAGAGTATTAGCAGGAAGTACTTCTTTGATCTATACATGTTTTTACAAGGGGCGAATCTGATTCAATTACTCCTCCCATTTTAAGTGATTGGGAACATTTCATTGTTAAGTTGATTGGACTGAACCCTGTTGAAGGAGCACTCCTTTCTTCAACAGCTAACAAATACTAACTCTGTGAAAAGCTTCTTAAAAATAAACCAAATATCTCAGTACTGACCCCGCATCTCCATGGTTGGGAGTGTTGAGATTCATAAGGTAAGTTTGTTGTAAAATTAACTAGAAACACTTGTGAAACTCGACATTTACACTTACATCAACGGAATTCAGATAAGAGTATAAGTTTCCTTTCTTCCCAAAGTGCAGAAATTTCACAAGATAAGAGTTGATTTAGTTTTATCTATATGAAGTAAATGAAGTAGCGGTGTGTGGTTGCCTCTTTAATTTAATGTCATGACATGAGATTGAGTTTATGTCTCAATCTATATATAATAGAATTAGCTATTTTTGCTTAAAACAAACAGAATTTTTTTTAAATTGTTTTTCCTCCAAATAAAATTATGTTTTAAGCACCTTATTTTTTCATTATTATGAGCTCTGTACATGTCTGGTGAGCAAATATTTGTTATGTCTCAATTCAGTAATGTTTGTGAAGTGTGGCTTCTAAGATAGATGGACAAAAAATGATTGAATTGCAAAATTTACTACATTCACATTTCAAATCTATAATTCATGAAAAAACAATTAGAACATCAGCATTAGTCATTAATATCATCCTAATCCAGTAGAAGAAAAGTGGATATCATTACCACAGTGAAAACACAAGGGTCTTACCTGCATAATAGCATTGAGTTAGCACTGTTCAGTACACAAGTGGTCTTGAATAAACAGTACAAGGTGGTGGCACTGCCAGGATAACACACTTTCTGATTCTAAAGCTATCTGAGTATTTGTGCAATATTTTCTCTTACCTGATAAACACACTAATTTTATGTCCTATACTTCTAAAAGCTGCAAGCTTTCAGGATAAGGGTATTTAATACCTGTATTATCAGTTCTGTAATATTTCACATTCTTTTTAAAGATTTAATGCCATTTAATGCCATTTCCTCTTTTTTATTTCCATATATATTTACAAATTTGAAATACTTTAAAAAAAATTTTAAGGCCTTCTATTGCTTTATTTCAAACATCTGGGCCCTGAGCTGTGGTTCTCTCAGGAAGACAGGATTTCTGGCAGTAGTATCAAAGGAATAACAAATTTTGCTGGACAGTGCTTCATGGACTTATCTCTTCAAGGGTAAACCTTCTGAAAAGCCAAAACCCTCCCACTTTTTTTTCAGGTTCCATGAAAATATGTTTTGCTTTTTTTGACACATATGAGAATTACATGACGTAAAAAAAAGTTATTCTTGCC
The DNA here is from genome assembly GCA_033558185.1 of Dromococcyx pavoninus. NCBI lineage: Eukaryota > Metazoa > Chordata > Aves > Cuculiformes > Neomorphidae > Dromococcyx > Dromococcyx pavoninus. The sequence goes on along the minus strand of JAUMJL010000016.1, from coordinate 2,943,629 downwards.
CTCATACAAGTTTGCAATTATATTTCAGTTGCTGTGGGACACACTATAAGTAGATTACAGCTTGGAATTACTGTGAGTATATATAAAATAAAAATTACAAGGGATCCTGAGATTTTAGAAGACTTTGCAGACATATGGAACCAATATATTTTTTGAATTTTTATGTCCTACTTCCATTGCCCAATATGCCAAAAAACTTACCAATTATAAAAAGGTTATGTGAAAAGTTGCTTCCAAGTTCTGTAGAAAAGATTGTATTTCTGCTTTGTTAAGCAAATCTGTATTCCTGGATGTTTTCTGTACCTTTTTCTGATATTTATAACAAGACAAGGTAGCTGGGAATAGATTCTTTCAAAATGAGCATTACACAGTGTTGAACAGAAGAAATGGAGAACACATTTACACATCAAAATACCTTTGTGCTTTGAAGATTAATTATTTTGCAGTCATACTTTCTTTCATAGCTTACTATGAAATAAATAACTTTCTTCATAGCTACTTGCTTATTATGTGTGTTTCCTAAATTAATTATTTATCCCCAGAGCAGTTTCAATTCCAGCTTTGTATAACACACTAAACCTACAAGAAAAGAAAAGGAAATTACGTTCTGTTAAGGTTCTACTATAGCTTATCATCTCTGCATATATAAGTATGTGAATATTTGTGCATATGCTTAGAAAATATTGAACAATCCAAAATAACTTAATGAATCTGTAGCTAGGTTTTATTATAAGATTTGGTCAATAAAATTCATCATAATATCGTGAAGTAGTGACAGCTGGCTCTGATATAATCATTTGTCACTGATTTACCAGTGGCAATAATGACTGAAAACTGATCATTTTGTTGTCTCAGATGCTGTGTCAAACAAACACTGATTTGTTTTGGCATTCCAGTAGTGGTCAGCTCTTGTAGTTACATACATCTTGAATATTTCTTTGTCTATGAGTCCAGCTGTGTTCAGAGACACTATGGCAATTTTCCATGCTCAAAGTTGCTATGTAGTTGCTGTTATAACTACCTGCTTAGGTGCTAAACTAGATTATGCCTTTCTCATTACAAATCTCCAAATAAGTATGCAATGAGTGTACCTGACTAGAAGCTCTAATTTACCCTTCTTTAAGTGGTCATGTTAATATGAATGGAAATAAGATTGGATGGTGAACTTTTTTTAGATTTATTTTTGTGCTGATGCCAAATATAATAAATTCACTATATGTCTTGTATTTACCTGCAAAAATGACTGTATGTTGAAAAAATTCTGTATGTTGAAAAGGGCATCCATTGAATTATTTTTCCTGTATACATTAATTACACTGTAAGTAAGGGCATGAACTTTTCAGTACACATTAATTTAACATTTGCAGTCTCATCTTATTAACACAGATTAATTACATACAGTTGTCCAGGAAGGCTCAGTGAGAGACTGCTGAATCTAATAAAGCCTTCTGATGCTTTACTGTTGTGTACTGTGTTGTGTATTCGCATGAATGTGTCTGGCACTAAAGAAACCTAGTACTGCAAATCCTGTTTTAGAAACTGCACCCTTCACATTCGAGGCTTTAATGCTATCAAGTGTTTTGGACAAAGAACTTGAGAGTCAGTGCAGATACCTTCTTCTTTCTCTTCATCTATCTCCTACCTTCATTTACAGATATTTCTACGATCTGCCTCACCTTCAATATTACTTTCTAAATGTTAATATACTTCTGATTAGACATAGTATTTGTTCACAATAGTAGCTAAACAGCTTAGGTATTCATGTGTATTTAAGAAATACTGTACAGCGAATTTTCCAGTATATAGGTGGAAGGAACACCATGGGTAATCCAAAATTGCATAGCGCAACTTATTTCTTCTTAGTCTTTGGCTGAAGTTTAGTTGTCTCAAGTCTTACGCGGTGCCTTTAAAAATATATGTATGCTGCTTGTCATATCTTAAATGTGAATTCTAATGTATCACCACGGCAGAACAGAAACTGAGAAGAGAATTGGTTGGGTAGAAGGAAAAAGGTTATAAAAAATCAACTGCATTGAACTCTACGTGCACAGAGGTTTTTACTGGATGAACTAGGGAATGTTAAAGTCTTGCAAGTGCCATGTCAGTTTACTTTGCACCTTTTCTCTGAAGACAGAAGCTGTGAAATTGAATCTTATCAGTATAGTTCTGTTGACAAAGAACAAAAAGATAAGGTGTAAGGTCAGCTCCTGAGACATTTCAAACAACAGTTCTTTGTGGGTTTTTTAGGACAGCTTTCATTTTGCAACTGAGTCTAATCGCAAGCCAAAAGAAAAAATCTTTCACATTTGTGAAAGAGTGATGAGAAAGTTTTTAATGGTTGTGGCCACCTACACAGAGAAATAGAAGAAATTCAGAAAGTCTAGGAAGAAAACCAATTCCACTTCTATGATGTCAGTAAATTAAGTTTTATGACTTTTTTTGTTAGTAAACAATCTTTAATTCCGGGACCTGTGAGCATTGCTTTGACTGTCCTACTTGAAGGCACAATGCACAAGGCACTTCTATGAGGAGTTTACAGTTTTCAAGAAAGTGAACAGAGATAGCCAACTAATGACTTCCAAAGGCAAAGTCATATTGGTTCATCCTGCTCAGAAGAACTCAAGTCCTAACCATATATCCATGACTAGGAACTGTCTCTACTTCTATCGGAATCATGTTGGAGAATGAACAAATATTTTAGTTCTTTTTCCTTGCCTATCTCTAGATTGCACAGCTTAAAAGCTGAAGTTTATTGCCACTGGCAATGCCATCCTGTCCCAAAGTGGGGCAATGTTAGCCCTCGCAGGACCTGAACCACAGACTAACTGATGTGGTCTCTATCAACATTTGACACAAAAGAGGCATTAAATAGCCAAAAAAGAGGCCTTTCCTGAAAAAACATCAGCTTCCCTGGACAACTTAGTTGATGACGAAGGAATTAATTAGGCCTTTGACTTTCAGACTGGGCACTGCAAATAACTTTATTCATTTTCTCTTACGAAAAAACTGAGCCACTTTAAATGAAACAGGATGAAGGACGAATTATTCATAGTCTGGAAGAATAAATACAGCTCACGGATCTGACTTTTTCTCACCTCCCATTTTTCTTTTCTGTGATCTCTTCAATCAATCAGCAGCACAAAGAGTACACTTAAATGCTACTACTAACTATTTCAGAAATATAATATATATGTCCAATAGAGGTTAAACGTATAAAGTGTCAAAAAGAACATTTTAAAGGAATGCAGGGCAGACACCAGCTCCACAGATCACAGATAATACCTCTCTGTTATTCTCAGTTGCTCTTGGAGATAGTAAATTAAATACTTCTCAGACTCATGAATTCTTCCATTTTAAAAAAATAGCAAAAATTTTCATCTGTTTTTTCTCCAATATGAACTAATTGTAGAAAATATTATGGATATCTTTTAATCTTTCTTTTTCATAAATTCCTTCGAAAGTTCCAAGTATGTCAAATATCCCTTAACATACTAAATATTCTACAAATATTATACTTACTTAACACTTCTTCATATTTAATATTTGAGTCACAGGTCATCCTAGACAGGTTACTTAACTCATTTTGTCTTACCTCTGTAGCAGTATTGGCTTATTCTGTGTTTGTCAGATCTCAGTAAAGTGGGATTTTCACCTATAACAGGTTGGTCTGTAGCATACTCTGTAATGAGAGAGAGACTAATAGCAGTTATATTGTCTTAGGGCCTCCCTCAGTGTTGTTAGCCTTATGTTCGCTCTTGTACTCAAACCCATTACAGAGATGTTCTAGGTCTCAGACATTCAGTCCCCAACCATACTACATTTATCAATATTACTTTCTTAATCAAGAAAATTTTAATTTAATGAGGAAGTTTTCCATAGGCATGACTCATAAGATAGATTACATCACCAGGCATTAGAAGGCCAAGTCTTTTGCACATGCTATTTAAAAGTTTTACTGATTTCGTAGAGAGAAAGACTTAACTAAACTAAAGAAAAAGATATTTAGAGGTTCTACTTCTGCTATTATCTATTCTAAGTTCATACTGCAACTGTAAAAATAAATATTTCTTCATCTATCAGATCCAGACAACATCATTAGAATCATTACTGGTCATTTGCTGAACTTGGAAAGGAAAAACAAACTTCATGTATACGTTTTTCTTAATCAGTGACCAGAGAGCTTAAATGTCAAGAGACAGGAGCTTGCAATGCTACTTTGTAGAAGATCTTTTCAGGGGAAAATCCATCACAAACTAATGAAAAAAGTATTCAGCCAGGCTTAGTCTGGAACATGTTTTCAGTAGCTACAAGAGAAGTTTAGAATTTCCCCATATTTAGATCAGAGGTAGAGAGAAAAAATTTCAATAGAAAGGCCTTTTTCAGAACTGGCTCAGTCAGATTAGAATCTATATTATTTACAGACTTAATTTTAAGTTAGTTTAGTTTCTTTCCATTGGAAATATCTTTAAAAATCTGATACAGATATGACAAAACAGATACCACACAAAAATTTAGAAGACAAAACAAAACGAAGGATGCTTTCTGTTAAATTAATCACGTCTTGACTAAGTCTGCTTTTAAATACTAGATCCGGGACAAATGTAAAATCTGCTGGTGTTGTTTTACCAGCTATTTATAACTCTTCGTATGAGTCAGACTCATGTGGACTTTGTCTTTCATGCCCTTTTGTTTGTAAATGGTAACAATTTTGTCTATTAGCAGCACCAGTTTTCATGTGGCTTGTGAAGCAAATAATCACCTTAAAGTCTCATGTTTAATCTTGCTTTTCAGGCATTTTTAGATATTGTGGTGAATTTTAATGCAATAATTAAGCTAATAAATCTAACAAATTCATTAATTAGATGAAAACTAAGTTTCGTAGTCTTGTTTCTGGGAACAGAGAAGGCAAGTTTCACTAGGTTATTTTAATATGCTTCTCCAGAAAGAGTTTAGTACTTTGCTGGCATATTGATACTGACCTTGGTAGAACTACATGCAGTAGTACGAAGTACACAAAACAAGGACCATACTTTCAATAAAGTAGAAGATATCCATGATTTGGGAAGATAATTACTTAGGTAATCCTGGGGTATCCATTTCTTGTTGTTATGGTCTATAATATTTACAGTAGTGAAATTAAACCTAGTTTCCAAAAGCTGGAAATAGATATTTTCACGATAATTTTGCGCAAGCAAGTCTGTTAATCACATTGTCACTCAGTTACTCTCCAAATGAACTTTGTTCGTGGAAACGTAGTGCAAAATAATCCCTTATACTGGTATATAGGTGCAAAATCATGTCAGTGTCAGACCTTGAGGAAATGCTGATTTGCAGTACTGAGTGACACACTTCATTGAAATGTCTCAGCTTGGGTGTACAAGCATGGAAATCATAGCAATTTAGAAAAATAAGGCAGTGTAGACAAAATCATCAGGTTTTTATGTGGATTTTATTCTATTCCTATTAAAGCAGAAGTGAAGTTGTGGTGGGAAAGGTTATTCCACTTTTATGCAAAATAAAACTCTCTTTGAAGCCAATGAATTAAAAATTACCGATGCAGTCTCTGTTTAGGTTTGAGATTTGAGTCTATGCACAAAATTGTTTATTTAATGAAATTACTATGCAGGATATTTAAGGTCATTTTTTAAAAATTGAGATTGATTTCAAGACATATCTTCACTAAACAGTCAATCAAAGTATGAAAGATACATCAAAGTTATGATGCTGATATTATAAGCAAGCATGAGACAGGATTTTTCTTCTTGTCTACTACAAACCTTAGGTAAGGGGGAACAAAAGTGTGGTTCACAAACTGGAGTTTCTTCTTTTACAAAATTCTTGTATTTGGAAACTCATAAAAGGATTTAGCATATGTGAAGCAGATTTCTATATAATACTTTTAAAAAAAGATGTGAAGAACAATTCTATCCTAGCTCTTTGAAAGATTTTTTTTTTGCACCTAGCGTATTGAACCAAAGTAGAAAGTAAAGTGGAAAAGTGAATAGAGAATTATGTTTAATTAAATTTTAACAAAAGATGAAAAAGAGAACTAATGTGAAGACAAAAGACTGAAACAGAATAATAGATAAAGTGGGCTAGGATAATCAGGTAATAGATTAAAATGTTTTAACGCAATTTCATATTCAAAAGGTTCCATTCAAATCAGTTTCTTAAACTACTTGACAAGGGAACATACATTGGCCAATAGGATATTCACATTGTACAATAAAGGTAAGTCATCTTATTAATAACTTAGATTTTTAATACTGTGAATTTAAAATTTTCAAATACTTGCATGTTAATTACGTCAGAGGATAACTGTAGATCTTTGATCTATATTACAGTACACATGAAAGACCTGTGCTTGCTGAAAAGAACGTCCTTTTTTTAGTACAGAGGAGAACATCTTTGTAACATATAATTCCAATAATCCAACTTTTAATTTTGTTCATAAAAATCAAAACACTAATATATCTTGATTATGACAATGGTTCAATTTAGGTTAGCTGAATAGTTAATTAGAACAGTGTTTTACAGATTAAAGAAGGTATTTATATTGATGCCTATAAAAGTTATGTACTTATGAGAATTTAAGGTAGCCACTAGTACTGATACAAGTAATAGTGTTCACCTAAATCAGGATATAATCCAGCATATTCCAATGTTCAGCGTTTATAGCATCATACAGAGATCTGTAATTATACTGATATTGTTTTGCCTTTGTTGCTGTTTTGAAGTATCAAGTCATATACCATTGTTTCCTGCAGGACAATGTCACACATTTCAAATATGGTATTTTCCCTGAAGCTGATCATCATCTCCTTTTGTTTTCTGAAGATTCTTTCTAGGAACTCACAATCCTGTCTTTGAAGCATGAATTTCTTTAGGAATTTTGTTTGTGAAAGAATAACACTGTTAAACATTCGTGGTTTTTACATTCACCTTTTGCTATCTACTGGTTTACAACTGCTTTAACACTATTGTAGAGCTTAAAGGCTTCAAATGAAATCAGAACTTTATTATCACTATATATACACAGAGGGAGAGAGAGCCCTAGGTGACGAGCATTTCTTGATTAAGACAAAGGCTATAAAAAGCTTTTCCATGTAATAAGGGAAAAAGTCACCCACCTTTAAAATAAAACTCTGATTTCAGCCAAGAACTGAACCTAATTTTTTGTCCATTACCTGAACACAGGTACAGAAAGATGTTACATCTTAGATTAGACTAAATTTAAATTATTTTTATTTGCACAATATAAGATCAAGCAAAGGACTAACTAAAGAGGTCTTCAAGAAATCCAAGAGTTGAATAAAGTAATGTTTGTAGTTTAAAATAAAAACTGCTGTTTTCTGAGTCATTCCTCTATTAGGCACCTAACATGTTGTTAGTTAATAATTTTGGGGAAATAACATAATTTGAATGAGATGAAGAAATGAAGTAAAGTTGTTTTACCTCTTAAACCATCAACAGTCTAAAATAAAGGTTTTAATAATTTTTTGTATGTTTCTTGATATTGACCTGAGTTTGAGAAGTGCAGACTATCCACATTTCAATGAAAGTATACTGCTCTGCAGTGATTTTGAGGTGGAATAAAAGTTTTAACGAGTTAACACAAAAGAAAATTCTCATAAACTTAAAAGTACAATGAGTTAAAGAATAACTCCCAGGGGATTTGTTTAGTTTTCTAATTAATTTAAAGCAATCGGGACTACAAAATATATATAATGAATATCCAATAACCAATATTTGTATTAAACAAGTTTAGTCTTGCTAGTCATTGCTGTAACATTTTTCTTTTTTTTAATAAAGCAGATGCAATTTTCACTTTTTCTTGTACCTGTTAATATTTTTAATACTCGTCAGAACTTTGAATTTAGGATTTTGTGATTAATTTTCCTAACAGCATTATCTGAGGTAGATTTTCAAGACTTTTCAGAAAGAGCAACAATCAAACGTAGAATATTAAACATAATGTACTAGTTCACCCATTGCAGTAGCAGAAGTTAGTAAAGACCTATCTTTTATACAGTGAAGTCTTCCTGACCTCATCTCTAAAGTTGGTATTTAAATACTTGCAAAATTCATAAGGAATTCAGGACTTCACTGATCTTAGTGATAAAATTGAGGTTTCTGTTATAATTCTGTTGTGGTTTGAGTTGATTGGGGTAACTCTGGCTCTGCCTTAATTTAAAGAAAACGCATTTTCTGAAAAACTGACTGCATGCTTTTCAGACAGTTTCTCTCTAGCAGTGATAACACGGAACACTAGTATGCAGAGAGACCAATATTTATACTTATTCCTCTGGTAACCAAAGCAATCCTTGAGCTGGTGAAAAACGGCCACACCTGTAGGGTGGGCCAGACAGAACAAGTGACCCTAAACTGACCCACGAGAGTATTTCATCCAACATATGTCATACTCAGTATAAAATTGAGAGATCACAAGGGTCTCGCTCTCTTCTTCCATGGCTGACATCAGTGAAGACCATGTTTGTCTGATTGTTCCTGACCTGGGATCTGTGTGTCCCTGAATCCATTCCTGAGTTGAACAACCCCCTAGCTGTGGACCCATTTGCCTGCTTATAACAAACTCAAATAAATGCACAAGTTTAAACAGAGATATAAAGGAAACTTAATGGAAAATAAAACTTGAAAGCATAACACCATAAAAAAACCACTGACAATAAATGGAAATATTTGAAAGTAAATGTCACATTTCCAATGAGGTTCTTGTGTTCTTGTCATTCAAATAATATCACAAAGGTCACCTTATTGAAATTTTATACCTGAAGAATTTATATGCATTTTTTCTTGCTAGATTTTAGAAATGTCTTTCCAGTCACAAAAATCAAGCTTCTTAAGGTCCCATGCTACCTAGGCAGTACAACAAATCAAACTAATTGGAAATATGTTTTGTACCTATTGTAAAATAAAATAAATATACAATAAATATTTGGAGTTGATATCAAATTCAAGTCTTTTGAATGAATGTATTAAAAGAGATCAGTACTTACTGACAGAAGAAATTATTACAACACATGCATTCTCCTTCTAAAAAGACATATATCAGTAAATAAGACACTATAGAGATGGTGCTTAAACTGAAGTCTGAAAATCCAGACTTGTGGGGAGGGGGGCATGATCTTACTTCTGTTCCCTTTTCAGGGTAAGGGTCATTGTCCTTACCTCTGCTTGGTTGCCTTTAACTGTGCAGCAAAATAGAGGAAACAGTAAAGACAGTAAAATGCTCTTAGTGATAAAAATAGGGCTAACATATTTTCTAGAGATGCAGTTCAGAACAAAACTAAACAGCAAAGCTAAAATATTTTGAAGAAGGTCCTAGTTTGATGAACAGGGTCTTTCACTTTGAGAGGAAAAATCAGGTAAACACAACAATACTCATTCTAGGTTCAACAGAAAAGTAAACACATTCCTTTCCAGAGGAAGTCTCCTACTCAGAATGTTTCGTGCCTGTCATAACACAGTTTCATATATCTTTCAGGATCCTCTGGTGCTTGCATAGCAATAGTCACACATCTCTCCAAGTAGTTTTCAGTAGGGAGGAAGATAGTTCCCTGAAAGTCAAGAAAGAGCAAATCATCTCTGAGCTCCAGATCTGAAGTTTCTACTTTCTGTTATGTAATGATACCCTAGTATGACAGTATTATTATTTATTATTTTTTTATTTCAAAATGGAGTTTCATTCTCTCTATCTCTAGCTTCATGAGTTTCCAAAGGATACTATTTTCACCAGTCTTAGGGAGAAGTATAGTCTGTCTTCCTTCATACTTGTTTGTAGCATCTACTTGACAAGAAGAAAAGGGTTGAAATTCTTTCTGCATAGCTATGTTTCTTTGATTCATGAGATGTTTTTACATTACTGCTGGAGTGAGCAAAGACTTTCTAACCCAAATGCTTAAATATGTAGGAATAAAGAAGGGATAAAGTTTTAATGAAAGGATGTGAATCCCGAAGTTTGTGGTTTTATTGTTATCAGAAAGTATACCGCAGTGTTCAATCATAGAGATTAGACATGGCTGTATCAACATAAAGGCAAATCAAGTGCACATGTAGCTACAGATATTATATAGGTATAAAAATATAGATTATGAAATCTTGGAAAGGTGAGGAAGAAATTATCCGGACAGAAGCTAAAAAATATCTAGAGGTTTATAACTGAGATCAGCCTTGATCAATTTCTGAAAAAGAAACTTATAAAAAAGATACATCAACTCCTAGTGAGTCAGAAGTGTTAGATGGAATTTTTCCTAAAACTGATGGTGTCTGGTAGAAGTGTTTCCGTAGATTACTGGTAGTGGTATTGTTTTTCTCGTGCACTGCAGGGAATCATATCTAGTTTTATGGAGCAGAAAGGAACTGTTTAACATGTACTGCAGATTCTCCACTGGTATTGATGAGCTTGCTAAGCTGGAAACATAATAAATTATTCCCTTTGGAACTAACTAAAACATTTTCCTCTTCCCTGGTCCTTTTAATTCTTCTCTTCTTGTTCCCTTTTCCCCTTCAGACTTCTGGTTTACCTCTGTGAGAAGTGACTGAAATAATCCATTAACAGTTATTGCAGATGAGATTGTAATATCACGCAAAAAAAAAAAACTTTATACAAAAATGTAGGAATCTGATATTAATTGTTCCTATATAAGCAAAATTTAGTACTTCTGGTGGAGTAGAGATGTGCTGCCTCAGAAAATTAGGAAGCAAAAGCCATAATGCATTGCTGCGTGCTCTTTGGTAACACCCTCCTAGCTTCTCTCCATTGATCCACTACGGCAAATTATCATAAATTATCATCATTATCATTTGACAGAGCAGTGGAACAGGCTGCCCAGAGAGGCTGCAGAACCTCCTTTGCTGGAAACACTTGAATTCTACCTGGACATGTTCCTGTGCAACCTGCTCTTAGGTGAATCTGCTTTAACTGAGGGGTTGGACCAGATGGTGTCCAGAGTTCCCTTCCAAACCCAAGCACTCTGTTATTCTGCAGTTCTGTGATAATTATCATAATAATACTATAATCCTATCATTAATTTTTACCTAGTTCTTATCCAAATGAAGGAGCATATGTGCAGCCCTAAACATTGGATAAAGTCCTATAATATAAAAAACACAGAAATAAACTGGGAAAAACTATCTTAGCTCTTGAAAGGGAGTAAATTTTACTGTAATTGACCCCTATAGCTAAATGACATAGCAGCAATGAATAGAAGGTATCAGACATAATGGAGCTGTTCACTGGTAAGCTGTATATTAATAGCCCCCTTGAATAATCACATTAAGTAGTACACTGTGAAATCCATTCTAACGTGCAATGCCTACAACTTGGGTTAATTTCTGAACTGAAAGCCACTGAGGGAGAAAACACAAACTGTCATATACATCTTCAGAGCAGAAAAGAGTATGAGTTCCTTCATTCACTTAGTTTTTAATATAGTTCCATGTTTTATTTAAAAAAAGGAGGTGAGGGGGAGGAAGGAAGGTAAAAAGTAATCTACCACAAGAGCATTTCTGAAATTCAGTGATAAATCATTCGAAGCTTCAAATAATCTTCATGTTATAAAGAAGCCTAACAGAAGCATCTTACAATTTTCTCTTTTTTAATTTTACATCTTCCTATTACAGATCAACTGCAAGACCAACAAAAAAAAATCAAAACAAAGTGGAAAATTGAAAATTATCACCCTGGGTGAAGCTAACTAGTAATTTCTTCCTTTGCAGGCTTTATATAACCAGCCTAGGAAATAAAATACAATGTCAAAATGTGCAGCAATATAGAAACAGACAAGAAGTCTGTTGCCCTGACAAAATACCTTATTGCCTAATTTATAAGGAAATACATTTACAGCTGAGGAAATGCAACCATAAATATCCAAGGTAATAGTATCCTTTGGTCTTCTGCTGTGGCAAAGATCAATTTCAGAAAAGCAAGCATTCCATTAAATTGATAGCTGTGTTTTGCTTTACAAAATCTGATTAGAAAAAGAAGCAGAACTAAAACGGTTGTTGCCCATCCTTTGACATATTGCTTTTATATAGCTCCTGAAAAAATGTTTCAGTTTCTGGATGAAAAACAAATGCTGATAAATCTGACTTTGTCCACAGTGAAATTTTCCAAAGAGACAGAAACAGACACATCACTGAGACAAAGAGTGGCTCTGTTCCCAATGGTAGAAGATAGACATCAATGTGCCCCTGACAGCCTGTGGTGTGGAGAAGACATGGCTGAGAAGTCTCTGTTTTGGAATACTTTGGATTTTGTTAAAGCTCCACTACATGTAGCAGTACACATCTCTCAGTTTTCAGCGTCTGCTGAATGCTTCTGATGTGAGAACATCAGATGTAAGGATCATCTCCGGAGTTCTCTGAAAATGGCAGCACAAAAAGGTTGGGAAAAGGGAGGCTGCCTCACTGTTACTGTGGAAAAAACCCCACCTTTGTCTCCAGATAGCTACTACCTGGTTGTCATGGCTGCACAAAAATGATGACCCAATCTTCTTCTTGTATTGAAGAGGATGAATGCATGTAAAATTTGACAGAATGACAGGTGATGGATTTATTAATTACCACAAGGGTTTCTTCCTCTTTATTTCCATTTCCAGCATCATCATGATCACTCAAGAATGCTATCTAGGGAGGCTATCAGCTCTTCAAAATAACTAGCTTCCATTACTTTTCTGTGCACCAGACTCAAATAAAGTCTCACTATTGTGGTAATGCACATCATTTAAATCATCTGTCTCAGATTCTGAACATACTAATCATATACTAACTAACTCTGTGAAGCAGATAAAAAGCTGAATGTATATTCTGTAGTGCTTAATAATTGAATAAAAAAAGAATTATTATAAAGAATTCCATACAGAAATTTCTTTCCTATAAAAAACTTCACTTTTAAGCAGTCAATAGAATAGTTTGGATATACTTGACTGTGCAGACTTATATTAAGGATGGGGAGAGACAGGGCACGGTTAGTTCCAAGAGCTATGAAGTCTATGCAAAACACATAGTAGATTTTTATGTATCTTGGCAGGAGATATGAAATTCATATCTAATAGAGCTGTCTTGTTCTGTCTGGCACAGGCACCTATGTAGTCTGCAGAGCTTCAGGGAGACTCTTTCTAAGGAATAACATAGATTAATACTTCACAGCACTTCTATCATCTTTCTTACGAAGCACTTGCGTCTGGTTCACACAGATAGGCAGCTTGTTCAATGGGAAAAAAGCTTGCGCAGAGAAATTACCAACCTATCTTCAGCTCTGCGTCATCCTGTCATTCATACAGTCAAGATTTCTCATCGCTCACTTTTGTGGTACAAAGAAGAGTGACAGACTGTCTGGCAATCCTACTTGCTGTGTATTTACCATTTCCTGATTACAAAGCTGATATCACAAGAAGATTCAGTATAAAACCCACTTGCGACCTTTACGCTCTCTCCGTACAAAGACAGCTTGTCAAAACAAGAGAGAAAAGCCTGAAGTCTTTGGTGCCAAGGAAACCAAACAATTAACAGATGTACTTTTTCTTAATTCAGCTAGAACTGCACTTGAGCAGCCTTTTAGCAGAAAACTGTTAAAAACCTTCCTGCAATTTAAGTAATGGTGGGGTGGAGAGGATGGAAAATATAAAAAAGAAGAGTTATTTGGGAAGCATAGAGCGGTGGTCAGAAGAAGCAGGGCAAATGACTCAGGAAAGTAAGTAGGCTCTCGGAAAATTTCAGGGCTAGAAAGACAAATCTGGGATTTTACATAACAGCAACATTTGTTATGATTCAAGAGTGTATAGAAAAGGCAGAGACACAGGGGAAGATGGTCGGGACTGTAAACAGCCTTTTCTGCAATGTGTTTTTCAGCAAAGATCACTATCTTTTCCTTTGGCACAGTACAGTATTTTCAAGCTCCTGTTCCACAGACCTGAAATAACAAGCACTGGACAGCTTCTTCCCACTGACACATCTCAGCTCAGGACTCGCTGACAGCAGCATCTGAAACTACCTCTTTGAAGTAAATTAAATGGAGTGCTTTCTGCTTTATTTGTCATCTCTACTAATGCTCCATGTTTCCTGAAGAAGAATAAAACCTGACACAGGACCCCCCTAAAGCTTCTGACTGCTTCTTGAACTTTATTGACGTCTGCACTACTGTGGCTCATATTGAGATTTGCGCTTTTCTTAGTGTTTTAGAGAATAAGAGAGCAATGCATCCCTGTCTAACTGTCCCTGTTTCTAGTAATCTGTAATTTTGGGGTCTTCAGAGGGCCAAAGACCAAAATGAAGACACTGGCTTTGCTGCAGTCAGTCAAATACACCAAAGAAAGCATAATTTCGTATCACAAAATACATGGAAATCACATCAATCACATTCAAATCCCTGAGCTGAAAACAGGAGTAGGATGCAAAGTTACCAGAAGGAATTGCGACAAACCTGTCCTGATTATTTTATTATTTATTAAGCATTCACTTTTGGCCACCGTCAAGAATGGGATGCTAGGTTAAGTGGCCTTTTGGTCTCACCAAGAATAATCAGTGTTCCAACCTCACCTTAGCTGCTGGTGCTGCTGAGGCATATGTTTGCTAGAACACTCACAGAGACAAATACCTTTCCAAAATCAGTACATTTTCATTGATCAATATATTCCCAAGAAAATATTTCATCTGTTATAAGAATTGCTCTGGCTAGTTAAAAAGCTTATGGAAGGTCATGTAGCCTCAAGACGTTTTTTAAGTTTCTCCAGAGCTCCCGCAGCTACTATTAATTCAGGCTGCTTTCCACAGTGTACCACAGGGAAAATTTTACAATCAAGAATTAATTAAATGCTATTTTTAAAAATCTCAGATTGTTAACAGACAAACTTGATCATTGCCCAGATCTCCTTTGCTTTATTTAATCACTAGCCAAAATTCAAGTAGTTGCACTTATAAAAGGAAGATTATTCTTTAGCTGTGAAATACGAAAGAACTGACAGCATATATCTTTCTTCCTTGTATTTTCTAGGTTTTAATTATCATGGATGTCAGGCAAGTTGGTAATCTTAATACCTTCTCTTCCCTCTTTGCTATCATAATGGCAACATGAATGTTCATGGACAAGACCTGCTTCAAATCCATCTTATAAACCTATTCCACAGAAAGGAAAGAGACTGACAGATTCAAATTAAGCTCTGCACAATAGTACCTCTTTATTGTTATTCAGATACTTCAAATCTTTAAATCTATTTGCATGATCAAATTAATAGGCAGTACATACTACCACAGAAATATCTTTCCTATTTGCAGGAAGCACTGGATTTGGAAACAACTATTACTAGATCTTCACTCTTCTGTTTAGCCCTACAGAAATAATGGAAACATCTATCACTACTAGAGAGTCCAGTGCCCACTGTGTTAACAATAAAAAGCAGTGTTTCATATCTGTAATAAACAATAAAGGATTATTTTAGATTCCAAACTTAACTAAAACAATTACATGCCTACATAGCACAGTATAATATTCACCTTTGGCCAAGCCATATAAACAGCCCATATGGCTATGCTGCCTTGATTTTGTAGGACTATCTATCTCATTTGAAACTCATTCTGAAGTGATTCCAGAACTTTGCAATATATAGGGTAGACATGTGCTAGCTATATTTCAATATAGCTCTGTCACTACGCAACCATCTATTTAAATATGCACTTAATTGCTAACAAATGCTTTGTAACCAGAAAATTCCTGTCAATAAATGTACAGGATTAAATTTCAGCTTTATTTTTTATTGCATTCCATAGCAGCAAGCTAAAACTGCTACTTTTAAATATATAATTACTACGGGAACTAGACAAGGTTATGTTATCCTTTTCACTGTCTGATCAAGAAATGCAGTTCCAAGTTAATGACTTCTTATTGTCTCCTACTAGTGAAACAGCAATGACATTTCTATTTTTCACAGCCAAGCTTAATTATAAGTACATCTGCCAAGATCTCAAAATACACTGAAGGTCTCTTTTGCTGCATGTGTGACTTTTCTTAGTTCCTCCTTCCCATTCTGTCTCTCCCCAAGTGACATTTAAAGATTCACTTTCCTCCCGCCAGATCTTTGTTGGAAAAGCAATCAAGTTGTCTTCCAGGCTCAGACGCATGTTTTTTCTACTAGCTGTTAATTTTAAAGATGCTGTGCTTTACAATTGCTTTGACATTTACTCTAGGGATTTGTGCTCCCGAATACATTTATGTAATTTGTTTATCGTCATTGGTTTTTGGCCGAGGTTGATCATTACGAAGTATTTTTCTCAAGTGTTTGTTAACTGTGTTGAGTATCCCTGTGCTTCTTGCACTACTCTGCAACCACTATGGCACTTGAGTCATCCCTGAATGCTTAATAATCTTTAATATGTCTTCAATGAGTTTGAATAGATAGATAGACAGATAGATAGATAGACAGATAGATAAAAAAAAATATCGTCTACACCTGTATGTATAAAATACATCAAGAATATACACCTGCCTATTTATTTAGTATGTCTCTAGTATGTTTCAACATGCTTGCAGCATAATATAAACAAATTAAAATGAGAATTTAAAAGAAACAAAAAAATCAAACTACCCAAATATGATGTCAGCTGCAGGAAAATCTTTCAGGAACAAACATTCCAGTGTATGAGAAATAAAACCCTTCTGGATTATGCAAATAGAAAAGAGCATGAGAGAGAGACGGGGAAGGGAAAGAGACCATGAGCAAGTGCCTGAGTGAAAAAAGATTTCAAGTTTAAAGCTGCAGGCCAGAAGTAGGCAAAAAGGCACTGCACATCTTTTCTAGTAGAAGACAGGAAGACTCAAGATACTTACAACAGTGTGATGATATTAACCCATCTCATTTCTGAAAAATAGGAAAGCACAGTAATTTCAGAAACATCCAGCAATGGCACAACAATACCTTAGCTTCTGGCAACACAGGATGGAAAACAAATTAGGTACATAAAATACACACTTAGGGTTAGATTGACATATATGATTATTTAAATCTATAAAAAGCAAAACAATTTTAATAATGATTCTTTTGTGATCTTATATTTCTGCATGAAAATCCTTAAAAAGTACTGTGTTGAAACAGAAAGGTTTGGGTTGGAAGGGACTTTTAAACATCATCTAGTCCAATCCCCCTGTCACAGGCAGGCATATCTTTTAAGTACATTAAGTTGCTCAAAGACCTGCCCAACCTGTCCTTGAACACTTTTAGTCATGGGGCATGTGTAACTTCTTTGATCAACCTGTTCCAGTCTTTCACCATTCTCGTAAAAAATGTCTTCCTTATAGCTAATCTAAATCTATGCTGTTTCAGCTTAAAATCATTACCCCTTGTTCTGTCACTGCAGAAGCTGGTAAAAAGTTTTTCCTTGTCTTTCTTATAAGTACTTTAAGTGCTGAAAAGTCACAATACAGTCTCCCCAGAGCCATGTCTTCTCCAGGCTGAACCACTCCAACTGTCTTCATAGGAGAGGTATTCCAGCCCTCTGATCATTTTGTGGCCCTCCTTTGGACACTCTGACAGCTTCATTTGTTCCTAGTGCTGAGGGTCTCAGAGCCTGACACAGTACTCCAGCTGGAGTCACACCAGGGTCGAGTAGAGGGGCAGAATTACCTCCCTCATCCTGCTGGTCATGCTTCTTTTTACGCAGCTCAGGAGCCAATTTGCTTTCTGGGCTGCAAGCACAAATTACCAGCGGATGTCCTGGTGGTGTTTCTTTGGAAACAAAAACAAGTCAAGACATTAGATTTGGGTGAGGGTTTTTTTGTAATATGCTATGTAGCTGACAGCTGTGGAAGGCATCTGAAATTATGAGACAGCTTAGTGCATACATTGTACCTACTTTTTTGTTTTGTTTTATATGGATAGTGACAAGATATGAGTTGGATTTTGGAGTAACAGGAAATTATTTTAGTGAACTTTCCATGGCGAGTGAAAAGGTGGTTAAATGCTCCCAGTGCACTCCAAGATGAGACTTCGCAGAAGGCAAACTGTACTCTCACCAGGCACCAACCAGCTATCACCAAAGAGACTCTTTAAATACTCCAACCACAAAGTATACTTCTTCTCTGCACTTGTCCACATTTTCAGTATATTTTTGATGTTTCAGACTTGTCCCTTTGAAGGTAACAGTGATTCTGTATCATGTTTTTGTCCATGTTTGTCAAAGTCAGCGCTTCCACTAGTCAAATAATTCAATAGCTAGGTTACTTTGTTTTTCAAAGCACAAATAAACAACAGGCAGAAAGGAGAGGGAAAATGAGGTCTTTTCCAACAGAATAAGAAATAGTAAAGAAATACAACATCCTTGTTATCAGAAAACAGATCTGCATGAAGCATTTTTCATCAACTACAATTAACTTCAAATATCCATAGAAGCAACATACTAGTTATTGCATTTGTAGTACTTTTTATGCCAGTACTATTTTCTCATCTAATCTAGGAGTGAGATACGAGCATTCATAGTCTGTCAGAGTAACCTAAGAACCCAAAATATGGACTATGATCATTGATATACTGATGGTTTACCTTCAGTTAAGAAGAAAGATGTGTTAAACCCTTAACATCCTTCTGCAGACACAGATACATGAAAAACAAACTGAAGATGCCCTTGTTGAAAGCTAAGGAACCCTTGGTCTGAATACAGCAAAAGGCACTGAATTGCCTAGGTCTAAATTAATTGAAAATGGATGGAAACTGCTCTTTCTGTAGAACAGAGGACAGAGCACTGAGATAATAACCTAGAACTGCTTGTTTTGGGAGTTCAATGGGAATGAGATGAACTATTTTATTTTAGAGGTTTTAAGAGTTTGAAGATAGAAACAAAGCAGTCTCTTGGGATGAATAAGGAATAAATATGTTTTGTATCTATTTCAGACAACAAAGGTAAGAAAAAATAGTCACGAGCTAGGAAGATTCAGTGTTAATCTTTGCCCTTGCTAGTGGACATTTCTAAGACATCTCTGAAAACTAGTGAAAAGCTGTAATTTCACAACCACTTTACAATGACATAAATCAGGCACTGCTGCCAAAAGAAAATGTCTGTATTTCCTGCCTGCAAGAGCTCACTTTCTGTCTAGTATCACCGCATATTTCTACCGGTACAAGTCACATTCTGATAGCTATATGCTAAAGCTCGTGAAGAACCTTATTAAGGGTATGTCATTTTAAGGTGTCCATGAAATCCTCATCACAGTTTTGACTGATTGAGAGAGAACATGGCCAGCAAATACTAAAATAAAATCTGTGACAGGCTGTGAAAAATAAATCCTCTTGCTCTATCGCATATTACTTTATCATAAAAAAATTCGTATCTACAACTTTTTGGTGTCGTAAATCCATCTGTTCTTCTCTGAGAGGCTGATTTTTTATTCTTTTGTGCAATACACATATCTATGTATTCATTATCACACACTTTTTCTGTAATTGGCATCACTTGCCATTCTAGAAATGAAGAAAAGATCTGAGAAAGGCTTTTTCCAAAAAGGTTTTATTTTTATAGGAAGTATAAGATATTTCTTTGCTGTACATCCCCTTTTTACCTGGTAAAGACTATGTTTTTTCTCTCCTTGTTTCTCATTGTCATTGTTCAAACAAATAATCCCTAGAGAAGATTTATAAGAGGCATAAACTGGGGAGATACTACCAACATCATTGGTAACGGGTGGATTTATAGCAGCTCTGAGCCTATTTCATTACACTACATATATTGGAAGTAGAATGTGACATACAAAATGCTCCCATTTAAATTATTCTAAAACAATTAATTTGCTAAACAACAGCAGTTACTTTTACCTACAATCTGTCCGATATTCCAAGATCACTTGATCACAGCTGGCAGTGTCCTCATGCTTTGCGTCAGAGTGAGGACCGTTGGTATTTTCATAGAGATTCTTCAATTAGCAGAGAAAGGCAAAAAGGAGTCAAAAGTAGAAGGATAAACTAAAACTGTTTAAACTGGAAATGCACACATTACAAAGATGGAGGTGGATGGTATATCCTTTGATTTCTTTAGGCAAAGCTTGGTCTTTTCATTTAATTTTTCCGATCAGGGTTGGATGTCCTTTCACAAAGACTGATTTTACTCAAATAAAAAGTTATTTACTTCAGAAAAAGCATTCAAGGGTGCAATCCCAGTTTAAACCAGCAGCATACAGCTGCAACACCCTCACATCAGCTGGGAGCATAACTAAAACAATAACTGCAAATGTGCAAATTGTTTGTTCTTCTCCTATTCCTACCCTTTCCATGAGAAACCAATAGCTGAGGTGGATGAAATACTATGATTGACATCATAAAGGAGATCTGTCAAAAGGAAATTATAGTTCCCTTTGATCATAAAATACATTTTTCTATAACTAACATTAGCTTTTCTAACCATGACTAGTAACAGCTACTATATTTAATCAAAAGAGTATTGTTTGCTGTATCTAATATCAAATGCACAATTTAGTCATTATTAAAATATTGGTACTCTCCTTCTACCTATTAATAACAGTAGCTTCATATTATCAGTCTAGCAGTAAACAAAGCTGCTTATTTCTTTGCAACATCCTCTCACTCTTGCACAACAGAATAATAAAGAATGTTTGGTTCTAATGGTATCCTGGCAAGGAAAGTGGAAAAAGGAGTTCTGTCAAAACAAACACAATATCAACAGCTTGGGAACGAACAGCATACTTGGCTTTTTCAGCGAATACATTTAAAAATCTTCTTAGAATTTACTATTATTTATTTTTAAAATTAGTTCTGTAGTAGTCCCTTCCCTTCCCTTCCCTTCCCTTCCCTTCCCTTCCCTTCCCTTCCCTTCCCTTCCCTTCCCTTCCCTTCCCTTCCCTTCCCTTCCCTTCCCTTCCCTTCCCTTCCCTTCCCTTCCCTTCCCTTCCCTTCCCTTCCCTTCCCTTCCCTTCCCTTCCCTTCCCTTCCCTTCCCTTCCCTTCCCTTCCCTTCCCCTTTTGCTTGCTTTTCTTGTTTGTTTGCTTTTCTTGTTTGAAGAGGCAACATTCCTGTTTTATATCTCCTATTATGGCACTCCCTGGTTGCTTGACTGTTATCATTTCTCTCTGGGCACCATTCAATCACTCAGCAACATAAGTCTGATCTGGGTTGTGTGTGAACTGTGTATCTGTTGAAATGCTAGAGTATACAATATAGAATTTATGTTAGCTTGCACATTTATGTGTGTTTTACATAGTTTGCAGAATTTTATCCTGCACAAAGCTTTCCAGTAATGAGTTAACTGTTAAATTTTTCTGAAGAAGGACCAAAAAATGCATTTATATCACAGCAGCGCTTTGTAACATGAGGCTGTGGACTTTCAGATCTTGGACTATAAGCCTACCTACCAGATTTTGTCATCAGATCCCACAGCTACCTCATCAGATGACCTTGTTTATATCTATTTTATGCTTACAATAACATGCAATATTGCAAATGCCGCATTCCAGTTGCAACCAAAATTCATGAGATAGAATGTACATGAAAAGAAATAGAAATTCAAAACAGTGCTTTTATAAAATCAGAGCTGAAATCGTGTTTCATGTGATGTGTAAACCAATATTGCAGAAAATATAACACATCATGGAACCCAAATTATTAATATTATCTGCACCATAGTAGAAAAAATAGATGCAGAGCAATCTATTGGCTTTTTAGAGCTCTAGTGCTATTAATAATTTTACTATTTCTCTCTTCTATTGATAACAGATGAATAATCCATAATCCTCTCGTATTAACCTTATTTAACTTTTATTAATTCCTATGCTCATGCTAGGAAGCAAACAAAAGTATTGCAAAGATGATCATGCAAATACTTTCCTTAGAAAAGCACAATATAGCACACTTAATTTGTCTATTATATGCTGCAGTTGTGAAAATACAATCTTGTCATATATTCAACTCCATAAAATTATTTCTCAGCTTCTAATAGACAAAAAATATTAGGAAATTTCATACAAAATAAATATATATAATATTTAACTGTCTGGATTTGTCAGACTTACGTGCTCTTTTACCATTGTACAGGGTTTATATGACAGTCCTCTGAAGTTATCCCGTTAACTCCATATCATCAGTACAAGCTAATTGCTGGCTCCATCTTATGGCTAAAGTATTGATGAATTTGTAAATTAAAAAGTCAATTATTTATCCCAAGGTCCTAAAAGCATCTACAGCCCTGCCTGTTTCTGCCCGCCACCCGTGACTCCCCCCACTTGCCCAGGGCCCAGCACCCCATCTCAGCCCCCTTGGGGCTATCAGCCCCCGCCCCAGTGATGCTGCAGCAGGGCCAGTCTCCAGCTCCCTATTAGCCCTGCTCTGCCTGGCCATCAGCCGCTCAGCCAGGGCCACTCGCAGGCCCACGATGCAATCTCAGCCCATCATAATTCCCATGGCCTTGTCTGGCCATGGCTGCCTGCTAAAGCTGCTGCAGTTGCCCACCCCAAGTGCACTGGAGGAGTCTGTGTCCAGCAGGCGACATAAAGCAGATTTCCCTAAGGCCTCCCACACTGATTTGCTGTTATGAAGAGAATCTCAGCTGAGGACCTTGAAGGTGAAGCACTTTCCTCCATGGGAGGAAGATAGTGCCCTTGCACAAGTCCCAGGGCATGGCTTCAGTGGTGGCCTGGCAGGAGGGAAATATCTTCTGCTGCAATCCTCTATATCTGACTTTGTCCAGCATAACAGATGAGGCAAACTCACAAATGAAGAACAAACCCTCCATACTAACACAGACACATCTAGAGTGAAGCGGGCACTCAAACACATCAAGGAGGATCTGCAAGGAATAGCTGCTCTCTACCATTCCCACCAGCCACAAAGGCAATCTCAGCCTTAATGCTGGTTTTCATGTCTTTACTCACTGATTCATTTCAGAAGATGTCTTAGTCTTGAGTAAAAATCTACCCCGGATTGAACCAAATGGAGAAGCTCAAACCTATCCAGACCAAGATCTGGTAGAAGGAGTATGAGCAGAAATTTCTACTGAATTCTTTAAGGTTGTGATTTTGTCCTGTTAATTAAAATTATGGGTTCACTGATACTCACATGATGAATGCTTCATATCAGCTGTTTGTGGCATTAGCATAACACATTGCAAAACTTTGTCTTAGAGACCTTTTCTAGACATTTCTGTGCGATTTCCTCTCCAGCCAACAAAAATATTTAAGTATTTGTTATCCTAACATGGCCCTCTCATCTTTTAGGTTGCTAGTGAGAGAGCTAGCAGGTCTCTCGTGTCATCCACCTAGAGGAAAAGGTCCAATTTAAATGAAAAGCTGAACAAAAAGACATTTGAAATACATTCAACCCCAGTATTTTTTTAGTACTGCTGTAATATTTATTGTCCTTGGTTATCAGTTTATCATTCTAACTTTCTTCTCTGATTTTAAAACTACTATAATTAGGATCATAGGAACATTTGAATGCCCATATTTGCCAAAAGAAAGGAGGATTGGATTAAGATTAAATACACAATATTTGGGGAAAAAAATATGTGTCAATTAGATTTAAGAAAGAAAAGGTCTGTTTAATTTAGCTGTTCAAGGGTTTCACACGAAATCTCAGGAAATACACTTTTGGGTCACAGAATTTTAAAAAACCATGGACATTTTTTCCACACAGAACTGACATTTTCACCACAGAGATACTTGATTCTTTAAACTTTCTCCTTTGTACAATTACCTAAAAAATCCAGAGCTGAGGATGCAGATATTAATTTGAACAGGTCTCATATAAACACATGACTGGAGGAACACGGATTTCCTACCATCTACTTACTGAAGGGAGGAAGAGAACTTCAATGATTGAAATAGGAATCCTCTGGATCGTGGAGGATCTACCTTATCAAAACTAACTTATGTAGATAGATGAAATGGCCAGCATACTCCTCTAAGCCATTATTTCAAGCTTCAGCTGAATATGGAATATTCTGAATACTACCTAGCTACCCAACTCTCAGCGCGGACATTGAGCCAGTAAATCTCTCAGCCAAAATTCCTTGGAGTAATGGCTCAAAGAAACGTAATGACTTTCAAAAAGAGTAAGCTTGAGTTGTTGTCCATGAGGCCAAATTTGTCAATATATAGGCCACTAATTAGGGGTAACAGCCCTAATGAAGCCAGAGGTTCTTTGTATGCAGCAAATGAAAATGGGCTGCTAGACTTGGTGGGAAAACAGAAAAGGAGTGAGAAAATCTCAGGCATATAGTTTTTCCAGAGTGTAGGGGTCAGGAAGGGAAGAAGCAGTGTTGAGAAGAGGGGAAATAGGAAAAAAACCAGAACAATAAATCTTTTTTTTGCCTAGTTTGATTACTAGAAGCAATACGTTCTAGTAAATCATGGCTATTCAACCCTCCCATTTATAGCACAAGTAAATCATCATCTGCATTTCTTCTAAGCTACCACAAAAGTCTCCACTGCACTTTGTTTCTCTGAGGAAGAGATTAATTTTCCACCTTTATAGATTGTTTGACATTTATGTGCATTTGCCTCTTAACTCACAACCCTCACATAAGAACTATGTATTTTTTAAAAAATCAAACATGGCATATTGAAACAACCTGTATAGTTAGTGAGACAACTCTGTGAAATTAACATATTTTTCCCTATCACACATTTAAATAAATATCAGAAATGTGACCTCTGTCCTCATTCTTATCTTATTTTGAGTTTTCTTTTTAGCACTTATCAAAATATTTACTTCCAAAACCTATTTTTAGTCATGCTCTCTGTCACTTAGCTGCTGAGCTCATAAAAGTAAACAGTTAGCCTAGCAAACCAATAAATAACTTTGCATCTGCTGAAAACATAACATGAGTTGCTGAAGTATGAAATGACATTTGTACTGCTAATCCTTTCTATTCTTTCTTACCACAACTTGCTTAGCTTTGCTGACACTTATTTAGGAAGAATTTGGGAGAATGTGTTTTTCCTTTAAAAAGACAGCATTATCGACTGTGGAAACCTGCTTCTGGGTTTCAGGAGCACTACTCAAATAAAAATAAAATGTGTTAAGCAGACTGTTTATTATATGTTAAGAGATAAACTCGTAAAAAAAAAAAGCATTCAAGCACCTAAAAATTTTCAATCCATGACAAAAAAAATGGGAGGAAGTACTGGCCTGCAATAGGTAACTGTGAGAGATGTCCCCCACAGCTGTTCCTTGGTACATGAGATTGCCCAGGACTTCAATAACAGTCTGTACTGCCAGAGATCTGCCTCTGGAAGCCTAGGAAAAAGATAATGAGACACTCCTCATGGGTCTTTAGAGGACAGCAACACCACGTCTCAGTTAAAACAAGTAAGGGATGATGTCAGGGGACACTTCATGTCCAAGGACATCCAGGTCCTGGTCCAGTGGTCCTGGTTGATTGTATTAGTGACACTAGCATTTTCTTGTCATTTTTTTCCAGTATGAAACATAGAATGGTTTGGTTGGAAGAGACCTTTAAAAATCATATAGGCCCCTGCAATGAACAGGGACATCTTCAACATGATCAGGTTGCTCAGAGCCCTATCCAACCCAACCTTGAATGTTTCCAGGAATGGGGCATCTCCAGCTACAGAGAACATCATCTTTAACATCAGTGAAAGCAGATTTTGACAAACAATAAGCGGTGAAGAAACAAAATAATAATGAAAGAAGAAACTCTGAAGAAAGTTATACAAATCAAGCTTTCAGAATGCAGCACGTACCTGCTTTCAGTGATTTAACCAAAGCATTCTTGCAACTGCAGTCACAGAGCTCTTAGAGGCAAAACTTTGTAACACAATTAACTTCACTAAAAACCTCATTAGAAGCAGCAAGCATTAAGCATGACCAAGTACAGTAAACAGACACACAGAGCTACATGATGTTTTAGACACCTGCTCTAGCCTGCCTGTTCCTGGTTTAATGGAACAGAATATCTCAGAGCTCCTAATATGAGGGTAATGCTTGCAAAATGAGATGTTCTGGTGACATCTGTTTGACGTCTCTGTGGAAACTCCATTTGACTTAGGCTGGTCACTAACACTTAGATAAACCAATAGTTCCTCTTGCTTACACAGTGCTAGAGCTGGTTCAGTAGGATTTAGGGATATATGCAAACAAATGTGGCTGATTTATTACTAATACTACATGTAAAAGGATACTTCTAATACAATGTAATTACATAAAACGTTCAGTAGAAGTGTGATTTGGACTTTTTAAATAAAAATTAATTATACAAGGAAAGAAAAGTAACCTGAAAGTACAAGGTAAAATCTGAAACCTTACTATTATAAAATATAGAAGGAGAGAGTGTCCTCCGCTTTCTGCAACTAGATCAAAAGTCTGATTAATATGTGTTGATCACCACTCTAAATGACTTCCTTAACTGAATAACCAAGGTAACACGCAAGGGGCATCTTTTTTTGAACAATCACTTTACCTATTTTTTAGAATTCCCTGCACTATATACTGTATGTATTAAACAATGTCATGGAACATTTATGCATCATCTAGATCTTTCTAGATGTATCATTATTCCACAGATACATGGCCTATAACAAATGAGATCATCCTTTTCCATTTTCTTAGCAATAGGAAGTCAAAGGAGTTTCAGGAATTAATTTAAGCGCTCAATTTTGTGTTGTTCAAGACATAGCAAATGGGGTCAAGTCTCATGCTGATAGACATTGCAGCTTTCCTGATATAATGGTCAGATTTCATTACATCAAAAGTATATCAGGAGATTTTCCTCTTCCTTAGACCATTCTTTATTTTCTCTCTTCAGATGTACGCTGCCCTGTAACGTGGAGGGAAATTGCAGTAGCAGCAACTTGAACACAATTTTTCAGTGGGAGAGGGAGTCAGATACGATTTCCACTGAAATAACTGAGAATAAGTAACAGATCATAGCAGAACTATGGCTAGTAGGGAAGTTTACAGACCTGATAAATCATAGAATCTTCATCATATAGTGATCGATCCCAAAAAATTGCATGCTGGTGAACTTTTCAGCTGCCCAGAGATAGCTGGCATTGCCAGTATCCAAGATATTTCTTTCAATACCTTTTACTGTTACATATTCATGCTTTTAACTTTGGCTTTCCTTCAGTAAAGTCCCAGAGGATTCATTTAACAATAACTTTGATTTTTCTCGGGAGGTGTACATTAAAAATCACAATACAACTAGAATGGTAATAGAATAGAACAGAATATGGTTGACAGGAACAGTTGTCGTTGTTTCTTCTAATGAAAACAAGGGATGTATTTGATTTAATCATCAATATAAATACGCAGCAGTAATAGATTAGTTTCACCTTTATTCACACTATCCTAATTTACCCTCTTGCCTCTTAATGATGTGTAACACAGTTCTTGGCTTTAGAAATATAGTCTTAAAAATGATCTCACTCTTCTTTCTCTCATATGTGCAATGCTGGTTAGAAGACTAAAAGTAATATAGTAGTAGTGTATTTTTCAGTAATAGTGGGGTTTTTTTAACAGATTAAAAAAGCAGGACATAAACAGGCATTTGGTTCTATGAACTTTAATTTCATTAATACACATTTTTTTAGAAATCTGAGTCACCAAACAAATAATGTTCCGTTTGTAACTTTTTACTTAGGCAGAATTAAATACAACAAATATCACTCATACATAAGGATTACAAATACAAGTTTTAAGTCAAATTTTTAAGCCAAATAGTGTGCAAGGCATAATTCCTCCTATAATCATTTCCTTTTTATGAGCCATGAAGCAGTCGTTTTATTGCCATGTTCTTCTACACCGAAGGAAGCGATTTCACTTAAAATCACACAAAAATCAGTATATCACAATGAGAAGTGGGAAAAGTCTCAGAACAGTATTTTTAAGATTGAGTAAGCACTGTAAGAATCAGATTAGGAATAGCAAAGCCCATTTACTTCCATTTGTACTCAGCTAAACCATGGATAACATTGCTGTCTTACAAAGAGGAACAAAGTCTTGCCATTATATATTAAAGGAAACTATGGAATAAGTAATTTAAATACATGTTTCTATTTAATTTGGCATTATAGAAAGCTTCTAGATGTGGTAAAATTAGCAAAACATAAAAAATATCTTATAGAGGGGTCTGTGATTACAAAACATCCTAAACATTCTTGTATTATTTCAGCCATAGTAAAATGGTCTTAAGCCTTTTACCTGGACAATATTTTCCATCTGTATTCATGGTATAATTTTACATTGCCTTCAGCGAAAGAGTTTTTCCAGTGTGGTATCATAGTATAAATATTCCTTCCAAACAAGTTTCACATAATAACATCGTCTCTAATACTGTAGGTGAATACTAAGTCCATAATTAAACCTTTAAACCTACTTGCCGCACTTCCGCCTCCCCCAGATATTTTCAAGTGTTACTGGGTTATTTCCCTGCATGTTTAATAAAGATTTATACATAAAGAGTGCCTTGCAATCAGGTGTCTGCGGTGGTGGTGGTAAAGTAACCAATTTCTTTTAAAGGTTACCACAAGAGTTAAAAAGAATATTTAAATCTTCATCTATACGAATGCAAGAACAGTTGAAAACCCACCTCAGCACCACTCTGTAGACAAGGGACAATGTAATAGAAATATGATTCTGCAAAGTTTATTACAGAAGTGGAGAGATAAATACAAGTAAATAATAATGACCCATAAGTACCATCACTACATCCTGAATTCATTATTCCAGGGTTATGCAAATCCTCTCAGCCACACAGAGTTGGAGGTTATGTTTAATCAAACTGGCTATTTCAGTACAACTCTTGCAAGTGAGCAGAATTCAGGAACAATTTTGAAGCTGTTTTTTCTTAAAACTCACATAGGACACTCAGAATTAGTCAGGCTTATCTGTCACCCAATCTACGTGAATCTCCCCAAAATGCTGGCTGCTCTATCAGAAGCACTATACAGATCATGTGTGTTTAGTATAGCATTATACTTTTTACGAGGATTCATTTAAGCTGAACTGAAATGAAAACATTATTGAGAGAGCCTTTAGCTCATAAAGATTTCCAATACAGCTTCACAACAGGTTGGTAAAAAGCTTCACCATTGACCTATGGAGTGAAATACAATTACCACCAGGTGTTTCAACTGTGCAGGCAACAGTCGGCTTGTAGTGCTCATGAAAACAATAAATTTTTGCGCAAAAGTAGTGCAGAGTGATTACATTTAGAGTAATTATAGCAGAGTAATTAAGTAAAATGAGAAGAGCACATAGCATCATTTTACTTCTTTCTCCAACAATAGCAATCCATATGCCAGAGACTTCATTGACTTTTTTAAACATTGTAAGACATTTTGAGGGTGTAGACCACTTCTGGAGTTATTCCATATACATCTTCGGATAATCTCTTACAGACTGAATAATAGCTCAGTTTTGTGATGTTTTTTCTTCTTATTTGCATAGCTCTCATACTATTAATTAAAGATAAGAGTAAGAATTCTAATAGACTAAGGTCAGAAGGGACCACTGTGATCATCAGATCTAAATATTCTGCAACATAAGCTGCATTTTTTATCTCATAGCAGTGCTATCACCTAGTCCATATTTTGAGATTCAAATACATAAAATCTTTTAAGAAATACCCAAAGGTGATTTGAAGCAAGATGAATATATTACATTTCTTCATCAAGCATTCTAAGGTTATTAATACCCATGGCTTAATGAAAAGTCTTCCACTTAATTTACGGATTTAACTGTTAAAGCTTAATTTCACTGTACTGGATCTTGATAACTCATCCACTCATTAAGTGTTGCTTAACATCAGGTATTTCTCTGTCAGTATGGCTACAGAGCCATGCTGTGATTAAGCCTCCTCTTAATATATCCCTCTAAGCTGAATTCCTGATGTTTTTCAGCTTGGGTGTTTGCAGATTTTCATGCAAAAGCCTCCCTGATTGCAGCAGTGCTTCCAGTGGCACAAACCTGGGCACCACCTTGTCCTGAACTCACAATTCCAGGGATTACGCAAGTCCTTTCAGTTAGACAGAGTTGGAAATTATGTTTAAACAAGCTGACAACTTCAGAATCATCATTTTCCAGTATAATAATCAGTTCTTAAAGTTTCCCTCATGCTCTTCATTCCTAAATGTATGGTTTTTATTTTTACTATAGAAAAAATAACAGTTTGCTTGAGCTAAATTGTGAAATTCTATGTAAAGAAATACTGTCGTGTCATCACCTCATCTATAAATGTCACATCTACAAGCCTCCAGCAAGAATTTTGTATTTTCTTTCAGAATTCTTATATTAAACTTAACTAGGCACAGGTAGTGCTAGAAACATCTATGTAGCTTGGACAATATATTGCTAAAAGAGAGATTTTATTTTTCTCATCAAATGGTTAAACATCGTTAGATATTTATCAGGGAATGAAATAACCATTCAATGGAAATAGTAAAAAGTTTGCCAAGGACAAAATGTTGCACTCAAAACCAATAGTTACATAAAATGGGAACTGGGTCTGCATCCAGTAAATGTATCTAGTCAAAGTACATCAATGCATCTACAAATGTCAAGTACATGTGCATATACAAACGATTGTTGAAGAAATGCACAGTAAAATGGAGGGATTAAAGTGCACATTATTTTAAATCCATGCTGCAGTACTTACTTTTGGTTTTAAAAGTACTTTTCATTAGGTGAAGGACTGATCATATTCTGGTTTCACGCTCATTGAGTGCTTTTACTGTATTGTAATAGCCACTGCTCGATGCAAAAATGTACACCGATGCGCACCAATTTGACTGCCTCCTTCCAAAAGTGGAACCACATACAGGATTTCATATAATAAAAACAGATTTGATTTCACACTATTGGAGAGCTTTACTTCTTTTCATATTCAAATACATGGGTCTGGCTGTTTGTATGTCTCTTAAGCAATACATAAATTACAGAGATTTAAATTGCACTTTAATAAGAATGGTCAATGAATTCCATCAATTTCAATTGACTTTTACCAGCCTGAATGAAAGGAGGACAACGCCTCCTGCACTTATGTGCTTGAAAATTAGAATGTATTTTATACCAGTTAAACTTTCAAAACGATATTTTCAACCCATAATGACATCTAACTATGAACAAGGCTTTGTGTACACTATTTTTTTCTGAAAGTTTTCCTGAGGGCCCTGCTTGTTTTTAAGTATTATGTAAACATTTTGTAAGAAAAGCAGTTTGTATTTTATATCATCAAGACAAGCAGAGACGGTACAGACCTATTGAAAAAAATCACTTGAAAATCCATGCAAAGTACAGTATATTTAAAAACAACTACACATACCTTTATATTTATTATACGTTGAAACAAACACTGGATTTTAATTTTCTGATCTTCAGCATTTGAATTAGTACTGAATACATAGCAATAACACAAGCTCTGTAAGCTAGAAGCTGCCCTTTTCTCTGCTTTTATCCTGTCCCAAAATACCACACATATCATTAGGTTCAGCGTGACACATCATATTGTAAAGCATCCATGGAGATAATGTCTAAAAGTATGCATTCACAAGATTATTTTATAAAAAGGTGCTATCCTTTCCCTTTAATGTGAGTTTAAAGCAAAATTCACCTCAAAATTGCAAAATTAAATATACAAAGCCTATTGTTAATCTGTTGGAGATAGTGACATTATTTTTGAAAAAAATGAAGATATAATAGATTATGAAAATAATAAAGAGGTGCATGCATACAAAGTGAAAGCAAATACAAAGCTGAAAGGACTGTAATTTAAAACGTGTCATTAAGATATCTTATCTTGCCAAAAATTAAAGGGCTTTGAAAATATGTTCTTTTCAATGGTTAAATTTAGAAAAATACTTCAGAAGAATTTGTGAATAATCAAAGATACAACTAATTTCATCATAAAAAATATCGAAAGAATATTAAAATTGCAGATGGGAACAGACAACTACAAAATTATAGTTTGCTCCATAACTGCAATCATAATAATTTTTTACACATAATTTCAGCCAGTTTGGTCATATCTTTGTCACATCCTATAGCATATAATTTTTTACCTACTCTAGACATAAGGAAAATATTAGGAAATTCAATATTTTTGATACAAGATATATATTTTAGGCAATTCTGAGTGTTCACATTATTACATAAATGTTTAGTACATACTCCTGACTGAAAACTATGTGTAGTTTTATGACTCAGAAGCAGCCATTAAGATTTACCTTCACTTTCAAATAAAATGATTATCACCTTCAAGATTAGTTAAATAGGTGCTACAACTACCTGTGAAGTTAGCAAAGCTGAACACACAGGTGAGCAAATCCCATTATTTTTCAGGGTATCCTCACATGATGGGCACATGGTTAAGTGCTGTTTATTTTTTTTTTTCCATTTGGGATGTGGATCCTAAATCTGGTTTACATATAGTAGTGCACAGTGTGCATCTGGATCCACACATATGTCAGAGGATGCAAAACATATTTTAGGATTTATTAGTTGAACAGCACTGCTGTAATCTTTTGTGTTACACCTCAAATACCCATCCACAAATAGGCAGGAATAAATGGCATAAAATTGAATAATTTCTTGATTGAATGATTTCTTGATCTCTTTAAACATTGTTTTTTACAATTTCAAACTGCCATTGGTGCAGCGTTTCAATGAGATTTCTGCATCTTTTTAGGGAAAAATGTAAAAAACAGAAAATACAAAATATAAAATGCAAAATTGGCTAGAAACTTGCTACAATATCCTAATGCAACCTCAGAAAATGGATAGAACTGAGTTGCTTTTCAGAACCTGCAAAGAAGGAGGGCCTGAAGTGCTACAGAGATGCTATGCCTCCACAGGTCTTTCACCCACTCTGCAGAGAAAACTAAGGCAAGAAAACACTTCTATGTTTCTTCACCAAAACACAGTTTTAAATTAAACTGAACAACCCCTACTGCTTGATATGATGGGATTAACTACTTTTGTCATCAGTGTTGAAAGTGCTTTGTACATTGTAAACTTCACGAAGCACTTGTGAAGCAGCAAAAAGAGGTAGCATTTTGGCAGTATACAGATGACAAAATTTTAAGGACTTTATAAAAAATGTATGAGTAGCAGTTTCTGTTGGGGTTCTCCAGTTCTCTCAATTTATGAGAAATATAATTTAGGAGAAATTTAAATACTTAATTACAAAAACTTACCTTGATTTAGTTGAGTAATCATTCCCACTACTTATTTAGTTTTGTACAGAGTAATACTTTCATATTCATATGACAGGATGGAATTCAGTGGGATTATCTATCTTTCTATGAGTGAAAAATTCAACCCTTCAACCCAAGCCAGAGAATTTGTTTTGCCCTTTTTTTTGTTTTGTTTTGGTTTTGTTTTTGTTTTTAACTTCAGTGTACACTGAAATCAATCAATTAACCTTTCTGCTTAAAAAGATGTAAAAAAAGCATATTGGAAAAGTAGTGCTTTGCTCTCCACTAGAACCAATGACCCCTGCCAACAATTTCAGAACTTGAAAGCAGACATTCAATTGTAAGGTATCATCAGTGCCCATTCCCTGTTTTTCTGCCCAAATTAGCCATTTTTGTGGCACGACAACTTCCTCCCCAACTGTCCAGCTGTTCAGATGTTCACAGCATACGTTAACACTATTTTCATATTCATAGCCTCCCTATCAGAGCTGAGTCAAAGTCATGCTAGAGACACTGATCAACAAAAGCGTGGGTTAGGTAGGAAAATGAGTCCTGGCTTCTCAAGGTTTATCAGAAAAAGTTAGGTGCTTCTCAAGGTTTATCTGAAAAGTTAGGTGATACTGACCAGGAACAAGGTGGGGCCTTTCTAACCAGTTGTTACTGCATTGCCCTCCTACCCCCTCATCCTTAAAATTTCAAACAGATGTAGCTCCATTACTATCAAGCACCTGGGTTTAAAATTACTTTAAAAAAAAAAAAAAAAGCCTTTCCAGATGAAACAACTAGCATGTTAACTTTATATGATTACATACCTACATTGTAAATTTTTATTGAAAGTAATAAAATCATAAGAAATATTTTAAAAGGAATAAAATAGACTTTTAAAAGTTGTAAACTCTTGTAGCAGGTTACAAATTCAGCTGAAGCCTGATAGTGGATTAATGATTTGAGTGCTTATTGGGTGATGAGGATCTGAAAACTCAAACAAACTTCAACATTGTTCTTTCTAGGCTGTTTTTTCTAACCTCGATCCTAACCCAGAAAAATGGTTTCCTGCACAGATAAGCCCTTCTCCTCCAACTGACGATTTTTCATATATTATATTTTGTGTTCCTAGCAGTATCATCAAACTGTCTCTTCATATGAAAGAATGGACACAAATACCATGCATGCAACAGCATGTCTTCAGTATTATTTTACTGATTTCAAGCAGACAATACTCACACATAGACATTTTCATGTGAACTAACCCTCCATAGCTGATGTGGTTCCACCATTCCCAGACCTTTTTCTTAAAGCAAGATGGTGGAGAAAAAGGAATCTGACAGAGTATCTGGCCAACACTATAATCTTCAATGACCCAGACAAAGTTGCAGGACTCTCTCAGCAAGTTTGCACATGATACCAAATGCAGGAGAGTGGTGGAATTGCTGGAGAGCAGGGCTACCTTTCAGAGGGCCCTTGATAGACCGGAAGAATGGAAGTAACAGCTACCAACAAAGCCAAAAGCAAAGTCCTAAAACTTGGACTGTCACGCAGCAAAATTCTGCAGAAAAGGACACAAGAGTGCTTGTAAAGCAGAAATTAAATATCAGTCAACAGTGTATCCATGCAGCAACAAATTGCTGTAATACTGGGCTGTATTAGCAAGAATCAGCTATCAGGTCAAAGGAAGCAATTAGTCTACTCAGTCCTTGTGAAAGCCACATCTGGAACACACTATTCAATTTTGAACAAACCAGTTCATGAGAGGGATCTATATACTGGAGGAAGGCCAGTAAAAGGCTACTAATCTAGCCAGGGATCTGAAGCACAACAGATGAGGAGAGACCGCATTGTGATGCACTCTTTCATGAAAGAAGGTGGAGGGAATTTTAACTGCCATCTTAAATCACATATTAGTTAGAGAGAAAACTTAAGTATACAGCGACATCAAGGAAATTCCAAGTGAGATAAGAAAAAATATTTTAGTTAGGGTGATCAGGCACAAGTTGCCCCCAAAAAACTGTTGAATCACCATTCTTAGAAAGTTTCAAAACTTGTCCAGACAAGGAAGCGATCCAACTCTGAGGGCAACCCTGCCTTGAGAGGATGTTTGGAGGTTCCTTCAACTTAATTTATTCTATGAGTATATGGGTCATTAATAAAAAAGGTACAAGCTTATCTTACTCCAGCTAACAATAATGTTCTCAAAGGCCTGGGTGTCCTTCCACTTTTTTTATTTAGTGATTTACCACTTAAAGCAGGGCTGCCACACTCACAGCTCCCGTTGCTCTCCTGCTCCTGCAGCGTAACGCGTGTCACACACTGCACAAGTGACCAGCACTGGCAGAAGCGCAGGGGCAAGGAGCTCGGCGCTGCCACCGAGTAGGAACAAGGTGCCAGGCTGGATAAAACAAGGTGAAGGACAAGATTTGGCCCACAGGCAGTGAGTTTGGCATCCCCGACTTAAAGATATATTAAGTACATTTATAAAATTGTTGAAACTCCTCATCTTATTACAGAACTTGCAGAATTGGACTATTTACCTTGTATCACTTTAAATGCATCCTTCCAAATTTTTTTCAAATTAGAGCTACTCAATGACAAGACCGTCCTACAACTTCTAAGGGAATGCTATTATTAAATGCTCAAGGATTTAACAGAGTTGCTTTAGGGAACATAATATTTTAAAACATATTGTGCATTCAAAACTGTATCTCTATCTCAAAATCTGAAAAGTTAACAAAATATACGCATA
Source organism: Dromococcyx pavoninus (assembly GCA_033558185.1). Lineage (NCBI taxonomy): Eukaryota > Metazoa > Chordata > Aves > Cuculiformes > Neomorphidae > Dromococcyx > Dromococcyx pavoninus. The sequence continues at coordinate 2,907,726 of JAUMJL010000016.1, read as the reverse complement.
CTCACACATGCAAAACATCAAGAAAAGCGTCACTCTGATAGATACAACTACATATATGCCATAAACAAAACCTTATATAGTGTACACAAATATTCTGTGCATACGGTGAGGCAGGCATATGTAGTGGAAAAAAGTCCATCATTACTCAGTATGTTACATTAAAAAGACAGCTAAACAGATAAAATTAGTGTTTCCTCTCTAAAGAAACTGACTTAAGTTGTTCAGTCTCTGAATCAGAGCCCATCTTTACTTTAAAAAGAGAAAAGGCATTGTCAAAACAATCTGAAGAGAGAACAGAAGTTTTTTCTTTCTGAAATCATAGTACTAGGGCATTTATTATCTATAAGACAAAAAACTTAGCTATCGCTTCACTTTAACGGAGTGAGATATCAGAAAATTACTTATCTGTATCAACATTTCCTTCTTGTGTATTTGAATATTTACACATCATATGCTTATTGAGTAAGAATACAGACATATAATCTCTATCATTTTTCTCAAGTATCTTCTAAAGGTCCAAGAGCTCCAATTGAAGATGCATCTTTCTATCTATGCAAATGATCGGCCCAGTTTTCTTTCATACCAGTTTCATAAACTTTTGTTATAAATGCAACTTCAGTACATTAAAGACCAATTACTTCTGTCAAGATAAACCCAAGATAAAGCTTTGTCTTCTAGGTTTTTATTTCACACAAAGGAAGAGCCAACATACAGGTCTTTTCAAAATTCACACATGTGTACAGTTGGTAGATGGTGGTGTATCTATCCGATTTTTATTTTCCTTGGCATCATTAAGAGGTGACTCATGACCTATCTCACATTTGAAGACTTGTTTGTAGGCCTTCCTAAAATTTTCAGAGAGAAATGCATATATAATCGGGTTCACAGAAGAATTGCTGTAGGCCAGGCAGTGTGCAGTTACTCTGAAGAGAAAGGAAGCTTGAGTCAGTGGGAAAACTCCAAATTCAGCCCAGAGATGAATCACGTGATGTGGCAGCCAAGAGATGCCAAAAACCACTACCACCACCAACACAGTCTGCGCTGTCTGAGAAAGGGAAAGGAAAACACAGATGTCTGATGAGCACTTGAAGAATCAGCTTTAAATCTGCCTCAAAATCATTATTTGAGGGGGAAAAGGCACACAGAGAGTGAACACGCTTTGGAATATTTATTATTGACTTTAGTCCATTATCTATATGGGCTTTATTTTGCATAGTGGACTACTGCAAGGGAACCTTAGCCTTGAAAATGCTACAGTAAAAGGCAAAGGTATAACTTTGCTCCAAGGTAAAGAATTATGTTCTCCATTCCCTACACAAAAGCCTAACATTTTCTGAGGCAAACAAAAGCTTGATGTGAAATAATGATAACATGAATCTTTGGGAAATCTCATCCAGATATAATGATCCATATTTTATCACAATATACAAAGATTTCCGACCAAAATTTCAAGCGAAATCTATTACAAATGAAGGCAGCTAGCAAAGGAGCTTAGAGCAGTCAGACGAACACTTTGCTCAAGCACCTACAAAAGGAGCAGGGGCTTTTTTCAAAGTCATTCCTTTAAACATAAAATTTTCACGGGGGAATCATATGACAACATTCTGAGATACAGATAGGGAAAAAAAAAGAGAAAAGTAAGGAGTTTGAAGTTTCTAGTGATTGCACATTGCCAAAACTGCTCTGCAAGCTAAAGCACGCCACCAAACACCGAATTCAGAAAAATGGAATACAAAACACCTTCAGTGTTGCCCCTCGACTCTACTTTCATTATTTCTGAGAGGAAGGACCATCAAGTTCATCAGATGCATCCAGACACTACAGTATCAGTCAGTATAGACCTTTCAGGTGCTGAAGGTATTCTGCCAGGTCACAGTGGGGTTTGTAAACCCTTCATTTAGCTTTCACTTACTTCAGAAACAGTAGTTAGTGCTTTGCAGTTGCTCAACTGATTAATATCTACTCCTCTAATAAGCATTTCTTTCAACTAAATCACTCTTGCAATAACAGCCGAATATTCATTCCAAAGCACATCATGTTATGGACCATTATACTTAATATATTAACAAGTTACAACATATTTTTTCAGACAACTTAGGCTCTTCTTCACGGGCAAAACTACCCAGTGGCCACAAGGTGATCAATGCTGCACCACAGAAAATACTTAAATTTTTTGCTGGTTTATTGAACTTGGTCTATACTTCTTGAATTGAATAATGCTTGGTAATAATTCAGACTGACCTACCTCACTACAACATGACCCAACATTCAGAGACTTATTTCCGTGTCAAAAGGCCAAAATAACTTATGACACCTACTGTTGTTGGTTAGAAAAATCTCAGAAGAGAAACCAAAGGACATTATATCTGTAGTAAATATAATTCGTTTAGTCTCAAGGATTTACTTGTTTCCACAAGTCATTCCTCTATTTAGCCTTATGGAGTTTAAACCAGTTGCCACTAACAAACAGTCACACAAATATTTTCTCTTTCAGGTCTCATCTGGAGAATATGTGCTAACAAGGAAGTACAAATTAAGAGCAGTTCATTCTCTGATCCCCTCAATATGTTAATACTCCAACTGAAAACAGATTGTCTGGACACTATATGCACAATTAGTTCAAAAGAGGCAGTTTGTCGAAAATTCTAAAAAAAGTTACACCAGGAAAACCAGTGACTTCCAATAGACTGTATAAATGCACCTGAAGGCAGAGGGTTATCCTTCGTCCCTTGTAACTATTTTAATTAAGGCATTTCATATCTGCGGAATAAGTAATTTGTATTAGAAAATCTTGCAACAACTGGTTTTCCCCACTATTCCTCCTAAGTCTAACTTCAGAGCTCATCTTTCCAAAATCAAAACTATGCCTTACATCCAAGCTAACACTAAAGGGCAGCTCTTGTTTAACAAAAGGGGACTTACTTAGGGTCTCTCATATGCAAGTAAAACCAACCTGAAATATGTGATGTTAATATTGATGGTTTCTGACAAAAAAAGTACAAAACCCAGCATTTAGGCACATTCATATTTTTCATTAACTTTTTTCCACACATATAGCAAATTAAATTTAAGAGTCTACCACTGAAATTTTCATAAAGGTTTGAATAAAGCTAGAAATGTATAATTAAGCCTGAAACGCATTCTTAAGTAAACAGTAGAAGGAAAAGAAGGAAAATATAGTAACCAGAGGGAGAGAGCACACTACTAAAAACAGAGTTACTTTGAATAACATGTCAGGCCTTAGGATCAGAAACTTATTTTCTAAGGCAAAAAGTTTTGGGCTGCTTTTTTTTTTTCTCTTTGGTCACTTAACCCTGATAAGTCCAAGCAGTCTCAGGCATATCTGTAAAGATTTTCCCTGAAGCTATGAAAGCTAGTTCCTAGTCTGGTCTGACTTGCAATTTTTGAGAGTTAATGTTTAGGGGAAGTGCACAGATATTTCCTGTTCGAGAATAATTTAGATGAGAGTAGAGAAGGCAATGTACCTTGAAAACCACACCTTTGTCTTTGGCGACTTTAAATGAAAAAGTACATATGTTAAGTATTTTACAGAATCAGGGCCATAATACTTTTTTCTAGGAATTCAAATCTATTGACTAGGATATTTTTCAAGAAAATAGAATGTATAAACAATAGATTACTTATTCCCTGTTGAGCCCATGTATTTCTCATTTACATTGCAGACAGTCTGCATGCCCATATGGTAATAGTGATCAGATCAAATGAAGAGCTATAGCCTAAGGGTTTTTTTCTGACTCTACACTTATAAACTGAGAAGTTAGTCAAATGATTACTGCATACAAATCTGCTAAAAAATCAGAACCATATTATATTGACAAATTAAATACAGAAATATATCTTTCAAATATTGTTATAAATCACAAAGCTTATATTCTGCTTTAAAGACCTTTAATGATGCTACTTTTAACTAGTATACAACCTAAATTTTGAACATAAGACAAATAAACATTTTGTGGAAAATCAATAGAAGTCTTGCGGAACTAATAAAAGTCCCTTATTAGAGTCCTATCCGGAAGCACAATAAATCTCACTTTAAAGTCTCATCATATAGCATCAGAATTGTTCATAAAACACTTAAAAAGTCAGTTAGTTAAATAAATAAATTTAAAAAAATATTTACAAGTTAGGGAAAAATGCCTGTGAGTCAAAAAAAACTATTCAATATTAGAGGCGAGTTGTCTCTCCATGTCTGAATTTCAGGCAATGGCTTGATGTGCTGTAATGAAAAACTCACATCAGAAAAGATTCCAATCCTGAAAAGTTCAGAGACACGCTGAATACATCATTAAATACTTAATTTCAATTGTCTCTCCACATTACATCCCTGGCAATGAGCAATATAATACCAAATTAGCTTAGTCATAAAACTAAAACGTAAACAATTATATATTAGTAATGAAAGCAATCTACCTTTTTCTTGGACGCTTCTGACTTCTTTGACATGTTTCTCAACTTTTTATGTAGATGATTAAGAACCTGAAAAGATTAATTTGCATCTTGTATTTCACCATTTTCTAAAATTCAAATTAATATACTTTAGATATGCTCTCCAATATTGCGTGAATCGCTTACAAACATCACTTTTTCAGTTTATACATTTTAAAAGTGCACACTATAAAATCCAAAAGAATTACATATCTGCATCTGTGTGAGTCAACAAATATGAAGCAGATCACAACTGAATCCTTATATAAAAATTCAGATGAATTATATAACAAATACATATTACTAATGAACAAGGCAACAAGTAGAAACCTATATGCACCTAGAATTAGAAGTCATTTCTCTGCCATAAAAACGTTAATGTTTGTTAACTTAGAATGACCTTTACTGCAGGTAATGTAAAAAGTGTATGCTTTGAATTGGAGTTTTCTGAGTCACCTGCATAATTTGCTTTCTTCAGATGAATGTTTGGTTATTTTAATCAGGATGTTACCACTATTTGATCTTCTAAGAAGCTTAGGTTTTCAAAAATTATTTATACTAAAACATATCTCACAGGAGACATGACCTTTATAAACAATTTGATGACATTTGCCATGTACTTTTCACAAGTAATTCTTTAAAACACATCTCAAAAAGGCTTATTATCGAAGATCAGAGTCCAAATTTTAACAAAATTTACACATAAGATTTTGTATAGTGGATGCATAGAGGCGCGTTCCCTAACAATGCAGTCATTGTTAGCTGAATCCGATACATTCATACAGCATGATTTGTAGTCACGAGGGGCAGGGAACAGGCTCTTCAGCTGAATGTGTTTAAAAAATTGTAAACGATACAGAATTTTTTTTTATAAAATGCTTAATTAAACTCAAGGGTTTAATTAAAATAGGGTAAGAAGAATTTTTTAAAGGCTGTCGGAGTGTAGAGCTCAGATGATGATGATGTTGTTAGGTTGTACATTACACAGCTCTAAGATGAACTGAGAACAATTTAATAATAGGTAAGCTCATCTAGCATTAAAAGGATTTCTTTTTAAGAAACATAACACTAAATTCTAGGGCTTATAAAAAGAGATCTTGAGGTGTGGAAAAGGGTATAAACTAAAATTCTCTTCTATCATCTTGGGATGTTTTCACTGTTTTCTTTAGGATGCATGGCTAACCACTACCAGGGCAGACATCAGACAAGATGAGCTACAGATTTGATCCCACTGGCATTTGAGACTTAGAAACATATAAAACAAATTAAAAGAAATAAGACAGTATGTGTGAATAACCATAGCTCATCAGTGGATTCCACTTTTTAAGTATCTACTCTTTGCTACCTGTGAAACACAAAAAAAAAATTTAAAAAAATTGTGACCACTTAACATCGGAAACACAGTTCATTTGTGCTTATCTGTGCACTAGCAAATTTGTGTGTGAAAGACTCAGCCCTGCATGTTCTCCCTCTTCTGAAAACAGTAGCCAGCTCACTACCAAGGCTAACCTGAGCTTGGGGAAGTCAGGAGAAAAATAAATGGGTTTTCTCTGAAAAAGTCTAGTTTGAGCTTCCTTCTCCAGGACAAAGCAGACCAGAGGAAAGGACAGAAGAGACCCTGATGTCCATTAGTAGAGCAGGGAAACAATCATCTGGTTGACATACCCTACATTCACCAGCTAACACTATGTCCAGGACAGCTGAATTGCTTAGTCCTTGGGTGAAAAATGTAAAAATGAAAAAGAGGATGAGAGAAATACAGTGAAGTTCATGTCACCTCACTGCTGTTTCACCTATTGTACTCCCTTCACATAACTTACAATGATGGGCCATTCCTACTGAAACTTTGCAAATCCCATCACCTACCATCCAGAGATTATACTGTGTTGTGATTCTCCCCTCATAGCCCAAAGCTAAAGTCAGATTAACACTTCCCAGAAATCAGAACTACAAAATCTTCTTTTAAAGTTACAAATATTTTTTCTTTTATTCTGAAACTTTTAGAACAAATTTTTGCATTGCATCTCTTTCCAGTCCAATGAGATGCAGTAGACAAAGCTATTAAATTGAATATTGGGTGGCAATATGACAACCTTCCAATAATCCTTCTCAACTTCTCCTTTTTCAGACTATATACATGTTTAATAAAATAAGTCTGCAGTGAAAACATGATGGTTCTACATGGTAGTGTACCAGATGGTATGCAAACCAACAGCAAGAGAAACAGGGAGAATTTAATTACCTGTCAACAGCAGTGGGACAGCACTCAGAGACCTTTAATGAACGCCATGGAGATTTATTAAAAGCAACTTTTGTGCACAAAGACTACAAGGCAAATCAAAGACACCTCTCCTCACTGCCCTGTTCAAATTATCTCTTCTCTAGGCCCATGAACAGTCAATTGTTCCTCCAGCAGCCACTGTCACTCATCTGAATGAATAATAACTCTACATGTGCCTCTCATTTTGTCTCAAGTTATTTCTCTAAGGAAAGTCTTTCAAAATATCAATTAATACATTTACACGAGCATTTTTAACTCAGAATGAAATACCTTTCTAAAAAATACATCACAACCTTTTCCAATAAGGTGTTACATTTAAAAAAAAAATCAGTTCTGTGGAGAAATTAACTCTTTACATGAATCTTTTCTAACTCCAGCTTTCATGTACCTATTGATCAAAGAGTGTATTTGGCTCTCGGAGAAGCAACACCTTTCCTTTTTTTCTGGAGATGCGGGTGGAATGCTGTGGGAAGAAATTTATGCCATTGTGAGAGGGGGTGGAAGGAGACTTTGTAGGATCATAGAAGTATAAGAAGGCCCAGGCTAGTCTGGCCTGTACTACCACAGCTACCACTGATGGCATTTGGGAGACCCTGGATTTTGCATACAGACTATTCATTTTTTTTTGCAGCTGTTTCAGGGCATCTCCAGATGGTTTGACAGCCCAGGCTGAGAGACTATGACCAAATCAAGTTGAAAAAGGGATTTTTTTCATTATGGAGAAAGAAAAGAAACACCTTAAGCTATCTGTGCCTATTCCTATAGGTCTAGCAAACAATACAAGAGTTTACAGTCCACACTTGTTGCACAGCTTGTTTCCTGTCTGGTTGCATATAATCATTTCACTGACTACACCTTCACATCAGCCACTGAAAATCATGCAGCAGAAAAGCCTGCACAAGGTCATTGCCTATTAAGAATGAACGGCATGTTTAAGAGGCCATAATGCAAGCATTACATTCTGAACCACATTTTACAGTATGAACATGATTTAAATTCAAGTGCCAATGTCTGCCATCCATTTTTTAAAGTAATGTTGCTCCTTCTATTGTTACAACAGATCCTTCACCCTCTTTAGTTTAATAGTGTGTTGCTAATGTATCATACGTTTTATTTTTTCTTTTCAGTGTAGTTTAATGACGTTTTCCCTCGCTGCTCAGCAAAATTTAAAATATAGTGTCTGAAGCCAAGAATCATATAAGCTTGTGTTCCATGTTGTTTCCTACTTTTTATGGCTTACTTTTAAACAAGTGGCTGGAGAGCAGTCAGGTGGAAAGGGACCTGGGGGTACTCATTGACAGGAGGCTAAACATGAGCCAGCAGTGTGCCCAGGTGACCAAGAAGGCCAATGGCTTCCTGGCCTGTATCAAGAATAGTGTGGCCAGCAGGACGAGGGAAGTGATCCTTCCCCTGTACTCGGCGTTGGTGAGGCCACACCTTGAGTATTGTGTTCAGTTCTGGGCTCCTCCGTTCAAGAAAGATATTGAGGTGTTGGAGTGGGTCCAGAGAAGAGCAACAAAGCTGGTGAAGGGACTTGAGCACAAGTCCTACGAGGAGAGGCTGAGGGAGCTGGGTTGTTTAGCCTGGAGAAGAGGAGGCTCAGGGGTGACCTCATCGCTCACTACAACTGTCTGAAAGGAGGTTGTAGACAGGTGGGGATCGGACTCTTCTCCCAGGCAACCAGCAACAGAACAAGAAGGCACGAGCTTAGACTCTGCCAGGGAAGGTTTAGGCTGGATATCAGAAAAAAGTTCTTCACAGAGCGAGTAATCAGGCATTGGAATGGCCTGCCCAGAGAGGTGGTGAATTCACCATCCCTGGAGGTTTTTAAAGTAAGACTGGATGTGGCACTTAGTGCCATGATCTAGTAATCATCATAGTGTTGGATTAAGGGTTGGACTTGATGATCTTGGAGGTCTCTTCCAACCCAGATTATTCTATGATTCTATGAAGTCTATAAATCATACATGTCTTCCATGAATTCAGAATGTTCAGAATGATAGATAATGAAAACATTCTTAAGGCAATAAATATTTTTAAAAAAAAATTTTCAACATTATCCATCTATAAAAGGAAAAGTTTTTATGTGTCCAGCCTCAAGGTTTGATTGAAGGAGGTCTGACTTTCAAGGACTGAAGCCTCATAACTGGGTACTCAAAAGCAGCACCCAAAATCAGTTGTCACATTGCACCAACCCTGGCTTATATCAACTTGTAGAAGCTCACTGGGAATCATTTATCACTTTGTCCTTTAAGAACACATTAGTGAGCAGACATTGTAGCGATATTACAAAACACATACAAAAAGTATGCAGGTATAAAGGTTATAAAAATATATTAAGGTGTATGATAAGCAATAAAAAATAAGAATACAGGCTGTCTAGGAGTGTAACTCAATTAAAAACTATATATTCACTGCTCCTCTGGCTGCAATAGTAAGCTTCTTTCAAGAGTAGTTCTGGATTTGTGATTTCTTGACTGGGAGTTCCCAAAAAGATATGTCTCTTACATAAGCAGAAGCTTTGTAAGACCTCATCCCTGTATGGTTTTTCTGATGTTTAACAGCTGTGTATAAACTGCCTCCTTAAAGAAGAGAGAACATGGAGATTCTTCACCTTCTTCATTGACTCCTGTTTTCAGAAAACTAGGGAAATATTATTCCTTCATATATTTTCACTCCTCAATCAAATTTGCTTGAAGTTGATGCAAAGGTATTTGTGGGAGAGAGGAAACACATAGCTGTACACACACAACAGAGCACAAACTCATAAATCTCTGCCTTAAGAGTACATGATGCAAGACTTCCAGTTCTGATTCGTGAGAGGATGCTGTTTCCAAATACTGATCCCTATTTCATCACTTTCATAGGCTGTAAACACTCTGGGAAAAATACAGATCTGCCCTAACGTAATTTGAGACGGAATGAGAGAAAGAACTCAGCTCCCTATTAGAGTGCCTAAAAAAATGAGACTTTGAAAGTCGAACAGCAATTTGCTTATAAGAGAAACAGAACTTCCTTGAAGGAGTCTGGAAACCAGTGAAGTCCATAAGAAACTAATGCATTTATTTTTATAATGCTTCTGAGGCTCTAACCCTGCATGCATCCAGAAATCAAAATACTTGTTATACTTTGTGGTACTTCAGTGATATCAATAAAACTTCACAGTGATCATTCTATTGGAGACTGCAAGAGTAGCAATAGGTTTTTCCAATCTAAATTTTTAGTTCTCATTTTCAACTCCTATCATCATTACTTTCCCCTCACCTTGCCCCACATGCCAAAATATTGGAGTTGGAGATTTGCCAGGGGCTCTTAATGAGTGCAGGAATGAGCCTTGATGCTGCAGGGTACAAATACTTCAAATAGCCTTGTACAAGTCTCGTCATTTTTCTGCTTCATTGACACTGATGGGAATACCATGTATCTCCTAGGTGCCTCCTAGAGCTCATCCCTTCAGGTTGGGTTCTTCAGCCTGACACCGTGACAGGCAGGATCGTACATATAAGCTGAAAGCACACCACCAAGCAAGGGTGAAATCCTAGCCTTGGCAGTAATTTAAGCACAAGATTTTAGTTGTAACTTTGAGAGGCCTTGATTTTTATTAACTTGGTTTTTTGCATGTATTTCACACTGAGGTGTTTTGGGGTTTTGTTTGTTTTTTTAAAAAAACTACATATTCATACCAATATTGAAACATCTGCTTTTGTAGTGGTGCTTTGTAACAATACGTTGTGTTATATTTACTTATATTTTGTTTAAGCAAATTTCTTTTTTTTTTTTGCCCCTGTGCTATGCAAGACATGATTTTGAAAGATTGCTTTTCAATCTTCTGTCATATAATTAGACTTTGAAGCTTGGTATTTTATGCTGAAACTGAAGATGCTGTGACTTTGAAAAATACAAGTCAGAATTCTTAATAACTGAAAAGTTCCCTCTGCACACATTTGATAATAGTCTCCCTGAAATTTATAATATTATCTTAAAACTCTGATGATCTATGGCTATAGCAAGTTTTGTAGCTCTCACAGCTCAGTCATACTGACCACTACAGATGGTACACACGTAGATGTTTTCACCAGCTTATTCACCCAGGGAAAACAGAATTCATTCTAAATACAAAAATATGCATTTCTTTTTCATTTGACAGATCAGACTTGCTGCATTACAAACAGTAACTTAGAAATGTTGTCCTTTGAGGTCTGCATAACTCAGTTTTAGCAGAGCTGGATGCCATTCTATCCCTAATTTGCACATCACAATTAAGTTGATATAATACACATAAAACTGAACAGAACATAAAATTATTTGTTCAAACTGAATACATTAATTACATCTGTTGAACTTGTCAATTAAAGAACTGACTTCTTGACATTTAAGCAGTCCTTATTTGCAAGAGCAGACCTATCCTCCCCAATGTAAATTTCTGCCTAAGGAGAAATCCTGCTACTGAAGATTGGTATCATAGAAACAGGTGGTTCTCTGCCTAACTCAGCAGCCAGCAGCCAGTACTCCAGATCCGGTCCAGTAGAAAGCAGTGGACCCCACGCTGAAGGCTGCAATCAGCATTCAAAGTAAAATGTGACAGTTCAAAAGTCCTTAAGTATCACCATTTGGACATGCTTACTTATTTCTTTTTCTTACCCGGATCCTCTGTAGCACCACTTGCCCTTGCTAAAGTCAGAGGTAAATCTCCCATCAACTTCAGCTGGGGCAAGACAGGGCTCAGAGGGACCAGGCAGCATGAGGCACCTTTTGCTCCTAACATGTCAACTGCATCAGACCAAAGTGGTAGATTTGTGTCATTTTTAAATGCACTACATTTTAAAGAACACAATGCTTCATCTGAAGCCTGAACAACTTGTTGCTTTATTGTACTTTATTCGAGTTAAACTCCTCATACAGCACTGAAAGAAAGGAGAGTTGTGTTGACAGAGAAAGCAGCAGAACACTGGGACTTCTTAGCACTTTGCAAGAAGGAAATCTGGCAGAGGGGACTCCAGTAATTGCCTGAACACGTCCCTCCCTTCCCCGCCCTGTGCAATCCCTGTCCTGACCTCCCTGTGCCACACTCGCATGTCCCCCCAAGTCACCCCATGGTTATAAAACCTGCCCTCTCCCTTTGCACCACAAACTCACCCCTAGCCTGTTGCCTCCCTAAAGTGCCATGCCCCTCCATGAGCCTAGAGATTGCCCACAGCTCAAGGACTCCTGCCGCCATTGTGTCGTACCCCCAATCACTTTTACATACCCTTCACCACTACCTGCTTTGCCCCACCTTGGCATAGCAGAAGGAGATGAGCAGCAGCGGGAGCAGGTAGCCGAAGACAAACATGCAAACCACATAGACCTTCTTGTGGTGTGGATTGGGCCAGTGCTCCCAGCAAAAGGTTTGGTTGCTGGCATCGCGGTAGAAGAGGCGCTGGTGGTAAGCCACAGGTGAGGCCATGGCGAAGGAGAGTGCCCAGATGAGCCCCACACCCAGGAGTGCATTGCGGGAAACACGCAAGGCTGAAGAGCGTCGGGAATGTACAATGGCCACATAGCGGTCCACCGACATGGCTGAGAGTGTGAAGATGCTCACTAGCATGGAGACAGTGAAGAAGTAGTGGATGAACTTGCAGATGAAGGCTCCAAGCACCCAAGTTGGAAGCACGTAGACCGTGGACTGGAAAGGGATGCAGAAGAGCAGGTAGGCCAGGTCAGCGATGCTCAGGTTGAGGATGAAGATGTTGGTTGTGCTGCGGTGCTTGCCTGGCTTGCTCCTCGCCAGCACTGTGATCACCAATGAGTTGCCCAGCACCCCCAGTGTGAAGATCAAGCCGAAGACAATCAGGGTGATGAAGTTCTCAATGCCTATGCCGAAGAAGGGCTTCCCCTCTGCCTCTGGCAGGCCCGAGAGGTTGAAGTCCCTGTGGGGCAGCTCTGCCCAAGCCTGGGACTGGTTGAGGGGCACCACCGCCAGCTCCCCTGGCTCCATCCTCACCCTATAGCTTCCGCTGGCAGAAAGCTGAGCCGCTGGCAAACGAGGGGTGGGAAGGAGAGAGGGAAGGAGGGAAGGAGGAAGGAAAGGAGAGAAGGAGGAAGGAAAGGAGGGAAGAAGGAGGGAAGGAGGGAAGGAGGAGGGAAGGAGGAAGGGAAGGAGGGAAGGAGGAAGGAAAGGAGGGAAGGAGGAAGGAAAGGAGGGAAGGAGGAAGGAAAGGAGGGAAGAAGGGAAGAAGGGAAGGGAAGGAGGGAAGGGAAGGAGGGAAGGGAAAGAGAGACGGAAGGAGAGACGGAAGGAGAGACGGAAGGAGAGACAGAAGGAGAGACGGAGGGAGGGAAGAAGGGAAGGAGTGAGGAAAAGAGGAAAAGAGAGAGGGAAGGAGTGAGGGAAAGAGGGACGGAGAGAGGGACGGGAGGAGGGCGCCGCCGCTCGCAGGGGCGCAGATGCTCCGCCGGTCGCAGAGACAGCACAGCAGCCCCTGCCACCCCCGGGCTGGCAGCGCCCTCCGCCTGCCCGCCCGCGGATCCCGGAGCTCTCACCGCCTCCTCCTCCTCCGGGGGAGGCTCCCCGGCAGCGCCCGCGCAGCCCCCGCTGCTCCGGGGGTGTCTCCTTGGGGAAAGGAGGGGCGGGGGGTTTTTTTTCCTTTTGGAATTTTTTTCCAAAAGGTCTAGCTTGGAGCTGCCTCCGCAGGGATGTGCGTAGGGGAGCGGAGGGGTCCCTACGGCGGAAAACTTGTTTCTGCTTTTCGCCTCCGCTCCCAGGGATGCTGAGCAGCCGCTTCTGCCAGCACGGCCGGAGTGGCGCTGGGCAGGTCCAGCTTGGCTTAAATAAACTCCCTTGGAAAGGCAGAAATAATTAAGCACCTGCGTAAACCCACCTCAACAGGTAGTCGGCAGCAAGATTTAGTCCGGACTAAACAGCGCCTGTGCTCACTGCTTTCACCTCTTCCACAGGGTTTTATGAACCACTGCGTGATGCCCGGTAGCTCACAGGACCAAAGGTGGCAGACGCTGTTACTCCTTCCAAAAACAAAGGGAAAAGAAAGTCTGGCCGCTTTTCACGCCCAAAATCACGAAGCGCCCGTTTCCCAGTTCGTCGCCCCCCGATCGCATCCCTCCTGCTGCGGGGTGGACGGGTTCGGGTGGCTCTTAAAGGTGCCCAAACCAGAGCTTCTGAAAAGCCATTCTTCTCAGAATGGGATGAAATATTAAAGTTCCTCCAGAATATGAATTCATGTAAAAATTCGTGCACGCACATACACCTGGTGAATGAAACAGGTTTTCCCGAGGGTTCTTAAACATTTGGTTTCAAATTGCTGGTTGGTGGGCTGCAGCTGATAGTGCTGTATTTCATCCCTCTTCTCTACGGATCTTGGCTGCTGGGTATTAAAACTCCCTCTGTAACACTGAGCACACGCTGGGCACACGAGTGGAGGTACAAGCTGGCAGAGATATGGCTTTTACCATTAGTGCCCTGTTTACTTGAGAGCTCGATGCGACTTTGCAGCAGAGCAATAGGGACAAACAGCTGCTCAGAGGTGCTGATGAGGGCAATGAGTTTTTCTTTGCTAATTTTGCAGTCCACAGTTTGATGGATTTTTCCTGCCTTTCCTTTTGCTGGTTATATTGAAGCATCTTCTTGGCAGCTGTATATCAACTGACTGCAGAGCTACTGACTGCTGCAAATCTGGAGTTTAATTAGATTGGCATATGATCTGGTCCATTAATGTCGCAAGAAACACATTTATGGGAGAGCACAATTCAGTTTCTATAGACCTGAGAAACTTTTTTTTTGCATTGAGCTATTCTATGTTTGTTGTAACTCTGTTTAGAAGTTACAAAAATATCAAGCAAACCTAAACTAGTAAAGATTCCTAAAATGCTTGTCAGTTATTTTTCTTATGTGCTTACCTTATTATGTTGACATGTTCAATTACCATGCAAACCTACTACTCTCTACTTCTTCAAGGGATTTGAGAATGGATATTGTTAAGCATTTCTAGAATATATCCAATATTGTAGACTTCCTGAAAGTGGTCTGAGAGTTGGGATTGTTCAGCCTGGAGAAGAGAAGGCTCTGGGGAGACCTTATAGCTTCCTTCCAGTACCTGAAGGGAGCCTACAAGAAAGCTGGGAAGGGACATTTTACAAGGGCATATAGTGATAGGATGAGGGGGAATGGCTTAAAATTGGAAGGGAGTAGATTTAGGTTAGATAATAAGAAGAAATTCTTCACGATGAGTGTGGTGAGACACTTGTGCAGGTTGCCCAGGGAACCTATGGATGCCCCCTCACTGGAAGTGTTCAGGGTCAGGCTGGATGGGGCCTAGACCAGCCTGGACTGGTGGGAGGTGTCCCTGCCCATAGCAGGGAGATTGGAACTGGGTGATCTTTAAGGTCCCTTCCAACTCAAACCATTCCTTGATTCTACTATTCAGTATTGGGAAAATGGATAGAAGTCTCTATAGATTTCCTTAGTGTTGCCAATGTCTGTGTTTGCCACCACGAATTCCTGCACATGGGATACAAGATACAAGAAATATTTTTGAATAGCACTGATATTTTGCTTCTGAGTTGTGTCTGGTCGCCAGCCAACACTGCTTTTAAGATGTCAGAAGTGCAGCCCTAGCTGCGTTAGTCCTCATTGCTCATGGTTCTGTTTTCTTAAGAAACATGACCTTTTGAGCAGTATAGTCTGAAAGGTGACAAAAGCCTATTAAATGATTTTACAGACAGGTAAGCAGGAAAAGTGGGTACAGACACAAAATCAGTTTTAAGGGAAAGCAACCTGAAAATCACACTAGTCATCTGGATGGGAGTGTTGACTCAATTAGTTTCTTTAGATTTTTAATTGACATTTTTGCAATTCAAGTTTTCTTGTCTGTTGTACATATGGAGAACAAGCCTTATGAGGAGCTGCTGAGGGAACTGGGGTTGTTTAGTCTGGAGAAAAGGAGACTGAGGGGAGATCTCATCGCTCTCTATACCTGAAAGGATGGTGTAACAAGGCAGGTATTGGTTTCTGTTCGCAAGTAACAAGAGATAGAACGAGAGAAAATGGTCTCAAGCTGCACCAGGGGAGGTTTAGGCTAGATATTAGGAAATATTACTTCCCTAAAAGGGTCGTCAAGCACCAGAACAAGCTGCCCAGGGAAGTGGTTGAATTGCCGTCTCTGGAGGTATTTAAAAGGCTTGTTAATGTAGTGCTTAAGGATGTGGTTTAGTGGTAGACTTGACAGTGCTGGGTTTACGGTTGGACTTGAAAATCTTAGTGGTCTTTTCTTACCTAAACTTTTCTGTAATTCTATATCATAACATATATAGTACTCAAAAGACTCTCCCCGAGAAGCAGGGGAAAACCACTCCAGAGAATACAACCATATTGTAGTTTTTCTGTCATATAAAAAGAAGCTGACAGATCTGCAGGCTTTAGGTTTTGCATCAGTAAAGTCTGACAGCACTTACAATTTCTGTTAAGATTGCCCTAAACAAACAGGTGTTGACATTTTCAGCCACAGTTTTTGTTATCTAGGCTGTGTGAACCGCTAAAATTTTCATGAAATTTAAAGTTCTTAAGGGAAAGTTCATATGAATTCAGTACAAATAATTATATTAAATACACAAATTACTGAAAAAGTGAGAGAAAAAATCAGTACAAAATTTACATCAGGCTTTAGGGAAATAAGTCTCGTATCTTTGCATAAACAAGTCTCAAGCATGTGTTAATACACATCTCCTACACTTCTTAGCTACAGTCCCACTTTTCATTTTTAGGATACATTGAATAAGTGAAGCACAAAAATCAGAGGGTGATTATACATATATAAATACAGGTATGTGTCTTTATACATTTTATCATTCTATAGTAATAAAATGTGCATAATAGGACATAAAACTAATTCAGAGAATTATTGCAGCAAAGCCTTGTATAAATTCTTCTGGTGTTTGTTTTTTTTTTTCCTGTACTGAAAATGAAGCTGGAGTTGAGATTCAAGCCTCTGAACTGCACCCCAGTGTCAGTACGGAGAAACAATTTAAAGTGAACTCTACTAAAGCATACGAGTAGCCCAGAAAATTCCAGAAATCTTTTAACAGCTCAGCCCCTGATCAGTTTTACTTGCTGCAAAAAATATTCTCCAGATTTGGTCATGTTTTGTTTATAAAATAAAAGGCTGAAAATAGGCTTATTTTGAAGATTGCCTCCTTATTTATTTGTGAAACGAGATCAGGCACAATTGTCGTATCAACCATACCCTACTATTTGTCTTTATGACAGTTCCCAGAGGAGACACTCACATTTTAAAGGCAGATGTGAACTTTAAATATAATTCAAAAGCTAAATAAAGAAGTTCATCATTCATAGCCCACCTTTGATTCACCTTATGCTTGGGAATAATGTAACCCAGAGGTCATAGTTGTCACTACATTCATATTTCCGTAGCAGAGAAGTATCACTAATAAACTGAAGTTTATTGCTCTTTGCTGACATTTAGAAAGACATAAACTTCTGCTTCTATTCATTCGAGAGCGTTGTCATTTCATCACAGAGTTTGTGCTGGATTTTTTACTCCTACTTCTCTATTCCAGTTCTTAAATATCAGTTCTAAAATAGTCTTTGAAATGCAGGCAATCAAAAGTGGAAAACTAAATTTGAAGCTATAGTTTCCAAAATCCTATCTGTATTTTGTATTATGATTAAGTACTTTAAATTAATATTCTAAACATACAACTTAAAATTATATATGAAAACAATTACCCATACTTCATTCAATGCGTAGCAATTTTCTTTGTAAAAATGACAAAAAAATCACCCCAGTCTAGCAATATGGTCTTGTTTATAGATGTTGGAAAGGGTTGCTTGTTTCACATTGCTTGATTTCTGACAATTAGCCCACAGAATGCCATTCAATGTTGCCTGCAGAAGCAACTTGCCTGTGCATAAAAACACAACTGTATTTTATTTAAAACAGAAAGCATCAATACCTGTTTTTCCTTGACATAATAGAGTTAAGAGTATTTTGATGAACACTTGGAATGTAATATAACACAACAGAGCAAGTCTCATAAAACTCAGGAGAGTGCAACAGACATCCATGTCATGGGCACATCTGCAGAAGTCATTTAAATAGACACTTCATCCGCCTTCTGGCAGCTTCATAAAATGGGCATCTGACTGGTTTGAGGGAGTAGGGAAAAAATAGAAAGGGTTAAGTTATCTAAAATGAACTTCATGTTACTATGTAGGTAAAACAGAAATACAAACTAGAGAAGATACCTTGGTTACGTGGGAAACATCAAAGCTTTCTATACTGAAAGAGATCGTAGTGGAAAGAAGTAAGTTGGAAAGGATGACTGCTGTTGAAGCAGGTGGGTATTGCTGGTAAGACAAGCAGCAGTTTTCATGCTGCTTTGTCTGGAGTCAGCTCCAGACACAGATCAAGAAAGCAGTTGCCAAAGGCAGCGAGCAGGCTGATGTCAGTAAAAAGGCCAGGGCCCCACAGCTCATTGTCCGAAAGAGCAATTCAAATAAGTTTTTCGCATTGCAAAAGATTACTAATCTGTTTTATATTTGCATTTAGTCTTCTTCATCTTTATTAATGCATTCAGTAAGTTCAAGAAAGTCAAATATATTATGACAACTATTTTTATCTATTTTTACAAGTCCACTTATGAAAGAACTATTACTCAGGAAATTAAAGCCAACCTCACTTAAGGCAAACTAAAGCAAGATACACTGGCTACAATTAGGGGACAAATAATAATCACAATTCTGAATTACAAGGGTCTTTAATCTGGAGCAGAGTTAAACATTCAGCAAGAACCACAGATTTCCTGTAGCTGTCAGGGCAAAGAGAGAAAAGAGTTGCGTAGGAGGACAGCAGCCAGCGGAGAGTGAATGGGGTAGGAGAGGTGTCCTTCCCAGCAGTGGCAGTTGCCGCTGCCCTCACCTCCATTCTGGTGGCAGCAGGAGCAGCAGCCTTGGCTTTCTCAGGGTTTCTGGAGCTGCACAGAAAGGGTTTGTGTGTCAGTAACATTCTGGCCTTTGCTTGACCACAGTCTTCCCCATTCAAGGGAAGAAAAATCCACTTTGTCCATGTTGCTGAGGAGCTTGGAGAGGGCTCCAAATACAACTATGTAAGAAAAAGTGCAAGGGGATTGCCATTTTTCTGCAGGTGCTGTGTCCAAAAAGCATGTGAACTATGTGATTTTGGTAACCTTAAGGCAAATTTAATAGTCTTCATTAAAATTACTATTAAAAACACCAACAGGTCCCGACTGCTTTACAAGACATGCAAGACGTGTTTCCTGTCTTCTAGTTAAACAGCCTGGCAAGATTAAAGTTATGAAATTCTGGGGATGACTTGAAAGTCATTTTCTTTTACAGGTTTAAATGCTGCCCATCACCTTAACTACTGCTATGACTTTGGTTGTGTCAGAATTTGAGGGAAGGACATTAAAGTATGGTGACTGAAACGAAAAATTCATCACAGAAAAATCAGTCCATAATTGCCATAGATCGTAACCTAAGTTCTTGCAGAAGCCATTTTTCAGTGCTGCTCTCATCTCTCTGGGTTTTGGCGAATCCCTTTTCCAGCTCTTATTGTTTTTCTGATAGAACAGAGACTGGTTTTACTTTCGTGTAGCTAGTGAAACTTTTTTATTGCACTGGATGGAGGCAGCTTAAGCTTGATTTGAGCCACACATTTCTTCTTTATTGATTTTGGCAGCTAGGTAAGTTGGTGCTTATTGATTCAGGCACAGCTGTACAGGGCTGTAATTTGCTCTGGGAGAGGACTTCATTCAGAGGCTGTATCATTAGACTGATTCCATTTCTCGTTGTTCTGAGAGTTCATGAGAGATATTATTACTCAGACTTATTTGAAGTTTACTGAAAATATAGGTGAGGGTTTTTTTCCCTTCTCTCATCTCTCAAAACTCACCAGGTATGTGCAGAGCACCGTGAAAGAGGGTTCTGCTGAAGCAGTTCCCAATTTAACTGCCCTGCAACTCAGATGAAGGCAAACAGAAAAGAGAGAGAAGAATTATTAATTATATATAGCTAATCTTCAGAAATGCATACTTATTCTTAAAAACCACCAATGGAAACACCACAACCTTTGCAGGCACCATTTTAATCTTCAGCTATCATTTACAATCAGAAAGCTGTTTGCTGTTGTTAACTTACATTTCTCATGCAGCAATTTAATTATGCTCCTTTCTGATCTGTGGATATGGAAAACAGTTTATTCTCTTTCCTATTGCACATACTTTTTAATATTTGAAAACTCACAGTCCTTGCTGGAGGCGGTTCTGATTCACACGTGTCCACCTGGCAGAAGGACTTGAGGGAAGGATGTTGATCTGAAATGCAAATATTGCCTACATTTGTCCTCCTGGGGGGAAGACTGCAATGTCTTCATAGCAGCAAGGCACCTTGATTTGATAACTGATAGTTTTTAATGAATTCAAAAGATCATGCAGGCTGTCCTAAAGAAACATTGAAAGGAGACGTAATGGCTGAGTGCATGCTCTGTGTCTTTCGGTCTCCTACTTTTCCTTTCGCTCATATGTTCAGCCTGGTCCTTCTGTGCCATTAGCCCTAACATGGAGCAAGAGAAGCTGTAGCTACTTTTAGTCATCACAACCCCATCACAACATTATTTTTGAAGTGTTTCATCTTCAGGATTCATGACTTGTGAAAATCATCATGCAACTGGGGCAATTTCATATTTAATTAACCACAGTGACGAACTGTGTATCTGTCAGAAGAGAAATTATTCCCTTATTTTCTTTGGTATTTTTAATATATTGATTTTTTTAAGGTTTTGTTTTATTTTTGTCATGAAAAAGAAGACAAGATAACACATTTTTTGTTGGCGGGCTTCTTGTTATTCCTTTACTTTTTCCTCTTTTTGAAAACACCGTGGAAGCCTGACTTAGAACCTTCCGTTTTTAAATAACAAGTACAATTTTTGAGTGCTAATTATGCTCAGCTTCCACTAAATAAGTGTCCTGGAACACCAAAGCCAGTCACAGCATCAGGTCAGTAGTGTACAGTGTTTGCACAACTTTGTGAGTCCGTTTCTATTTTTTTTAACAGTGTTAGACCCTTAAGTTTACTGAGGTTGAAATCTATCATTGATATAATTTGGCTCAGCTGGAACCCTGTCAGTTTGTATCAGTTCTTTATCTGAGTCTTGACTTTTTATAGAAAGTAATTTCTTAAAGGATATCCCAGCCTATATTTATATATTCATTTAAGAATTTAATTCAATAATTCGGTTAAAATGCAAGGTTTTTTGTTTTTTTTTGTGGTAAGCAGTGTTCGTTCTTTTTAAAAAGAAAAATTAAAACACTGAAAAGACAGATAAAAATATACATACAGAAACTAAGTATTAAAACCAATTTTCAGTCTTTTTCTGTAGTTTTTTGTACATTTCTATTGAAGATTTGTAAAGTAAAAATTTGCAAAACATGCATACAAAGTGAATCCATAGCTCATTTTATTTTTATGAGGACATATTGATGTGCATTATACTGTATCTGTTGGGAAAGAATGACTTAATCAATGAAATATGCTCTTTTGCTGTTCTTACCACCATGTACTGTTACCATCATGTAACAGTTGAGACCATGATGGTATTAGTGGCAGTTTTTAATATTTTACTGCATGTGAACTATGTGATTTTGGTAACCTTAAGGCAAATTTAATAGTCTTCATTAAAATTACTATTAAAAACACCAACAGGTCCCGACTGCTTTACAAGACATGCAAGACGTGTTTCCTGTCTTCTAGTTAAACAGCCTGGCAAGATTAAAGTTATGAAATTCTGGGGATGACTTGAAAGTCATTTTCTTTTACAGGTTTAAATGCTGCCCATCACCTTAACTACTGTGCATTTTAGTGAGTTGTATCTTATCAGTTGATTTCTGGAGAAAGAAGTAACTCTTCTGATTTTTCTCAATGTGGAAAAAATAAACAATAGATAAAATATATTTCTTCTGGGATGCAGAGAACCCAGAGTAGCACTGTTTAAATTCCCAGCAGAGCTTAGCCAAAATGATACTAACAAAACTAAAATATTTCAGGGATTTGATTTCATGAGATTACTGCATTTTTGCAGTTGTGGACTTTGTGCAGTTTGTATTGTGGACTTTTCTAAGAGCAAGATGTTTGCAATTGTACAAGCACTGTAGAACAGTATATGGCTCAAAGAGAGGCACAGTATTATATAGTAATGATTGAATAGAAGGGTTTTGTACTTGTATATCTTAGGATGAATCTGTGCTAGACTCATAATATTCAGTTCCTTGTAAAAATACTGAAAAAAAATTTCAGTGCATGAATTTTTTGTTGTGTTGGGTTATTGAAAAAAAAATTCCCTCATAATCACTAATCAAATTAAAAAACTCTGGACAACCTAATATAGGCTGACTGGAATAAACTGATACCAAACTAACTCATGATTGCTTAGATTGACTTAACAGTTATATAAATAGTTTAATTTTGTATTTATTAGTCAGCTCTATACCCGGTAGATTTCATGTCAAAATTTATGTAATATATTTGAGGACAGAATTAGGAAAATCTACCTTATCAATAGGTGGCTAAAGGATTGGTGCCACCATTAAAATTTTGGTTTTTTGATCATGGGGCAAACTCCATACTACCTGATCTTCTTAAATCAGATGGGTTCATCTGTCTAAGCAAGGCAAAAGGGTTGTTGTCCGTAAGTTAGCAGGGCTCATCAGGAGAGCTTTAAACTAGGTCTGAAGGGGGAGGGGATTCATATTAGGCTCTCCAAAGTTCAACCCAGGTGTGATAAGACTGAATTAAAAGTAAAATCAGCAGCCCAGCTGAAGTGCATGTACACTAATGCATGCAGTTTGGGCAATAAACAGGAGGAGCTGGAAGCCATCATGCAGCAGGAAAGCTATGATGTGGTTGCCATTACAGAAACGTGGTGGGACGACTCACATGACTGGAGTGCTGTCATAAGTGGCTACAAGCTCTTCAGAAAGGACAGACAGGATGGGAGAGGTGGAGGGGTGGCTCTGTATGTTAGAGAGTCTCTTGACTCTGTAGAACTTGAGGTCACCAACGATAGGGTTGAGCGCTTGTGAACCCGAATCAAGGGGAAGGACAACAAGGCTCACATCCTGGTAGGAGTCTGTTATAGACCACCCAACCAGGATGACGAAGGGGACGAGTTATTCTACAAGCAGCTGGCAGATGTCTCAAAATCGCCAGCCCTGGTTCTTGTGGGTGACTTCAACCTGCCAGATATCTGCTGGGAGCTCAACACAGCAGAGAAGAGGCAGTCTAGGAGATTCTTAGAATGTATGGAGGATAATTTTGGGCTCCATCAGGTAAATGAACCTACCAGAAATGGGGCCCCACTAGATCTGCTGTTTACAAACAGAGAGGGACTGGTAGGAGATGTAGTGGTTGGAGGCCAACTGGGGCACAGCGACCATGAAATAATACAGTTTTCAATATTCAGGGATGTAAGGAGGACCACCAATCAAACCTCTATGCTGGACTTCTGGAGGGCAGAATTTGACCTGTTCAGAACACTGGTCCAGAACACACCCTGGGACACACTCCTCAAAAACAGGAGTGTACAAGCGGGATGGATGTGCTTCAAGGAAAAAGTCCTGAGTGCACAGGAACAGGCTATACCAATTAGCCAAAAGGCAAGCTGGCAGGGAAGACGACCACCTTGGTTGAATAGGGAGATACCGAAGGAAATCAGAGATAAAAAGAAAGCCTACCGACTGTGGAAGGCAGGGCTGACTACTCAGGAAGAGTATAGGACTATAGTTAGAACATGCAGAAGGAAAATCAGAGAAACAAAGGGCAATTTGAAATTAATTTTGCTACTTCTGTTAAGGATAACAAAAAGCACTTCTATAAATACATTAATAACAAAAGGAGGGGCAAGGAAAACCTCCATTCTTTGTTAGACCTAGGGGGGAATGTAGTTACCAGGGATGAGGAGAAGGCTGAGGTACTCAACACCTACTTTGCCTCAGTCTTCACTGGCCTCTGGAGCTCACAGATAGAGACAGGAAACCAAATGGCTCCCCTGTGTTCCAGGAGGAAATAGTCTATGAATTACTGAGCCACCTGGATCCACACAAATCAATGGGACCTGATGGAGTCCATCCTAGGGTGATGAGGGAGTTAGCAGAAGAACTTGCCGGGCCACTCTCCATCATCTACCAACACTCCTCTCTGGGGAGGTTCCAGATGATTGGAAGTTGGCAAATGTCCCACCAATCCACAAAAAGGGCTGCAAGGAGGACCTGGGCAACTATAGGCCTGTCAGCCCGACCTCAGTGTCTGGCAAGGTTATGGAACAAATCATCCTGAGTGAAATCACACAGCACCTTCAGGATGGACATGGGATCCGACCCAGCCAGCACGGCTTTGTGAGGGGCAGGTCCTGTCTGAACAACCTGATTTCTTTTTATGATCTGGTAACCTGCCTGGTGGATGAAGGGAAGCCTGTGGATGTAGTCTATCTGGACTTGAGCAAAGCCTTTGACATTATCTCCCACGGCATACTCCTGGATAAACTGGTAGCCCACAGCTTGGACAGGTGCACTCTCAGCTGGGTTAAGAACTGGCTGGATGGCTGGGCCCAGAGAGTGCTAGTGAATGGCACTGCGTCCAGCTGGCAGCTGGTCACCAGTGATGTCCCTCAGGGATCAGTGTTGGGTCCAGTTCTATTTAACATCTTCATCGATGATTTAGATGAGGGTATTGAGTCCATCATAATTTAATTTGCGGATGACACCAAGTTGGGAGGGAGTGTCGACCTGCCGGAAGGCAGGAGGGCTCTGCAGAGGGACCTTGATAGGCTGGAGAGATGGGCTGAGTCCAACGGGATGAAGTTCAACAAGGCCAAGTGCCGGGTCCTGCACTTTGGCCACAACAACCCCATGCAGTGCTACAGGCTGGGGACAGAGTGGCTGGAGAGCAGTCAGGTGGAAAGGGACCTGGGGGTGCTGATTGACAGGAGGCTAAACATGAGCCAGCAGTGAGCCCAGGTGGCCAAGAAGGCCAATGGCTTCCTGGTCTGTATCAAGAATAGTGTGGCCAGCAGGACGAGGGAAGTGATCCTTCCCCTATACTCGGTGTTGGTGAGGCCACACCTTGAGTATTGTGTTCAGTTCTGGGCCCCTCAGTTCAAGAAAGATATTGAGGTGCTGGAGCGGGTCCAGAGAAGAGCAACAAAGCTGGTGAAGGGACTTGAGCACAAGTCCTATGAAGAGAGGCTGAGGGAGCTGGGGTTGTTTAGCCTGGAGAAGAGGAGGCTCAGGGGTGACTTCATCGCTCTCTACGACTGTCTGAAAGGAGGTTGTAGACAGGTGGGGGTCGGACTCTTCTCCCAGGCAACCAACAACAGAACAAGAGGGCACGAGCCTAGACTCTGCCAGGGAAGGTTTAGGCTGGATATCAGTAAAAAGGTCTTCACAGAGCGAGTAATCAGGCATTAGAATGGCCTGCCCAGAGAGGTGGTGGATTCACCATCCCTGGAGGTTTTTAAAATAAGGCTGGATGTGGCACTTAGTGCCATGATCTAGTAATCACGATAGTGTTGGATTAAGGGTTGGACTTGATGATCTTGGAGGTCTCTTCCAACCCAGATAATTCTATGATTATCACAGTATCACAGTATCACAGTATGACAAGGTTGGAAAGGACCTCTGAGATCATCAAGTCCAACCTATAACCCAACACTAACACCAACCATCATCTAAACCATGGCACTCAGTGCCACATCCAATCTCCCCTTAAACACCTCCAGGGTCGGCGACTCCACCACCTCCCTGGGCAGTGCATTCCAATGGCCGATCACCCTTTCAGTAAAGAACTTCTTCCTCACATCAAGCCTAAACTTTCCCTGACGTAGCTTGAGTCCATGCCCTCTAGTTCTGTCACTGGTCACCTGAGAGAAGAGACCAACCCCTGACCGACTACAACCTCCTTTCAGGTAGTTGTAGAGAGCAATGAGGTCTCCCCTGAGCCTCCTCTTCTTTAGACTAAACAGCCCCAACTCCCTCAGTCGCTCCTCATAGGGCTTATGCTCCAGCCCCTTTACCATCTTCGTTGCCCTCCTCTGAACACATTCCAGTATCCTGACATCTTTCCCAAACTGGGGGGCCCAGAACTGTACACAGTATTCCAGATGAGGTCTGACTAGTGCCGAGTACAGGGGGACGATAACTTCTCTGGTTCTGCTCACCACACTATTCCTGATGCAGGCCAGAATGCCATTGGCCTTCTTGGCCACCTGGGCACACTGCTGGCTCATGTTGAGCTTCCTGTCAACCAGCACTCCCAGGTCCCTTTCTGCCTCACTACTCTCCAGCCACTCTGTCCCCAGTCTGTAGCTCTGCATGGGATTGTTGTGTCCAAAATGAAGTACCCGACATTTGGACTTATTAAACATCATCCCATTGGAATCGGCCCATCTCTCCAATCTGTCCAGGTCCCTCTGCAGGGCCATCCTACCCTCTAACAGATCAACCCTTCTTCCCAGTTTGGTATCATCAGCAAACTTGCTATGATTGTGTAGAATTTTCTGCAACAGTCTGGCTATATTTATGAAATGTACAGAACAATGGACTTAAAATGAAATAGAAGTTCTCTGAGTATATTCTGTATACTCATTAGGTCATGGAAATTGTGTTCATATATGTCTTTCCTTGAAATACAGTTTTGTGCCCATAAACACATCCTTGATTGTCATAAGCATCAGAAAGTGAGGCTGTACCTTAGCAAAATGTACGTCTGACAAAAAAACCCCGAGACTCTGCCTATAACTCTTCTTATTTTACAAATTAAGAAAATCACCTACTATCACCTTCAAAATATTTCCTTTCTGAGTTGACACACAGCTGCCAATGTTCAAAGCAATTCTGCAGATCACTTTCTGAAAGTGCATTGAGGTTTTCTATCATTTTTGCTTTCACATCTTCTACTGACAAAAAATGGTTTCTTTGAGCACTGATGTGATCTTTGGGAAAAGGTAGAAATCACTGAGAGACAGGTCTGGCAAATAGAGTGGGTACTCAAGCACAGTGATGCTGTTACTAGCTAAAAGCTGCTTCAGAGACAGAGTGCTGTGGGCACTCTGGACATTTTCTGGTTGAGGGTAAGAAAATACCTGTGTTTGAACACGCATCCACTCATACAAAGTGAAGCAATTGACTTGAGCCTTTGTCTCACTGTGCGGGTTTGATAACTGTCTCTTTGTCTCTCCCTTTCTACTCGGTTCCTGAGCTGTGTGGATAGTCTTGGGTTTTTGTGTTGGACCTCGTATACCTGCACAATGATGCCTCTGAAGCAGTGATGTACTGAGCTGCTCATAGGTGTTCCACAGGTTCGTTCTAATGGAGTCATCACTTACCTGAGACCATTTTTTTTTTCTCGATACTTGGAAGAGCAAGGGGCTTCTTAGTATTGAAGAGAAACTACGGTGAAATATGTGAGGATGACTTAAACAGAATGTGGATACTTTTAAGAGCTCACTCAAGTTACAGACTATGGAGAACTTTGATAATATAAGTAACACCTACTTCTTATAATTTCCTGTCAACCGAAACCACACTTAAAGACTAATAATAGCCTCAAGAATCTTTTCTAAAAGTTAGGTCCAAGTTTGAGTCTAGGTGACACTATCTTCTCGGCGTTTGATCAACTCAGGCATGTTGTTATTTCCTATAAATGAATAGTCATCAGCAGGATACTGTGCTTCCCAGGTGTTTCCTATAACAGGTGCCATAAAGTAGTTGCCAAATATCCATATGTGCATATGTAAATGAAACTATTTGCCTATATATATCTGTTGAGGTATAAATATAAATTAATAGAGATTATATATATGCAGCCAGCCACATGGTCATGAGATTCTCTAGAGAGTATTTTTTTCCCAGAGTAATGGCTGCAGAAAGAATATCTTAACATTAATTAACATTAACATTTAATTAAAAGTTTTGAAATATATGAGAATTGCAGAGCAGATAAGAAAGAATAATCTTGAACATTTTCTTCTGGTTTAAGTGTTCTCAGATCCAGCAGAAGTGAAAGTTATTTTATTTTTTGCGTATTTCTGGTAAAGTCATATGTCCTTCTGATACTCCATACACAATATAAGAAGCGTAAACACAACAAGAATGGAAAGTTTCTACACTATTACATTTATAATGTAAGTATTTATCACTTAAAAAAATGATAAAGCAATATGTGTTTAACACTGAATTTCTATTTTTCATTCTTTCTATACTTAGCTGTATCTTGGAAATCAAATACAGGTATTTTACCCATTAAACTTTTAAAAATAAATAGTAATGTGTTGGCTGGCTATCAGCTCAAAAGAGGAACTTATCTACAAAAAATTTCAGCCAGAAATAGTCCAATGCTAGTCTGCAGTATCCCTGGATTCAAGAGAAAATCCACATCCACACTTGAGGTAGGAGAAGACCTCCTCAGCTGAAAGGATGACACATCCAGAGCATTTGAGAATTTTGCCTGAGTAAAAAGAGATATTAAAAGTCACTTAACTGAAATTATAGATGCAGATGTTCTATTGGATCACTAACAGGGATATTATGGGATATTAACTTACTGGTTAGTTGTATCATCTATTTCTCACTTTCCAAACACCAAAAGGATTTCAGGTAAAAAAATGCTAATGGATTTTTCAAATATTTTTAACTCAGAAGGCATATTATGATCTGTATTACACAACAGTAGGTTACACAAAGCCTTATACTTTAATAAATTTATTGTTTCATAATTACTATGAAAGCAAGAAATGCTAATTAAATCACAGTCTCTAATTTGTAGTTTTGTATGTGCCCCTAAGCAAGGCAATGTTTTTCTTAGGGAACCACCAGAGGGAGCTGGGAGAGTCTGTGTAGAGAGACTGCTTTGGAAAAGTGACAAAGCAAAAGTAGTGTTTAAAAAAAAAAATCCCAGGAAAGCTAATCTTGCCTTTTTGTTCCAATGCAAGAAGCTTTCACACAAACTGATGTTTCCATTGATTACAGTAATGAAATTTGTATGGCTGAAGGGTTTCCTGACTGAAATACTACAAGAGGACTATGAGGATTAAATGATGCATCCTCATTTCTTTAAACCACATCTATAGATTATTTTTCTTCTATATTAAATAATTAGTCATGCTTTGTGTACATAGTAGCAAAAGTGCTTTCTTTTCAAAACTGATACATTGCCCTAACTTCTCCTTAAGGGCTGTTTTTAATTCAACATACACAACAAAGTAAAGCCATTAAATTTGACCTCTCAAAATGTGTTTTCTTCTTTTGGTACTCATAAGACCCCTCTGATGTCACAATGCCAACTGGGTAAGATAAGGTAGGATAGATGTATAAATGAAATTACAACATGCATAGGCAAAAATGTCTTTCTGAATATGTTTCCATTTTATCAATGGTTCTAGTTCAAAACCAACTAATACATCATATGAGATAACTTTAAAATTTTAATTCAGCCATGTCCTTTTCAGTAATTTCAGCATTTATCTGGAATGTACAATATGGACTACACTCAGTAAATTTGTAGACAATGCTGTTGTCAACCCATTCAAGAGCAGGCTTAGAAATCAAAAGGATCTGAGAAAAACTGAGCACCAATGCTTTCCTTTCTGGCAGGATAGCATCTACACATATCCAGGTGAGGAACAACAGGCAAGGCAGTGGTACTACAGAGAAAGATCTTGGGATCACAGAGGATTTTAGCTGAACCCTGAGTAAACAACGTAATATTATTACGAAAAAAGCAATACATACTGGAATATATAAGTAAAACTGTCTCCTAAAATCCTTGGCTAAAAAGTGTTATTTAATTTTTACCTCATATATTAGGAACTCCTGAAAATACATTGCTATTAGAAGTTAATTATTCAAAGCCTTCTAGTTTACAAACTTATTCAACTGAAACAGAAAGCAGAGGCTGATTTATTTTGCTGGAGTTGCATGCATTTAAAATAAATTTTGGGGTAACCAATTCTAAATGATTGCTAATAATGAAATGTTTACCAAAACAAATAGAAAAATAATTTGTCTTTTGGAAGCACTTAATGCAGAAAAACAAGTTTGGAAGATGGAGTTTTAACTTTTCGTCAGTGTATGGGACCACTGTTTTAAAAACAAAAAGTCAGGATCTACAAATGCAAAACAATACTTAAATTTCTAAATGTTAATGACAGTGATCTACCATAATTTTCTTAGACTTTTTCTCATAGTAATAGTTGAAATATGGGATTATAATAGGAAATAATGTTCCTTTTAAGAGGTGATTGCTTGAGATGGTGGTCTACTTAAACTATTTCAGAAAGAAGAATTCAGCAATGTTACAGACAGCAAATCCAGATTCTCTTGTGTAAGGGCATTAGTTCATTTTCCAGTCAGCTGAGTTTTAACACTGCCTTATAAAATTAATGCTGCCCTTTTCTGCATTTTTAAACAGTATAAAGTGAATCAAGTTTTCTACTTCATCAGTTTCATATAAGTCTAAGGAAAATGAGAATTCTTTAATTTTCTTATTGTATTATCAGTAATTGTAGAGCTGTACAAAAATACGTTGATTTTTCTTTTTTCAGTCACTTAGGATAGCAGTCTGGATGTGGTATTAGATAATCTCTTAATTGCATGCTAACTCAGGCAATAACATTGACAATTGAGATAATTGCTTTAAGAATTTGAATATAATCCAATTTAACATCAGGTGAAGTATTATTTTAATTGTAGTCATAGCTAATCCAGTGAAAATACCACACAAGAGCAGTCAGTGATTTGTGAGTGGATATACTGGCATTTTGACTGCTACTCAATAGCTGGACTTCATGAAACTCATAATGATTGCATAGTATGGGAAATATGACTGCAATTTATCAGTGGTATTGTACTTGCATCCTCTCAGAGGTAGAAATTGGTTTTTTTATGTAATACCATATTCTCACTTCCCAACAACTGACTGAATGTTTACACTTATGGGTGATAACATCTCTTTGGCAATTTCTCTGGTGATAGCAGGTACTAATAAAGAGTAACGTGCTGAGACAAGTCTAAAAAATTGTAAGAAATAGAGCTTCTGTTTGCTAAACCTCCTGCTCTCAGTGTTATGGTACAGCCTCTCTCCTTCACAAGTTGTTTCACGATGTGACAAGATGCAGTTTGGAAGAACGGCAAATCAGCACGGGGAGAAGGAAACAGAAGCTTCTCCACTATTAGAGTTTCCTCACTTTCGGTAAAAAAACACGAGGAAACAGCAGGAAATACCTTTGTTTGCAGTTACTATTCCTGACCAGACTTTCAAACTGGAGGACAAATGGAAAAACCCAGCATATTTTTCATGTTATAATTATCACCTGTAAGACTCTCATATTGTATATTGCATTGTCTTCTTAAACAGGGCAGGATAGATTGATTCTTCAGCTTTCGTTATGTATATTTGTGAGTCAAAAAAAGGAACCAGCTATCCCTAGGAAAAGGCTTATAGCTGGAAGACGAGGTCTGAGAGATGTAGACTCAGCTCTTTCCATGGCGGTTTTTAATGCTATACTGAAGAAGTAATCAGAATTTTTTTCTCTCCTGTACCATTAGTAAATTCCCAGGGAGTCTTTAAATTGCTCAGATACATTGCTCGTCAGCGATCTATAAATACCCTAATGCATAAAACAGTCACAATATGATTTTCCTTTTTGGACCTGATGGCAACAGGTGAAGCAAACTATGTATCAGTTCCCTGATCATGCCTGTGAGTTATCATTTCTCTAAAAACAAGTGAGCACAAAAAATATTTTCTTCATCTGTTCCCACAAAATAAAAATAAGTTAGTCAGTTATTAATAAAACCAGAAACCTTGAACTTCAACTCAGACATGAAGCTGTTTGATCTTCCTAAACAATTGTCCTTATCAGCAGTTCTAAAAACTCTCCTGGGTTGTATTTTTCCCAAACCAGAAAAAATCCTTCAAATTTAAATTACTGTTGAGATTCCTAACATTTTGACAAGTGTCCATGATCAAAGAATATCTGATTACTTCATATGTTTAAAGGAAATGCAGATACTCAGTTGCTACTCAGATAGTCATGCAGAAAATAACTATACATGTAGCTAAAAATATAACTCCTATAGATAGGAGTATTATAGGATATCTTACTGATTTCTGTAAAACCAGCAGAATACCTAATCAGGTGGTTCAGCGGTAGCACCGCTAAAATCTTGAAAGACATTTTGTTAAAGCATTCCCAGATCTAAAGCTAAATAACCAGATCTTAACATGAAAAGGTTTTAATTCTCCTTTTCCTTTCCTTCTGGACTAATTACTATAAATAGCATGTTACTGCTACCAAAAAAATTCCTTTTAATCACTACATTTTTACCACTAACAACAGTTAAACCACTGGAACTGAACATCTTGTATGCTTGTGAATATTTATAGAAGAGTACTTGTTGCCTCTCATGGTTGGAGGAGCAAGATCATTCCATCCCACTTCACAAATTAAGATTGGGCTGCAGTCAGTCCTTTCAGCAGTGAGCACTGGTTGTCTGCATTGCATATGATATAATAGCTTGCCAGAGAGGAATTAAAAAGGGAAAAGGAAAAAATCAGGGCATTGAAATGTGACTAGAAGCAGGAAAGACTGGGGAACAACTCACTGGCAACAGCTGTGCATCCAGTGCCTGAAAAACTTTCAACATAGGGAAACTTTAGGGTTGATTTACAAATTTAGTCCAGTGCAAACTCCTTTAATAAGGTAGTCTTTTGACATTTCATTGAGATCTTCAAACACAAACATGAAATGGCAATAGAATAAACTTAAGCTAAATTTTAACTCAGGGACCACATAAACAATATAAAATACACCTGTTAGGAAAGAAGTAGCACACCAAAAGTCATTTTGAGGGAAAATGAGCAGAACCCCATTTAATGGAGCGATCTCCTGTTTTTTTGTAACACCTACACAGGAGATATTGACCGTATAAACAAGACATCAGTACTGTAGAAAGTATTCTGCAGTACTGATGTCAAAGGGAAAATTTTCCATCAAGTTGTTTGGAAAGAGAATCAAATGTAAAATTTGATTTATCATGGTTTCCACATTTTCTGCAAATAAGCCTAAATAATAATAGTCAGGGAGGGTGTTTTGTAGGGCTGATAAAGCTGATATATTTGTAGTGACTATTTTAATATTTGGGCTGTCATCTTTCTGCTCAAACTCAGGACATGCTGATAAAGAAATAGTGTAATGTGATGCAATTTCCTGAGAAAATTCTTATTTTAGGGTAATATGTATTGCTGTAAATATCTGTTTCTGGATGGATTTATTTTATTTAGTTAAATAACATTGTTACTCTGCTTCTCTGGGAGAAGTTTTTTCTAATCACTGATTATTTAGAGGAGATTATGTCCATGTTGGAAAAGAAGCATCATTGATTATGATTCCAGAGGCAACTTTAAATTTGAGGAAAAAACATTGAGAACTCTGAAAATACAAGGGAAGCTGTAATGATATTAAACATTTTACTGGCATTAATCAGTTCCTATAATGAAGGTATGTATGAACAAGCAGAATAACTGTAAATCAGGCTGTAAGCTGCAATGTTAGAGGCAGGAGAAGTTGATTTAAGAGGCGCAGCAGCAGTCATAGTGAGGTCCACACTTTGGTTTCTTCACACTACTTTAAACCATTATGATCAGGATCAAATCTAAGTGCTTCCAGAGCAAGATCTTTTACACTTGGTGAACCCAATTGCTTCCACATCAATGGCTGGCTGAGCTACAATAGAAGTTAATTAAAATCTAAACTGTGCTTTGCCTGGGGCTACGTATTTAGCAGTTCATGCCAAGGAGTCAGGACTAGCTCTGGTCCAGAGGTTAGTGCATTAGACATCTTTTACTTCAAGAGTAGCACCCTTATGCCTGTATTCTCCCTTGACATCATGCATCTAATCAAGGTTATAGACACAAGATGCACAGAAATACAATGTACCATGGAAATACTCCCAATCCTGTAGTTAATGCAAAACTTGCCAAAAAATGAAGTGTCTCAAATAGTTTTTAGGGAATGAGTCAAAATTATTTTCAGAACAATGCCATTCTACTGAATTAAAAGCCAAACGGGACCCTAAAATTTGTGTTTGAGACACAAATTAGAGAACTCTGAAAAGAATAAAAAGTTTATTAAAAGTTTATTAAAATTAACATTAGTAGTCTAAGAGGTAGCCCACAATTATGTGTCTTACTCTGGACATCTTCTGATTCTGTGCATTTTCATCTGTGAACATGATTCAATTTCTGAATAAGGCAAAGCTAAACAATACTGAACTCTGTCAGATTCAGGCTAGTATGAAAATACTTGAAGGATAACATGACGTTGCTCCATTAATCATCATTAATCAACACGGGGAAAGGTCTGTTATTTTCACCATAAATACAAAACTAGAAAATCACTGAATGCCTTCTCCTGCTTTTAAACATATTTTCGAAGAAGTAAATCTTGCCTAGTTCCCATGCCACCATACTATAGAACCATATTTTGCTCTGAGATGTCTAGATTCAAATTTGCTGAGTTAAATTCCTCTCTCACACACCAAGAAAATTATTTTCAGCTGTGCCAGATCCAAAAGTCATTAACTTGAGCAGAATTAGCAGTACAGGTCCATACACAGTTGCTAAAATCCCTGCACAACAGATTGTGTTTTGTAATTTTTTTAAAGGCTAATATTGACTTGAATGACAACGAGGAGCCAATATGTTGGAAAGGCAAACCAGTGAGATTAAATGAGGTAAGAAACTGGATAACAGATTATATGCAAAGAACAACCCCTGTAGTAGTGGAATGTAATGTATCCTAATAGCTTTGGATAAGGATACTTGCCCTAAAATTGTGAGTGTTGTTCAGCCACAGATTTAAGCCTGCAGAAATTAGGCTTTGGAGACTTACTCCAAATTCTTGCCTGAATTCTTTTTAACAATAGCCGTGAAGGATGTAGAAAACACATAATGTGAGGTTGAATGCAAAGAAACATAGGGATTCACTTAGGCTCTATCTACAACAGGATATTAATTTTGATCAAGACTGTGTTTTTGAAGCAAATCCCCAGCTGACCACTTATTTTGGTTCTCCCCACTCAGGGTGAGCCTACGGACTGCCTTCCCATTGAAGCTCCAGAGTACGCACCGTGTGCTGCAGTGTCTGATGTATATTCCATTCTCAATCAGATGGAAGGGTTATGGTAAAACTGTGGAAATGTGTGCATTGTGGAGTTTGGGTCCCCAGAATTAAATGTTTGGTTCAACTGATGAGTTCTCATTGTGGCGTGTTACTTGCTTTCATAACACGGCAAAAATGTAACTCTTGCCTGAAGGCAAGATGAAAATCATCTTTTTAGAGCAGTAGTTAGTTTGAATCACAGGTTAAATAATTTGTTGAATTTGGGCTGAAGCTAGGTCCCTTAGGATAAATGTGGATACGTTTTATACTAAGTAGAATAGCGGGAACAGGTTTTGTTGCTGTGCTTGTCGTGTACAAGTATTAAGCCAGTCACTTAAACAGCAGTTGTTTATGGCTGATATTTCATTAGCCCGAATATCTCTCCTGAATGGGTTTGCTCAGGGTAATTAATGTTGTACTTGGCAGCTTATCTGCCCCTGCATTTCCGTGACTGACAGTAATGGAAAATAATACAATGAATTTTGGAGAAGAAAGACATATTTGCATAAAGAATTTCCAACTTGCATTCTTATTCAGTTGACGGCACTATTATTTGTCATGTAAAAAATCAGATAGTTATCTAAGTTCGTTCTAGTCTTTCATAACAAAAGCAGTTTCATAATAGTAATCTTAGAGATCTGAAGTAGTGTTTAGAAGGGAATGCATAAGAAAAACAGAATTGAGCAGTGCTTGCCTGAGTCCCGCTATTAATCATCCCTGAAATTTGCTCAAGACCCTGTGCTAAAAAAATACAACTCTGTGGGAAATAATGATGTTTAACTTCTTGCATTGCTCGATTCACTTAATGAGTTATTAAAAGTCAGGGCCTTTCATCCTGAACTGTATTAATTACATAAAACATAAATATAGCAATAAACCTAGATACTATTTATTTTGAAATCACAGCAGCCTGTAATAAGCTTACTTCTTTTTTGAAAATTAATAACCACCTGCAGCTATGGGTCTGGGTTTTTTTTAAAAAAAAACAAATATTTTCCCTCTTTCCATCATAAACGTGCTGTAAAGCTGCTAAGAAATACTGAACAGAATTGAAAATTATTCAAAATAATTTCTTTGTCAGCTAGAAAGGACCTTCTAGTTCAATGTATTTCAGGCAATCACTGTGGAAAGATAAGGTACAGTCTGCTCAGTGTCATGGAGCAGCAGAAATTTCATCATGATTATTGAAATACTGCTTCTTTTAAAATGTCTGATTTTATTTGTCTTTTACTTAGTCCATGGTTCTCAGAGAATGTTGATTTAAAAAAAACAACCAAAACTTTTACTCTTAGAGAACACTTAAAAAATCTAAATATGATGTTCTGTAGATCTTTGCCTAAACTTGGAAACTTTCGGTTTCATATAGTTGTTTTCCTTACTAGCATTTTGTTGGTAGAGAGCTGTTTCTCTGAGTTTCCCCTTATGTTTTTCAGTTCAGAAAGCTGAAGTGTTTCAGATCACATTAAGCTCAATGACATAAAAATATTAATAAGATGCTAGACAGTAGAAAATCAAATCAATGTAAAACCAACTCTGAGTGAAAATTTCTCTGAGTACTCACCTTACTTGGCAGCTGCTCACCAGGCTAGACATCATCTATGTAATCTTTCTGTTACTTAATAAAGCAATTCTTCCTTTTTATGACTAGATTTAAAAATTCAAGACCCAAACAAAATTTGATCATTTCAGGCACCCAGTCTGGTATTTGCATAGTTCTCTTTCATATGGTTCTTCCAAATTCTCACATCGTATTTACTTTCCTTCTGAAGTAATTTAAATACTGACCCATGATAGGCATCCTTTGGACTGAAACAAAGAGCAAAATCAGCAGGGAATGATGCCATTCTTTATACATTGCCTTATTACTTACATGGATCAATCTAACACTTAAAATAGGTTAGAAAAGCAAACTCTTCGAGACATATTTAAAAAAGCTTCCCAGGAATTTATATGAAAGGAGATATTCTGTTAATATATTCATATTCATACGTACAAAGCTATGTTTTGTCACTTATTCTATTCCTTTTGTCTGAATCAGTCATTAACAATATGGTGACAGTTAAAGCTGCTTAAAAGCTCTTGCTGGCTTGCTCGCCTTGACAAAAATAAGGTTAAAACCCAATTCCGATCAAGATCTGCACTTACTTATGAGATGAATATACACTATTGAAATTTTAATGATGTGGCTTTTTTTTAATGCTTGGAAATGACCTAATTTATGTACCTTCACTAAGGAATCTTAGCTCCGCAAGTAAACAAGAGACAAGGCTAAATTTAAGTATTCTAAAATGGCCTTCAGAGGTCAACTCTCTCTGCTGACTACCAAGGAAAACTAGACTACTCACTCACGTTAGAGCTCTACAGCAAATGATGGCATGCACCATACTGAGAAGTAAAAACATAAATAGAATGATACTCTCAAGTCTCTCAAGTTCCAATAGGTTAAAAACAGTGTTCAACCCAATTACACTCACACACATCAAAAGTCAGTGACAGTTTCTTGTAAACACACAGTCTGTTGGAAAGATGACACACAAGTTATAATTAGAGCATTTTACATGGATAGATTCCAGACTGCTTTCCTTTTCTGTGTACTGGCT
Organism: Dromococcyx pavoninus; assembly: GCA_033558185.1. Taxonomy (NCBI): domain Eukaryota; kingdom Metazoa; phylum Chordata; class Aves; order Cuculiformes; family Neomorphidae; genus Dromococcyx; species Dromococcyx pavoninus. The sequence continues at coordinate 2,870,158 of JAUMJL010000016.1, read as the reverse complement.
TCCTGTAATGTGATGTCTGAAAATTAAGAGTCATCTTTGAAATAAGTCTTTCTGCTTGATTTACCAGCAAAATTTATTTCTGGAGGGTAACTACAAAATATTGAATTCAAATATTGAAATATGATTCATTTTTTAATAACTGTGAGTACTCAGTTATGTGCTGCCAATGTATATATTGAAATAATCATCTTCTCATTTTTTTGGCTAGCCCCAGCAAAGCTGTATCAAGGTACGTGGAAGATACTTTACGAATCTTCCAGTACAGTGATTAGAGCACTAAAAAATCAGGTAAAAATTCCTTAAGAAAAAAATCATGTTTAGCTCTTCTTTTCTTTTTCTTCTTTTCTTTTTTTGACATAACCTATTCCAAGGATATCCCTGATATTTTTGCTGATAAATGACCTCCTTTTTATACATGACATTTTTATCTTCACACTGTCCAAAAAATAGTGTTCATGTAATTATATACATACTAATAGATATCAGATTAAATTCAACTAGAGAGTCTCTTAGTTTCAAATACATACACTCTTGCTCTCTTTATCAGGTTTGGCTTCTTTGGCCCATATGTTACAAAAGAGCAATGGGTGACCTGGGCTGCCTTTCTCAGCAAACCCCTGTCCTTGCAAAGACAGCTCAGGAATAACTGAGGAAAAGCTCACTCTGGATAATGCAGAATTGTCAGAAGAACAAACTTCCATTTGCAATGCAAGCATAACTTCATAACTGCAAGTGCTATTTTTAACCTAGCTTCTTTTGCCTAGCTATGCCATGTGTATCTCTTCTGTATAATGCATAGTCATATTTTTTCAGACAAAAGCACTGCTGAAAAAAACCCCAACAAAACAAGAAAACATCTGGAAGCCAAGATTTAGAGTCAATTATTACTACTCATGCTTTAAAGAGATGTTGGGAGATTTCTTCTAGCAGGAAATAAAACTGGAAAACTGCCTCAATTTGTCCCAGCCTGCACCTTGCAGAGAGTAGAAAGCTGTTGAAAATGTGTTTGTCTACCTTGTGTCTTATTTTACAACTGTTGGTGGTAATATGAAAATTATTCACAAAGAATTATTATGCATTTTCTATTTTATTCAAGCAAAACATTTGTGTGTGTAGAAACTTTGCTATGTGCTTGTTTAATACCAGTGTTTGCTGTGGCAACAAGTCACCGAGGCCCTGTGGGCAGACATGTGATTACTACTAGAGAGTTCAGAGGTTTTAATAGCAATTTACAAAAGTCACTAGCCTTACTTCTTTTTCATAATGGTGCTGCCTTCTGGTACCACCAATCCAGTTGTCTTTCACCTACCCAGCTGAGGGCAAAATCAGAACAAAGGTGATATTTTGATGATATTCTTCCTCACCGCACCATTTGTTTGAGTTGTAAAGTGTTAACTCTTTTAGGACTTATACTTAAGTTGCCTCTGCAGTTTCCAGTTTGAAGTATTTTTCATGAACATCAATTATATCAGCAGCAGTTGTGGCTGCAAAATACCAATTTTTCAGCTTGCTCTCATCTTGATAATCAATTTGCTTGCTCTGTCTTGTTTGTTGGGTTGTGATAGTTGCATTATTAATACACTTATGCAGATCTCTTGTGCTGCTTAGCAGGCTGCCCTCTCTCCTCAGATGGGATTTATCTTAAAATCAATATATTCCCCTGAGACTGAAAAAGATGAATTGTATTTCTTATTTGAAATTCAAATACAATGTTTATGCTAATACAACTACTCTTTTAGGTTCATTTCAGGAAACTGTGGTACCATGGTGTTAATTCCTCAGAGAAGCTGCATAAGCAGGAGCTGTTCTCAGCCTTCTCCTAAAATGTGTGCACAAGGCAGCTTACTTGTTCTGCTGAAAGTTTTGTATTAATTTTTTAATATTAAATAATAACTGAGACAGAGGTGGTCAATTTTTTTTTTTTTTTTTTTTGAGCAAGCTCTTTCTTCTTACATAAGTGGACACTTGGGGTTTGCATACACAGGTTGCTCAGCACGAAAAAATCCCAGCAGTCCAGCACAGGATTTTAAATTCTGGCAACTAAGCCTGTTAATCCCAATGGTAAATCCAAAGGGAGTTAAGAACACAACAGATCTATGCTGCTTGAAACTTTATGAATTTGTTGTAACCAAAATACTTGTGACTGCCTTTCTTTTAAACCTGTTCTGTGTGTCAGGTCTTGATATACTTGTGTGGTAGTGAGCGATTTGAGGACTAGACAATTGGAATGGGTACTTCTACAGAAGTACTTGAATTCCTTGTATAATCTTCAAAGCACAGGTGCTTAAGAAAAAGATATGACCATTGAGAAATTATTAATTATACCTGTGTCTATGTACTTTATAACCTTGATTTCTTTTAAGTTCTGCTGACCTCCAAGTAAGTGGTCCCACTGAGTATACTTGGGTCTTGACTCAAAGTTTTCTAAGTAAACATCTTCCCTACCCTCCTCTGTGTTGTTTTAGGGAAATTTGTAGATCTGCTCCCAGAAGGCTGCTCACACAGATGCACTTATTTTATCAAGCTGGGAGCTGTTGGCAATACATTCCAACCAGGAGTACTTCAATTTGCTGGAATTATTTTGACCTCGGTTTCTTAATCTTTTAATTTGGTTTCCCTGGTCAACTGCAGGGCAGAGCTGGGGAGGTACAATTAGAACAGTTTTATTTGGCCTGTTATGAAAAGGTTCTTCATGGAGTAAGGACAAGGGCCCTCTCTTTAATCTCTATTCCCTATGGAGAGGACATCATGTGACTGACCTGCAGAAAGACCAATTCTATAACCACCTGTTAAGCTAATGCTATTTAAGAAATAGCTCATTTTATTAGCTGATTTCTGTTCTGGGTCAGATAAGATACCAGAAATGGCCTTTTCTCCCTATGTTTTCAACAGTGTGACACTTTATACAGTGATTTATTTTATTAAATCTTTGTGTATCTAAAGGAGGAAGAGAGTTCCAAAACCAGATCATCTATGTTATTACCACGGTGTTTAGAGTTCTTCTGCAAGTTTAAGCCAGTTGCTAAAGAGATATGAAAAGGGCATGATAAAAAGTTTTATTTATTACCTAGTTAAATCCTTGAATACATCAAAAAATTGTGCAGCACTTTGGAAGGAGTTTTGTACAAATTATTTACAGGAGATAAGATCATTATCTTTATTGCCACGTGAACAAAGAAAATTGCCAGTGAATTTCTTCTTTATTAAATATCCATTTCTTTAAAAAATCTCCGTGGTGCTAGGAATGACTTTTGTATTATTTAGTTTAGAAAGGTGTTGCACTTCTGTTACATTTCATACCATGCCATGTTACATACTGCTGTTCCAAACATCCCCATCAGAATTATATCATGTCATGCAATTCTAATATGTCATGAATTAATATAAGAATGCAATGAAATTTGTTTTTATAACATTTCTTGAGTTTTTGAAAACAAATATGTTTTCATTCAGTGAAGCTCCATTTGTAAATTCCTCGTAGTTATTTGCAGGAAATTTTGCCAAAATTGGTGTAACATTTTTCAGAAAAAGAACCAAAATGTAAGTTCAGCCAAAATCTGCTTGGAAAAGCCTTGCTGACCAGCTTGATTTCTGCGTACAGTCTACCATAGATGCTTGATGCTTTGCCCTCAGCTTCTAGGGTGAAGGGATGCCATGATGAGGGACCTAGACAGGCTTGAGAAGTGGGCCCATGCAAACCTCATGAAGTTCAGCAAGGCCAAGTGCAAGATCCTGCACCTTGGTTGAGGCAATCCCAAGCACAAATAAATCCAGGCTAGGAGGAGAATGGATTGAGAGCAGCCCTGAGGAGAAAGACCTGTGGGTGCTGGTGGATGAGAAGCTCAACATAGAATCATAGAATCTTCTGGTTGGAAGAGGCCTCTAAGATCATCAAGTCCAACCGCACCCGTTATCCGCTAAACCATGTCCCTCAAAAACTCATCTATCCTTTTTTTAAAAACCTCCAGGGATAGTGATTCAACCACCTCCCTGGGCAGCTTGTTCCAGTGCCTGACCACCCTTTCAGTAAAGAAATTCTTCCTAATATCTAGTCTGAACCTCCCCTGGCGCAACTTTCCCTTGCCATTTCCCCTTGTCCTATCACCTGTCACTTGAGAGAAGAGATAACACTCACTCTGCCACAGCCTCCTTTCAGGCAGCCGTAGACAGCAATGAGGTCTCCCCTCAGTGTCCTCTTCTCCAAGCTAAACAACCCCAGTTCCCTCAGCCATTCCCTGTAGGACTTGTTTTCCAGCCCCTTCACCAGCCTCGTCGCCCTTCTCTGGACGCGCTCAAACACCTCAATATCCTTTTTGTAATGAGGGGCCCAGAACTGAAGACAGTACTCAAGGTGCAACCTCACCAGTGCCGAGTACAGGGGCACAATCACTGCCCTGGTCCTGCTGGTCACACTGTTTTTGATACACACCAAGAAGCCAATGGCCTTCTTAGCCACCTGGGCACGCTGCTGGCTCATATTCAGCCTGCTGTCGATCAGCACCCCTAGGTCCCTCTCCCCCAGACAGCTCTTCAGCCAGTCTTCCCCAAGCCTGTAACGCTGCATGGGGTTGTTGTGTCTCAAGTGCAGGACTCGGCATTTGGTCTTGTTGAACCTCATCCCGTTGGTCTCAGCCCATCGATTCAGCCTGTCCAGATCTCTTTGCAGTGCCTCCCTTCCTTCAAGCAGATCAACACTGCCACTCAGCTTGGTGTCATCTGCAAACTGGCTAAGCGTGCATTCGATCCCTTCATCCAGACTATTAATAAAAATATTGAACAGGACTGGACCCAGCACTGAACCCTGGGGAACACCACTCGTGACCAGCCTCCAACTGGATTTAACTCCATTTACCACCACCCTCTGGGCCTGACCATCCAGCCAGCTTTTTACCCAGCAGAGGGTGTGCCTGTCCAGGCCAAAGGCAGACAGTTTCTCAATCAGAATACTGTGAGAAACGGTATCAAAGGCTTTACAAAAGTCCAGGTACACCACATCCAACCTTGTCATAGAAGGAGATCAGGCTGGTCTGGCAGGACCTGCCCTTCATAAACCCATGTTGACTGGGTCTGATCACCCAGCTGTCCTGCATGTGCTGTGTGATAGCACTCAATATGATCTGTTCCATGACTTTCCCTGGTACCGAAGTCAAGCTGACAGGCCTGTAATTCCCCAGATGGTCCTTCCGACCCTTCTTGTAAATGGGAGTTATGTTTGCCAGTCGTCAGTCAAGTGGCACTTACCCAGTCAGCCAGGACTGTTGATAGATGAGGGAAAGGGGTTTGGCAGGGACCTCTGCCAGTTCTCTTAGTATCCTTGGGTGGATCCCATCTGGCCCCATAGACTTGTGGACACCTAATTGCCCAAGGAGGTCTTTAACCAAGTCTTCTTGGAATATTGAGGGTTCATTTTCACAGTTTTCTGGCTCAGGAGACTTGGAGCCCAGAGAACATCTTTCCTCCCTATTAAAGACTGAGGCAAAGAAGGCATTAAGTACCTCTGCCTTGTCCTCGTCCTTGGTTACTACCATTCCCCTTATGTCCAGTAAAGGAGGGAGAATCTCCTTGGTCTTTCTCTTGTTGTTTATATATTTGAAGAAGTGTTTCTTATTGCCTTTCACTGACCTGGCCAGTTGAAGTTCCAGCTCAGCTTTAGCCCTTCTAATGAGCTGGCAGTATGTGCTTGCAAGCCCAGAAAGGCAACCGTATCCTGGGCTACATCAGAAGAAGCGTGACCAGCAGGCTGAGGGAGGTGATTCTCCCCTCTGTTCCACTCTTGCGAGACCCCACCTAGAGTATCGTGTCCAGCTCTGGGCCCCCCAAAACAAAAAGTACATGGATCTATTAGATTGAGTCCAGAGGAGGGCCACAAAATGATCAGAGAGCTGGAGCACCTCTCTTATGAAGACAGGCTGAGAGAGTGTGGATTGTTTAGCCTGGAGAAGAGATGACCCTGGGAAGACCTCATAGCAGCCTTTCAGTACCTAAAGGGGCCTACGAGAAAGCTGGGGAGGGAGTTTTTACAAGGGCAAGTAGTAATAGGACAAGGGGGAATGGCTTTAAAATGAAAGACAGCAGATGTAGATTAGATATGAGGAAGAAATTCTACACTATGATGTTGGTGAAGCACTAGAACAGGTTGTCCAGAGGAGCTGTGGATGCTCCCTCCCTGGAGGTGTTCAAGGTGAGGTTGTTTGGGGCATTGAGTAACCTGGTCTAATGGAAGTTGTTGCTGCCCATGGCAAGGGGGCTAGACCTAGATGACCTTTAAAGTCCCTTACAACCCAAACCATTCTGTGATTCTATGATTCTATGATTCTATGATGTTATGATCTTTTGCTACTCAGCATTTCTATTTGTTTAGCAAGTTAGAACCATGGTGCAAGGTCAAGTATAGGTTGCTATTGCAATTTAGCCTGCTTCCAGCCAAAGATGCCAAGTTTTCCCATGGCATACTAAGCTTTGTTTAAAAGAAATCAAGTGAATTCACACGTTCTCTAAACACAAAGGCAGACATCTATTTTCAGAGTATATCATCACAGACAAGATCAATGTGTTCTCTGTTTAATGTGACTCTACTGCTTGTATGAGAAGCTAAAACAGTAAGTATTTCTTTGGAGAGGAGGTTCCACTAAAAGTATCATGTAATAGCCCACATAGTTTTACTCAAGTCATCAAGTATTTGTTGCCTTACAAAAAAACATTTAAGCTATGATGAAGATTATCTTTGCATTGTTTAAAATAACCTGTAACTGTTGTGAGTGAGGCTTGCAAAGTTCTTATCTAGATTCATGGAAATCACAGAAGGTGATTCAAACCACAACACTATATCACAAAGAGAAAGAAACATCAACGGGCAAGAGAAACATTCAGCATCTGACATGGAACATGCATGTAGGTTTATCTCTGCAGAACGACCACATGCATTTACCAGAGATAAAGACAAATGGTGATGATTAATTCCTCTTCCAACAAAACTTCGTTTTCCAGTGCTTTTGGTAAGACAGTTTATTTGCAGCATCTGCTTTACATATCTATTTTACTCACAGGAAAGAAAGAATTTTAGCTAATGAAAGCAAATCTCCACTGGCTACTTTGAAGGCTCGTGCACTGAATATTTCTGGGTAGCCTGCAGCCATAGCTAACAACCACAACATGGCCAGTGTATTCTTACGCAGAACTCTTTTATTTAAGAACTTTTGCCCTGTTCCTTGTGAAAGAGTAAATCCTTCCTGCTGACTGCAAATTTATCCTCATTCATGGGGTGATATAAGCAGACTGTGTCTTAGTATATATCCTCCAATACTGGAGAATAATTAATTAGTATAATATCAACTTCCCATTATTGCTCCTACTGCTGCAACAGTCCTGCACAACTTCTGTAATAAAGCCCATGTGTGGTACAACTGCACTGTTTCTTCTGCCTGAGAAATCTGATAGCCCGTGAATATGGGAAGGACATACAATCAGTATCGGTCAGTAGAAAAGTTCCCGATATTTTAGTGTTCTCTAACCTGCAAAAGTCTCTAAGTTCCATTATTATTTAAAGAGGAGAGAAGAGTGTTATACAGTCAAGAAGAACATGCACCATAAACTTTATATATAAACTGGTGGACGCACAATTATTTTTGTGGCTCATGCGGGTCATACCCTGTTCTATGTCCCCAGGAGTGTTTACGTGTGGATATGCACAAACAAAAAAAGGTGATAGAGCCAGTCGCATTGCACATAGCAAGTGTTACTACACATCTGTTTTTAGTGGGCTGTGGTCATTGACCTTAGAGGCATTAATAGTCGATTTTGTCAGGCTTACACAGTGTCCTTCTGTCAATGGGACACTGCATTTCAGAAACATAGCACTTACAGCAGACTGCAGAATGAAGGAAAAGGCCTAACTAACCTTGAAGAGGAGAGAATGAAACACTCCATCATGCAGTAAAGTGTTGTCCAGCATTATCTCTCTTTACTGAATGTGACAAAGATAGGTACCCAGAGGATTTGCCTGATCTCCAGTTGATTTTCCACACAAGGACAATTGTTACTTCTTGTCCTATCCCTACCCTCATCTGTCTGCCTCTTAACCATTAGGGAATATAAAGAGAGATAATCTCATCTATTCATAATGTGTCTAAGCGCTGGCCTAGTATTAGTACACCTTACCAAAATTACTAGACATTATAAAAGCCTTGGTTGGGTTTTGTTGTTTCTTTGTTGTTTTCTTTTTCTCTGCCTGACAGTATACGCTTTTGCCAAAGAGTAATTATTTAAGCTAAGCTTCTCCTCTCAAGCATCTCTCTCAAGCACAGGCGCTTGGGGGAGGAAATCTCAGCCCAGATGGTTCAGCAGCTTCTGAGAAGACGAAAATGCATGCTGCTTGTCCGCATTAAAAATAAATCTGATTGCCTTCTCAGAATGGTGCCATTTTTATAGCTATTCAGAAAGGAAGATCTTTGGCTGCTACAAAGCTCTGTGAACTCTTTTGCATTCATGCTTGAAACAGGTACAGGCAAGGAACAGAAGAGAGCTAAATCAAATTAATAAATTTTTCACATTTTCTTACCACAAGCACTGCCTCTGGCCCGTTCTGCAAGTAGATTTTGTACCTGGCATCAAGGGCCTTTTCTGGCGTATAGAATTCACTTACTTCAGCTCCTTGGCAAAATAAATTAAGAGATAAGAGACAAATAATGAAATCATAATTGTGTTTACAATTAAATAACATGATTCCAACAAAAATCACCTTACTTACAAGGAAGCAGCAACATAGCAGGAAGAAGCAAATTGGCATCCAGGGATGTCACCGAGAGGGAATGCCCCAGGACTGAGGTCCACCATGAGTCATGAACAGGCTACTGGGAACAATAGGGAGGCATGGTCCCTGCCTCTTAAGGATGACAGAGAGACTGGAGCTGTGCAAGTGGGAGCACAGGCTGCAGGGAACCCCATCAGGGCTGGCTTGCAGGAAGGGTGAGAGGTGTGGATCCAGTGCTTTTCAGGCCTATGATGGTCCCAAACTTGTACAGATAGATTAGAGCTGAGGTGGGAAACATTCCAAGGCTTTGGAGAGGCAAAAGCTTGGCCATAGTGGCTGAGCACCAACTTTGAGGTGACCCTGGGGCAGGGTCCATAGCTAGGTGGGAAACACTGGGCACTGCAGATCCAGAGGGCAAGCATCGAGGTGCCTCTGAGTGGACAGCGCCAAGGTTTAAGTGAAGAAACACTGAGGTAGAGCAGGGGCATCAGCAAGGTGTTAGCAAGGATTTAGAAGTGATTTCGGTGGGAAAGATGGTGGCCCCACAGGAAGACACACCAAGGTGCCTCAGCAGGGACAACCAGTACCTGGTTTCCTCTCCTACCTTGTGTGTGCTGTGGCTGTTGTTCTCATCCTAGTATCCAGGTCTCTTTTTCTTTTATGCATCTCAACACAACTTTTCCAAATTGGGAGCCTTGGACATAGAGATGTTTACATTCACCATTGTTTTTCTTCACTCCCACCAGTGTTTCATTAGTTTAGATGTCACTGCTGTCCCAGTCAATGCTCAGTTTCACCTCTTCTTCCCCAACCTCATATCTGGTGGATGTTGCAGCCAGGACTTGACTTTCCTCTTCTTGTTGTAGAACGCTTGAGGGTTTTGTTATGAAAGAAAAGTAGAGATTGATGAGTATAAAATTTCCCTGGTATGATGTCAGTTTTTACCTTGCTTCTACATATCAAATAACTTACATGTGCATTTTTACTGCACAAGAGTTGGAAGACAACAATTCTACCTTTCTCCATCACAAAATACTTGCTGCACGGTTATGTTATTACGGAAAAAACAGATTACTCAATGAAATTCCATGTCAATCTGCCAACATGGTTATGCCACACATTGATGTTAACCTTGCACCAACAATTGCAACTTTAGTATTGTGAGCCTAGCATGTTATTGTTGCTCTATAGGTTTTATTGGCCTGTCAGGGAAAATGAAGAAGTTGTTGTGTAATAAGTTGTTCATATGGAGTGTTATGTAGGAGGACTGATTTATTTTGTGATGGCTTATCCTTCAAGTGCAGCATGGAGAATAAAGCTGAGGATGCCTGAGTAGCAAGATGGGATTGGTGTTGAAAGCTAATGAAGGGGTGGGCTTTGAAAGTGGCGAACCTTCAGGCCTTCCTGGCTACCTCTTTTCTTCTGCCTAATCAACCTGAGGAGATTAGTGCTGGGGTATTCTTTAGCATGACAGGGAAGCCCTGCAAACTTGAACCTCAAAAAAATCCACTGCTTTTCATCTCACTATTATAACTAAATAAAGGTCAGAAAGAACCTCAGGCTTACACTGATTAAAGACGTCTCTCAACCTGGTGGTGGCAATAATAAACTCCATGACCTTGGAGACTGTATTATTATAATACCTTGCCTATTGGTATGTTGTATATAATAAACCATTAAAAGTCAGAAGAACCTCTTGCTGTCTTTACCTAAACAAGAAGAGGGGTGTGGAAAGTTGTGGGGGAGTAGTAGTAAACCTAAATTAAATTCACCTGGGAGAACGGTGGGGTCTTGAAACTGGGAGCAGCCACACAAGAGATGGAAAGAGAGAACTGAGTAAAGTGTGGCTGCTAGTACGGTTGTGCTCTGTGTGGGTGAGGTGAGTTATGAATTAGAATAAAGGTGGGAATGGTGTAAATTTTATTTTACTGTAAGTTAGAGTTGCATTTTCAAGTTCAGTGTAAGCTTGGATTAATTGTTCAGGCTCCCTCTATGCAGTATCGTGATCTGGAGCCACTGTTAGTGCAACAGCTAGGCTGGAGTCTTTGTTTCAAGATGGAAAATATACCCATGAACCAGTTTAAGAACAGAAATCACACTGATGCATAGCATTTCTTTAAGCAGGGAAGGTCTTCTGTGCTTAATGATAGATCCACAAATCCACTACTGTAAAAGCTAAAATAAAAGGAGGTAGAAAAGACAAAATAAAAATAGATAAGTAAATATTTAAATAATATGCTATTTCTAGACTTTTAAATCTGAGCAGTATTGTAGGTTTATCTGGATTTCAAATGCCAAATTGAAGTAGCATGGTAGTATAAATGCTAAAACAGCTACAACATATTTGGAGCATAAGAAAGATGAAAATATCACAGTCTGTTGCAAGGAATTGATGGTTTGGATAAAGAAGAAAATCACACTGTGCCTAGAATGTGCGGGATATTGCTATGCTGTTGAAGACAGTGCACAGACATTAGAAGCAATCCGCCATCAGTTTAAATGAACAGATACTTTGTATTCAAAGTGAGAAATACTGAATTAGGTCTGAGTATTGGCACAGACCTCCTAAACCTGGTTTTCTTCTCTCCCTGCTTGGCAAGTGGATCTCTGATATTCTTGTATTACTTGCCTGCACCTTTTCTGTTGGGAATGTCCCCTACTTTTTTCAACAGGTGTTTCTTAGTACTAACAAAAATTATCTTGAAGGGAAATAATTTCTCTTGGAGCTAGAGAAAGTTTCTCTCTGGGAAAGGAAATGACTGCATCTGTATAGCCATAGCACAGCTGTCTTGAATCACAAAATTCCCCCAGCAACTATAAAAGTCCAACCTGTGTAATGATCTCCAAAAGCCATTAAATTTTTGCTTGATTTCTGTGGAATAAGAGGACAGTTGTTGGCAGAATCAGTAGTATTGTAAATAGGCAAATTGTTCCATGAGTAGCAGAGAGGGAGTATTGCTGGCCGTGCTCCTTTCCTTATACTGTATGAAAAGCAGAGGTAGGGAAGTGTCTGCTTGTATGTATTATAGATTAGCCTGCCTTCCCTGAATTGAAGGAAATCTGTTCAATCTCTTGGTTTACATTAGTATTCTGTAGAGGTGTTATGTGCTGTTGCTCTGCAAAGTGCAGCACCCTTCCCTTCAAACTGAGCTAGGACCATGACATTAATATGAGATTCCTCCTGCAGAAAGGAAACCACAGAGCATCTCTTAACTAGCATTGGCCTTAACAAAGTACAAACAAATCCAAGGGGTTCAAAAAGCTTTCAGCTGACATGGAGCAGTTGGAAAATGAAACAGTTAACAACATTTTAAAGGTCTCATATGCCTCATTACTTGAAAATGTGTCCTGCTCATAGACTGGTACTGGAGGAAGTTAAAGTTCATTAGCAGGTGTTTTGGCAATCTGTTCAGTTTTAATACTCTTGCTACATGCTGCTAGGTCAGAGTATCCTGAGGGTAATAATAAAAAAGCTTTGGAAAATTCTGTCTTGGCAGAGTGTGTGTACATTCTAAGTGACTGTTCTTACACCCTTGCTGCACATATTACTTTAAAAGTCACCTGAACTGTTAGGTATGCAAGGGGACACTTACCACATTGGTAAGGTTGGGACATAGAAGGAACATTTCTTCTTGATTCAACTGCTTAGACAAAACCACAATAAAGCCACAGCATTCAAGTGGAATTCTGTTACCTGACTCATCTGAGTCTCGTAAACTGAGGAGGAAGAGGTGCTTGCAATGACAGAATACCCATCAGGAGATAGCCCAGATCCTTGGGCTAAGATCCGTGTCACATCAAATAATGGTGCAGAAATACTGGCTTAACAAGTCAGGCAATATGATTTCTCAAGGAAAATTGAAACACTATACATATACAGTCCTTGGAGCAGATAGCGTGCTTGGTTAAAAGAGATATAACTACTGCAAATCCAAAGTATGATCCTTCTAGAATCTGAAATCCACCTTTTGGGTACTCCTGGAAGCTAGGTGCTAGGCTGTTGAATCAGAAGCTAACAGTAGTCTAAGCAAACAGGCTTACATGGTAAAAAGCCTGAAGCAACAGATGTGTTTGGTGCAAATGGTTCCACCATACTTCAGTTTTACAGAAACACCATAAGCAAATGGTGTATAGCTGTGCTTTTTCCAGGCATCTGCATCTACGCAGTGGGAGAGTTCTCCCAGAGAGCAGGTCCTCATGACCTTCTCTTTAGAGATCCTTCTCTGATTTCCTGTTGCAGCAGGTCAAGGGGCAGGAATCAGCCGTTCTGTGCCAGCTGCACAGACCAATTTCTAGAAAACTCCTTCATTCACTTGTTCTGTGTAGAGCCATGTTGCGCTTGCTTAAGTTTCTTCTTTAACTCTAGTTGCTAAAGAACTGTGTTAATGAACATTGACGTGTGGTGACAACACAACATAATAGAAGTAATGCGTAGTTACAGAGTTAATGTGTAATTGCAGAGTTAATGTGTAATAAGTTTCCGTGTGTGTGTTTGTAGTTATCTTTTTTCTAATGTTTAAATGTATCATAGAGTTCTTACGCATTTGAACACCTGCATAATAGCATTCGCTGGGGATTTACTGACTATCCCCAAGTGTGCAGAAGGCAGGCATGTGGCAACTAGGACTGATGAGGAAAAGAGATGTGTGGGAGAAAGCCACAAGGTAGTTTTTTACAAAGAAACAATCTTTTTTTTCTCCCTGGGTTTGAAAGCATAACAACTGAATAATTTAATCTGGATAATATTATCTTAAAAATGAGTAACCCATACTGCTCTTGTTTTCTATAATATTGTTCACTCAAACCTCCCTTACTTGCCCACGTATGCAAGAGATTACTGCAAAATTTTATAAGATCAAGTACAAAGCACTAGCACTGCTACCAGCGAAGAAGAAGTCTAGGTTGGCAAAGGGTTCAGATTCAAACTTTAGCAAATAGAGGTACCAATCAGTCTCATATTTGGTTCTGGAACTCAATTATTGTACCACATGGTTTTTGAGTGATGTACTGTATACAGAGGATAAGCATATCTTGGGGCCTGTGGTACTTTCTTGTGAAAGTAAATATTACACAATACAGTCTTTGGACCTGCATAATGTCACCAGAAACATCTGCAGATCTTCATTTCCCTCTAATCTTATTACTTTGGTGACAGATATAAACCGATGCTTTAAAATGCAACACTATAGGCAAAAATGTTTCTTCTCACCAAACAGTTGGAGAAATGGTCCAGTGACCAGAGTAGAGAGTAAGCTAGGGTTTGCAGCATTGTTGCACTGAAGAAAGAAGTCATTCACAGTTCTTGTTAATATTTCAAAGTCTCAGTCTCTACTGTGACCCTTCAGATATTAGTGGGATTTTTTTTCTTAAATCATCAACTGTTTATGTAACTTGACTGCAACTTCTGCAGACTTATTGTTCCCTCTGCAGCTTACTCAAAAGCCAGAATGCAGTGAATAAGTATCCACACTTCCACTGTTTTAACAATTTTTTAACCAATTTCATAGTTATAGGTAGACTGGTAAGATTTGTTCTTTTTAGAATATTTGGTCTTGCTATAGTTTAATAATTAGAAAGCAGTTGCAGATGCACTGGGATTGCCTACTGGCCTTTTATAATATTTTCACACATTTTGGAATAGCCACCATTGACTTCAGATGGTTCCAAGATCTGGTAATTCTAGATGAGGATGAACAACTTGGGTAAGTACTACCCACTGAAGGGATAAAGTTTGCACAGATATACACAATAAATGATGTAAAGTTCTCATCCTTTCTATTATGTAGTGTATTCTAACATGACTTGTGGTATGTTTGTGCTTTCTGACAGTCTCTCGTTCTTTCCTGCTTTAATCAGAAGTGACTTGTAATTTCAGAGATGATGCAGCGAGATGAACAGTTCCTGCCTCACAAAGTTATTGTATCAGTTGGCAGACGAAGATTGAAGGAGATTGCACTGCTTCGAGGTTAGTCTGAGCTTTGACAGGTTCCTATATTGTCCCAGAACAAGCTTTAAAGCATTGCACACCATGCACAAGACTGCTGAATCACCAGACTGTTTCAGTCTGACGAAACTATGTACATCAGGTTTGTGATACAGGTGAAAGAATAAACAGAATTTTGTACCTGGATCTTTTACTTTTCAGAATATGTAAATTCACAAATTTTCAACAAAAGGTGCTACATGTAGAAAATCAAGTCTTCCTTTTCAGCCAGCATCTCTGGTTATTATTTCAGACTTACAGTGCTAGTTCAGAGTCCCATCTCTCGGTATAGAGGCATCGTCTTCTGATTGCCAGGGTTTTAGCTTTTCCCTGGGAATGTGCACTTGGCTGGAGCTTAGTGGCACAGAGTCAGCTGAGTCTTCTCTTTGTCCTTACCTTCGCTTTTTCTCCTTGAACCAAATCACTCTGTCGTTTCTGACCAATAAGACGAAACAGTAAAATTGACTTTCCTTTGATGCACTGTGTGTGACAGTTATTTTTGAAACATCATAAAGAAAGATTGTGGATTTCTTGTCACAGGCTTATTTCAGATGCTATTGTGGACTGGGAAACAGCCAAGAGCACTGTCAGAAAGATTATTTTTAAAAAAGCCATAAAAATACTGTGTGAATACCAGGCAATGAGGGTACCAGGAAAACCTGTAGAGAAGGAAAACCTCTGCAATCCAAACTGAGCAGATCAAGTGCTCTAAAATCTCCCTAATCTAAAGTAGTTAAAAGACATAAAAACAATGAAGAAAAATACAAATTTTTAAGAGCATTCCATGCAGTAGTGGCTCTTCATTGTGATTTTTTGCAACTTACATTCACAAATTTAAATTAGAATAAGTATTAATATTAGCTTCATTAATTCAGTTGGTTTAACCATTATGATATTTGTTAATTAAAAGTTGTTTTAAGTGAAACTATGAAGAAACTTAGTCATTTTATTAAATCTTTATCCACTGAAATCAGGCTTTTAGAAACATATATAGAGGGAGTTTAAGTAGTTTAAGTGGTGGATATAAAGCCATGGTCTGAATCTTATGCAGGAGGTAAACATAGATGATTATATCAGTCCTTGAAAATTAGTCGTTAATTCGATGTGTAGTGCAACAGATGTATGTTTAGACGTGAAACTCCATGAAGGCAAGGCAAGAAACTAATTGGACTGGAATTTGAAAGTCATCAAAGAACCTTTAAAAAAATGCAGGTTGAACACATTCAGCAAATCAAAGAAAAACTGAAGTAGGATAAAACTGTGGAGTAAAGGTGCATACTGAAAACCAGTTTCAGAGGAAGTAGTTCAGGTTCTTTGTAAAGAGTTCAAATATTCTGAAGTCTGGTAGCACAACTGCAACCTCCCTCTATATCATAAAGAAGCGCACAATCTGATACTTTCAGCCCCCCAAAAAGGATTATCATTACATTCTCTAAACATTCCTTTATAATCGAAATGGATACTGACCAGGCCACTGATTTGCAAAGTTCTAGGGAAAGGAACATTTTCCTCAGCTAAAAGCAAAGAGAATTTCAGAAGTCTATGAGCATTACATTTTAGAAGTGAACAAATTCTTTCTACACTCAATGGAAAGATAAGTAATAAATATGGGAAGCCAAAATATTTTCTTCATTTCTTTGATTATATTTTTAAAGGTATTTATCAGTGAAGATATGCTTTTCTAATCAGATATAATGGCTAAAACTTGTGAACGTGAGAAGCAGATACAATACAACAACAAGAAGTCTAAACATGCTCCAGTTCTGCTGAATTAAATGAAATGTATCTGCTATGCTTATATCATAAGAAAAATGGTGGAAGAAAATGTTGGTTTATTTGAGATGTAATTACATAATATACCTGGTCTGGATGTTTGATTAGATTGAATCTACAAATTTTATTCTGTCTTTTCACACTCATAATGCAAGTGTAGACAAGTCTTCCTTCTAAACTCAGAGACTGACAGATGCAGGTGATGAACATGAAATAGTAGAGGACTTGCTACAAAATGTGAATGTACTACTATGAGGAAACATCATTTGACCTGTATATATTAGATGTCTGTTCTCTGATTTTTGACGCAAGTAGAAATCCATTCTGTGAGCAAAAGATCTCTGCCACTTCACTTGTCTGATCAAGTGAATTTTATTTGTCTGGCTTTGTATTGTGTTAGGTCCCAAAAAGGTGATTTTTGTACCATAGACCAATGGCATCATTAATATAGTTCAAACTGTAACTGTCATAATGCCAATTTGTAGATGCTATTCCTTATGTGCATGATCGTAGTTACAGTGATCTTGTCTCCTATTTCAGCAGTATAAACCATCTTGTGGAATAAGAAGACTTTTTATTTCATTGTCAAACATTAAGGCAAACTGTGCTTCCGATTTAAGAAATTAAGGGCCTATCAACATACAGGCTGTGTACTTAAAGTGAGGGTTGCAGTTTCATTCCACATCAGGACTAAGAGTTTTAACCTAAAGGTTAAAGGTTAAAGGGTAAGAGGTAGCTGTGGCCCAGCCTGTGGGACTGCACAGCAATGGTCTCACCATGCATACTAATAGCCAACCTGAATGTTTGCATCTTTACTGTCAAAATCCCTGGATGGATGAGATACATGCAGCTGATGCTGGCTACCTTACTTGTTACCTTGATGGCAACTTCTGACACAATCTCAGATCTAGGCAGCTGCCTTGCTATGAGGACAGAATCAAACTTATAAGGGATTATTTAGCAGAAGCACTCTTCACTTAAATGTAAATGCTGTACAACAGAGCTACTTAAATCTTAATGCAGTAAAATCAAGTATGAAAACAAATAATATGTTCGTATCCTTAAACTTAGAAAGTCTCCATTAGAAGAATAAGAACAATTTTAAGTCCATCTCCTTTTGCACTGTGGTGGCCCACATGCAAAATAATAACAACATTATGATAACAAAATGGAGAAGGCCTGCAACTTGTCATTTTAGGTGTATCTACAAACTTCATTATAGTTCTTTCTCACTTTTAGAAATGAAAGACATTTAAGTTACAACTTCCCATCCCTTGTTTTTGTAAAAGGTTATACTTTTACAGAGACCTTGAGCTAGACCAGTTGTGCTCTCTGAGGCTGAAAATAAGGAAAACATGCAACCATAGAATCATAAAATCATCTGGTTGGAAAAGACCTCTGAGGTCATCAAGTCCAACCGTACCTGTCCCCTTACTAAACCATGTCCCTGAGAAACTCATCTACCCACCTTTTAAACAACTCCAGGGATGACTCAACCACCTTCCTGGGCAACTGTGCCAATGGTTGACAACCCTTTCAGTGAAGAAATTTTTCCTGATGTTTAATCTGAACCTCCCCTGGTGCAACTTACAACCATTTCCTCTCATCCTATCATCTGTCATTTGTGAGAAGAGACCAGCACCCACCTCAACACAATCTCCTTTCAGGTAGTTGTAGACAGTGATGAGGTCTCCCCTCAGCCTCCTCTTCTCTAGTCTAAACAACCCCAGTTCCCTCAGCCACTCCTCATAGGACTTGTTCTCCAGCCCCCTCACCAGCTTCGTTGTCTTTCTCTGGACACTCTCCAGCACCTCAATGTCCTTCTTGTAGTGAGGGGCCCAAAACTGAACACAGTACTCGAGGTGTGACCTCACCAGTGCCGAGTACAGGGGCACAATCACTGCCCTGGTCCTGCTGGACACACTGTTTCCGATACAGACCAAGAAGCCAATGGCCTTCTTGGCCACCTGGGCTCACTGCTGGCTCATGTTCAGCTGGCTGTCAACCAACACCCCTAGGTCCCTCTCCCCCAGACAGCTCTCCAGCCATTCTTTCCCAAGCCTGTAACGCTGCATGGGGTTGTTGTGTCCCAAGTGCAGGACTCGGCATTTGGTCTTGTTGAACTTCATCCCATTGGTCTCAGCCCATCGATCCAGCCTGTCCAGATCCCCCTGCAGCACCTCCCTTCCTTCAAGCAGATAAACACTGCCACCCAGCTTGGTGTCATCTGCAAACTGGCTAAGAGTGCACTCGATCCCTTCGTCCAGATCATTAATAAAGATATTGAACAGGATTGGACTCAGCACTGAATCCTGGGGAACACCACTCGTGACCGGCCTCCAACTGGATTTAACTCCATTTACCGCCACTCTTTGGGCCTGACCATCCAGCCAGTTTTTTACCCAGCAGAGGGTGTGCCTGTCCAAGCCAATGGCAGCCAGTTTCTCAATCAGAATGCTGTGAGAAGCAGTGTCAAAGGCTTTACAGAAGTCCAGATACACCACATCCACAGCCTTTCCCTCATCCACTAACCGGGTAACCTTGTCATAGAAGGAGATCAGGTTGGTCTGGCAGGATCTGCCTTTCATAAACCCATGTTGACTGGGCCTGATCACCTGATTATCCTGTGCGTGGAGCTTTCTTACTAATATTAACAAATAAAGCAGGGGAAGAACTCTGGAAAGGTAATCTCCAGTTGTATCTGCCCTGAAGTATAACACAGTACAAGCAAAATCATACACTGGGGTAGGGTGACAGAAGAAGCAGCAATGACCCTGGAGTTTTTGCAGGGAAGTGGTACCTGTGGCCATGAGAGGCTCTTGTAACTGTCACTGTTGTATCTCCAGTTTGGCAGAAGATCGTACAAATCTTGACTGCTTTTCTTGTGGGCATGCAGTGTGCTACTTACATAGTATGGTAGTTTATATAATCACACTATATTTGTTCATTGAAGCATAGTTTCACTAAGTGAGACCATTAAATGCTATGGGCTAAATTGAATTTTCTTATGCCTCTGCTCTGCAACTACAAGCTATGTGGAGACCTGTACTTTCTAAGCTCAAAATGCAGCAGTACTCATGAGATACTATCAAGTTGTAGACATTTCAGATTGGTTATCTAAATGAATAGATACTTCTCTTTTCAATTTCTGGCTATTTGCATCTCTTCATGTATAAAGTGAAAGTCGTGAAACACCCTAATGCTACCTTTATAAACTGCATAAAAATTCATAAGAAGATAAACAATTCTGGATTCAGAACAGCATTGCTGCTGTTTAGGGGAAATATTATAAAGAAGACATAATAATGCATTACCCGCACATTGTGGAGAAAACATAGCCAAGATACTGAATAGCTGTCTGTCTACAGCATACTACCCAGGTGTGTGTTGAATGAGGCAGGAGTCCCACTGACTAATATCATTCAGTTATGCAATTAGACAGTGGTGACCCTTTTCCGTCAATTTCTTAGCTTTAGAAACGTTGATGTAATACTCTTCCTGTCTTTGGTTAGTTGGTTTTGTAAGTATTACGTGTTCAGGGAGTAGGGAAGTTCTTGTAACTTTGTTCTGGTAAACAAAGATAGAGTTCGTATTTCCTTACTCAGTAGTCATAAAATAATGACTCCTTTCATGTCACCCAATAAAGCTCCTAAAAGAAGATATGAAAGGAAGAGGAAGGTTCATAAACTTCACAGTGTTATATACTTTTCCCAGTTTTTTTTTTCTTTTCTCCTTCTTCCTGCTTACATTTCTTCAGACTTGGTCTTTTCTGCTTTTCCATCCTATGCTGTGACCTGCATTTCAGCACAGTTACTGATGGAAGTACAGATTAGAAGAACTATTTCCACATCTCTTTTATATTTTGATACTGCAACAAAAATATATGAACCTGCAGTGAGTGGTTTGCAACATCAGAACTCTGTGTTTCACTATATATAATGTACTCAAAAGTGCTAGAAAGTCAAAAATAATGAAAATTTTTAAAACTGCCCAAAAGCTTAACATTGACACATGGTTTTTATTCCTAAATTGCTAAATTTATTTTCGTCAAATTCTATACTAAAGTATTGCATGAATTCCTGGCCAGTTAATTGCATGTCTGCAGCAAAATGGAAGAAATTGTAAATCAAATGCAGTATGGATTGCTAAGGTGTAGTAATAGACATACAAAAATGTATGTAAAATAAACTGCTATCTGTAATAACAAGAGCCTGACATTTTTCAGTTGAAATTCAGAAGTGACGGCAAGTATTGCTTTCAGAATTAAATTATTAGCTGAATTCTGAAAGACTATAAAACAATTTTGTGAAATTGGTCAGATCTTAAAAATTCATAATGTCTCCTTTATTCATTCTTTTTAAGTTTTCAAGCCATTTCCTAGTGTATGTTTTAATATTATAGTTTACCATTGGATGTGACAGCAACAATTGTTGTAAGGTTCACATACATCAAATCTAAAAAGGTTGTGATCAACAGCCTGACATCATCGTGAATGTTTGTCATCAATTTGAAGGCAAAGTTCCCCTTATTTCTATGTTACTGTAGCTGCTATAAATTAAGTACTCATTCAATGCAAAGACAAAGGAAAAAGGTACCAGGTTGCATAAATATTCAATTACTGATATTGTTTAATGCTAATAAATAATGACCTAGTTTTGGACAGATTTGTGCTGTATCTGCCTAAGACCATCATCTAACATGTAATTAAGCTGTCCCGTAGAACCAGTGTATTAGGAACGTGCAGTAGGCTTCCTTTTTTACAGTTTTACACAGTTTATATCTGAATCCATGCCACCTGCATGATAATGACAAATTCAACAGTGGTCAGTATTCCTGATGCTGCAATGGCATGCCAAGTATAATACATGAGCATCAGTGCAAGATGGAAAATTTAGGAGGAAGACAGTTTAATACTACCCATATAGGGTGCTTGTTTTCTTTCTTTTACTCAGGAAGGACAGTAGCATCGCTGGTGTTGTTCAGGTGTACCTTTCAGGATAGTAAGTGTGTAGGAACGTTTCAGTGTTTTGCAGAACTGATATTTCACTTCTCTTCATACGCCACCAGATATCAAAGAACTGTTAAAACCTCTGAAGAAAGGTTTCAGTAGGTGTTGGATGGAAGATCAGGTCCAGGAAAGGCATGCTGGAACAACATGGCAGAAAGATGGTTATTTAGGGCAGTGCAAAGAGTGGTAGGTGAACCTGGAGACCTAGTACGACAGCAGTGTTTAACAGCATTGCAAACCAATCCTTTTTATGACATTTGCCATTGTAGACATTTTAAATGGCAGTAGAAGAATATTGCCCACCACTTCTATTCTTGAAACAGAAGATTCATGAAATAAATGCACTCGCTTGACAGACCACAGGGACCTGATGAGGTTTCCAATTGTGTTTCTTATCCTTTTTGCTCAAACTGGGTTTTCTCAACCTTTCATAGGAATTATCCAAGCCTCTTGGAGTTATGTTTGCTAATAGAACACAGATGCCTAAAGGAAACCTTACAGTATCCCCAAGGTGTAATTCTGACAAAAAACAATTGCTAAAGATTATTGTAGCAAAACAGTACTGTCTTCATAATTCATGCCTAAATCAGCTGTTGGGCAAAAGACTTCTGTGTCTCCGGGCTCTTTGTCGAGAGGGTCCTCTTTTTTGCTATAGTTCTAATAGTTTCCTGCTCTGGGGAAATGACTGACATTAAGGGTAATGTATGTACTGAATAACACTTCTGTTAGTGATTAAGTCATATTAAAGATTCTCCCTCTGTGTGGGCGGAGGAAGCTGGGCTTCATTAGGGGTTGAGAAGGAAAGATCAATGCATTAATTAATGTAGTAAAAAATGACAGGCAGGATCTCTGGATCTGATTTCAGACTGTTTTCTAGCTGCAATATCTCATATGACAGTCATTCTACATTTAGCCAGAATTTGTTCCATTGGAAGACTGTTCATACTCACAAATTTGAATAGGAATTTTCCATTCTTAGGTATAAACATTAATAGCTTATACTCCTCCTGAGAAAAATAACTTGTATCTGTTCATCACTGTGTATCGTTGGACTGACTGCTTACCTCAGTGCAGAGCTGTTCCCCATATTCTTGCAGTAGTGTAGCCAAAATACTGAAAAATGGAAGTATTCAATATAGTGACTCTCTTTGTTCTGGAAAGGCTCAATGTTATCTTTTGTGGCCCTGTATGTCTAGGTAAGTAAATAGGATAGGTAATTTTGTAACTCTTAGCTCTGTAGCTGGACAAAATCTGCTTTTTTTATTATTAATTTTCAAAATCTCAAAAAATTATATGCACGAAGATGCTGTTTTTTGAACTGTGAAACTTCCTCACAGTTGATAAATAGTGTTTGTGTTGTTTGTATTGAAGCTTGTGTTTGGTTTTTAGAGTCAGAAAAAGATTGTTTATACAGGCAGCAGGGACAGAAAGAAATATGTGGCTGGTAAATACTAGTGTACTTAGAGCTTGGCGCACCTAAACTAATATGTTAGGTAATTATCAGTGTTGCAACAAGACCTTCATCAAGATAGGCTATCTCACCTATCTGTAAAGATTTGCAGTGTACTGTAGAAATGTTTGCATCCTCCACTGAACTATTGGAGGTGGGTAATGGAAAATACAGTAAAATAGAGGCAATGGCAGCAGATACAGCATATTCAGAAGTGCTAAGCTTATTTTCTTCTCTTTAATGTACATTCAGTCATTTGGGGGGGGGCTGTCAAATTACGGCTGCCAACTAAAGAAGCAAGAAAGGGTATTAGAAACTGGCTAGAGACTTTGCTGCATTCAGCCATTCCTTCATTCAACTTTTGTTGAGTGCCACTTCCTCAAGCTTTCTATTTCCATGTTTCCACTGTTGTCAAATATTATTTTAATGAACAGGGTTTAACTTTTTGGCTGGATAATGAATGATTGCAGTCCACAGAATACAGTAAATAGAGTTGCCTTTCACTTGATTTCATTTCTTGCTTGCATCATCCATTTCTTGTCTTTCTATTGTCTATTTAGATGATAAGTAATTTCAGGCAAAGGCATTATATTTTTCCATATATTCACTTGGTTAATTTTCTTGAAGTTCAATTTAAATGTATTTTAATTGGTAATCCCAAGACAAGATTTTGTAGTCAGTTTTACAAGTAGCATTAACTTCCTTGTAAAATACTTAGTTTAAATGTTTCTAAAACTTTTTCCCCATGTATTTTTTTCTTCACTTTAGAGAGTAACTGCTCAAACTGCTGCTTAGGCTTTGAAAAAACTGACAGTCTGTTATGCCTTTTCAGATGTTGTTAAAATTCAATTTCATGTTTAATGATTTTCATTAGAAAAGAAATAATTTCTTAGATACATTAATTTAATGTACTTTGGCAAGAGCTGCTTATGACACAGTTATTAATACTCTATTCTCATATTGCTCATCTCTGAGTGACTGCAACTACCAGCAAGTATTTTTGGATACATACAATTAATGACAAAGGAGTAAGGTTAGTTAATGAAAGAACATTAGAGGAAGAATTAAATGTCCTCTGCTGAATAATACTCTCTTTTCCAAGGAAAAGACAGCTGATGTGCCTGGGTTGTGTTCACCGTAGCATTATTTAATTCCTTGTATGTAGAAGGGATTTTGCTTTTCATGTTTGAGACAGGAGGGACAGAACATCTTCTGCGGTGGTGTATCACTCAGCATCCTTTCTTTACCTGTTGCCAATGTTTTCTTTCCATCCTTCTCCAACATTTCAAAGTATTACAAGCAAGCAAGGTCCTTGGTGTAGAAAATGGACAGGAATAAACTAGAACTCTAAATTGTTATGGATATATTTCAGACGGGAAGAACTGAGTTTTGTACTGACCCATTTTCTGTGTCTAAGTTGGACAAAGCCTCAGAAAATACATACCCATCCTTCTGTTCAGCAAGAGCAGATCAAGTTCTCATGCTGCTTTTCCTGTGTTGAGCAGGGACCCGTAGGCTGGTGGTGCCTCATGACATTGTGCCATGACATTGCTGTTAAAAACAAATGCATTTTCTCAGCTTCTTCACCACCAAGAGTGTTCACTATGAGTGTACACAAGACCAAGAAACTATTTGCATTGTTGGAGACATTCAACTATAGATAACATAATTGAAGAGATAGGCACATACACTGCCAAGCAAGAGCTGCAGAGCACTGAGAGAAAGGTGGGGCCTGTGGCATGTGGTGGAATAATATCATCTGTTTTAATTTTGCAGAAGAATCTACTGGGATAAAAGGGGTATATTAAATCAAGGATGAGTTTCCAGAGGAAGAAGGGATTTGACCAGTACATGACTTCTTTTCGACAATCAAGTTGACAGCGCTCACTTGTGTACCAATCATACTATATTACAGGGAACAGGACAAAAGTGTAAATGATTGAGACAAGATGAGCATTCTTCAACTCTGCCTCTTCCGTGCTCCATTGTATGCATGTATGACTCTATAGAGTCATAGAATTGTTTAGGTTGAAGAAGACCCTTAAGATCATCAAGTCCAACACTTAAACTAGCACTGCTGAGTCTGCCACTAAATCATGTCCCTAAGTGCCACATCTACACATCTTTTAAATACCTTCAAGGACAGTGAGTCAACCACTTCTTCTGGGCAGCCTGTTCTAGTGTTTGATTACCATTTCGGTGACAAATTTTTTCATAATATCCAGTCTAAACCCTGGCACAACTTGAGGATGTTTCCTCTCACCGTATCATGTCTTACTTGGGAGAAGAGACTCAACGCCCACCTCACTATAACCTCCTTTCAGGTAGTTGTAGAGAGCCATAAGGTCTCCCCTCAGCCACCTTTTCTCCAGGCTAAACAATACTAGCTCCCTAAGCCTCTCCTCATATGACTTGTGCTCCAGACCATTGACCAGCTTCGTTGCCCTTCTCTGAATGCGCTCTGACACTTCAATGTCTGTCGCATAGTGAAGGGCCAAAGCTGAACACAGTATTCATGGTGTGGCCTCACCAGTGCCAAGTACAGGGATTCAATCACTTCCCTTGTGTGACTGGCCACACTATTTCTAATATAAGCCAGGATGCTAATGGCCTTCTTGGCTACCTGGGAACACTGCTGGCTCATATTTAGCCTGCTGTTGTCCAGCACCCCCAGGTCTTTTTCTGCCAGGCAGCTTTTCAGCTATTCATCCCCAAGCCTGTAGTGTTGCATGGAGTTCTTGTGACTTAAGTGCAGACTCGTTAGTTAGCCTTGTTGCACTACATATTGTTGGCCTCAGCCCATTGATCCGGCCTGTCCAGATCTATCTGCAGAGCCTTCATACCCTCAAGCAGATCAACATTCCCACACAGCCAAGTGTTGTCTGCAAACTTACAATACATTATACTGATTTTCGTTTTATTGATGAGGTGACTTTTTGGTTTTCCAAAAAGAAGGAGAAGGCTAAACTTATTATCACACATCTAAGAGGAATTCTTAAGTTACCAGAGCAGATTGTGACTCTCAGCATAGTCATTGCATGCTTCAAAAAAACATATTGGAAAATCTTCCTGAAGTGAAAGTGTCAGAGTGCCAGTTTATTCCCAAATCTCATCCAGAAGCTTTGGCTAGAGCTTTAGTAACCTGCCACAGCTGGATGCCATCAGGTGCAGTAATAATAGTATGCTGACTATAGAAAGAAAAAAAAAGATTGGGATTATTGATAAAAAAAAAACCCTCACAAACATTTTTTCTTGTTAATCTGCTTTGAAGATTAAAAGAGATGTTGTAAGTCAGGCAGTAAACAGTATTTATGTGAGGTAAATTTATTTTTAAAAAACTGAAATCTGTAATGGATCTTGTCTGTTATTTATTTCTTCACTTTCCCTCCAACTCTTCTAATGGTAGTATTGAATTTTCATAAAGAAATTTCATCATATTTCTCAATAACTGCTCCCCACTAGTGATCTAATAAGCATGCAGAACTGCACTATACTGTATTTTTCAGTTCATAAAGAGTAAAGGATGGAGCAAGTTATTCTGTTATTGATGGCAGCACCATGCCTTGTATTTCCTCATCTTCATAGATGGGCAGGCCACGTACAAAGATGCTAGGTTCTGACTACGTTTTGGTGAAATGCATCTTTGCTCTATCCCCATTGCACAGCATTCCAAATTAAGTGCAGAAACAGTTTTTTGAAACCTTGTTTGATTTCATGTTCTGCTTTGTTCACACAAAGTACTCAGCCATATGCACTGTCTGCTAAATGATGTATAACATTTTCTACCTCAGAACTGGATGCTTCAAAAGATGTAGCTTCATATGAATTGTCTTGGTTAATGTTTCTATATTTATGAAGAGTGACTCGTTCCCTGCCCACACATATTCACTGAAGTTTCTTATTACCCTCTAGCCAAATTGTACCATAGTGCCTTCCTCCTGATTTGAGGCATCAATCAACACTTAGGGATTATGTAATGCATGATGCTTTCTTTTCACCAATGACCATGTCCCTCAGGGACAATTTGCTTATAGAGAGTCTTCTGATTTACATCTAGCTCTCTGTAAGCTCATTTCTGTACAGAATATTACAGTTTTTCAAGATCTGGGGACAGATACGACTACACATAAGGGAAATAGTGATGAACGGAGAAGCAGTTTAATAAAACAAATAAAACCAGATGAATATAGCTTGTCTCGTGATTTTACTTTTTCCCCAGATAGCTTTTGTGTAGGACTTTGATTTGTGATGTTTGGGTGAGACAAACCGTGGATTTCAGACTTTTGACCAAACTTTTTCAAAGCTTGATAAACTGTTAGATCTGACAGTTTGATTTCAGTAAGATTCAGTTTCTCTGCAGCCACTGACACAGATAAGATTTACCAATTCAAGCAAGCAATTTCATCTGTCTTTGCATCCATTTGTCTCTTAATTTGGCTTGTCTAGGCTAGTTTAAATTCAGCACCATGACCCTTACTGTATTTTTCTTGGGTTTGGCTGTTCTGTTATGACAGGCAAATATAATCTTGGCAGAATCTTGCAAGCAATGTTATAATAACAATAATTATTAACAATAATAAAATAATTTAAAACATAATAACCAATAGACACTTGCAGAAAAAGCATTAGCTTAAATAGTGATTACTTTGTTTTTATGAATTATTGTGAAACAATGAAGTCTTAAAGAAAAAGCCTTTTACTTTGTTTCAGACCATCAGAGACCTACACAAAAGCCTACATATTCAGAGAGGTACAGAGGTAAAGGTAGAGTAAGAGGATGGAAGATCAATTCCAGATTATGGACTCACATAATATAGATAAATATGAAGTCTAAATGTTAGCTAAATACAGAAATTTTCCCATTTTGGTTTTGAGTGGAGCATCATCTTCACCCTTCACAAAATCTCCTGTCTTTGGAATTCATATTTCTCCGCTATTCGAAAATGAGAAAACCTCTGGGGAATGCAAAAGCAATGCATTGTAAAGCTTTTGGAAAGAGCCTGCTGCACTGGAAGAATATGTCGTAAGCTTAGTGGTTCATGAAATGTTTATGCCTTATCTCCTCTATAGTTTTCACTCCAAAGTTACTGAGCAGCTTGTGGAACATGTGGCTTTGTTCTATTTTTTGAAAGATTCTTTCAGCCTTTAATGAAGTGGAAACAAATAAGGATACTGACATTTTTCCGTGCAAGCCTCACATTTAGCCATGATTCTCTCCTTATGTCTCTAGTGCAAACTCTCTGTCTGACTGGTATAACTGAAATGTAGCCTCTTCTGTTACCCTCTGTGTATAGAAGTATGTACTAAGGAGGCAGAGTTTTATTAAGGTAAACCACTATATAGATTTTTTTTTATGTGAGCAATGTTGGGCTCTTCCAGTTACATTAAATCTCACTTAAGGTCAGTTATTGTAGAATGCAAATACAAGCATTTATTCACAACATCACAAACCAACATAACTACAAATGATTACCAAAGAGGTATGCAGAAGAGCAAAATCAAACCTTGCCTAGTGTAGTTTAAGCAAGGTTTTGTAAGAACAGTTTCTCTGTTCTTCATGTAATACTATGTCCCTTTTGAGAAGTTATTATTTGGGGGTTGGTTCTTTGCCTCCTGTCTCAAATTGTCTCTGCTCAGTAGCTTCCACATAAAATCTTGCCCATTACAGCTTCCTTTAGCTTCTGACAGGGAAAAAACTTCACAGTGCACCTTCAGATATGCTTGCATCTCCACTTACTCTCCTTCCTACTCTTTGGTGGAGTGTTAGCTCTCCTCCCCTTCAGTCCTTCAAAGGACTTCCAGACCAACCTACAGTTTTGCTCCCAAACTCATGTTAATCCATGCTTACACAGGAGATAATCAAGGCATTCTTCTTAATGAAAACCACAACTCTTTCCCCTCCTTCAATATAGCTTTGTTAAACAAGGACTTGTGCCTATATAGAACTAGTTAGTAGATAATACTTTCCTTCAGTGTGCAAAATTCTTTCCACCTCTCTTTAACGACTGCTTGTCATGTTTCAGTGTGGGATGTGGCTTTTGCTACACTTCATATTCTATATCAATCTGTACAATAAAACCGTAACTGAGATACTTATACTAAGGTGCTTGCCTGCATGTCATTATTGGCTGAGTCCTGCCTGGACTGAAAATTAATTTTGGCAACTGATAATGGCTTTCTATGATGGAGTGGCCACATCAGTAGACACAGGAAAAACAATGGATGTAAGCTATCTGGACTTACGTAAAGCTTTTGACACAGTCCCCCACAACATCGTTCTCTCTAAATTGGAGGGATATGGATTTGATAGGTGGACTGTTTGGTGGATAAGGAATTGGTTGGATGGCCACATTCAGAGAATAGTGGTCAAGGGCTCAATGTCTAGATGGTGATCCATGACGGTGTCCCTCAGGGGTCCATACTGGGACCAGTGCTGTTTAATATTTTCATTGATTATATAGATAGCTAAATCAAGTGCACTCTCAGCAAGTTTGCAGATGACACCAAGCTGAGTGGGGCAGTGGTCACACCAGAAAGATGGGATATCATCCAGAGAGACCTGGCCAAGCTGGAGAAGTGGACCTGTGTGAACCTCATAAGGATCAACAAGAGCAAGCGCAAGGTCCTACACCTGGGTTGGGGCAGTCCCCAGTATCAGTAGAAGCACTGCCAGCAGACTGAGGGAGGTGATTCTTTCCCTCTACTCCACTCTTGTGAAAACTCACCTGGCATCCCATATCCAGTTCTGGAATCCCCAACATAAAAAGGATATTGAACTGTTGGAAAACATCCAGAAGAGGGTCATGAAGATGATCAGAGGGCTGGAGCACCTCTGCTATGAGGACAGGCTGAGAGAGTTGGAGTTGTTCAGCCTGGAGAAGAGAAGGCTCCAGGAAGACCTCATAGTGGCCTTCCAATACCTGAAGGGGCTACAGGAAAGCTGGAGAGGGACCTTTTATGAGGGCAAGTAGTGATAGGATGAGGGGGAATGGCTTCAAATTGGAAAGGGGTAGATTTAGATTAGACATTAGGAAGAAATCCTTCATGTTGAGGGCGGTGAGACACTGGCACAGGTTGCCCAAGGGAGCTGTGGATGCCCCCTCCCTGGAGGTGTTCAGGGCCAGATTGGATGAGGTCTTGAGCAGCCTCGTCTAGTGGGAGGTGTCCCTGCTCATGGCAGGGGTGATGGAACTGGATGATCTTTAATGTCCCTTCCAACGCAAAACATTCCACGATTCTATGATCTTCAACTTCCTACTCCGAATCAGACAATTGTACATATAATCGTCCTAAGTATTTTTAAAAAATGCATTTATAGCTTTATTATTCTAAGAAGACTACTATATTGGGAGAGATCTAAGAATAAGCTATACTTTCAAAATTATAACAATACCAGTGAGTTCTTATCAAGTTTTATTTTAAATAAAATATTTAAAACTTCATTAAAAGTTGCATTTTGAAGACTAGGCAGACCAACTACCATCAAAACCAAACTGGATGAAGGTAATTCGATCTTGTATTTTCAGATTTGGAAATGGCAGGTTTACTCTTAAGTGATACTGGTATTGTTTAGCAACAGCTTGAAACAGGAAAACTGTGTTTGTGAGACATAGTGGAAAGAATATTTGAAATCAGGGACTTTGATGAATGGAAAGTGAGGTTAAATTCATCAAGTAGTGCCCAGAGATTTTTTTCAGGTTTTGTTTACATTTACTAAGCAAAACTGACTTGATTGCAAAGGGATTCTTCTATCCAGTCAATAGTTTCTCAAAATTCAAACTTTTTGATGAGCCAGAAGCACTAATTACTGTGCATCACTAATTGAGTATATATGCTTATTGACCTTGATTTTTTAAAACACAACTAATATCCAGCTTAGAACATGTGACTGAGTCCCACTGGAGTTGCTGTAAGCATACATTTAAATGTCTTTTGGGAGCACAGATGGACAGAAATCTTTCAGACCTTGCACCTTCTTTCCATCCTCCAAAAGATAAAATCCTTATGGCTCTTTCAGCCCTGAAAGGGTTAAGGAGTTCCAGAAGATGCTGTCTTTTAGGCAGTCTTTGCTTTTCTGGGAAATGTTGAGTCCTCTACCTGAAGCATAATTCCTAGAAGAATTAAGCACCTGACAGTGTAAGTGGCTGAATGAAAATTTTAATTTTCTGTTGTCACTCCTGGGCAATCCACTGTATATGCATGAGCCTTCCCAGTAATGGAGAGGTTTGATTAATGGCTAGGTTTGTTAATTGCCTCTCTGCCAAGGCTCTGACAAGGCTTAAAGAACCCTCTTCACTATTTCATGACCCTGAAAGGTCTCTCATCTAATATATATGCTAACTCAAAAGTGAGTAAATGTATGAGTGTTTCACTTCAGCCTTCTTGACCCCTGGAGATACTTGTCTCAAACACTTATGACAGGAAACCTCAACAAATGATGTATTTTCTTCATGGAAACGCAATACAAAGATGGAGAGAAATATGGGAAATATATTATTTGGGGAGGGTTAACTTTATTTAAAGCACTTAGAAGCCATTGGCAATATTTACGCAGTTCTAGTGCTAAGTTCTCATCTTACTGTGTACAGAGATCAAATCTAGCAGTTTCATGGATTTGGAGGGTGGAAAGCAGTTTTATAATAAATAAAACTGACCTCCATTAAAATAGCTAATGAGTGCATCAGCTGCTAATAGGTGTGCATGAACTTTGTGTGAGGTGTCATTATTAGCACATTACACTTTCCTAAATCATCTATATTTAATTTCCTAATTGCAATCTTTTTCTCTTCACTTAATGGTAGGAAAAATGAGGGAGTTTTTCCCCAATGACGTTAATTTTTCAAGAGCAAAAGGTAAATTACACTTTCTCTCAAGTAAAAGAAATCCCAGAATATATAAAATGAAAAGAAATTATCTCTTACTCCAGAAAAGCATCTCTATTTGCATCTCTTTTCAGAGCAGTAAAATCTAAGGCTTGTTATGATAACTGAAAAGTTAATTATCAGTCTCAGCAGAAGATAGATGTTTAATTGGGCCATGCAAGCTGAGGATTTGACTCACTAATGCAATGACTGTGACAGTTTCTGTGGAAGAAGGCAGGTGGCAGTGCATCTATATTAGACAGTTTTCTAATGATGCAGCCACACGTCACTTTTATAGATCTATTAGCTCAGCACCCCTCTTGAACAGAACATCCACACGTGAAAGGCCCTTAATAAAACAAATCATTGTACAGAAGGCAAATTCATCTATCATGATACCTCATAGAGTAAATACGTTTGCAACTAATCTCATTGTTTGTTCATATGAGTGCTTGTAAATAAATTATCCATACCCCATTAAGAAGCCACAAGATCTAATCCAAAAGTGAGATTTTTTTCCAAATATAGGCATGTAGTAATGATGGGCTTTGTCACTAATTCTAAATATTATTTGATAAAGCAGAATTATTCATGTCCTTTGTAATCTAATGTCTAAGACAGAGAAACAGAGAGAGAGAAATTGACAACACAAAAATAATTTTCCTCTTAATTTAGTAGTTTGGAAAGGAAACAAGGAAGAATGTGAAATTGGTAAATATTATTCTATTACTGACAATACACAAGCCTTCATTAATAGACAGTGCTGAGTGAAAGACGGAAAATATCTGTAAATACTAGTTAATGCTTGATATATTTTATTTTAAACTAATATTTCACATGAACAGCAGCCTTATGACAGAAGTTATCATTAAAATACTCTTTTCCCTACTTAATAAAATAGTTTCTAGGGTTTTTTTGTAACTACTCCTACCATCCTGAATTAAAACTCTGACAGCAGGCTAAGATCACAGAAAATTCGATTCCTTTCCCTTAAGAGTTTATGGCCTGATTAAGCTGACATTAAAATCAATGTAGGTCTGCTCATTAACTTAAAGAGAAAGGGACTGATTGTATCAGTCCAGGTTTAGAGTTAAGGATCACAGTCGCACACTGCTTTGAATAGACAGCTTCAGTCAATCTAAGTGCAAGATGACATTCAGCAAGCTGTTCTTTGCAAGTGGAACATCCATCAAAAGTACTTCCCGCCCTGCTTCCTCACTCAAAGATAATTTCCACTGAAAAAGCGGAATTCTTTTCTGTGCCACTCACAGCATTCAGCACAATAAGTAATCTGAAGACAACGCACATAGTGTTAGGATAGGGATGACTGAAACAGTGCTGTTCTCAGACAAAGGCTTCCTTACACATAGATAATAAAATTGGTCTGCAAAAACTTCTCAGACGAGTATTTTTACAGGGATAGTTTCAGCCACTGGCACCTGTTTTGCTGTGATTCATTTTTCCAATAATTTATATCTATCACTGTATAATTACTAACTATAACTATAAATCGTGGCTTATTATTTTATAAAGACTTTTCAGAACATATATACAGAAACTGAATACTCTGAGCTGAAAGTTTAAGATTTTATTATATTTATGAAATTTTAAAAATGTACTACAATTTATGAATATATTCACTTCACTTCTAAACTCACAGACTCATTGAACTTGGCTGTTGCCCAGTGAAGGTGTTGACAGTTTAAAAAGCATTCACAAAAACATTTTGATCTGTTTGGTGTCCATTTGCTTTGTTTCTTATTCTTGGAAATTCAGCTCTGTATAAACAATTCACTGGCATTTTTTCTGTTTTCCATTGTAAGTATTTTTTCTTTTGAAATGTCAAGTTTCCAGTTTACATCACCTCTCTTCGTGATGCATCAGATTTCAGTCTTTCCACAGCTGCGTGAGCTGTACAACAATGGAGTATACTTGACATTTTCTTCATTTTAGAAAAAGGGCACTCTTCTAAAACATTAACCACTCAATGTTTCAACCCATTAACCAAAGATTGTACATAGACCGTCATTTATGCAATATTTTAGTAGCTAGTTTTGCCCCTTCAACATTGCTGTCATCCCTCTACTTAGCGACAGTCATTTACATGCACAAACATCCTTGTTTTAGCTACTAGTACTGGAGCAGAGATAGCATAACTATACACAATATTTTTTTCCAATACTTAGCCTTCACCTTATTTTGATTACCTGTTTTAGGAAAACAATTCTTCAAAAATTGGTTCTACTCAGGAAAAAATAGCAGAAAGAAGACACTTAGTTTGGCAAATAGTGTTCTCAGCTAGCATCACTAAACCCCTATCCTGGGCTTGCGTAAGAAATTTAACATAAAGATTTCTTCCTAGAATTTAATATTATGAAAAGCTTTGCCAGCTATTTGGGCCAATATTGCTTCCATAAAACTACCAGCTGTAAGTAACATCAGTTGTGGGCTGGCACTGTGGTTGCATTCCTTAACTCCGTGAGCATTATCGTGCCTTTTGATTAGCGCTCATTAGGATATTTTGAACTACCAAGAAGATCACATGTGCACAACTTCCATGGCATGCATGCCATCATCAGTGCAGATGTCAGAGTCTGAGAAGTACAGCGGTATCAAGAGGCAACATAAAGAAAGATCATCATTTGAACCCATACACCCTTGCAGACAGAATATGTCTGAGGCCATAGTGGTCCACTCTGATAATTCATTAGGATTTTAGTTAGTGTTCCCCATCTTTGACCTCTTTTGCTATAAATGAAAACATCTTCTTATTATTACCTTCTTTCTTCTTTCCTTCTTAATTGTCTTGCTTATAAAAATATTTTAAACACCAGAGGATTTACAAATTTGCTCCCTCAACCGCAGTCTAATAAATTTAATTATATACTTGTAAACCCCAGTCATTTCCTATAGCACTGCTGCCTAATTCCCATTCGTACTTATATTGTTTTTCCCCTTTCCCGAAGGCATTAACTAGGAAAGTTTTAGAGATTCATTCATTCAAGCTTTTAATTTTCGTCTTATCCTACCAGATCACTTACATACTTTCTCAATTGACATCTCCCATCCCTTTTATGGGCACCCTTTTTATCGAGCTCATATTAAACAGAAAGGAATCCAAACAGAAAACTGTGGGGAATGTCCCTGTTGAAATACATCTGAGTCTCAAATCTTCCTTTAGTCTCTAAGCATTTAATAAACCCCACTGATACTACTGGCTGTTGCTGAAATTTACTGCTGCTGTAAATCAAGTGATTTATTCAGATATTTTAGTAGTGACTGAAGAACTCATTTTAGGCTCCTACTCTCAAAAATCCCTCTTTATATACTTACACCAATGACCACTACTTGAAGCAGTGGACACATAGAATGGTAACAGCTTGTATGTAGAAGCGAGATACCTCATATAACTGAATTATGAAAAAAGTGAACCTTCACAAGTATAGCTTTTCCTCTTGCTTGATTTGTAGTATAGAAAGATTTAGGGTATCTTCCCTGAAACAAGTTTGTGTCAATAAATATAATCATTCTTTGCTTGACCAAGTCGTAAGTGTTCTTTAGTATCACAATATTAAAGTATTCTTTATATAGGCACTAAAATTAGCTAGTAAAGTTTTAAATTATTTTGAATATTTGTCAATGATCAGTCACAGTGTACCTCCTCTTACTGCCACCTTCCTTCCTTCTTCCCAGGTAACCTATTTTTTAATTTCCTGTTTATTAACTTTTTTCAGTATAACTCTGTTAATGAAAATGAGTCACAGAATCATAGAATGGTTTGGGTTTCAAAGGACCTTGAAGATCATCCAGCTCCAACTCCCCTGCCATGGACAGGGACACCTTCCATTAGATCAGGTTGCTCAAAGCTTCGTCCAACCTGGCCTTGGACAATTCCAGGGATTAGGCATCCATGACTTCTCTGGACAACTTGTTCTGGTGCCTCAACACTCTCACAGTAAAATACTTCTTTCTATTATCTAATCTAAATCTCCTCTCTTTCAGCTTAAAACCACTAGTCCTCATCCCATTACTACACTCCCTGATAAAGAGTCTGTCTCCAGTTTTCCTGTAGTCCCGCTTTAAGTACTGGAAGGCTGCTAGAAAGTGTCCCCCAGAGACTTCTCCAGGCTGAACAAGCCTAATTCTCTCAGCCTATCCTCTTACAGGAGGAGATCCAGCCCTCTGATCATATCTGTAGCTCTCCTTTAGGATCTTGCTCTAACACATCCATGTCTTTCCTGTGCTGAGGACACCAGAACCAAATGTAGTACTGCAGGTGAGGTCTCATGAGAGCAGAGTAAAGGAGGAGAGTCACCCCTCTAGACCTGCTGGTTGCATTTCTTTTGATGCAGCCCAGGAAACAGTTGGCTTTATGGGCTGCAAGCACATATTTCCGGCTCATACTGAGCTTCTCACTCACCAATTAGATCTACCATGCAGGTTAAAATGAAGATACAATAGCATTGTCCTATCATACCTTATATTTGTTTTGGCCAATAAATGGACAGCTTGGCATAGTCAAACCCAGGAGTCGAACTGAGTTTAAGTTTTTAGTATTGGCTCTGAAGACAAGACAGCAAGTAACCTGTTGAAGCCCCTCTGAAACTTCCAGGATAGTCCTGTATCATCTAAATGTTTGGAGGCCGCGGCTTTTCAAAGCCGAGTCTTGTTGCACTGTGATTGTGAAGAAGGTCTCCTAAAGACTGACACATGGAAAAAAAATCATAGCAAGAAGGGAATTGAAGAGAACGCTATCCAATCTGTCATTATTCATAAAGACAAGATCAGAACCGTGCTTACAGTGATTACTGAATATTGTATCTCTTCTGATAATTCTGACTTCTCCATTGCTCTTATTTTCACAGTCTTTTTCACAGTCAGTCCAAACGGCAGTCTTCTACTATAACCAAATTTCTTAGGTGTATAAACCTGAAGCGCTTTTTGACTGAGGTTTGAATCATCCTCCTATCCACTGTCTCCAAATCTGGGGTAAACCCTAGTATTAAGCAATGCAGAGGAATTGCTAGTGAAAGCTTCCCTCTTCCTATGCTTACCCCGTGGCATAAGTCAATAAATACCTGTCAGTCAGATGTGATGACGAAGAAAATTCATTCTTTGGCACACACTCATCTTTAAAAACATTACTGACCAGTACTTTTGGACTTGTTTGATTGCAGTAATACAACTTTCTGCAAGGGTACTGTGTCCTCCTCTCTAAAAACAAGCTTTACAGGTACAAGCAATATCCTTTTGTTGTTCACCTTCAACTTCCTAACTTAAATCACTTTGCAAATGTAGACTTTGGGGGAGGGAATGTTACGCGTGGACTACTCCAGCTAAAGCCAGTAGCAGAACAAAGTTACATGCACTTTATTAACAAGTATTGTAAACATAGTTGATAGAATTCCTTCTTATTTACATTGCACTAGCTATTTAATCCATTCTGACTGAAAGAAAAGATAAGAGAGTGGTTAGCACACTGTTGTGTATGAAAAAGAGAAGTGTTTCCCAGTGGGGAAAAAGAGAAGGCAGTGTGAGCAACTACATGCCCTGTAATTGTGCACTTTGCATAGATCTATACTGAAAACTGCTTGTTTTTTTCAAACCCCTCTACTTTATCCAATAGCAAACTGGAAAAATGGCATGATTTCCTATGCTACAAAGCTGAAGCCCAGCTGTAAAATGTGATTGTATTTGTAGTAGAAGAGTAGACAGACAGAAGGGGAGGGCCCCAGTTCATTTATCAGAAATGTTTGCTGTTTTTTCCATGCTGATACTGCTGCAGCTGTACTCAGGCATTCTGGAGTATTTTTCATGTGTGAGACTCCTTGGCTTCCTCTCATTGGAAAAACTGAATAGCAATAAAGCAGAGCTTGTCAATGTCTGCCCACATAGTGACTATAGCTTCTCTTTAGAAACTGGAGAAAATATAACGATGGCTATTATGTTTCACTCAGAATATGTTTTACTTAGTGTGAAACTGATCCGAGAACACATTAGATTCTTCTGTAAAGATATAGCATACTTCATCTGCATGCTGTGATTTAGTCTCAAAATGCAGTGAATTCAAGAGCTAGGTGATCACAAATTTCATGTAATACAAATCTTAGTCTTTGCAGATTTTCATTTTAAGAATTACACTGTAATAAACAAAATTATATTGTCATTCTCTTAAATCACATTTTAATCTTTTACTTTCCTTATAAAAATTAATTTCTTATTTCAAATGCCAGAATCTTATGATTATGCAAAGAATAATACACAAGTTATTTCATTGTGGGTGCCAGACATTCATTCTTATTAGTAAGTACACTGAATCCATTTTTATGTTTGAAATCTATTTTTTCAAGGTACTCTTTTTGGCATTTTCACCTGGGAAGTTGTAAAACTGAGCAAAAGCATTTTTCCTCTTTTTTTTTTTTTTATGAGGAAATGTAAAAGGATCATCAATTGGAGAGTCCCATATGTAATATTTGTTTCCAAGTTCAGTGCAATAGGAAGTTACAGCTTTCGCATCCCTGGAAAAATGCTGATTTCTCCAAATGGTTCCCATAAACTGCCATTAGCAACAAATGAGCACTTTAACAAATTGCAGGTGTTGGACTGAGAAAATGGATATTGCACACAGAGACACAGACAGGCAGAACTTCCTCTGGAATTAAGCAGAGCAAGGACTGCTGTTTTAAAAACATTTATGTTGAAGTAGAGGAAGTCAGATGCTGATCATTCCAAAGAGAAGTCCCAGTTCTGAAGAACATGCAATGTTAGAGCCAAGGTGTAATAAATGGAAAGGGGAAAATGAGCAGAACAGAAATTCAAAATAGTTGGAGTCTTGGATATAATAATTTCTGCCCCTCTTCAAGTTAGCTTTCTGTCTGTCCTCAGAAGCCTTTAGCACACTCTATTGTGGCTTAAGAAAAAAGCCACATGTGTCATATGTATGTATATGTGTTTGTGCCTGCATCCATAAGTAATTAGAGAGAATACACTTTAATTTATGTAAGCGAAGAGGTATTTCTACACAGGCTTGTTTTCCATTCATTCATTTGTAAAGTAACCACACATATCAGGCATGTTTTCGCTACTGATTAAGTGTTGGTGAAAAACAGAAACACAGTAATGTGCTTAATAGCACTTAAACACATCAAATATTTTCAACTAACTTTTCCATTAGCTGAAATATTTGTGTTTCTTCGAAAAAAGAGAAGAGTAAAAACTCCTTTATCGTGGGACTTTTTTGACCAATATTGTATGAGTGCATGAGATCTGTTTAAAATATTCTGTGAAATGATCAGTTTTACTGAAAACCAGGTTGTCAGAGACAATGATTAGACAGAAACAAAAAACCTACAAAATGGAGAAAATTAGTTGGAGACTGCGATGTTCATCTTCACAATTTTGTGCTACTGCAATCATCTGTTACTGAGCTTTTTGATCTTTTTCAGCAAACAGGACGTGGGTGGTGTCATAAAAAATAATGCTCATCTCTTGAAAAACGTTTTAAAATCTGAAGATAAATTATTAGGTAAACATTTCTGAACAAAAATCCTTGTTTGATGACTGTTAGGTTATTTCCGCTCTAAAATATAATATCCGAATCTTTAAATGCCAGTATTTCTGCAAACAATTACTTTTCTTTCACATTCAGACAATGATATAACATATTACTTGCAAGGACTGTTACATCTATTATGTTGTCATTCATCCACTGCTGTCTTGATCCAGTAGGAAATCATAGTTTATTGGGAGAAAGAATTTCTTTCCAATGCATATTTACAAAAAGGTCATTTGCCTTAATACTTATGGGTAGTAAGAAACTCTTGAGTTCTGACAAGATTCAGAAGAGGGTCTGTCCCCTTGTGGCTGCAGAATACCTCCTCAGTTCTCAGAGTTCATTTAGAAAATAAAAATGCCATTTTTTTAAGTCTCAAAGGCTTCAGAAACAGCAGCTTTTTTACTACCCCTTTCACAGGTATTTGCTGAAGAAGGACATGCTTTTAACCATTTGTCTAAATATTTGGTAGAAGTCTTGTAAAGCTTAGTCACCATGACCACAGAGAAAATTCTCAGCAACCAAGTCTAACTTCAGGATTCATCAATCATTAACACATAGCTTTCAGTCTATGATGCCATCTGCAGATAATGATGTTCTATTTGCCTATATACACAGTCTGAGATTGCTCAAACAAGCACTTGCTGAGAGGATACTCATATCAGAGTCTTCTTGAAAAAAAAATATCAAGAACTTGTTCTGATTCTGCTAATAAAAGTGCTTCAAGCATTGTGTTGATATTCTCAAGGACTTATACATAATAAAAGGTTTTATGAAATGCACATTATAAAAGGTTTTATAAAATTCAGCAACTCCCTAAGTCTTTATAATTTAGACTTGATTTTAAGACTGAAATGAAAGTGTTATCATCTGAAGTTCACAGAAGGTCTATTCATGAAAAATTTCAAATGAGTTCATAATTGCATCTAGATTATGTTTCCTCTGCATGCAGGGCTTGATATCTTTAATCTTGCTTCGGCAGTCACCGCTGTCTCAATGATGGTTCCTCTTTACAGCATTTTGCCATTTGCATTTTTAATTTCTTGGAAGTGAATAGCTGTTCTTTCATCTTAATTCGATAGCATCTTACGAATTTTAATTAAATCATTCTTTGAGTTTATACGACATTGGTCTCGTTACCCATTATGAGTCTTTCACACACAAACTATAGTTTCCCTAATAAGTCTAACCTATTGGCTAATCACATCAATTGTTTCTCATTACGAATAACAAATGGTCGATTCTAGTACAAAATTACATATGAAATATTGTGCAAATTCTGCTTTCTTTCCATTGTCTTCCTCTGATTTGCATAAAGGAACACTTCATATTTGACTCAAGCAATTTTTACTGGTCAGTTAATTAAAAATATCAAGATTAATTTCCTTATGTCACTTGTTTTCGTACTGTCATTTATTCCAGCAGAGCTCTTTACAATGGCCCAATGAGCAGGGGTCAAGTTGTGTGTGGGAAATATTAAAAAAAGGCCATTTTTCTTTTCTTCACACAACAGGAAGCAAACAGAAGAAATGATATTGACTTTGCAGAGCTGGACACACAGGTATTCCTGCTGAACGTACATGTTTGCTTTCTTCATGAAGACTTTCTAGGAGCAGGCATTCAGTAGTAGCAGAATTATAAGGGACAAATCAGAAGGTCTACATTTTTAACTATGAATGCTATCCAGCGATTCTAGTGGGTTTACAGAATTTTAGTTTTTATGAGTGTGAGTAAATTATCATACTGACATCTACCTACACACAAAATCCTGGAACAATAAGGGAAGATACAAACTGAAAAGCTGGGAGATAATCAACACATTAAAAGACAGCTCATGTAGCTATGTCATATAACATGGCTGTACAAGGGAGACAATTTTTCCAAACATTTTTTCACATACTGTATTACAATCCACATTCTGCAACTGTGACTTTCCTCACACCTTTAAACACCTTTAGGCCTCAACAGAATAACCGTGCATAATTGTATGTGGACATAACACAGGTATTTTTCATACATATATATAAATATATCATTTCTGTGTGCATAGATATATTCACATGTGTAAATAAGTGAACTACTGCCTGCAGGATAATTATCCTAGCTCAAAGCTACATGTGATATAAAAATATGCAAGACTGGGGTTCTCGTCTCTTTACCATGATTTATTCATCTGCCTTCTGTGACTGCAGTCAGACAAGATTATCAAACTAATTTTCCCTGAGATTTTATGCAAAAAAAAGGGAAAAATGACCACCTGAAGAATGAAATTGTTATCTTTTAAAGTTGATAAACACTGGTTTCTTTTTTGTCATGCTTTTTAACAAAGTTACTATATAAAAGCAAAAATAAGCTATCAAACTCATTTCATGTGCTCCTCAAATTTCCAAGAAAAGAAAGTGGTATCTTTTTGCCAGTGAAGGAGTGTGAGGAAAGAGATTGCTTCAAAGCAGTGTTTTCTGTATTCTTAATATAAAATTCCCAGACTTTGAATAGCTCATACTGGTGATATTCCTCTACTGTTTTCCTCTACAGTCCTTCCATGATCTTTATTTAACTCACACTCCAGCATTTTATTATCAGGTTTTAGCATGCTGCATGGTACTCTTCATGCTTACAATAAAGACTCACATTGCAACCTTCCCACTTTGCACTGCAAAGAATTACTGGTGGTAAGATGTTCCTTTCATACAAAGGAAATATTTATGCAAATAACTGTGTATCCATAAGAACATACAGAGTATAATCTGGCCTAAACTATCTTTCTAAAGCCTCCTCCATCTTTGAAGATAAATAGCAAGCCAAAAAAGATTTAGGCATTGAGATATTAGTGGGTAGCTGACTTAGTAACTCTCCATCTGCTGGGGTTTAAACATGATACACTTAACAGGTGCAACAGATAAACACAATTATCACCAAAAAACCTTCTAAATAAAGTGACTTCTTTAAAAAAGTATCTATAAATTTACTTCCTATGTTTGCATTTTTGAACAGGATGGAAATAAATATTATCTGTCCAAAGTATTTGTAGAAGTGAACTGTCCCTCCCTCCTCCCCACTCCCAAAATGTCAGATGAAATTCAAAAGGAAGTTTTTCTTCTCTCTAAACCCCTCATCCTCGGGGTTCAGCCCGTGAAACTTCTTCCTATGACAGCAGCCCTAGTTTGCCTGCGCCTCATGCTAATGTGACATAGAGTCACGGGGCTGCAGGAGGTGCATCTGACAGTGTACAGTTCCCATTGAAACAGCGCGTTATGCCTTGGGGATCCAGGCTCAGACCAGGCGAAGCACAGAATTACCTAGGTATCTGTTGTGGTGCCTGAGAGTCTAAAATTGCAATCAGCTTTTCTTTTTCTTCTCCAAGAGTTAGAACCTCTACTCCACTCTTGTGAGTTCACTGGGAGAATTGTGTCCAGTTCTGGAATCCCCAACATAAGAAGGATATGGAACTGTTGGAACAGGTCGAGAGGAGGGCTACAAAGATGATCAGAGAGCTGGAGCACCTCTGCTATGAGGACAGGCTGAGGGAGACCTTATAGCGGCCTCCCGATACCTGAAGGGGTTACAGGAAAGGTGAGGAGAAACTTTTTACAAGGGCAAGTAGCGATAGGATGAGGGAGAACTGCTTTAAATTGGAAGAAAGGGGAAAATTTAGATTAGACGTTAGGAAGAAATTCTTCACACTGAAGTTGGTGAGGCACTGGCACAGATTGCCCAGGGAAGTTGTGAATGCCCCCTGCCTGAATGTGTTCAAGGCGAGGCTGGATGGGGCCCTGAGCAACTTGGTCTGGTAGGAGGTGTCCCTGCCCATGGCAGGGGGGTTGGAACTGGATGGGCTTTAAGATCCCTTCCAACCTAAATCATTCCATGATTCTATGGGGACTAGTTATCAGCTGTCAGGCCCAAGGGAGCAGCAAGCATCCAGGCGGGCATAGCTGGCAGGTTGCCACCTGCTTGCCTCGCTGCAGTAGTGGCCAAATCATAGAATTACAGAACCATAGAATCACTTGGTTGGAAAAGACTTTTGATGTCATCGAGTCCAACTGTACCTCTCTACTACCGAACCCAGCTCCCACCGGGCCAAACCCGCTTGCCTCCGTTGCCCAAGCGGGAGAGCGGTGCCCACCCCGCGCAGGGTAACGGGGCTCCCGGCCTCCTTTTTCTCTCGGAGGATCCCTGTCCCGCCCGCCTCCGGCCGGCGGGGTGCGGGGCTCCCCTCCTCGCCGCCTCTCTTCCTGGTTGCGGGTGGGGCGGGAGCGGTGTCGGGCGGCACCGCCGGGGGCTCCGCCC
The DNA here is from genome assembly GCA_033558185.1 of Dromococcyx pavoninus. Lineage (NCBI taxonomy): Eukaryota > Metazoa > Chordata > Aves > Cuculiformes > Neomorphidae > Dromococcyx > Dromococcyx pavoninus. The sequence goes on along the minus strand of JAUMJL010000016.1, from coordinate 2,826,492 downwards.
GCACAGGTACCGCGCTGCCACCAGCAGCGGCGGCGGCGGCGGCAGGGAACGGCAAAGCAACATCAGGCGGGGGGGAAGGGGCACCGAGAGGGACTCAGCTGCGCTCCTGAGCGCGGAGCGGAGAAGGAGGTTTCTCCTCTCCGCCCGGCTCCATCCTTGCGGGTGGCGAGGGCCGGGACGGAGTGGGGTGCTGCCTCGGCAGGGTACGTTGTGATTTATTTACTTATTGGTGCTTTTTTTTTTCTGTCGTTATTTATTTATTTAACGGTACTCCCCCTATTTCTCTCGTTATTTATTTATTATTGATTTTTTTTCCTCCTTCTCTCCGAGTGGCTTCGCGGAGGATAGCTGTGTAGGTTGGGGAGGGGAGAGAGGCTGACAAGGATTTCCCACCATCACCACGGCCGCCTGCCCCGCGCACCGTGCTCAGACGTGTTTGTTGTTGTTGTGTTGCGGGGAGGGAGGCGGGAGAGCGAGCGGTTCACCCGGAACGGGGTGTGTGAGTGAGTGAGTGTGTGTGTGTGTTATGTGTATATGTGTGTGTGAGTATTGTGTCCTGTTCTGGAATCCCCAGCATAAGCAGGACATAGAACAGCTGGAAAGGGGGCAGAGGAGGGCCGTGAAGATGACCAGAGGGCTGGAGCACCTCCACTATGAGGACAGGCTGAAAGAGCTGGAGTTGTTCAGCCTGGAGAAGAGAAGGCTCCAGGAAGACCTCATAGCAGCCTTCCAGTACCTGAAGGGGCTACAGGAAAGCTGGGGAGGGACTTTTCACAAGGGCAAGTAGTGACAGGACGAGGGGCAATGGCTTTAAATTGGAAGGGGAAAGATTTTAATTGGACATAAGGAAGAAATCCTTCACGATGAGGGTAGTGAGGCACTGGCACAGGTTGCCCAGGGAAGTTGTGGATGACTCCTCCCTGGAAGCGTTCAAGTCCAGGTTGGATTGAGTCTTGAGCACCATTCTAGGATTCTGTGTTTGCGTGTGTGTGTGTGTGCTGCGTTCCTCCTCGCCACTCTTCCTCCTCGCCCCGTGTGCGCCCCGTGTCCCGCCCCCTTGCCGGGGCGGCCACAGGCGGAGGAAAGGGCGAGCGGGCGGCGCTGCGGGGATACCTGGAGCAGGTGGCGCCGGCACGGACTGGTAGGTGGTTCCTTCCACCCTCCCCTTGATTCTGCCTCCGGCACCGACAGGGCGAGCGGTGCTCTGGGCCGGCTGGCCACGACCGGTGGGGACACCCCGGCAGGGCAGGGCTGCCGCGGGAGCAGCCGCTGGGTCCGGCCCCGCGGGGGATGCCTCGTGCCTCCTTTTTCTCCTCCTGCTCCTCTTCCTACCCTCTCCCGGCGCGTTGCATAACCGAGCGGGGGGGGGGGGGGGGGCACAGCACAGCCCTGTCGCGCCCCTTGCCGGCAGCGGGAGGCTCGGAGTCGGTACCGTGCCCTTCCGGTTTCACTTCGGAGTTTCTGTTTAAAAACAGCGAACTTCTCCTTTCTTTGTCTTATTTTTCTTAGTCGTCTTTTTTTTCCTCCTAATTCTTTTTTTTTTCCTAGCTTCGCGGGGCAAAGCCGCGCGACAGGCGCTGGAAGGGAGCTGGGGAGCAGGTGCTGTCCCTGTCGCTGTCCCACCAGCTGCATCCACCACCGACACCCACCATCTACCACCACCACCCATCACCACCACCACCTCCCCACCACTACCACTACTACCACCCCCCCCCCACAACCTCTCACCACCAGCACCCCCCCTTCTCACCACTCCCAACACCATCACCCCCCCACACCACATACCCTTACCGCCACCTACCACTACCATCACACCCTCCACACCACATACCACCCATCAGCACCACCATCCCTTCCCCCCCAGGTGCTGCTGGAGGGTGTCTAGGGAAGGACAATGAAGCTGGTGAAGGGTCTGGAACACAAGTGTTATGAGGAGTGGCTGAGGTAACTGTGGTTGTTTAGCCTGGACAGGGGGAGGCTGAGGACCTTATCGTTCTTTACAACTGCCTGAAAGAAGGTTGTAGTAAGATGGATGCTGGTCTGTTCTCCCAACTGACAAGTGATAGGATGAGAGGAAACAGCCTCAAGTTGCGCCAGGGGAGGTTTAGATTGGATATTAGGAAAAAATTTCTTTACTGAAAGAGTGGTCAAACACTGGAACAGCTGCCCAGGGAAGTGGTGGAGTCACCATCCCTGGAAGTGTTCAAAAAACATATTGATGTGGCACTTTGGGAAGTCATTTCGTAGGCATGGTGGTGTTGGCCTTGTAGTTGGACTGGATGATCTTATAGGTCATTTCTAACTTTAACGATTTTATGATTCTATCATTTCCTTGAAGCTTCTGTGAGAAAAGGATGAAATAGCAGGGGCTGGCCTGTGACTGCGAAGTGCAATTGTGGTGCTTCCCACTCTGGCTCCTGTCAGTGCTCTTGGAGTACGTGTCACTGGGGTCCACCATTTCCTCCTCTCCCACTGCCATCTCTCTCACTAGCTTGTCTTGTCTTTCAGCTGTCATTCCGTTGGTGCATGTCCCTGGCTGTGCTGAGGCTGGGCAGTTTCTGTGGAGGCTTCGGCTGTGTTCACAATAACCCTCTGTGTGTGCGTGGTGGGCTGTGGCCATGGCGAAGGCTTGCAGGTTTGGTTTCTCCCTGTGCTTGTGGGGACTTTCTGAAATTGTTGCACAGTTTACCTCACAAAGGATGTAAACATGTGTTTTTGTCGACTTAAGTAGGTCAGTCATACTGTTTCCTGTGAGTATTGCATTTGTTCTTCAGTGTATCAGATGCTACATTTGGAGTAATGTTTATTTTTTTAAAAAATGAAGAAACTGTGAAAATAAAGGCTTTCTTGTAAAGAAGCCGTTTTTCCCCCTTTTCAGTGGGAGCAGAATTAAGTCACAGGTGATCAGGAATGACAGCATGTATGTTGCACTGTTTTATTTCTTGTATGTATTTATTTCTTGTAAATTTTTCTAAAGAGCACCTGTGAGAACATAAAAAAATGCCTTACTGGAGTATACCAAATTTTCTACTGGCAGCAGCAAAGAGTAGGTGCCTAGAGAGGACTGTGCCAGGGAAAGCTTGCAGCGATGCTTCCTAGAAGGTTCTCTCCAGGGAGCTGTGGCTCAAGGATTCCCTTGGTTGAAAGTGTTTCCTTTTGTGTTTGACAGACACAAAGTCAGGTTTATTTAATTTATCTTATACAGCATTTTTTTAACATATGTAAACTTTTAGGAAGATACTAGAAAGGTGTCTGAGGGAATAGATAACCAGATGGAACATTTTACAGATGTTATTTGTCAATAATAAGATGACCGAAGGGCAATTTCTAACTTGCAGAGGCCCATGCATTGAAGTCATATTAATGGATATTAATTTTCCAAGCAATATTCATGCATTTAGCTCTGAGATAATCCATCTAAAATAAAGCCGGATATTTATAATGAAAAAAAAGGCAGAATGTTATGCTCTTCTAATATATCCTAATGAAATACATTTGAAGTAATTTTCACTGAGTTGAGAGAAAGCCATGAATAAAATATAATGTTTTGTCAGATTCACTGGGTTTATAATAAGTAGAGAATTACAAGTAGAAATTGAGAGCTTATATCATGCGGTACAACTAAAGAACGTACACAAATTCTTAAAGTCCCTGTTCTAGAATGATAATTACAATGAATAAGGTAGTGAATTATAAGGTCATTGTTGTAGTGACAAACATGTGCCTACAACATCCTTTTGCTTTATGATGGAAATTGCAGTATGTGACTTAAAATTATTTTCATCTTTTTAGTTCATGTTCATGAAAATTTTCATGGCAATTATTCTTGTGTTGAACTTTTCCTCATAAAGTCAGCTCCCATACAATTTCTAGTCAGCTGAGGCCTTATATCCTTTTTACAGACAAGCTTGTTGGAATTTACAGACAAGCTTGTCGGAATTATAAAAATCATGGAGTCAAAATATTCTGTACATGCAGAAAACCTTTGCATCTGTTTTCAGTGCATGGGAACAACCAAGACTTGGCCATGGTCACCTTGTGAATCAAAAGTGTATTTGAGGCATGCTTCCAGTTTTTTCCAGTTGTGAGAGTTTGAGAAGATGAATGTTAACAATGTGTTGGATTACAGATGAAGGTACGTGGGATAGTGATGGCAAGATCAGGCAGGACAGCAACCTATCCTGGGGGAATGCCAGCAACGTTTTTCGATGTTGTCTGGAGAAACATGGAATCTGGAAAACAGATGCTTGAGTCTCAGTACTGCTGTGTATGCACAAATTTCCTGTTTATTCTTTTTGTAATGTTTTTATTTTGTGCTCTATTTGAAGTACCCGTATGGTTGAACTAGCCACTTCAGTTATTTATTCCATCAAATAGAGCATATGATTATAGTTTAGGCTCTCATTACTCTGCTACATGATTGTTATGACTACAGAAACACTTTCATTATAAACTGTCAGAGAAAGCAGATTAAACTGAAATCCGTGTCTGATAATTTGTTGCACCAGAAGTAGCAAAAGTTGTTAAGTGTTCAAAAATGTGCTACTCATTTTCTATTAACTTCTTACCTGCCAAAAGGAAGTGCTGTGAAAATAGATAAGTGTTCATATATAAGAACCTGAGCAGTTTGGTTCAAAGTTTTACTTACCAGGACTACATTGTTTTAATTTACATGAGAACATAACAGTTTTTTACAGTCGTCACAATATATGGACTACTGTGGGTGAAATATAGCATTCTTCAGTCAAAGCACTGAAAGCATAACCAGTACTTAATGGGGGAGAATGCTGGAATGTTTGCAGTCTGAGACACTGCTCTTGCATACAGGTTTAAAGTGTAAACTTTTTCATGGGTTAAAGGATAGCACAGTCTTCTGGATCACTGGTGAGGTGCCCAGCTGTGTGGTGTTTAATTACCTGAGTAATTTTTCTCTCAGGCAAGATGTCACATCGAAGCTGTGATCTGTGTTTTCTGTGATGAGGTCCTTACTTAAAGGACAGCAGTAGGCCAGGAACTTTAGATGTTGTTTTAAATACAGCCAGTTGATAGTCTTTTATATAACAGGCATTTCTCTGATTTCTTTAAAGTGTTCTGTTGAAGACAGAGAGGGGAAAAAAGCCATTACAGTTATCCAGAATTGTTAGGTGCTTCGAAGAAAAAATCAGCAGGACACTCATTTCTGAAGCAGACTGAATTTATATGTATATAAAAAAAAAAGTTAGCAACCCATGGAAGAAGAATCAGAAAAAGGTTATGTTTTAGAGCTCAGCTGTTCAAATAACTAGTACAACTACAGTTTCAGACAGATAACACTAGGCTGTAGTGCTTTATTTGCATATTTCTTGTGTTAATAGCCATTTTCTGGGGCATTCAGCCTGGAGCAGAAACTGCTTAATTTGGACCTAATTAGATAATCAGTATAGAATTAGCAAGTTGGTCTCTGAGAGACTGATCCAGTTGCTAAGGGCAGTGGCTGACTTCAGTGGAGATTACATTAGAGCTGTATTACTGTAGCCTTCAGTCGCAGTTCTGGGTCTTGCTGTACTAATCATTCTGCAAGCAGGTTCTCACCCAGATAAGACAACACATGAATCTGTGTTTGTGCTATAGGAGCACAATATGGTGACACTGACTAGGTCCTAAATTAAAATGACAGAGTTGAAATCTAGTTCTCTAGGGGTTTCGCCCCCTGAGAATTTAGACGAAATGTTCTTAGTTATTCTAGGCACAGTAGAATGAGCTGTGGTTGGAAAAAGTTGCATGAAACTTCACTGGCGGCTCTTGCCCAGTGAGACAATGATAGTGTCTAATCTTACGTATTCAGTGACATTAAATAAAAGTGTTGTCACACGCAGCTTTAGATCTCTATGCATTTTCTGTATTTGTTTCTCTGGGTATTTTCATGTATGAAGAAATTTCACTCTCCTACAATCTAATCACCGTAGAAATATCAGATGCAATCCTGGTCCAATCCTTGTGTCACTTGAGCTTTTGGGTATTTTAGTAAATAATTTTGATGTTAGTTATGTAGATGATTAGCAATTTCATTAACTTTTCTGAAGAAGAAATTGTACTTGCGTGTTCTTGCTTTGCCAGCTGTTTTCAGAATTTGGCTTTGAGTTTATTTGTAAAAAGAAATTTTCTTGATGCCCAGGAGATAGCAGTCGCTCTAATCTCAGTTTTCTACACCTCATCCTTCTTAGTTGAGAGGTCTGCAGAGACTGACCCTTCTGTAAATGGTTGATCATCCAGGGTTTCACTTTTCTGTAGAGATTAGCATACAAATCCCTGATATTTTCTCTAAAGGATTCAGCATCGTGAACAATTTTTTGTGGCCAAAGAATTTGTAAATAAGAGATATTTAACGGCTAGTGACAACATTATTTGGATTTGAACATTCTGGATTTCTCATATTTGGAAAAAAGCTTTATGCTTCTTAAAATGCTCAGTTAAAAATAATTAGAGAACTCTTTGGTTAATATAAAGTGAGATCGTTCCTATGAGGTGTCTTGCATCAGTTGCAGTAACTGTGAAACCCCAGCTCTGTTGCTTGGAATAGCTGTAAATCTTGGACATATCCCAGGAAAGCCCACGCAAAGGGCAAGTGAGAGAAAAACAAGAAATAACATGGAAATTTCCAGCCAGTTTTTTTTTTCTTCTGAAGTGATTTTGAAATAACACAGTAGGGAAGTTAGTTTTCTAAATCTTTACTTCATTAATTTTTTTTTCTGAAGTTTTTGTAGGACCTTTCAAATGGAAGAAACAAGAAAAGCAATAAATGTGAAAGGCTTTTGATCAATGTATCAGCTATATTAGGTTTGTTTTGCATAGTGGAAGGAAAGATGTGGTTTAAATCTTGGGGTTGTTTTGTATTTTGTTCCACATTTGCAACATTTCTTAGTGTATAATTGCAATTCTTAATATATAGTTTCTTAAACTTTTAGGAAAGCTTAAACCCTTGGTAATGTTTAAATTCAAGCCTTTCCAGATTGGTGAAATTGAGAACTGAGGGACTCTAGCATCTAACTATTATGATTTGAAAGTGAGAAGGAAAGCAAGATCAAAGAAAGTACATGCCACCATGTATTCCTGAAATTAATTCAGTTACGTAGTGTGTTTTTTGTATGTTTATCTGGTACATTATCTTTGACTTCCGCTAAAGAGCTGAAATCTCTGGATCACAAGTGTAAATATGTTTGTTCTTAGCCTACTTCTATTTAGAAGTCACAAAATTCAGGTGAAACAATGCAGTTGAACAAGTAATAGCTTTCTTTGGAATTCAGACACTTAAAAAAAGGCTTGGCAGTGTGAGAGATCAGTACTAACAGACTCATTTAAAGCTCTTCTGGAGGAAGTTTATGTATTGTTTATAATCCTTGTACCTGCTTTTAATGTTTGCTTTTAATCCTTGACTTTCTGAAAGAGATTTTTTAAGAATACAAGAACATTGTTATCAAGATCCTGATATATTCATCGCACCTGGCTGCATTTTTGAGTCTGTTCTCTTGATTGTTGTCTTGTGAATACATGCAGCACCATGAGAAACAATGATTATATGCAATGAATTAGGGTATGATCAAAGACTTGTATAGCCTGTTGTTGCACTGTCATCTCAGTACGAATGTATTTGTCCTCCTGAGATTTGAAAAGCCCTGATGTACAACTGTTGTGTAGTTCTCAGTGTCCTGCCTCCTGCCAATTTTTTTCTTTTTTTTTTTTTCAGTTGTAAATTGGGCCATAATGGTTTCCGTATTAGAAGGCAATTGCATATTCTGGGTATCCAAGGGTCTTTCAGAGGACAGTGTATAGCTGCTTTTTCTGTTGTGTCTGGGGATCTATTGTCAGCTCTTTCAGGGCATGGCATGGCATTGGCAGAATGTAGTATGGTGATAAGGAGCCCACCATGAGGTAGGTTCGCCGTTGGACATAAGGTGGTAAAACTGTCATACTAAAATCATAGCTTCCAATGTAATGATAGCCTCAGATCTCTAAGGGCAACTATTTAGTATTCACGTTCCTCATTTTCCTCAATAGACTTCAAATCGACAAACTGAAGTAAGGCAGAGAGGTTGGTAATGCTGTTTGCATGCATTACGTGGTAGAGATGATCTTTGCTGTCTCAGTTATTTTTCCTCACTAACATAAAAGCATCACTTTCTCGTTATCCTCTACAGCTGACCAAATCTCACTCATTCCTTAGGTTTTGTCTAGGCTAGGGTAGCATCTTGATGAAGATAATAGCCTAGACTTTGGGTTTTTTTTTAGTGCAGCAATTCCACAGATCCCACTGACAGCTGTTATTGTCCTCTAGCCTTAAAATCTGTGCATAAACCTGAGCATCGTTGATATATCCCTGGCTCACAGCCATTTCCTTCTGATTAAGACATTTAATAATATATACATTTAGAACTTCTGTTGGCTTTTTGTAGCACCCACTCCCAGGAAGTGTTCCTGGAGTTCATGACAAATTCCTTGAGCGACCTAGATTCTCAGCTCATCTCAGAAAAGACTTAGGAGCTTCTGAGATCATAGGAAATCCACAACATGTCATGGTTAAGAGCAAAACATTCCTTTATGATGTTGTGTAATGTACGCTTTTCACTTATCTTTCTCCATCATTGTTATTTCACAGATGTCAGCATCTCTCTCGTCTTCTGATTCTAAAAAAAAAAATAAGTCCTTAGTTAAACTCTCTTGTCAAGTCTTGTTAATTCTCTGGATGAAACAGTTTTGGAATATCATGCGAAGATATGTAGGCAGAGTCTTCAGTGATTAAAATAAACTCATATACTTGTCCCCTTGAGTGTTGAGAAGGTACAGAGGAATTATGATGGATCTGCACATCTGCCGTCTTTTTTGTATGGACAGCTGTACAACTTTGTGTCCGGAAAAGATCTGCTACAGTGAGAACTGTGGCAGCAAAGGCTGAAGCCCAAACAAGGAACATAACTGGCTGCTGTTTTCGGTAGATCCGTGGTATGGGATAAACTACTGATGAAACAATACAAAGCAGTACCTTTGGAGATTGGTGTGCCACTTGAAGCTTTATCCATAAAGAATGATATAATCATTATAATAGGAAACTTTCTGATCCTTATTGTGTTGCATCCATACTGTTTTGACAGCTCACACCATTCTAGAGAGCTTAATTAGGAGTGAAACCCATAATCCTCTAAAATACTAAAATCCATTGTCAGGTTACACAGTGATCCCATTTTAGTGCGTCTCTAGTGAAATGATCACTGAAAAAATAGTCAGCAATTTGATTCCAAGCGTTTTCACCTCTACATTGCTTAGTTCAAAGGAAAGAAAGAGCAATCTGAAAGGCTCACCAAAAGACAATGTTAACCTGTTTTGGAAATTATTGTCTGGTGTATGGTAGCAAAAGTGGTCATAGCAAAGACGTGTAGAACCTTTTCACATTTTTAAGTCAGCCTTGGTGTTAACTCTCCTTTTATTTTTGTGAAAGTAAAAAGGAAACAAAACAGTGATGTGTTATTTATAGTTGATTTTTAGCTTAATGTACGAGCTTGAATAATTGGGCCTGACTTAAGGGAAATCAATTGCAATTAGCTTTTACTTTGGCTCTTGTTTGGCCTTTTATTCTTAGACTCTTTCCTCAAATGGTGGAAGTTACTGTGTTGAGGGGCTTCTTACTAAAGAAAGTGCATAGCTTCTACAAATAGAAACTCTTTGGCTTGTTTTTTTTTAATCTTTTATCTGTACTATTACTTTGCCCTGACTTGTTTGTGAAAAAGAGGGAAGTATAAGCTTCTGCATAGCTTTCATCAGTTTAGTCTGACTCAGCACTGTTCACCTGGAGGGTGGGCAGTGATTTGGCTTTGGTTTTGTTTTTCAAAAAGATACTCTTGTCAAATGGGAAAGAACCCATAATAGGTTCACAAGTTGTTGTTTTATTGTGAATTTTAGTAGCTGCTTTTCAACCTAATACAGGGCTGTTGATGTTGAAAGCTTAATCTTAAATTTTGGCTGACTTGTAGGGTAGGTTATGAAATATCTTTTTCCTCATGTGGCAAAAAGCTTTTTCTGTGGTGTGGTTTTTGGGTTTAGCCACACACATGCGCTTGCCCCCTTAATTCTAACTCCTGAATGCAACAACCTTCTTTATTAATGAAAGCACTATAGGAAGAAATTTGATTCCAACTAAAGGCTGGAATTGCAGCCACAAGTAATAGTTCTTTGTGCCTCTGAAGAGCATAAGAAACATTGCAAAAATAGTTCTTATTACTTGTAATTGGCCTTTCATTGTAAATGGGTTGTACGTTTCATCTCTGTGAGTAGTATTTTGTCCAGCTGTTAGGCTTTAGTGAGGCCACAACAGCATATTGCAACAACAAAAGTGTGCTACTTGACTTAAAGAAGTTAATCTGGTAAAATCCTGAGAAGTGTCATATTCTGAATTCTTAACTGCAGTTTATGTTCTGCTATTAAGGTCTGTGGTATCAGCCATGAAGTGTATACTGCGGTCTCTTCTTTATAATTAGCTTTTTATTTTGGTGGCTTCTCCTCCCCATTGCTGCAGTGAATTAGGATTAGTTGTGATTAATGTTGTTCAGTGTTCCTTGCTCAAGTCAGTCAGGTAGCTTTGTGAGGCTTGTGAATGACATGTTGTGTGGGCCCCTTGTCAGTCACATGGCTAAATAAATACATACATATGCAGTTCTTTTGATCTACATAAGTGCACACAATTTGGAGAACGGTGAAGGCATTCAATTTACTGCACATACATACATCTTTTGTGTAGCATGTTTTAAGTATGCCTGAAGTTTCTCTTGTCATCCTGGCTGCATTGTGCCTAAATGTGCATGCTCTGCATAACATACGTACACAATTCCAACATTTGTAGACTTGTTCAGGTTAGAAGAAACTTTGAGACATCTCCGGTCTATCCTTCTGCCTGATACAGTCTCATTCCTAAAATGAGACCAGGCAATGTAGGGCTTTGTTTAGCTGTGTCTTGGAGAGCTGTGAGGTCAAAGTCCACTATGTTTCAGGGCAGCTGTTCCAGTGCTCTGTTCTCCTCAGTGTATTTTTTCACCTTATCTAATGAATATTTATGACTTCCCTGGTTTTAGTTGACATTGTTCTCCCCCCATGCAGCTTGGTAAACAGCCTGGCTCCACGTTTTTAGTTATTTACTTTAAGTTGTTGGAAATCTTCTCCAGGCTGAACAATCCCAATGTCTTCAGCCTCTCCTCACAGGGCATGTGCTCCAGCCGCCTCTGTGGCCTTTCACTGAACTTGCTCCAGTAGACTTATAGTGGGGATCCAAAAGTATAGAAGTTCAGACACCACAATAATGGACTGTGTATGAAGCAGAACAATTGCTTCCCACAGTCCACTGGCTGTGCTTCTGTTGCCAAAGCCCAGGATGCTGTTAGCTCTCATTGCTGCCAGGCTGGCTGCTGATTCATGTCTTGCCTACTGTAATCCGTGGGCCCCAGCCCATTTGCAGCAGAGCTGTTTACCATAAACTGGTCTTCAGGTTGTGCTCTCAGAATGTTTCTGTCAGCCCTATCTAAGTCATTGTGAATGACAACCCTACCCTCCCGCATATCAGCTGCACCCCTTAGTCTGGTGGTATTTTCAGACTTATTGAATGGTCTGTACACTCTGCCAGGTCACAATTAAAGACATTAAACAGGATTGGGCACCTAACCTATCCACTTGTAAACAGGTTAGGGGCAGATTGTGAACCATTAACAGCTAATTTGAGAGCCTAATGATATAGAGTGGGTTGATTATCATCTGGTGGTCTACCCATCTAGACTGTAACTTAAATCGGGTTAGGTATAAAAATGCTATGAGATAGATACATTGTTGAGTCTTGCTAAAATCAAGACAGATGATACCACGGACCTTCTCTCATCCACAGATTCCATAATTTTATGACAGACTGTAGTCCTCAGCACAAGAAAGACATGGATCTCCATGTTAGAGCAACACCAGAAGAGACCACAAAGGCAATCAGAGGGCAGGAGCACCTGCCATATGAGGACAGACTGAGAGAATTGGGGTTGTTTAGCCTGGAGAAGAGAAGGCTTTGGGGAGAGCTTATGGTGTCCTTCCAGTACCTAAAGGGGGCCTACAGCAAAGCTGGAGAGGGGCTCTTTATCAGAGTGTAGTGACAGGATGAGGGATAATGTTTTTAAGCTGAAGGAGGGCAGATTTAGATTAGACATTAGGAAGAAATTCTTTACAGTGGGGATAGTGAAGCACTGGAACAGGTTGCCCAGAGAAGCTCTAGATGCCCTGTCCCTGGAGGTGTTCAAAGACCATTTGGATGAGCCTTTGAGCAACCTGATCTAGTGGAAGATGTCCCTGCCTATGGCAGGGGAGTTAGAACTGGATGGGCTTTTAGGTCCCTTTCAACCTAAAAACCATTCTATGATTCTGTGATAACAGTAAGACATAAATTAACCTTAAATCCGTGCTGGTGATTGCCAGTCACCAGTTTTTCCTTCCTGTGCCCAGAAATGACATCTAGGTGGGCAAATGTCTGAACATACTGTGGGAGCAGACTAATAAACAATGACAGAAGGCTGGACTTTGATGCTTTTTTTCCTAGTGATTCCCCAGACCTTGTAACCTGTGCATAATCCCCTTTCTGCCTCTCTTTTCTGGATGCCCCATTGTTGTCTATCTGCAGGTGACTGAGCTCATGCTGGTCACAGGATGGAGTACCTTGGGAATGTGATGATGAATGAGTTTGTACTTCATGTGACCTAGGGGAACAAGCTTATTAGGAACAGGATGTCAGGATGTCACTGCTAGAGTGATTCTTGCTCCCAGTGTGTGTTTGAGGAATTTGCAAGAAAGGAAGGTGGCAGCAAAAGTGACAGTAAGTTTAATAATTATATGGGTTTGATCATTGTATTGGTGATCTGCTTATAGCTTGGGTTCTTTTTTATAGTATTTTAGGTCCATAATCTTGCCATTAATTTGATAATAACAAGAAATGCATATACACATGTCAGTGAGAGGGCGTGTGGAAGATCTTTATCTGCATTCTAATATGCATTTAAAGCTTCTTTTTTGTTTTTTTTTTACACTTATTTTGGGGGGTTTGGGGGCAAGGAGAGTTGGTGTTGTTGCTGTTATTAATATGCATTTAAAACTTCTCCCGACATGTAGTGGCTTTTTTCCTTCTAATCACCATTTTGATATTCCCTCATTACTTATAATTTTTTTTAGGTGCCAACAACCTTCAAATGCAGTAAGACCTGCAGTAAAACTGAGACTTGCTTAATTTGTGTATAGTAAGAAGCAAACAAATTTAATGTGATCATATGCTGCTGAGCACTAGGTTCACAATGACTTATTGGAGAATTTAGTGTTTCTCAGGTTTATCATTGGCCCCACATGTCTTACTGGTTCAAATGTTCCAGCTTTTTCTGTTATTGATGAACAATGGTTACTCTGTGTAGTTCAACTCATATCAAAATAATAATTTCATCATGTGATAATAGTTGTCCTAAGTTTCATGCTATATGAACTATACATTATTCATGTTTATTCATTGCATTATTATTTAGGATCTCAAAAAAATCTTGGGAGCGAATTTATAAATACATTTAATGAAACATTTCTCCAGGACTAGTAGCTGAACTGAATGTAAGAATTAGATTTTACAGTTTAGAAATGTTCTCGTAACAATTCTGTCAGCAGTGAATTAATTAGAAATACAGCTTTCATAATGTGGTTTGAATGGCATATGCAATTAACTATTTTAATGCTTCCAATAGTGTTTAGTTGCAGTGATATTTTAATAGTTTAGGAAGAAATCATAATAGATTACAAATCATTGCTAGTATTTTAACTCAATCTCACATGTAGTCCAAAATCATATTGATCATTTATAAACTGAGACTGAAAAATGCCTGTAATGGAAAAAGTCAGATTATAAAAGGTAAATAGTATCTCTGTAATAACTTTATATATGTAAGTTCTTACTTTAATGTCTATGTCTCTTAATATTTTAGGACTCTGGTTTTATGCTTTAATTATTTGTGAAGTATAAAATCACATTTTCCTTTTGTCCAGTTTAGTAAATTAATCATTGCAAATAAAAAACTAAAATGCAAATATGACATTGGTAAAATATTATATTTTAAGATAGTCAAATGACTAAAGGTATTTCACAATCAGCCAGCTCTGTACTTTAATCTGAGAGAAGTAACCAGGGTTTTGGAAAGAGAGCAATTAAGTCATTTTGTAATCACTCACATTGCAGCAATAATACTGGCACACACAAGCATGAAAGCTGGTTTTGCAGTGTCTTCCTGATATAAAAGAATATGATTGTCTTCAGTGGGTACACTTGTATAAGGAAAGACTACCCAAATAAGCAAGATCAAATGAATACAAGATGATTTTGAGATGTTAAAGTTTGTTGTCACTCTAATTTTGAATAGATAAAATGTCTATTCTGCGTATATCTTTTTGTGATATTGAATCATCTTGCCATGATTTTTTTTTAATTGATTGAGAGGCATTGACTTCAAGTATGTTGACTCAATTCCAGCTTATAATTACATTCTGCTTGTATAAAAATTCCTCCTGTAGTGTCATTTGAATAAGATGCTTGTCAATTACTGCTTTAAGCATTAGAAGTATTTTCTATTTAAAGGTTGCTGCAATTCAGAAATGATTGAAATGATTCTTATTTTTATTTATTTGGGAACCCTGTGTTTTTAAGTTATTGAACAGATTTTAATCTTTGTTGAAACTAAAATTGCCACCCTTAAGAGACCATATTTTTGCAATGATGGTTTATAATCTATTAGTACATAAATACCAGTTTTTATGAGGTCTGCTCTCACTCAGGTTCCTCAAAATTCAGCTATCATTACAGGAAACTAAAAGATACACTTAAATTATTTCACTTCAACCCCTGTCATAAAGAACGAGATTAGCTCCTCATTAGAGAGATTCTTGTGATTGCTGTCCTAACAGAAATTTCATAACAAAGAGCCTGAAGTAGGCAAGTCACGAAAGTAATACCAGTTCACATGAAACAGAAAATAAAAAATATGTTCAGGGGAAACTGAGGCAGGAATTTAGAGTTCAGACTGAACAGAGCACTGAGTAGCATTGCTGTGGGACACTCATAGCATGTTTATGGTCAAGAGAGGAGACTTCCTTCTGCTTGCAATATCATAATTATAAGGTCAGATAGGTTGGGGGAGGGGAGGATTTCTCCTCTGTGAAAAATTACTTATTCTGGATTGTACTTGGGTAAGGGCAGGATGGAGTTTGCAAAGGGTAAGAAAGTGATAAGCAAGGTATTAATATTGCAGGAGCAGTATGACTTGAAATGAGCAAAACAGTGATCTGTACCAAAATTGTTAGGCACCCTTATTCCTGCTATGTGGTGATACCGTTTTTTATCAAACTGTGTGTGCCCCAGTCCCGCTGGCATCACTCTGCATCTGATGATGCTACTACCAGCCCATATCTTTTCCCTATGTGGCATTTGAGGGAGCATTTGTGGTATGATATGCAAACCTCCTCCATTCTATCAAACAACCAACCTCTATCTTAATTTTAAGTGCTTTAGAGTTCGCTGTTTGTATTATATAGTTGGCAAAATAAGAGAATTTATATGCATTACTTACTGAATTTAAGAGTAAATGTAAGTGAACTCTGATGTATCCAAACTGATTGAATATTTGCATGCAGCTATGTTAAAAACACCAACAAAATAAACCAGTTGTGGTGGTGGTAATTGATTTCCACTTTGCTTAACTTTAAACATACAAAGTCTGCAGTACTTTTAGCTTATTTTTTTAAACATCTTTGTCAGATAGTATGAAGCCTGTGATTTAGGGGATGTAACTGTGTTTTTGATCAGTGTTGAGGTTTTGTTCTGAATATTGTGTTCTTCAAGATAATAAATGGGAAAAACATTTTGGTGTTTTTTTCCTAGCATTGCTCTATTTTTGTTTTGGACGTTGGCATTAATTTTGTCAGATGCTCAAATACTAAACCAAGAGTTGATTTACTTATAGATGCTTACTCATAAATGATAATGCTTTAGACTTACTGTATGCACCAAAAGGAAATAGTGTTTAAAACTGTAGCATTAGCTTACTAAGGGCAAGTTTGGTCATTCATAATTATTGTAAGGTTTTAAAATGTCACAGGCTAAGTACTAGAGACCACAACTGGGCAGTGTTCGCATAAAGAAGGAACTGATGCTGTACATGGGCCGTCATCAATGTATTTGGGAGTGAAAGGCTCCAAATTAATCTCAGATGAATTATAACCACTAAATCAGAATCGCTGTATTTCCAGTAAAAAAAAAAAGGATTTGGAAGCTGCTTGAAAGTTCTAAGTATTATTTTATTGCTTGAAAATTGATTGTTCCATTATAAACTCTATACAAGCCGGTTTTAGCAAGTTGCTGCATTAATTAAAGGACCCATTGTTTTCACTCACCGATAACTCATGAAAGTGTTACATAACAGGTTTTGGTTCAGGTAATTTGTGCTTCAGAAAATACCTTGTATTATTGACTGCATTTTTAGTGCTATGAGCTGTTGTTGCTTGAGACTACTATAAGTTAATTAAGAACTGATAGCAACAAGTTGGGCAGAAGTATTGTTTGAGATAAGAAAGTAAGGAATTCAGCCAAACCAGCAGGTCAGTATCTATTATCAGAAAGGTTTTAACTCAGTTAAGGAGTGGGATGAGAGGCTCTTTTGTTGATGGAATCAATGATATGATGCACACAGCTTTAAAATGGCTGTTGCTGGAGGGTTCATTTATGTAGATGTGATTATGAAGTGTAAGTCAAAGCCTGTAGAAATATTATTCATTATTGCTTTCCCGTGGTGGAGTGTTTGCTGCAGAGTGCTCGAGTAGTAGAGGGGATGTTATGAAAAGGGTAGTCAGTTTGTAAGTGATTTGGGAAATAAGGATTAAAGTGACTTCAATGAAGTACCTAGTTTGTTTCGTGCTGAGAATTAGATGTCTCAGATCATTATCCAGTTTAGACAACAAGCTGAGCAGAAGGCTCATTAACGTCAATAACTGTCCAGACAGTGTGTTATGCTTCTGTTCCTATTCTCAGAGCTATAGGGGGGCAGAGGTGGGCTTTGTGTGTGTCCCACAACTGTTTTCTGAAGCAGATTCCCCACAAACTTGCAAAAGAGATTGTTAGCCAAGACCCTGCTTTGTCGTGTTTGGGATGGACATCAGCTCTGTCTCTTCCCCGAAGGGTTCAGACCTGCATTTCCCACTTTTAAGGAGCAGGCTACAAAGGTGGAGGCTGTTAGGCGAGATGTTTGTCAATAGATGTTTGTCTTTGTGTAGGGTGACTTAGTTTTCTTGTTCTTTATTCTGATCACTTACAGGATAAAATGAACGAACAGAAATTCATCACTGAATTCAGACTAGGGAATAAAGCCTATTTGTCCAGTGTCCCGCACACCAATGAAAGCCAGCTGGCCAAAAGCCAGCACATCTCAATTTTGAACTCCCTTTCCAGCATGTCATTGGTTTTGTGATATTATTTTGTTTGGTATTTTGATTATTCTATCTTTATTTTCTTTTTTTCTATATTCAGTTGTCAGTGTATGAACAGGTTCAGCAAAAGGTACTGCCTCTCTGCTTCCCCCCACACCCTGCAATGCTCCAGATATACTGCCTAGAAATGTGAAAGGGAATATCCTCAGGCAAATGGAGTTGACTTTGTCATTTGGGGCTTTTCAGCCATGGCAAGAACCACACCATTTATCCAGTCTCTGAAATACAGTAGTCACACTATTACTTTCTCTCTTGAAAGCAGCTAGGTTTTCTGCTCTCCTCTGGTTCTTCCAGGACCCTGCTTTTCTGATATTTAGAAACACTTTGACTTTCAGCTTAGATTTATATGTGGGAAGCATGTATTTCCTCCTCTTCTAACACTGATTTAGCTTTGCTTTACTTAGGCTTGACGTGTCATGGGCTTTTAGTCTTACCCCTGTATAAAAGTTTCCTACTACTCTCGTCATCCTTCCATCTGTTCTAGTAAAAAATTCATGTTGTTAAATATGGCTGATCAGAATTGTACCTTGTATTCAGCTGGGGCTGGACTAGTGGCTTGTATGACGACATTAGTTCTTCCCTATCTTGCCTGGAAATAGCGTCTCATGGTACAATGTAGGTCTGTTTGTCTGTCTTTTTTTTTAATTTTCCCCTGCCAGATCACATTGGTGACTCACAGTTATCCTGTGATCAAGTCAGACTGATCTTCTAAAATGATCCCTGGTTTCCCACATCCTGTGTGAACATCTAATCACAAGCTTATTATCTAATGGTATGGGTGACCTCTTGCCATAGCTGTTTAAAAAAAGACAGGGGGTATTACAGTGATTTCCACTCTGTCTTGTGATAAGCCTGAGCCTGATGTTTAGCATTTTCTGTGTCTGAGAAAGTCTGCTGAATTGTGACACGGGATGGCAGAGAAATAACCTCATTGTATATTGATGGAGTTCTGGTGTAACATCATGTGAAGCTGCTTGACTGTATCATCGTGGCTGGAGTGTTATTTTGTATGACTGATGGCAGATTTTGAAGTCCGTGAAGTGCTTTTAAGATAAGAAAGGAGGTGTCTGTTATGATTACAAACCCTGGCATTATGTGGTAGCTGAAAACAGGTTTTCAGAATTACAACTGTGGATTTAAATTTCCAATGTCTGCCTAAGCTTCTCAAGTGGGCTGTAAGTAATTTTTCTCATATCGCCTTCAACTTATCTCCCCCTTTGTTCCATATCTGCAATTTAGGAGAAAGGTTTACTTCCTACTCATGTGTTTTGTGTACTTATGTTGTAAGACCTTTAGGGAAGGAATGTCTGCATTGTTTTTGCATACTGTCTGGAATGAGACCCCCTCTTGGTTGAAGGCTCTGGACTCTGTCACGGTTTTAATAATGGTGTATGAAACATTCTCTTCTTATTTTAAAAACATTCAATTAACAGTAAAAGTAAAATAGTTTGTCCCTGCACTTTGCACAAGATATTTTTGTGATGTGTATTGTGATTATAATATAAAAGCTTACTTAACTTTTAATTGTATAGTGGATTTGAGGTATATTTTGATAATCATCTTTGAAAGTTAATATGCTGTTAGTCTCCTTATTGAAACATGTTCTCTTGCTCCATTATTTTGACATGTTGCCAGATTTTGTTATCTTTTTTTGTATGCTGAGTTTGATGTAAATGATGAACTGCATTGGAAAACTATGCTTAAGAAACTAAGGTTGGGCCTGTCCCGTTCTTTTGCCTTCTGCTTAACATGAAATAAACAGTCTGATTTTCTTTTTAATGAAAGAAGGAGAAATAATTATCTTGTGTACATTCTCAAATAGAATGTTCAAACTGGAATTTTTCCCTGAGTCTGTCATCATTCTCTTCAATAATAATTCAATAATGTCTGTTTCTATAATGTCTTTGTATATAGCCTGGATAAAGTTTGGGAAAGCAACATCAATACATGAAATTTAAGATTTAGATAAAATGGGTCAATGTTTGGGTATGAGACACAAGTACTTGAAAGCATATTTGAAGAAGCACTCATGTACAGTAACTGCATCAGGGTGATGTAAAGGCTTAATTGGTTTCTTATGCAGATTTCAGTGCCGGAGTTCCTGCTGTTTCTCATTGTTTATTTAAAATTCCAAGTGCAACAGCTCACAGCTTAGTGATTGTAACCTGCTAAGCCTCTGACCCAAACACTTAACGCTGAAAATACCTGAACTAAAATTCTATTTGAAAAGGAGACAGATTTATTTATTTCTCAGATATACAATTATGTCAGCAAAAAAATAATTTTGCTTTTTTCTTTCAGAAGGGAAAGCAAACCATTGTATCATTGCCAAACAAAATCCCAACTTGGTGTTATAGAATCTGTTTTTCCAGACAGGCATTCACAAGCACAGACCATTGCTTCTCAGTGGCTTTGTAAGTCAGGTTGTTCTTAAATGTATTTGTTGATTTTGGAGCAGAAAAATTTATCAATCCTTACTTAAGCTTCATGAGGTTTGCACAGCAAACCGTTTCAAGCTGGAGAAGTGCCCTGTTTATGTTTATGCTAGTGGACTGAGTACAATGGTAAACTGTTGGGAAGCTGTCACATGAACCTTGGACATTGTTAGCTCTCTTAAACACATTCACAAATGAAAATATTTGAGGCCTACATCTCTATCACTTTACCTGAAAATACTTTCAGAGCATAATTTCATGCATGAACCCTCAGGAATTCAAACTGATAAGCGAGAAAGCAAAAAGAAGGGAGAAACATAATGGACACAAAGTGATAAATCTAAGCATGTAGTTAAGGATGCATTTCTTTCTTGTCAGAAAAGAAAGATTGGGCTGTATGCCTCTTTGGCAATGTGTTCATGGAAAGGGAGGGACATGACTTTACAGCAGTAGATTGAGCCAAGAGGGAGGCAACCTGGAGTATGGTGAAAGTCAGTCCCTTTCATAATACCAACAGTTATGCCAAATGAAACAGAGGAGCATTTCAGGAAACCAATCTCTCGGTTGATATGTTTACACTATAGATAGATTCTATATGAAGTCAGAACGGAGGGAGAGAAATGTCAGGCAGAGAGGCTTTTTCCTCTTTTTTTCTTTTAATTAAGTTATTTAATTGAGAAGGATATAGTGGTTCGGTGTTTTCTCACAGCAAAGTTAGCAGTGTCTGGAGAAGGTGAATCATCTTCTTGTCCCATCTGTCACTCTGTTGAATATGAGAAGATAAAAGCCAGCATACAGTGCCTTTGATTCATGTGTGTTTAGAACTGCAGGTGTGCATTTTGTAATCAGTCGCTAGAATGTGTTAATGAAATGTTGATCATCAAGGTGGCAGTGTTCACTGGGAAGCTTAGGTGACCTACCTCGCTTTAAAAGGGAGACTACAGCATTCACCATTTAGAGAGGACTTCTTTTTCTAAGCAGAGAATGGGGAAAAAATGTGAGTCTTCATGTATATATAGGGTTTGTTCTTGTGGTATTTTTTCATTTTTATGTGAAAATAGATGTTAGGTCTTGCCTGACTTCAGAGTACCTTAATCTTCAAAACTGAAAATCTCCAAGTAACGAGTTGTGATACTTGTGTGAGCAGTTTCTTGATTGCTCTGTGCATTTTCTGTTCTGTTACTGGTAAGGTTATTGCTTTGGCCTGAAATTCTCTATGATCTGAATTTCATTCTTTTTTTTTTTTTCTACTTAATACTGGAAAAAATGGTATATATTATGGTATATATTCTTGTGTGCTCGTTTATCTTTTTAAAAATATTTTAGCATTTAGGACAAGCATGTACCTTTCACTTGTTGTCTCATTGAGGCCAAGAGGTGAAGTCCGCAGCTGTAGAGGTGCACTCCTAGAGGAAATACGGTACTGTAGAAGCAGTGACAGTGGAAGGTGATAGTCTTAGAAGTCTATCGCATATCTTTACAACTTATAGAATGGGGTTGGATGTGTCTCTGTCCTTATTCATTCTATCTGTATCTTTCTCTGTCCTGGTTTGATTTTATTGCAATGTCAATTTTTTTTTTTTGTCTCTGGAGCACACGGGGGCTGGAGAAAATCACCAGTGATTATACATCCTTTTCAGAGGGTTGGGAAATACTGTTCTTTACTCCCAGGTTTCGTATGACATGCTGAAAAAAATCAGCCTGTTTTCTTGTGGTGTTGTGTAAAAGACAGTATGTAGCAAATTAAATTATCGTGTTTATATTAGTGACTGAGATAAAAACAGACAAATCAGTCTTAATTTCATAGGAAGACAACAGAACCTGTACCAAAAAGGAAAAAGAGATGTGTATGTGATCCTCTCTGTTCCCTATACCGGGAGTAGCTGTGAGGCACACGTATTGTAGCAAAGGCATGGAGGCCGTAAGGGGAAATCCATGTTTTGCCAAGCCGGTGCGCTGTAGGTGCTGTGGTAGAAGTGCAGCAGGCAGAAGGAATGGCTTAGTCGGGTGCTTGGATGTGCTGGGGGCATCTGTACTTTGCCCCAGGTCTTTGGGGTGATACCTAGCTCCCCTATCAAATGCACTGGCCTCTTTTTAAAGTGAAGGTGATTAAGGAAATTTCCATAGAGTTTGACATAGAGTACACAGGGCTCCACTAATCTTAATGTTTTGAAGCAAACAGTGAGCATGTAGTTAATGCCATTTGATTATAATAATTAATGATTTGTATTTATATAAGATTATAGATATCAGTGTGTGTGCTAAGTGATGTTAGGTAAGAATTTTTGTGTTCATGAAGAGAAAAGCCCTGTTGAGAAATATGTTTTAAAATTGTTTTTTTTCTTGATGGATGGGATGAGACTGATGGTGTTCCAGCAAGCAGAGTGGAACGGGTTGAAGTAAGAAAGAAGAGAAAAGCAAGAGAAACCTAAGCTATGTAATAAGTGCTTGAGCAATTTAATTGTAACTGTTGTCTGTAATAAAATTTGGACTATCCTTAGCAGTGCTGAGGTGAGATTCACAAAAATCACATACTTATACAAAAAATATTATGCAAAATCCTTCTTGTTAGCAATAGAGGAAAATTCTAATCAAAGAAGTAAAAAATTTTAAAAGAAAACCCTGGGTCCTGTCTGCTGTGCTTACCCCGACAATTTTAGGAAATAGCTTGCAACATCGTCCTTTCCAAGAATATATTCTGTCTCAGTTTTGTAACCTTTCTGCTGTGTTGTACTGTTCTCATAAAATTGTAGTGAAAGTTAAATAATTTTGGAGTCCTTTGCAATGATATATGAGGTGTGTGAAAATTATTGAGCAACCGCGCTAACACTGGGGAGTACTTTCTCATATAAACAGCATTTCAGAACTTGGTCCATCTCTCAGAGGGGTGGTTTTCTCGGTTTAGGATCCTTGCTACAGTGTGTGCAATTGTCTGTAAACATGGAAATTGCGTGGAAGGGCAGGACATGCAAGGATATGCAAGGCACTGTACAAGCATGATTAAATACCCTATCTGTACTAAACTCCTGGTGAATTCTCTGGTTTAAATATTATGGTCGCCACTGAAATCATGGTGCTGGTCATTCATGAGAGAAATGTGTCTGGAATAATGGATTTTTCTTTCAGGGAGTGTTCTTCAGAGAAATATTACTGTGGAATTCAAAATTGAAATAAGGTTTGATCTAGCAAGGATTACAATTTCACAGGTAATGAAGAATTAAATCATTAAATAAAAATGGAACTTTTAAGTAATATAAGGTACTGTATGTTATGAAATAATTTAACACTTGAATTAAGAGGGCAGGGTTCCTAGGAAGGAGTTTGCCCACGAGGCAAGTTACTTCTGTTATGTGGTTGCTTGCATCTGTCTCTGAAGCATCTGACTGTGGCTGCTGATGGAAATAGCTGCAGGTCACTTACCTGTGGCTGCTGGGGGTTTTCTTTCTTGGTACATTGGAGTTACCACGAAGAGGGAATTCTGAGGAAAGAGGTGAGGCATGCCCAGTGCCTTAATCTGTTTTGAAAGAAGGCTGAAGTGAAGGTCTTCCTTCCAAAGATATATATCGCACTGAGTACCTAAAAAAACCCTCTCAAAGATTTCCGTCTAGCTGGCAGCCAGTGCTGGGCACTGTGTCACCTTGCTTCCCAGGAAGCTACATAACCTGGACTTGACACTTAAAAAAAAACCCCAGACTTTTGCATGTCATTTTGCTGGGTAAGTTTGTAATTTAGAGTCTCCATTAGAGGGCTGATGAAATTAGAGACAACTTGCACATTTCTAAAAGTAATTACACTTTTTATTTTTCTAATAAGATATGGGTATAGTAGTGAAATGTAATATTCACTTGGATAAGAATAGTCTTTAGTTTAGCAGGAAGTTTTAAATAAATTCCTCAGACATTTTTATCTTCTATAGTTACCCTTCCCACGTGTGAATAAGACTAGGAGCACTTGCTAAGCCTATCTAGTGTTGTAGCTTTGCATTATTATCCAACAACATCAGTCTGTGGTGTATACGGATTCCTAGACAAAGTAATTATTGTGTTCTGGTACATGTAAGTATGTAAGTACTTGCATACCTTTATTATGTGTAGTTCTGTTGCATAATAATTAAGTGTGTGGGAAGAGGTAAGATTGAACCCTTATTTTACTTAACTAAATTACTCTTCAAGGATCGTATTTATCAATGTATTTTCAGCACCCTGTGATTTACATTTGATAGTTCATGTATTTTAATATGAAGTAACCACTAATGTTCAATAAAGATGCTCCAGGTGTGTTGGCTTGTAGCCTCGTGTAACACCTCAATTGCAGTTGGTGAGTTGTTACTGTAAACCAGCTCATAGGCTGAAGTTTTTAATTTATAGTTAGGCTATACAAAAATTATAATGTTCTATGCGATATTATAGCAGAAGGACACTCTTTAGAGTCTGGTGATTACAAGAGGTGCACTTTTCTTGGGCTTTCATGAGTGAGCAAGAAAATGCTATTTTGCAGTTAAAACAGCATAACCATATACTATTTTATTTCTTGTTATATTCAAAAGGTCTAGGGAAGCATTTTTCTGACTTTCAGTGAAAATTCCAAATTGTAATTTAAATCTCCTGATAGGATAGTGCATACGTATGGGAAGATACCTCAGAACCTCATTATTTAACTAAAAATATCTACAAATAACTACAAGTTTAATTTCAACAAGCTGACTGGAATGAGATTAAAAAAATATGATGATTCATGTTTAAACAAACCCATTTTTAATCAACTGATCAGATGAAGAGAAAAAAGTTACACGACCCTAACATACGGGTATGTTTTTATAGTTATTTTTATAGTTATTATATGGGGGTTTTTTATAGTTATTTTTTATGAATGTGATATGTTTTTCCATCCCTTTTTGTATTGGTTCACTTTTTATTATGTGTTTGGCAGATAGAAGGGAGAGGCTTCTCTCCTTGGATAAGGCAGTGGTGTTTCTGTTGCTGGTTGGAATATGACTTGCTATTGTGAAGAAAGTGGGAGGCATCTTGTTCTAGGCTTCCATTAGGTTACCTGTTAGACAGATTCTGTAAGAAGGTAAGTTGATGGGAGGAGACACTTCATTTTACTTCCCCAGGCAAAATCATTGGGCCATTTTTGGAATTACTTGAAGCAACCTGGATAGCTGGAGTTATTTCTGTATCAGTCATCGGTTGGGAAGTGCTCGAGTCCTGGCTGCAGTACTGATTCAGCTCGGTACGTGGTTGTGGTGTAGTGCTGAGACAGCGGCTGGGTGACTCTGGCAGCATCTGCAGTGTCGGTTCATAACTTCCTGTAGTAATTCACTCACTTCACCCAAAAAGAGCTGTTAGGTAACCGAAATGTTTTCAACTTCAGCTATTTTCTAGTCCTATTGAATAAGTTTTCTCGCATAGCCTGTTATTTCCTCAGGCTCTCACAGCCTTGGTGGGGAGTTTTGCAGGGGAGCTGGTAACATACTCTGATCGCTGCACACTGCCTTGCTGTCCCTTCTCATTTTGTGACTCAAGCTTATGTACAAAATCTGTCATCTCATGGGACTTACGAAACCTTCTGGGTTACACCAGCAAAGTTTTTGACCCATGATGTTGCTGTGGTCATTAGCTCGATCTCGTGCTCAGGCCCATTTTGGCAGCTTATTTTTAGATGTGATTCATATCGGATTCAAAGGAGGTTACGGCATTTCTACAGCAATTCTGGTTTTGCATTGTTTTAGAGCTTCATGGCTGTTCTTGTGACTGTTTATCAATGCTAAAGTATGTAGGGACTCCTCTGCAAACAAGAGTGTTCCTCTGTTGATCAGTTCTTCAGCTGGTGAAGGTTCTGGAGAAGAAGTGTTACGAAGAGCAGCTGAGGGAACTGGGATTGTTTAGCCTGGAGAAGAGAAGGCTGAGGGTAGACATTATCGCTCTCTACAGCTCCCTGAAAGGACGTTGTAGTGAGGTGGGTGCTGGTCTCTTCTCTCAAGTGACAGGTGGTAGGATGAGAAAAGATAGCCTCAAGCTGTGCCAGGGGAGGGTTAGATTGGGTGTTAGAAAATATTTCATTGCTGAAAGAGTGGTCAAACGTTGGAACAGGCTGCCCAGGGAAGTGTTGGAGTCTCCTTCCTTGGAGGTGTTCAAAAAACATGTGAATGTGGCACTCCAGGACATGGTTTAGTATGCGCAGTGGTGCTGGGCTGACCATTGGACTTGATGATCATACAGGCCTTTTCCAACCTTAATGATTATATGTTTATTAATAAGTGCAAGAAGCTGCTTCTTTGCTATATACAGAGCTGCTTAGTCTGGCAAGGTATATGTTATGAAGGTTGCTAAAAAGAAAACCGCAATATTTTTCAGCTCAGATTATTTAGGAAAAAATTTTTCACTGAAAGGGTGATTTGCCAATGGAATGCGCTGCCCAGGGAAGTGGTGGAGTCATCGTCCCTGGAGGTGTTTAAAAACAGATTGGATGAGGCGCTTAGTGCCATGGTTTAAATGACGAGTGGGTGCTGGTGTTGGGTCATAGGTTGGACTAGATGATCTCAGAGGTCTTTTCCAACCTTGTGATACTGTGATTTGAGTAGTTGGCTGCAAGTTCCTACAAAGATCGTACAGTGAGTAATTCCATTGAAGTCAGTGACTCAACTCATTGCATAAAGATTGGGGCATGTGGAACCTGTGCGGTATGGTCTCCTCACAACAGTAGGAACCAAAATTAGCGGCTGCATCCTGAAGTGAAAATGACCTGTGGTCTCAGTTTTCCATCTAGTAAGGTTGCCTTCTGCCTTGGACTAATGTGAAAAATTAGGTCTTGTTGTTGCTGCAAGCAATTATAACATTTACAGGCTTGTGTGTGTATGTTCTTGCTTTCTAATCAGATATCTACAGAATGGTTGGCACTATGCATTTCCTTGACTAATTCATGTCAGATTTTTTGGAAGCCTTTTTTCCCAAAACTTTACTTAGTTTTCTCTGTTTAATAGATAGCATGAGGACTCTGGTAACTTTTAGGATTTTCTTGCTATCTTGCTATTTTGTCCCTCTGGCTAAAAAGTAGCTTTATCTCTAGGTAAGGAATTTGTAGCAGTTACCTATAGCCAACTTATCTTGAGTTTAAACATTTATGTTCATTTTTGCATGAGAAAGATTAATTAAGCTCTAGTTGTATTATGATTAGTTTCTGGGTATGAGGTGAGAATAAGGAGAGGTCAGTCGTGAATTTTAAGTATGCACTGTCCCTCTGACATATGCAAAACAATAAAGCAAGGAGAACGGCAGACTTACAAATTTAATCAATGCCATTAGTTTTCAGCTTTTAAGCCTGTTCCTATAGAGGAACATAATGCTTGGCACATAATACTCTCAAACCATGCTCCTATAGTTTGAATAACGTTGTGTACCCATTTCTCCACGCCTTTTTTTTTATTCCCTCCCATATGTAATTCTTAGCATCTTACTGAAGGAATTATGCACACAGAAATCAGGAATGTGTTGATGAGCAATTTCATACACTTCTCTGTTTGTTTGGTTTTCATTTTGTTTGCTTGCTTTGTGCAGACATTTGAGCAGAAAACTGGCCTGATAATTTTCAGGCATCTATGGTGTGGCAGCGTGGAATTCTTTATTACTTTTCTTTTCACAGGTCAGCAAATAATTTTTTAAACATTCATCCTGCTTAGTTTCATAGGCGAGCTCATCTGTATCTGTTGTCTTTTTTTACCTTGGCATTGCAGGACTGGGACTCTGCTATGCTTAATGTTTCATGGATAAAGGGTGATTCTTCTGGAGCGTTACTTAAAAGACACCAGGGAGTGTAAAGGGTAGTGGGAGGACACTGATCGGAGTTCTGGTTTCCAATTGTGACTTTGCCTGCACTACCTGTTTACTTAAACATATTTGTATTACAGATCAAGTTTGTTAGTTAATCTTTCAATAAATGACTGGAAGAATAACACTCAGAATTTTGTCCTTTATATTTTGATGTAGACATTTCCTATAGTTTTGTATTGCACTCTGTTTTTCTTATGTTCCAAAGTGATGTGAGAGGTGGGCTTCTGCTTGTAATTTGTAGGGAAAGCACAGTTTGAGGTAGTTAGCTCTGAAACCTGGTGTATACAAATTAATTTGAATTTTCCCTTGAAAATTTACATAATCTCTCAGAAATGTGAATTGGTCGTGCTGATTTCACAGTTTGAAAGGATAGGGTATTTTATTTTTATCTTTTATGCAATAAATAGCACTGTTAAAAATTCTCTTTCCAATTTGCCAATAAACTCTGCCTTGAGTATAGTTACTGAGTTTGGTTGTTTTTTAATTATTCCTTTGCAAGGCCTTAGAAGTGGCTATTTGTTAGGAATTAATTAATTGGATACAGTGACATGTGGCGTTTTGATTTTGGAGTGGATGGAACTCAGTGAATAGTCATGTGAGCACTGCAGACCCTGACTAATTTGAAAACTTCTCATCAAGTTGGTGGGGAATAAGTCTATCAGTCTCTCCAAAAGTTGCAGTAGAGATACAGGACAGGATTGCTTTTGATAAAGTATACATTTCTTTGATTGAAAGTCAGAAGTAATCAAAGTCTTTTTAGAGTTCTTTAGTACACAGATTAGTGTGTATAGCTGGCATTATATTTCCATGTTCTACCAGGTGTAAACTTGTTAATAGCCTACTGTTTTACTTCATGCATTTTCTATCACAGCAAAGTGCTGGTTGTCCTTTTCTCCTAAGCCTTTTTATAATCTTGTGCTTCATGAAATAACTTAGCACGCTGGTAGTGAGAGCATTGTGCCAGGATTTCTGGTGCCAAGCTTTTTATAGTATATACCTCTGTTTGTTTATTGCAGACTAATCACTTATTACTGTTAGCATCAGAAACTGCACTTTTAGTATTAAATTTGAGTTCATAATTCTGAGAGGAAAAAATCCACTTGAAACTTCTTTTGCATGTTTCAAGATACTAAATGCTACCCTGCACTGCATTTAAATCCACAGAAGGCAGCAGCTGTGTATAAGATCCTCTACAAACACATGCCTCTATGAGAAGAATATGTAGTATAACCTCGAGTGTGCTCTAAAAGATGAAATTTGAGTGTTGTGGTTTAACCAGCGTAAGGTCTGTTAAAGCTGACATACAACAGGATGAGCCAGAAAATTCAGAGTTGGCATTCCTTTTTTACTTGCTTGTTGTGAAAATGTGGGCTGTAAAGAACATATCCATTCTGAGCTCCACAGCAAATTTTTAGCAGTTTAGTGTGGTGCTTTTTTCAGTTATTGCTGTTTATATAATGGAAAATGTGAATTTGAAAGTATTCAATCTTTTTGGAAGTTTGTAGTTAGTGATCATTTGATACATATTACACTGTTCTGGTATTATAATCATAATATCAAAAGACAGGGCCTCTACTTCTGATCTGTTCTTCTTTTATATGCAAATTTTGCAGTAAACACTTTATTTTTCCTCCCGTTTATGTCTTTTTTTAGAAGAAGGAATGCTTTTATATATTGCTTGGATTTGCAAAATAGGCTAGATAAGCATTTTTTGGTTTTTAGGATCTTTCACAGATCTTACCTCAGACTGTAAAAATGCATATTGTATGAGAACTATCTCTTTGTTCTGTGTCAGATGAAAAATTAATTTATATTTCAGTACAGATGTGTTGGTTTAAAAAATGCTGGTTTGGTTTTGTCTTTTCAGAATTTGAAGCTCTGGTGATCCACCATGGGGAACCACGTTGGAAAACGAGAACATAGTGCTGACAAGTCTGCCAAGGTAAGTGTAGAAAACTGAAGAGGCAAGGCCACTTCAGAAATATGTATGTTGCAATATATATACGTAATACATTACTGTGTTTGTCAGGTCAGTTTCACCATTACTGTTTTGTAGTTGTCACTGTAAGATTACCACCTTTTTTTGAAGAGGGTCTTGAGAGGTGGCCAAAACAGGATTTTGCTGTGCTAGATTTAATGAGAGATGTGATGTTTTACTGCACCAGATCCATAGCTGAAAGAAAAGCTTCTCCGTCACAGTGGAAATGAATGAAATGAACCTTAGAAGCATAATCTTATGGAAATTTTTAAAGAGCCAGTGAGCTGAATTGTGTTCTATGTGTTGACAACTTTCCATTTGGACAGTCATTGGCTTTATCCATAAGAAAGAAACTATATAGAAACATATGAAATAAGAAAATTCTAAAGGAAAATATTGTCAATCTGAGGAGATACGGCTTTAGAAAAAGATGAGAACTGTCAAAAGGTTTATTAAAAGTGTTTGGTTTCTAAGCCTCTGCTGGTACTGTTACTTTGCACATAAGGTGGTATTCTGCTTGCCTTGTGATATTATCTTGTTTATTTTTTTTCTACATTGTACTGGAAGACCATTCACACATATCTTCAAAAAAGGCATCTTTCTATATATATAAAAATATGCTTCTTGTTGTTAGCTGTTGCTAACTTCCCTCCACCCATCCACATCAAAAATAACAGCTTACAGTCTGAGCCCACATATATAAAGCTGTTACCCTTTGTATCAGGCAGATGATGTAAACAGATAGTTCTATGCTTTATCTCGGGGAATGTGGGTGAATATCTGCTGTGGCAGATAAACAACTGTCCCTGAAAGCTACACAAACTAGAATTTGTACAGTCAGTAGTTCTTTGCCATCTTCTTTAGGCAAATATATAAGCAGACTGGAAGGGAAAGGGACAGCAGGAACAGAGGGCAACTGGCTAAATATGTTTTTGGTTTGTGTTTGTGCAGTATTTTGCAAAATGGTTTTGTGGCCCAAAGTTTCAGTTTCATTATAAACAATAGCACGATTTCTAAGTTGTGGTTTTGTAGTCACCCGTCTTGTAGACTTCCCCTCTAGAAAACTCTGTCGTGCAAATCCGGCATAGCCAAATGCACCAAATAGATGTATTTAGCCAAATACTTGATCCTTTCTGACCAAGGTTGTTAGATCCCACAGGTGAGATATGTCAGGTATACAGGGCTTGGTGGGCTGTTGTGCACCACGTATCTCCTGCTTTGGTCTTTGAGGACAAAATTTGGTTAGAAAACACATCATAACTTTTCTCCCACTGTGGGGTTACATGTGTCTGATGCACCTGGGTGGCAGGCAAGTGAATTGTCTTGCACATGGGGTCTCAAAAAGGAAAGATCCTTCAAACTATAACAGCCTGTAGAACAGGTGCAAATTTGCAGGGGCGAGCAAGAGTCAGGTGACCACGAGTCTTGCACTTAGTGTGTAAGATGGGTCTACAAGGAAATTAATTGCTACAATGTTTTTAAAATTCCTTCTTTTTGCTAATTAGTTCATGGAGAATGCTTAAGTCTGTAACCAGAATAATGTTCATTTACCTAACATGTTTTTGAAGGAGTGAACTTATTTTTGTAGTAATATCTTTTGTCTGTCACCCATCCTTCTAGAATGACAAAAGAGCAAACCACCAAACCCCTAAACTTTAAAATAGGCAATACTTCATCGAAAACTTCCTTTATGCATGTAAGAGAGCAATCATGTCACAAGAAATGATAAGGCCACAGATGTAAAACCAGGAAATATATGCTTAAGGTGCTATTATATACTCCACATCACTACTTTATTGATTCAGTTCTTACAGACAGTGTTAAAGTTTTTCCTGGCAGTAGTAACCATATGTCATGCTTCTTTTTTAATAAGCTGAAGTAGCTTTTTTTTTGGTCATTCAATATAGCTGTCAGTTAGGTCTGTTTTCCCACCAGTTTTCTAGTGTGGTATGGGAGACAATTACTGAAGGCTTTCAGAGAGTACAGTGGAAATGCTGAGCGGCCTCTCCTTGCTCTTAGCAGTAGAACTGCAATGAAAAAGGCTAACCACACATTAAACGTCTTTTGAAAATGCTGATGTCAGATTTCCTGCACAGACACTGTACTGGCTTCTGAGCTGATAGACCAGTTCTCCAGATGTTTATTTTATGTAGACTGACATTTATGTAGACTGACATTAGACGGACTGTAGCAATTGTAATTCTAGGTTGTCTGATAAATGTCCTGTAATAAAACATTTACTGTGGGGTTTTTTTGTTGATTTTTTTTTGTTGTTGGCATCTAGCTTCACTTTACTTTCTGTAAATTAAGATATTTGAATTAAAAAATTAGAAGTAAAGATCCGGAAAGCAGTTATTTCATCAGATGTCTAATCTGACACCCAGACGCTTTAAAATTTGCAAAAGACAACAAGATGGTTTCCCATGCTGTGATACTTTTTTCAAAATATTCTTTTCTTGATTTATAACTATGCCAAGCTACAGTGATTATTTACTAAATAGTAAGATACTGTGAAATTAATTGGATGCTTTAAAAACTAGTTGGTGTATTTGCAAAATAATGTAAAAAATATTTACAAATCCCCTCGTGTTTTTCTCAAAGCAATAACATACTCCATCTCATGTCTGTCAGATTTTTTTCTCTTGTATTTAATGGATTTGAATTTTTTTTATAGTTTTTCAAGATACATAAAAACTATTCAATGAACCCAGCTATTTATCTTCTTTCTTGGATGAGTTCACAGTTCACAGTTTGCTTAATGCATTAGTAAATGTGTATTTATTTTATTTAACTTTGTTTTTGATATTAATACTTGGGTTTAAACTGACATCAATATATCTAAGGACAACAATAACAAAAGAATAGGCTGTCCTTCATGCCCTGAGTTTTTTTAAGTTCTTGGAGAGCAAAATGTAAAAGAGTAGAAAGAGTAGACAACTGAAGTTTTATTGGTCCTTGTTTGAAGTCATAGTTCATCTGTTAAATTGACACCATTAAGTTACAAAGTGCCACATGTTCTTTTGTAATGGCTAAAGCTGCCTGTCAGTATTACTATAGCACAGTTCTCCGCTACTCTCTGTTTTGATTGTTTCCTTAAGAGAATTCTGCACAGCACATATGCTGCTATCACCAAATCATGGAACCTTGTTGGTACCTGTCAACTCATTGTCCTTTAACTCATTGATTGTTTGGTAACATGGGTTTGGAAGGAAGGTTTCCATCATTGTCCCATCTATTCCCCTGTAACTACCAAATGTACCAGTCCACAGACACTGGTTTCCATGTGCCTCAGCTCATACAGTACTGTGGGGAGCTGGAAACCAACCTTGTGACCTATAATAGAAAGATCAAAACCCACTGTCCTCCCATGTCAAGGGACTGCTCAAGAAACTTACATGGGCCTGGAACAAGTTAGATTACTGGAAATACTGAATCATATACCTTTTTCACATCCTTGACTTAGTTGGAGTGTGCTGTAAATAAACACTAAGGAACCAAAACCAATTGCAGTCTGTCATATCTAGCTCTGAAAGACTTTAGGTAGTGTAAATTGCCACAGTACATTGCTTTCTCATGGGCCAAAATTGAAAACAGATGTAGTAATGGTAAGGCACTCAGCCTACAATTTAATGTTTTGTTTGAACTAAAACCTATCTCTTATCAATGGGCTAAGATTTGCTATGTAGTAAACTTACGATAAATCTTGCTTTTAATTATCCTATGTATGTACTTAGGTTTTGTAATGTGCTTTGCAGTGGCTGATTTGTTAATTTTAATAAACTATATTTATTAAATTTAAATAGTCTTACCATACATAAATTAATCACAGTGTACCTTTTTCACTTTTTTCCCCCAATGTTCCCTCAACATCATTAGTTCAAGCTAAACTGTTACAGTGAGCATGTATGAATAAATCGGATGGTGCCTATGCTACTTTAGAGGAGATTCTTTTTTTTCTCCTTTTTTTCCCCAGTTGTGTTGCTAATGTTCACCCTGCACAACCTTGCTTGTAATAACATTGGCAGAAAGTCTTTTGGCTCTCCCTGATGGGAGAGAGATGAAATTCTGAAGGTGGCTCTGTACGGTATTTGTATTTTTCACCTCACAGATGCTCAGTGATCTGTAAGCAAAAGGGTTTTCACACTGATCTCATCTGATGCCATGTCTCTTATGGTTGAGACTGTTTACAGACTTGAGCCATATGTGTGGATTTTACCAGGTGCTTCCTCTTGGTATGCATCATAAAGTTTCAAGAAAAAAAAACCTCAACAAATGAAGTAATTTTCTTTTCTTTATTAATTGCTCTGAAGTGTTCTTTCTATAAGAAATAAGGTTTCTTACTGTAAGATAAAGGTTTGTTGTGTTTTTTTTAAATATAGTTCGAGAGGTACCTGACATATGGATTATGTGGAATTTGAAGTCTGGGATATGCTTTTCTGTTAAAACAAAACAAAACCAAATAGAAAAAATACCAAACCAAAAAACCTTAAAAAAACCCCACATGTGGCATTTGATTTTGTTATGTTTAAATAGTCTTATTACTATACATAAATTAATTGCAGTGCAGCCTTTTCACTTTTTTCCCCTAACAAAGTTGTATAGTGCAATTTTTATTTCTAGTATAATTATGTGTTTTCTTAGAGTTTTACCTTTTACTGTAAAGCAATAAAAAGCACAGGGCTATAGTGGTTTATTCATTGTAATTTGATACATTGATTAAAACACTCCCTCTCAAGCCAATGTTTTTCTGAAGGCAAATGAAAAATAGAGAAGAATCTTTAAAACACTGAGAGCGCCAACATTTTCTGTGAAAAATTTGATGAGCTTTTTCACTCGCCAGTGGTTACAGATTACATGTTGTAGAAATTGTGACCAGCTAGTGTCTGGTTAAGCCAGTGCTTGGTACAAGGAAGTCCTGCTTATGGAAGAGACAAATCCCTTTTCAGGTGTGAAGGGAAGTTCTGGGCAGTCAGGTTAAGCAAGACCAGTTAAATTTGATAGACATCTTTTTCTTTAAATTCTGCCATCAACCTAGATTTGACCTTGAGCAAATCCTTTTATGTCCCTCTGTCCTTCTATTTAATTTCTTAACCTTCAAACTGTCTAACTGGATTGTTTGTTGGGACAGATGCACTGTCATTCTGGATTAATAGTAATGCTTGGAGACCTTGAGTGAAACCTGCAGTCACTAACATGCTTCAGCTAGTGGCATGATATCATAGTGATACAGAAATGACTGTACTGTTTCAAGCCTCTGAGAATGCCAAGTATGCAGTAGGTATTACATCTGTCCTCAAAAATTAACCTGAAGACCATCATTCAGTATGGTATTGGAAGTCTGTCTAATGTTCAAGGAGGCAAGTGGCTCTACTATAAAGTTATAGGGAAAAATTTATGTGTCTAAATCCAAGTCATGTTTGAATACTTGTGTATTCATTAAATTCTTCAGGCACTGATTTAATAATCAATTGTAGTTTCAATATTTCATCTTCCTAGTGTCTAAAATACGGTGAGCTTGTCATAAGTATTTGTGAAAGGTAATCTATCCCTGCATCAGAGCTGGTACTTCCACGCTTCCACGTTTCTCTTTGTTGTGTGTCTGTGAAGGCCACTGAAGACCCTGTGTTCTGCTATGCACAGCAGCTGGTGTAAGAGTTAAAGGTGGGAGGCAAGGCCGATATGTGTGAGGAGCAAGTTCTGGTCACTGCCACAGTGCCTGCTGCTGGTGTTTAAGGGGTTGCCTGGATTGCATAATCTTGGTATTACGTCACTCGATCTGCATTTCATTGAAAAAAAAGTGAATAAATACATAGGTAACAGTTACATGAATTAAGTTGAGAGCATGTTTTTCTGTTCTGCACACAATTACTAAGTACTAGTGTTTCTTGATTTAGGTCTTGAGCTGGTTCTGCTTGCATGGGTGTGAAAGGAAGAGGTGCAGTTGCTGTGGTTTTGGCAGGGGAGGAGGTAGGGTCTTAGGCTTTGTTCTCCTACTCTCAGCCTGCAGAACTGACTAGAAGAAGAGGGAACTACACTGTATTTTTCAAGGTCTTATGCTTCAGATGCCGTGCTGCTGTGGTATAGTTTCCTATAGTTCCCTTCTTGTTAGCTTTGATAAAGAACTAGATAAATGTCCTGTTGAATGAGTTTAATGACAGTACCACTTTAATTAGCAAAGAGTTGGAAGAATGGGGGTGTAATGCGCTGCTCATTCTTCGTGAGCTGTTCTAGTTGCTGAAATGATTTTTCTGATAAGAGAAGGCCCATGCTTCAGCCTGAGAATGTGTGGTTCAATGCATTAGCATCTTCATGCTGGAACAATGAAGGTGAAGTTGTTTATTTTTTTAATCTTGAAGAAGCAGTAAGTGACATGGTGATCCTGAAATGGTGCAGCATCTTCCTTCCTCACATAATCTTTTTATGCTTTTATTGTTGTGGTTGTCATAGATCAGCATGTGATGATATGTTGCATCACCTGCTCTGAAAGTGGGCTATCTAGGTGAAAGTAACAAATTAGAATTTCCATTAGTTATATTTGGGAAGAGCCTAAAAAAAAATCTTTTGCAGTAACGTATTACCTTAGAATGTGCTTACATCTGTAAAACCAATTATCGTGAAGTGCATTCTTGGGGGACTTGGGGGTGCTGATCGATGAGAAGCTCAACATGAGCCAGCAATGCACACTCGTAGCCCAGAAGGCCAACCGTGTCCTGGGCTGCATCAAAAGAAGCGCGGCCAGCAGGTTGAA
This sequence comes from Dromococcyx pavoninus, assembly GCA_033558185.1. Taxonomy (NCBI): domain Eukaryota; kingdom Metazoa; phylum Chordata; class Aves; order Cuculiformes; family Neomorphidae; genus Dromococcyx; species Dromococcyx pavoninus. The sequence goes on along the minus strand of JAUMJL010000016.1, from coordinate 2,789,952 downwards.
GGAGGTGATTCTGCCTCTCTATTTTGCCCTTGTGAAACCCCACCTGGAGTCCTGTGTCCAGTTCTGGAATTCCCAACATAAGAAGGTTATGGGAATGAGTCCAGAGGAGGGCTACGAAGATGATCAAAGGGCTGGAGAACTTCTGCTGTGAGGAAAGTCTGAGAGAGTTGGGGTTTTTCAGCCTGGAGAAGAGAAGGCTTCGGGAAGACCTCATAGCAGCCTTCCAGTACCTGAAGGGGCTACAGGAGAGCTGGGGAGGGACTTTTTACAAGGGCAAGTAGTGATAGGATGAGGCGGAATGGCTTTAAATTTGGAAGGGAAAGATTTAGATTGGACATTAGGAAAAAATTCTTCATGATGAGGGTGGTGAGACACTGGCACAGGTTGCCCAAGGAGGCTGCAGATGCCCCCTCCCTGGAAGTGTTCAAGGCCAGGTTTGATGGGGTCTTGAGCAGCCTGGTCTGAAGGAAGAAGGAACAGGGCTTTCCCATAAAAAAGTATCACTTAACAATAGCCCCTTTTTGCACTTGAGAAGCTAAAGCTGAATTTCTTATGTAATTGCAATTATTTGTACACTGTGTAAATTTATTTTGACTGTGGCTATAGTTCAAAACCTAGTTTTTCCACTTTGAGCTAAAATGTCATGGAACGTTCTTCCTTTTTGCTTAACTTTCTCATGTTCTCTGCTTTATGTTGATGGAAATACTTAAGTAGCTTTTGCTAGAGAAAGAAAAAGTTTTTGCAAAAGGAAATTGAAAATCTTTTAAGCAGAGTAATATGACTTTATTCTTGATTGCTGAGATAAGTTTCACTCTTAAAAACAATCTAATCTTTCAGTGCAGCATCCTGTGGATGTGGCCACAGAAATATCAAAATTTGCATAGAGCTGAAAGCCACAAAATACAGACTACTTACCCTGGATAATTAAGGGGACTTATGAACATTTCTTATAATCAATGAAAATCCTGCATTTTTGTCACAGTGTCACAGAGTGATATTCAGGTTGGTGTAGCTGGACTGCTAGAACTGAAAGATGAATTCAAGGAGGCATGAGGGCACTCAGCTTGCTCATGAACTCTGTGCAGTTCAAAAGCCACAAAAAAGACCTAAGAGCCAGAAATCTTAGCAAATCAATCAGTGATAAGATCTATCCTTAAACAAGTCACATGTTATCAAAACAGTAATTACCAGTTTTGAATCCTCAGTTATTCCTGTTTTGTATAAGAGCTTCAGGATTGGATTCACTGTCCGGTAGTGCTGAGGTATTGAAAATCCCACTATACTGAAAGTGTATTGGTTAAAAGGTACTATCTGAGACTGTCAGGTTGAAGTTTGAGTGGGTATTTTTGTGGGTTTTTTTGGTTTTGTGGTCATAACTGACTTACACGTCTAGCACATTTCCCAGCCTTTCACACACTCCCTCTTCTTTCCTCCCTTTATCTTTTACTTTCTTACACTCAGTTTCTTTCTGCACACTACTTTCAGCCAGCATCTTCATCTCTGATGCAGTCTGAATTCAGTGCTGTGTTTTGATTTTTCAATCAAAGGCAATCTCTTGAAGAGATGGAGGAAAAACTGCAGAGGAAAAGAGAAGATTTGAACTTTACTGACAATACATATCCACTTGAAGAATCATTTTCTCTTCCAGATATCTCTCTCTTTTCATGTTGACAGCTATCCGAGCCTATAACAGTACATTGCTTTGCAAAGCAATCCAGTAGGGCCATTGCCAATATCTGTAAGCTGAAAATCAAAACTGTCTTCTGTTATTTTTATGACCACCTATCATTGTAATTTTATATACTGTTTTGTCATAAAGTTTTGTGGCTGTTTTGCATTTGTACCTTATATCTGTTGAATTTGTTTTATGCAGAAAATGGAATAATTCCTACTGAATTCTTTAGAGGAAACATGGCTCAAATTTGTCAACGTGAAATGGAACTGTGAGCAAAAATTTTAAATCTGCTTTAATTCCTTATGTGCATGTGTGTATATATACGCACACATGCATATATAAAAATGTACAAGTGCATGTTTAAAAAATATATATATATGCAAGGGTATATGGAAGCACAGTTACTCTGCTTATATCCCTATATGGCTGGAAATGTGCTCGCTACGAGTTTCAAAAGACAAAACCAGTGGCTTTCCACCCTGGGGAGTCTGGCTGTCCATTGTGATCTTCCCTGTGAACTACAGACTAAATGTTTTCTTAATGTTGAGACTCAGCATTCTTCTGCAGATGAAACTTGCCTTACGGTGCACAGTGATAAAGCCTGAATAATGAGTCTTTTTTTTAAAAAACCCAGTGTCTGAAATTCCAGACAATCCTGTTTTTTTGAAACTTGACAGATGAAAGGTTGGTGAATGTGAGACTGAGAATCTCAAGTCAGTGCCTCTAACAGTTGAGGAATGTTTATATTTCATACAATATATTAAAGATACTTCAATACTTACTAATGCTATGTATTCATTAAATAAGTATCTTTAATACATTTAACAAATATGTAGTACTACTATAGATAAATATATCTTAGTGTCCTAGGAAGGCCTTCAGAGCTCACAGTGGGTGAGACCCACTGTGTAAAGTAAGAACTGTTTTGTCTTTGGTGCACTGCAGTACTTAAAATTCAGTATGTTTGGGCTGATTGATGTTGCTTCTGGAGCTTAGTCACATGAGATGAGATTCTAGGTCAAAAGCTGTACATAACGAAAACTAAAATTTATTTTTTTTTTGCTGAAAGAAATAACTTGCCTTATGCTGGAGGATACTTGCTGATAGGAGTTATCTCCAGTGATGTGGTTCTAATCTTCAGTTTCAGAATCAAATCTGTTCAGAGGAAACTTACGTTATATATTTTATTTGAGATGGGTTTGAACCACTGGAGTCCATTATGTTCAGATTGACTTAAATGAAGCATGCTTATTTGTAGGTGCTGACAGTGTGGACCTAAACATTTAGCCTTGCAGATTCATTTACTTAAGAAATTACTTTTAATGTTTATATTTTTTTCTCTGCAGTTCAATATTTAAAAAAAATAGGATTCTTAAGAAGAGTTTATTCTTTATATTTCCTTCAGCTAACATCTTCCCTTATAAGTAGGGGTATTGGAAAATAGAAAAAAATAGGTGAAATATCTATTTAAAATTAAGCTTTGAGCTTTGACATTTTTCCTCTTGTTTTGACCTCAGTGCTTTGTGTTTTAATTTTCTGCTATCATCTCAGAAGGAGAGGGAACATAAATCCATCCCGCAATTTCTTCAATGTCTCGCTTCTGCCTGTTGCACCATTTTCCTTTCCTTTAGTGTCTTGTCTGTTGTTCATTATTTTTTTATTATTGTGTAATACTGTGCTATATAGGCCCTATAATGATTGATAAAACCATCTAAAAATGAAAGTTTTGTGGAACCTGGGGGAAGGGAGGCCAAAAGGTCCTTGTCAGAGTATGCGTTCAAGCGACTTGGAAAGCTTTGGGTCTAATACCGTCTCAGCAGATTGTCCAGGTGTCCTGACCAGTGATATTTAACTCCAAGTACATGAACAGCTAGAGTAATGTGCAGTACGTCTGCATTTGAAAAGGGATCCTTAGATCTATCAGGCATCAGATTATACTGGGATTTTGCAGAAAGAGTTTATAATGCAGTAGCATAATGCAGTTAATACTGTAATAACACTATATTGCAGCTCTTGAGTCACCTGATTATGGGACAAGAAAAGATTCCTGAAATTTTGAAAGCTTACACAGCTTCATGTGAAAACTGTATCATATAGATTGCATCCCTTTGATTGCTTCTGATTCAACCTCTTGCTACTGTATGTACAGGAGACCTTCTGAATGCATCTTACATGGAGCCTACAAGGGGAAATGGCTCCAGCAGAAGCAGAGACCTTGGCTTTGATCCCAGCTTTTGAGCACTCGTCTCAGCAGTTGACAAGTCATTCTGGTTTTTGCCCTGATCAGCTTGCTTTAACCAATTAGGCTACAAACGTGGGCAGGCAGAGCAGGTGCAGAGCTGCTTTCTTCATGCAGAGCACCAGATGGCCGGTTAATTGTCCCAGTCACTGAGTAAGACTTGGCCAAGTCTCCCGCTCAGTTCTCAATTCTACTGCTGTGCTGCCAAGTTGGATCTTGTAGCTTTAAGAAAATGAGGACTTTGGGAACATTTCTGAGCATCTGGACTTCTCTTAGTCATGATTTAATGTGGTTAATTTCAAACTTTGAAATGGTTCCTAGCTCATTTTTGTTTTCTTAATAGAAAGAATTGTCTGATGCTTAACAGGAGTAAACACTTCTTGGTCTGAGGACATCTTGCATGTTACAACGTTGTTAGTATCAAGGAAAAACTTAAGTAGGATTCTATATTTTTTAGGGTAGATTCTCTGGGATTTTACAAGAAGGACTTGTATCTATTGAGTTACCTATTACAGGACAAGAGTTGTGGAGGGAATTTTGAAAGGAAGAGTATTTTGGTTTGCTAGAGTTTTCCAGAATCCTTTTTAGGATAATTATTTTTAATTGTTAGGCAGAAATGGGTAATTATTATGTGAATGGTGCACTTAAGGCAATGTGCTAGACTGCAAGGGGTTGTAAACTTGCTAATAGAATTGCAAATGAAGTGTGTTTGCTGATCTATATGCTTATACTTAGTCACTCAGTGTAGTAACTGAAACTATAGTTTACATGTAACCTCTTCATATGAATATAGTTGTGAAATGCAATATGTGTAAATCAGTTGTTTTTGTGTCAATACAATCCATTGTTGTTACAATAAATCATTTTAGGAGATAAAACAGTGGCGTGCTAGAGGCAAGAGATGGAATGAAGCAGGGATAATACGTCCTTTTCAGTGGCAAGGAACAGAATTGAAGATGCCTAGTATTTCCAGCAGGCCACCTGTTTTGTTCCATGCTAAAAAGGCATGGTCTAACTGATTCTGAAGTCCCAGGAAGGTAGTTATTCAAGTGGCTTGAGTAGAGCTGCCAGTCAATTCACGGATAACCTGTATATGGGAAGGATCAAATATATAAGTTAATACAACACAGTTGTTTAAGTTTTTGTATCTAGAGCTGATGAATTCTATTCTGTTTTGACTGTGGCTCTGGCAGTGCCAAGTCTGCCCAGGGCTTATGTAGCTAATGGATTATACTACCTCTAGGGGAGAAGATGAAGAGCTTTCCGTAGTCTGTTGTGCTTTTGTCTGAAGTATCCACTGCACAGCCTATGAATAATACCAGAAAGTTTTACCTGCTCCATTTTTGTGATGAAATACCAGCAAGAGAATGGCAGTGGAAACACCTCTTTGTCCATGCACTATTTTTTCTCTCTCCAGTTAAATTCTCTGCCTAGGGAAGCAGTTGAACATTTCTGGTGCAAGTTCGATTTACACTTTCCCACATGATTCCTTTAACTCCTCATTGCCTATAGAACTGTGGCATGGATTTTAGCCTTCACAACATAATGCAGTAATGTAAGATTCTTTTTATGTGCAGAGGGTTACTAAGTAACAGTTGCTGAGGGAAATGCAGTCTTTAACTGCATGACGTCTGAGCACTCGAAATTGCCAGCCAAGTAGTGCATTAACATAGATTTTGCACATTAATGTAATGCGATTTGCTGTGGGCTATGTGTGAGCAAAACCTTGGGAAAAACAGCAGCAGTGTAGTTTGAAGAGTTGGAGTCTGGTCTTGCAGACAGTAGATGAAACCTGGTTTTCCAATTCTTCTTCATCCTTTCCATACCACACCATAATTATAGAACCCGATATATTTGTGTGTGCATTTATAATTATATCTATATCCACCTAGAGACAAAAAGGTTTCCAATTGTAATCAATATGTTTTGCATATGTGTCTTCCTTCACGGGGAGGAAGGTTGAGTGGCAAGCAAACAAAAAGATGGTTGTGACTTAGGGAGATTGGGTATTGATAATACAAGGGGAAGTTTGCCTGGGGCTGTGTCTTCTCTAGTAACTTTGTTTATCTCCAGTTTTGCACAGAGGTTATCAGAGTATTTATTTATTTGAAGGATTTATTTTCAAAGAATGTTACTTTGGGAAGATGATGTGTCTAGCCTTGAGATGGAGCTTATGTATTGAAAACAATTCTAATTAAGTGATCAGCCTATCATTAAAATCACACGTAGTATAACTTACACTACGGCTTTGACCTGTAGACCTTTATAAATTGATGAAAATGAGCTGTTGAACTGTCATGCAGTCCTACAACTTTTAACTCATTTCTCTGTTACAAAGCTACTTTTTGACTGCAAATACGTGAAAGATGGGGATGTGTTATTGTGTATGTGAATAATTATTGCAATGGGAAGGTAACGTGAGCTTATTAACCTGTATGGTTTGCTCATCATGGACTTTGTAGAATTTCATTTGAATAAGATTCTTGTATTAATTGTATCATTATGTCAGTGTACATAAAAGATATTAAAAAAAAATCATAAGTAACTACTACCACAGTTCTTTTCTAAAAGTATCCATCGGGCTTATTTATCATTAGTTTCTTGGATTTTTATAGCGTTGTTTTATCTGAATGCAAGGATGTTCTTTGTTAATCACCGAGAAATGGATTACAGGTGGAAGTTGCTCTCGTGATTTCTCTGGGCTCTACAGCAGCCAATATTGCCACTGTCATGTAGTGTTATAACTTGTCAATATTGCAAAATTCACTTTATCTGTTCACTCATGGCAATTGATTTTAGTTGCGTTTTGGGTTTTTTTGCTTATTATAGACGATTTACAAAAAAAAATTCCCAAACCAAACCAAAACCAAACCTGCTGACAACATCACTATAAAAGCTGTGTGCATTGATTTTTTTGTTCCTGGCATTGTAAAGTCTCTTGACGCTTTTGATGGTGTGTAATTCTAAAGTACCATCTAGCTGCATATTCTGTCTGTGTTTGATACAGCCTAGTATCTGAGGTTTTTTTTAGTCTCTCATGCAGTCCACCAGTTGGTTTTGAGGCCAGAAACCTTCCCCTCTGGGGACAGAGCAGGACTGAGTTGTTCACTGCTCAGTCAGACTCCTGTTTTTCTGTCAGTCTGTGACCAGCTGTGACTATTCAAGTGGTTTTAAACTGGTGTATTAGCCACAGATTTTCCCTTGAGAAGCTGTCATCTCTGATGACAGTACTGACTACAAGCAAAGTATCTTTAATGTCTATGGAAGAAGGAAAGCAGAACAAGGGGAGAAAAAATGTCAGCACAACTCTGAGTACGTATCTCTTCTTCCAAACTCTTTTCTTGTTGCTGTGTATGAACTCGTGTGTCGTTTCTCTCAAATGTCCAAGTTCAGTAGAACTGGGGTTAAGCCTTTTTGCTAATAGTGCCTGCCTTTGCCATGTACTTCAGGAACTGCTCATCAGTTGCAAACACGTGATACCACCATTTATAGTCACTTAACTAAAATGTATGCAAAAAATAAAACCTTTTGTGCAAAGCTGCTTTGTGGCCAGTTGGCTCCTGGCTGATCCTAGTGAATGGGGTTATCCTATTTCATAGAATCATAGAATCCTAGAATCCTAGAATCTTCCGGCCAGAAAAGACCTTTGAAATCATCGAGTCCAGCCGAACCCATCTTCTGCTAAACCATGTCCTTCAAAAACTCATCTACCCATTTTTTAAACACCTTCAGGGATAGTGACTTAACCACCTCCCTGGGCAGCTGTTCCAGTGCCTGACCACCCTTTCAGTGAAGAAATTCTTCCTAATATCCAGTCTGAATCTCCCCTGGCGCAACTTAGGGCCATTTCCTCTTGTCCTATCATCTATCACTTGAGATGAGATCAACACTTGCTCTGCCACAGCCTCCTTTCAGAGGCAGGACTTTACATTTGCTTTTATTGAATGTCATGAGTTTCTTTCCTGTTTATTTCTGTAGTCTGTCAAGGCCCCACTGAATAGCAGTTCCACCTTTCAGTGTGCTGGCAAGTCCCCCAGTTTGTTATTACCTAGGTCTTTATTGAAGTCTTTAAATGATATTTGCCTTAATGTTGATCCCTGAGGGATGCAGCTGCTGGCTCACTACCAGTTGGACTTTGTGCTGTTGATCACAGTCCTATGAGCCTGGTGGTCCAATCAGAGATCCACACCTTGTATTCCAACTACCCAAACCTTATCTTTTCAATTTGACTATAAGAGTAGAGTGACAGACTGTGGGAGACTGTGTCACAGGCTATGCTAAAGTCATGGGGTATGATGTTGTATTTTTCCCCTCCTCCACAAAACCAGTCATTTCATCACAGGAAGCTATCAGGTTGGGCATATACTATTTACCCTTGGTAGATCCAAGCAGGCTATTCTCACTCACCTTCAATCCATAGAGAACAATTACTTTTAAAACTGTTATGTCATCTGCCTTTAATAAAAAGATAAAAACAGCTAAGCCTTTGAAATGCTATGTATTAAGTAAGGCTTTCACTTTGCCAATGCATTATCACCCCTGTATTGTAGACACAGGTTTTCTGTTGAGCACAGAATGTACCTTTGGTAGTCTTTTATACTTCAATAAATTACTGCACTTTGGGATAATTGACAAAAAATACTGGAGATGAGAACTTTTACTTTCAAGACAAATCCACAGAAAAGAGACATGAAGTGCACTTACTAGTTTGATGATGATCCTTGCTTGCTTGAAACATTGCTGAAAAGGTGGACGCTGGTCACAGCTTCACAAATACTTGACAAATTGATAGTAGCCTGTATACGGTAACTCTTAACAGTACAGAGTTAGTGTAGAGTGGGCAAAGAAGAAAGCAAATGCTGGGTGGTTAAGCTAAGGGGGTTTTGTAATTAAATGGCTAAAACAGGAGGAAAGATCTGAAAATTGGACACTAAAGGGAAATGTGGGAGTCGAAGAAGAGAACAAGAGTTCCTGCCTGGAGTTTGAGACGGAATCACACAGAGAATAAAAGTGCTCGCTGGTCATGCTCCATTCTTCCCCACAAAGCCTGGGTCTTGTACAGATTATGACTACGAATGGTGCAAAAGTAGCACATATTAAATCACCTTTTTTTAACGTATCGCTCTTGAATTTCAACATGATACAATTATGTCTTTGTTCCTGCTTCCTCCCACCATGATACTTTCCTTCTCCTGAAAGTGTCTTTCCTAGAACTACATTGATGAATCAAACTCTGGTAAATTGAATCATCTTTTTAAATGTCAATTTCTCTTTGATTTTTGCTGATAAGGTGGCTGCTCATAGGTGTGGTATTATTTCTGGTATTATTATTTCTCCTGTCTGTGCATGCACATGCCTGTTTCATTGTCATCACTTCTGATACTTCTTTACATTGGTAGCAGAGAAGTTGGACATTATTTTTACAGTCAGTTGGAAATTTCTATTGCCTGGTCTTTCTCAACTTTGGTTTCTTTGGTTGACTTTGTATATTTTGAAAACGGTAGCCACAACTGTTTAAAGCAATACTGTTCCTGTAAACAGTTTCACTTTAAAAAAAAAAAAATGCAACAAAGTGCAGTTGAAGAGCAAAATTGTGTATAGTGCAGATGGCATCTTTCTTATTCAGTGATTAGATTATCTGTTCAGGCTTTGCAAAAGGTATGAGAACAGCCTTATGAAACATTTATATTATGGAGCATGTATCTTATCATATTGAATATCTGAAGACACATTCGGTAAGTGCTTTCTGGTCATATCTCTTTTTTATGGTGTGCGTAAATGGAAGCAATTAGTTCTACGGGAAAACCTCCCCTATTTCCAGGTGAGTAATAGTGTGTATTTGCTGATGAATCAGGTGTCACCTGGGACTAAAGAAGCACTACGTGTGAGATGTGAGTCATTTCCTCTGGCTGTCAAGGTTTGTCTTATACCACTGTCTTCCTGTGGTGAGCAGTGTTAGTTAATTTGAGATGACTGTTTCCGGAAGTTGGGAGTCTGTTAAATTCTTGATATATAGGAAAAAAAATGTAACACTTTACCTCTACTCATCACATATGAAATCACCAAGACTTATTAGAAACTAGCCGCATCACTTTACTGAAGTTTGGATGAACATTAATAAACTTGCGTGTGTAAGTCAGATCTGCAAGTTACAGTCTGGGCTTCATTAGAGTGCAAGTACACTCCAGAGGAGTACTGACCAGTAGCTGAAGGTGGCAGTGGAACTGGTGTAACAAACCACTTGATGGCCTAGTAGCCTGAACTCGCTGAGGTCAGACTCTGGGTGATAGCCCTTAAAATGTCTAGAAGTCACAGTATCACAGTATCATAAGGAAAGGACCTCCCGAGATCATCGAGTCCAACCTATAACCCAACACTAACACCAATACTAACACCATCATCTAAACCATGGCACTCAGTGCCTCATCCAGTCTCCCCTTAAACACCTCCAGGGTCGGTGACTCCACACCACCTCCCTGGGCAGCGCATTCCAATGGCCAATCACCCTTTCAGTGAAGAACTTTTTCCTAACATCAAGTCTAAACTTTCCCTGATGAAGCTTGAGTCCATGCCCTCTAGTTCTGTCACTGGTCACCTGAGAGAAGAGATCAACCCCTGCCCGACTACAACCTCCTTTTAGGTAGTTGTAGAGAGCAATGAGGTCTCCCCTGAGCCTCCTCTTCTTCAGACTAAACAGCCCCAACTCACTCAGTCGCTCCTCGTAGGGCTTGTGCTCCAGCCCCTTCACCATCTTCGTTGCTGTCCTCTGGACACACTTCAGCATCCTGACATCTTTCCCAAACTGAGGGGCCCAGAACTGTACACAGTATTCAAGATGAGGCCTGACCAGTGCCGAGTACAGGGGGATGATAACTTCTCTGGTCCTGCTTGCCACACTATTCCTGATGCAGGCCAGAATGCCATTGGCCTTCTTGGCCACCTGGGCACACTGCTGGCGTGATCTGGTGTGATCAGGTGCCCTGATCAGGTTAAACCTGATAATATATGCTCATTAAAATTTATTTATCTCTCAACTGCATTAATATTTGGATATTATTGCTGCTGAATGAAATAATGCATCGTCTCTTTCCTTGTAGTGTGCTTCTTGCTTTAGAGGACCTCCATGTGCCGCTTTGGGGGAAGCTGATGAAATTGGCCTTTGCCATTCATTAACCCTCTTCAGAGTGTGATGGTGGTGTTTTTCCCTCACAGTGGTCCGTGTAATTTAAATGCCAATTTAGGCATTTAAACAGAGACTGAACAGTTGCATGAAAATAAACAATTAAAATGTCATCTTTCTGGGCATCTTTGGGTAAACAATTGGGTTTGTATTTTTTTCCAAAATGTTTTGTCTCTGAGACTTTGTTATTCCCTTCTGCAAAGGGATAGTTACTGAATATGCAGGTTAGTATTTCAGCTCGCTGACTTTGCACATGTGCTACAATGGTTCATTTTTCTTCTAATCATATTGGTGCAATTGTAGTTGCATAGTAGTTTTTGTGAGAGTGCCTCTATTGGCTTAAAGCATGGAGGAAAGCATTGTTCTCTTGTTTTGCTTTTAGAAATCAAAATAACAGAATAAGAAGCAAAGTCATGGGGAGTAGTTGCTGGTTTTACACAAATCATTAACATAATACCATTTATACAAACGTGGCTCATGAAATTTACTCTCAAGGTATTCACCTTTGTGAAAAGCTGAACGGGCTTTGATCGTGTGTTGTGTAGACCCGCTTGCTTGGAGGCTCTGGAGTTGCAATTGTCACCATTATCAGCATCACAAAACTGGTTGCTTCTGAAGAAGCCATCAAGGAAAAAAATACCAATTTTTATGTAATGTTGGACTTACTATCTCCTCAGCATTCTTGCACAGAGTGATCTGTGTGGGAAATGACTGCGTACTTGCTGAAGACTTTGAGAGAACGTGTACAGTGTCTGGAAAAGAATTGGATTCCTAATGATTTTCAAGTCACCTTCTCTCTGAAAATAATAATAAAAAAGCACCATGATGTTGTTAGTGCACATGAACACCATGAAAGTGAAACTACCATCTCAGGGTCTGCTCATCCATTCCTGATAACAGATGCTGAAGTCAAAGCAAGTTGTGCTTTCTTACTGCTTTCTTAAAACTATTCAGAAAAGTATTGTATACATTTCAGTGTTTGTTCTTCAGCTCTAGGATGGGGTTTTTTTTACATAGAGAAATATGTAGGATTTTTTTCATGTTTAGAAAGTAATGTTATTTAAATATCATTGACAATTATCTACTAGTTCATATTTGGCTTATACTCCAGAGACGAGTGACTGCTGAAAGGAAGGTCTGACAGGCTTGGGTCCGCAGCTGGATGTTGGGTGAACAAGTCCCTGGGATAGTACTGTGGCTTTCTGAAAATGGAGTTGTTCCTCACTTACGATTTTGATATCAAAATGTAGCATTTATCTTTTTGTTGCTTCCTGATAATTGTCTTACATGAGAATTGGAAGTTGCTGAGAATTGATAGGCAAAGTCTGCCACTTAAAATGAAATTTTTTAAATTGCATTTGAGCAGTAGTGCTAGAGGAATATTGTTGAATTTGCATTTACTGGATTTCTGGACATGATCGATATCTTGCCCTATCTTCATTTATCATAGAATATGTCAAGTTGGAAGGGACCCATAAGGATCATCAACACCAGCTCCCTGCTCCTCGCATGACTTGCTAAAACTAAACCATGTGACTAACAGCATTGCTCAAAAACTCCTTGAACTCTTGACTTGCATCGATAGCATAGGTGATACTGAGCTCGAAGCTAGCAGGTAACACTAAGCTAGTAAAAGCAAAGTAGTATCCTTACTGTTGTGCTTGGAGGGTTTTCAGCACCTGTGGGATTTGCTAGATGCACTCATTTTTCAAATACAAGAGAGAAACCAGACTGACTGCAGGAAATCATGTCCTTGTTCTTAAGCTTCTCTTATGGAGGTCTTCTACAAAACCATACACTTCTGAAGTGAATAGAGGGGTTTTGTTTGTTTGCTTGGTTTTTTTAAATTGATATAAGTGGGTATTAAAAGGTGTATCATATCAGTGTTTTACACTTATGAAATTTATTTTGTCTTTATTAATTTCCTTTATCTACAAAACTTACTTCCATGCCAACTGTACTTAAAAACTCTCATCCAAAAAGAAATCTTTATTTACGTTTTGAAAATGGCAATCACATTTTGATTATTTTGTAAATATCAACCCCATAAATCTTAACATTGGAAAATATTTTCTTTTAAGTGTGTTTGTACATTTGTTTAGAGAACACAGAGGACCTGTGTGCGTTCTGGGAACACAGAGTAATAAAACCCAGTTTCTTTCAAGATCATGTATTTGATGTTGGCATATTAAAATCAAACAGGGAAGAGGAGAATCTTGTGTGTTTCAGTTATGAAGTCCATAATTTTCTGTCTTGGGCAGATAGACATGAATATTCATATCATGGCCTTGTGTTGTGTGACTGGCGGTGAGTTTCTGGTAGCTTCCTTGTTTCTCCTGTTAAAACTGTGTGAGGCAGTGTGGCAGATCGGATCTGAGAGGCAATCTGGTTCAGTTCTCTCCCTCTAGCTCCCCTTACGTTGTTAAGGATTATTTTTAGCACCTCTCCCATCCCTCATCCAGCTCGTTCAGGGCCCAACAAGTGTTGAGAGCAGCCCAACTTGAAGAGATGGTGAAAAGGGAGGATGCAGACCTAGGAGATGGGACAAGGCAGGTCACTGGGGCCACAGAGGAAGGACTCGTTAATGAGGAGCTGAAAATTCAGGTTTTCTGGGTTAAAATATCTTGCCACTTTTGAAAGGCAAGGATGTCTTTTTCTCAACAACCCACCACCCTCCTAAACCCCTTTTTGTACAAGATTTAAGAAACATTTGGTAATTTTCTCATATCATGGTGCAGAAACAAGTGCAATGGTCTGTACTGTGGTCAAAATTTCCTTTTAACCTATAGGTCTTGTAGGTAAGTGTATTTTAATATCAAACAGATTCTGTGTAAAGTTTTTCTTAGCTTTGTCCTGGAAATATGCTTCATAGGGCTAGAGACTTCCAAGTGACCTAAAGCAGTGAAAATGGTCCTCATTTCAAATCAGACTGTTAAAATTCCCTTGTCAAATTAACTGCTCAGTTTTAAATATAATTCTTTTATTGTCAAATAAAGGTAAATTTTGCTTTTTGAGTGCTGAAAATGTCTCGGTAGCTTTTAGGAAGTTGAAGGGATGCAATTTTGAATATAAAGTGCTTTTACATAGCAGCTTGTGAGCTTTCTTTCCTCATGCGCTGAGAGCTGGGATGTGAAAATTATAATAAATTCAAGAAGTTGAAAATCCATTTTTAGTGTGCATTCGCAGTTGTTTCAGGGATTGTTTCCTACTCATTAAGCTCAGAGGGGAATTTGGATTAATCAAATAGATTATTGTGAGTAGAACTGTGAAAAAGGCCTTTAAGTTCTCTAACCTTTTTAGCCTTTTTTTTGCAGTACTCTCTTAACACGGAACAAGCACTAAAAAGAAACTTCTGTTCTTCAGCAAAACCAGTCTTCAACTGTATATATTGAAGAAATGACCCAGATGTATGTGCTGGCATATTTATTTTGCACACTGAAGGACTGGTTCTTGCATGTAATGGAATTAAGAATAAAATACCAGAAGTGAAATTCTGGCCTCCCTGCAATCTGGTTTGCTCCTGGGGAACTGAACGGAAATAAACTGTCGTGTTGGGTGTTGAGTTCTTCCTCTGCGTGTTTAGTTGGCACAATTGTGCTTCAGCTCTTTGTAGCCCACATAGTCACGTGTGTTCCACTTTGTTTCTGCAGGCTTGTGGGTTCAAACATTTAAACTGATGAGTGAAACCTTATCTTTTTTCTCTTAACAAAGGTAATGCTGTCTGCAGATTCAGGTTGTCAACTGTGTCAGTTTTTTGTCAGTAATCCCTGTCCAGTGTCAATTGGAGTACGCCAAAGCCAAAAGGTTTTCACAGCTGGAGACCAAGAAAAAATAGGGGTTTTTTTGCTGATAAAGTGGTGGAATGCTTTATTTCTGACAACTTTGTATTGTTCTTAGGTCTCATACTTTTACCGTGAATATTTCTGAGAAGCTCTCTTTAAATTCAATTTTATAATATATTTCACTCAAATACCTTCTAGGTTACGGGAAGAAGAAAATAATATTTGATTCAACTGAATATTTAATTTTTACTCATTTAGGACACTGTGAATATATTCTTGTTCCTGGAGTACTGCAGGCATCCTTCTGTGCGATGAAGCAGATTTGGATGTTGCTTCAGGCATGATCCACATATACCCTTGTCCCCTCCCTCCCCATGAACAGCAGGCAAATACAGTGCCCTAGAGTCAGTGGTTGGTGGGACTTTGTGAAAGGGCTGCACTCTCTCCTCTGTCGTGATGTCAGGTAACATCTGCACTGGAACTGTGGTTTTGAATGATGGAAGTCTCCCAGACATATTCCTTTGTGGCCAGCCATTTCTAGGTTGCCCACAGGGAGGTGTTTGAAGACCTCTCTCAGTGCCTTTGCATCCTTCGATGTTTGTTGCCACCTCGTAAAAATGCACACACGTGGCCGTGCAGCCCGGTGCCCTGCAGAAATTCTTGTGGCATTGCTTTGAGGCAAGTTCATAATGCTGCTCAGTGCTGTGCTGTTCCATCACACTGTGCTCCCCATAGAGAACTGGCACCTCTTCTACCTCTCTTCTTTCTTCCTGTTGCTAAAAGGGGCAGATCAACAGGTTTACTGCCACAAACAGTCCAGCACAGACCCCGAAGAGGATTCAAGGCTGAGGATCTATGTCAAGCATTTTGCATTTTATTCATTACAAGCTGCCAAATTCAGAAATGAGAAATGAGAAGTTCAGTGTACAAGGTTGAAAGACTTCTTTTTCCTGAAAAAAGCTAAAATATTCATAATTCTCTCTCCCTGATCAGTGGATTGCTATTTTACACTTTTTAAAATGGTCATAGTTTTGTTGATTTTTTTTCATCTTAACTGTTGTGCATCATTCTAGCTAGCTAGTTGCTAGTTTTTGCATCTCTGTTGTGCTTTCAGCATATTCAGATGCTTAGGTGACCTTTTTTATCTGTTTCTGGTGTATCAAACATCTATATGAATTAATTTCAGATTTTATCAATATGCTAGAACATTGAAGTGGTTTCAGTAGCAGAAGGAAACAGGGTTGCTTTTGTACACTTTTCTGTTACCCTTCAGAAAGACCTCAGGTGGTGGCATTTCAAAATGATTAGTGTGCTGGGGTTAGACACTGCCCTTGTTCAATGCATTGATGAAGACCTTAAGGAGATATACTGGGAGCTGAGGCTGCAGCATCGATGTTGTGTTTATGACTTAAACCACATCCTTTTCTTGAAAAAAATAGAGAGTGAAAATGTTTGTACTTGTTCAGCATGTGGCTAAAATGAGTGTTCAAAGGAAAGTAAATTAGGGGACACTTAGTCTAGATAATACGAAGGTAATGGGTGGTTTGTGAAAGCATCAGTATTGATAGCTGTGTCTCTTCACGCTATTCTGGAAATCTGCTAAAACACCTTTTGTAAAAGAGATTTGTTAATTGAGCTTTGTGTCCAAAGTGTCAATTTTTTATTTTGTTCATTGAGTGCTATTATGGTTCCTCTGATTCATTAGGTCAAGAGCTGCATCCATCAATGTGTCTGTCAGATGCTGTTTGCAATGGCAATATAGAAAACCCACCTGGGTTCAAAGCAGGAAGCACATGTGCTTTAATGACATCCTTTTCAGATCAAGTGTTCTGGAAGATGTCACAACTCAGTGTGTTCCCAAGTGTGTCTTTGATCATTATATCAATCCTTGTAGTTTTGTATAGTGTGCCACTGCACTGCCTGTACAGCTGATGTGATGGTTGCCCTGCTCTGTAGGACTGGGGTGGGATTCATAGAGGAAAGAGCAAGTTGTAGCTCTGTTCATACTTGTCTGAATTTTAAGTGATTCACGTTCGGATTTCCTGTGTATGGGTTTCAGGATTAATGTGCACAGAGTGAAAGGCATGCAACAGGAGTCTTGCTTCAAATGAAAAATTCTGACCTGGAGTGTATGTCTGTATCTTGTCTTAACTTGTTTTGCAAATTCCTTGATGTTTTATAAGAATTCTGGCAGTTTCTTAAGAGTATCTACAGAGTAACGTCATTGGCATAGCTTTCCCTGTCCCTCTGCCCCTGTATATATAGGGTACATTAGTTTGGAGTCTGGGGTTTTTTTTCAGTTCACAGTATTCATGGGAAGACTTGATTCTTGCACAAGGTTGTCTGTCCTGTCCTGTTTTGTTTTGTGTTGGTTAGTTTTGTTTTGTTTTGGTTTGTTTTTTTCCCCAAATGAGCTCCGTCATTTTAGCACCTTGGTCTGAAATGCAATTAGCCAGTGTCAATGTTATGGACACAGTAATGTAACCACTTATTTTCTCCCTATTGCATGCTTGAACCTTCCTCCTCAGCATTGGTGGAACAGCTTACAGACTAGTGAAAGCTGACTAATAGTATACTGCAAGTCCATTAGTTGTCTTTGACTGTTAAATCTCCTCAGCTCAGAATGTAAATTGCTTTCATATAGAGAGGAAAGCACATAGCAAAGTAGTATGACACTGGTAATGGGGAATGCGGCAAATGTTTTAGTATGAATTCAGTGTTTTTAACTTCAGTCCCTCAATATCTTAAGGTTTTAAGATAGACTTGAATGCATTCTTCAAAGACCTGGATAATGTGCTTGAGACGTCTCAAACATTTTTGAAAGTGCCTTTGTCTGCCTTAGGGGTTAGTGATGGGATCCTTTTGTTGAGATATCTTTTGAAATTCTCCAGTGGTGACATTAGCAGCAATAGCACTGTACTGTTGAAGCTGAGAGGAACAGAAAACAGTCCTTGAAAAACTTTAGCTAGCCCTCTCCCTTTCCATTGCTCTGTCATTTTTTTTTATTCTTCTATCTTATATCTCAAATAAAATTTTGACACATGCACCGGAATATGATAACCTCTATATAGAGTAATTATTCTTAAGTAGAGGATATTTTGAGTATTGCATTTTAGAAATTGAACATAAAGAATCTGTAGAAGTGAAAATTAAACTAAGAATATAAGGTATACCAGAAAACTAGAGATAATGATTGTGATTAGCTTGCTATTTAAAAGAGTTTTATTTATCTGAAAATTAATGGGAAAATTTGAATCCTTTTCATAACTGGTGGAGACTGAAGAAGGAACTGATGTAGGAGTTCCTGGAACATTTTCGAGGGCTTGAAGCTGTAGAGATAACATGAGCCAGGCTTCAGCCTGGCCTTACCCTGTTCTGAATGATGGTAGTAGTTTTGCTTGAGGGAGTATGAATTAGCTGGTGTGGCATTGTTAAAATTCACCATTCACTTTATGTGCAAGCAGCCTGGTGCTTGCTAGTGTGTATGTGAGTTTCTGCATTAGTGGAAAGGGGGTTGGAAAATCTCCACAGTTAAGAAGACTTAAAGGGTGAATTCAGGAAGATGATGGAACATACTCGTTAATGCAGGTCCGGAAGATATCTGCCCACCTGAAGAGGGCCAACTGCCATTCCATGAATTCATACTGCTAACTAGGATTGTTCACAGCATCTGCTGGGTTGCATTAAGCTGTGCTGGTAAAATTCTTCATGTTGAGCAGGAGTTAAAAACTTTTGAGATGGAGGTCTCTGCAAAGAAAATAAGGAGGAACTTCTCTAACTTTCATGATAGCTATGTTGTTAGTACTTAATCTGGAGATGCAGAATGCAAGGCAAAAATGACAAAGAAAATTAACTTTTATAAAAACAGACTTATGTGAATGTTAAATGAAAGCCATCCTTCCATGATAGAATTCAGGTGAATATCACTGCAGAAGTGGAAGATCAGGAATGTTTTGCTGAGTTCTTCCATTTAGTTTGGAGTTGCATGATCTACTGCTGCAGATATAGTCCAGTTTATTAGATTGCTATGTATTGCATGCAACAATTTACCTTTTTTCTGTTCTTCCAAAATGAATGCTTGCTGCCAGTTAAATCTGGTTTTATCCACTAGAAGCTCTTGTCTTTCTTTTGAGGTGCTGTCTGTTGTTTATCTTAATTCCATAAATATAGATTGAGGAGGAATCGAGTTTTTACCATGCCCCCGGTTCTGCCAGGTCGTGTGGAGTCAAATGGTAAAGTGCATTGAAGGTAGTGTGCTATGGACAGGAATGAATGAATGAGAGGAGGAAATGGAGAAATGGCTATGCTGCCAAACCAGCTGTTTGTGTACTGATACTCTGTGGTGTCTCCCTGCATTTAGAACTTTTGATGTCAGTGTGCTACTTTTCTGAAAATAAAGGAAATTTCATGCTGTTTTTATTTGTGCCATTGGGATGAAGCTAAACATATACTAGCTAAGTATTTAATAAGAAAACAGAATAGATTGTAAAAGGCAGAAATGCGAGTACAGACAATCTCTGCTTCAGATTGCATTTATATAACTCTCTGTTATATGTAATGTTAATACTTCTTGAGCTATTGGTTTCTAGTGAGAAGTTTCAGCTTTTCTGTGTGTATTTCCTTTGCAAAAATTAGTAACAGCTTTATGGTTAAAAGAAGAGAAACAAGTCCTTCCTATCTAGTATGCAAAACTGACAAGGTAATTAAGAAGCTGGCTTGAATACTGCAGAGTACAACTTTCCATTTCCAAGTCCTATGTTTTCTTGAGGAAATAGCTGCTTCAGTAAATGTAATATGCTTCAGTGCACTTCTTAGCGTGGTTTGTTACTGTTATGCCTGCAGAACACAGGCCATTGTAACTCAGCATTTCTTAATATTTCCCATTTAGGTAAAGATCATCTGAATAGACATTGATAGCAGCAAAATACAAACAACTTTGCATCTTGCACTAATGTGTGTATATATAGCCAAAACAGGATTTTTTTTGTATTGCTGCTTGTTTGCTACAAATATTTGGATAGCTACTCATTATTTCTGTATTTATCTATGAAAATTTTAAAATATGTAATAGGGAGACTGTGATGTTCCCTTGCTAGGTAAAAAGAGGTGAATTGAGTCACAAGACATTAGTGAGCAGCTACAACAGAAAGGTGGGTCAAAAATGTCTTGTAAAACTGTGGCAATTTCTGATTATTATCAAGGCTGAGTTAAGAGCAGCTGCACAGGCACGTATTCACTTATATGCAGTTGCAGTATATACATACATCTTATTTTGTAACTGTTTTATGAAAGGATAGAAGTATTTCTAGTCACCAACTGTTACAATGCTGTAGATGCTGGCTTGCTACCTGGTTGTTTTGTGGTATTTTGGAACATGAATGGCCTGATTTGTGGAAAAATGCAATTCTAGTGTCCTTTGTTAGTGATTGTGGTGCTCTGCGGTTTCCATGAAATGGGACACATCTTCATTTTTCCTGAAGTACAGATTAGAGGCCTTAGTTTAGGGAAGAGTCTAAGCACACTGAAAATACCCATCTCGTCTCAAGAAACTTGACTTGAAATCTAGTGATGGTTAAGCAGATGCTTTTTGGGGAGAGTGAGTGATTTTTTGTGAATTTGGACCTATATAATACTTACTTTATGCTAAAAACAGGTGCAATCTGTAATTCTCGGAAACTGATTCTGTGAAATAAACCTATTTTGCCCATCACTTCTGAAATTGCATTGATTGCTCAACACAGAAGTAAGAGCTAGGTATAATTATATTTAATGTGTTATGTGTAAAGGGCCTTCCTTTACTTTATAACCAACCACAAGCATTTTGTAACTGCAGGTAAAAAACCTTCATGGCAGAGGCAGTGTAAGGGAATGTGTTTTCGATTTTTCTGTTCATTGATAGAGCACTTAAGAATTTTTGAGACACTGGAAGAATTAAGCAACTGGCTAAATTTTGTCCTTTAAAATGCTGTTTTATAATTTAACTTGTTTTAGAACATCTGGATCATTGTTCTTTTGCAGTTATTCTTCCTGTATTGTTTTTTGGTAATACTAACTTTAGATATGCCAGTAATAATGTAATTTTTTTTACTGCAAATGATAAAGTAAAAGTTTAAAGTTTAAAATTCTTTAAATTTTACATTTTGTGTAAGAAACCATGCCAAGGAGATTTACATTCAAACATGCACTGTCATGTTTTAGACTGATATATCACACTACTTTCCCGTCAAATTTTTGGAGCTGACATCTGTCAACACCAACAATGTCGCTTTTCCATGGAGCAGACAGCACAGCTGCTGTTTAGTTCTCCCCAGTGATTTAACTCAAACTAAAATAACTCAAGGCTTAGTCTTTCTTCTTTCCCCAAGACTGACAAAACCATGTTTTTAAAATAAGGGCTGGAAACTCCTCCCTAGTAAGAACTTGAAGTGGTAACTTGTTTCATAAGCACTGCTGAGTATCTGTTGGATAGTACTTCTTTTGTACTGTTCTTGGTGCCTTGCAGCAGGTTTCAGTGTCTTTCGTCTGTTTCCCAAGAGAAACAAGCATAGGTAACAGCAGTCCCCCTTCTCCCGCACCACCAGCTTTACCATACAGTAAATATGATGAAATACACTTGCAAACAAAGCTAACAAGCACTATCTTCTCAAAACCTAGAGCAATAGGTCTGATGAGGAATTCAGCTGTCTCCTTCATCTGGACTTGGCTTGATCATCTCATTGTATGAATTTTGTCTTGTCCGTGACAGCACAATTTTTATTAGCGTTTTGTTTTGGGATTGGCTCACTCTGTTGTAGCAGATGTGTTCTAGTAGGCTTCCTAGGTATGCCTCTCATTTTTTACTGACAAAATTTGCTGTCTTGTTTCAAAGTTTCTTGAGTTTATGTGCCCCAAGTTTGTACTGCTGTGTTCTTAACCAGCCTCTCATCTTCTGTGTGGTTATTAATAAGAGGAAATAAGAGAACACTTACAGTTGGAAGTTTACTTTGTTTTTGAGGGCAGAACTAATCATTTTTATGGACAGGTTCTATAGCAGCATTTTCAAAATGGCAGTCAGAATTTATACATTGTATAAAGGTAATTTCTCCAAAACATCACACAAAGTCTTCTGAATGAGAAAGATACTTAGAGCAGCATCATAGAATCATAGAATAGTTAGGGTTGCAAGGAACCTTGAAGATCATCTAGTTACAACCCTCCTGACATGGACAGGGACACCTTCCACTAGATCAGGTTGCTCAAAGCATCATCCAGCCTGGCCTTGAACATCTCCAGGGATGGAGCATCCATGACTTCTCTGGGCAACCTGTGCCAGTGTCTCAGCACCCTCACAGTAAAAAATTTCTTCCTAATAGCTAATCTAAATTGACCCTCTTTCATCTTAAAACTGTTCCTTCTCACCCTACCACTGCATTCCCTGATAAAGAGCCTCGCTCCAGCTTTCCTGCAGACCCCCTTTAAGTACTGGAGGCTTGCTATGTTCTCCCAAAAGCCTTCTTTTTTCTATGCTGAGCAACCCCGGCTCTCAGCCTGTCCTTTAAAAAGCATAGGCATACAACATTTTTTTTCCTTCCTCAACTATTAATCCAGTAATATTTAGTATTGTATCAGTCACTTCGTATCCGTCACTCAACAGTTTACTATCTCCATTGCTGCAAGCTTGCATATATATTTCTCTTGAGCACCAAAGTAAAACATTTTTAAAACATGAGTTATTTTTAATTTATTAGCAGTATAAATATTTAAAACTCAGCCCTTCACAGGTTATGTTTTCTTCAGTCTTTTCTAGCTAGGGAATGAAATGCTTTGATTTCTGGCAATTTAAGTGCTGAAGTTGTTGATGTGTCTCTAGGTCCAGTCTAACACCAGGTAGCTAATTGGCAGATTTGTTTCAGATACAGATAAGTACTTGTGCCTTAAAGAGTTAATTAAGTGCATGAGTTGGTTAAAGACTTGAAGATGGCTTGTTCTAAGATCACTTCAAATGACTTACCTTTGGTCTGTAAGGAGAAATATTTGTGTACTATCTTCTGATCTCTTGGTTCACTTAGTCAACAATAGATGTCAATCAAAGTAAAATGAAATATGAGGAGGTAAGGTGGAAACTTACAAGTCTGTCATGGGTTTTAAGATCTCTGTCTTTTTTAGATGGCTTCCCTAGCCCTCCATTTTATGTCCTTTACTCGGATTGAAGGAGACTCAAAAAAAAAATCTGTTTTCTGTATTTTCCCTCAATATTTTGCAAAACAACACATACACAGTAAAGATACCAAAACTCTATGTGTTAATGATTCTGTATTCATTAAGAATGTAATATGTGCGTAATTAAGAAGTTAGAAAAATGTTTCTGGTTAATAGCTATAAAAGGAGACCTAATCTGAAGAAATGTTTGTTTTGCAGAATGCTGAAACCAAGGTAGAGGAAACAGCTAAAGAGAGTCCTAAAGGAGCCAGACTAACACAGCAGTCTTCAGAAGATAACGAAGTATTTGGTGAGTTACTCAGACAACTGGAAAATGTTATTTCATATGTTAGTTCACAAAAGAAAATTCCCACAAAGTCCTTGTGATCTACTTAATGTTGGGTGTATGACATCGGGATATGGGCCATATAGTTCCACAGAGACCCAGAAAGGTGGAGGAAAGGACCAAGAAGAAAACAAAGAGGGATCAAAGGTCTAAAATAAGTCACCTCTGACAAAAAAATTGCAGTTGGGCACCAC
Source organism: Dromococcyx pavoninus (assembly GCA_033558185.1). Classification (NCBI taxonomy): domain Eukaryota; kingdom Metazoa; phylum Chordata; class Aves; order Cuculiformes; family Neomorphidae; genus Dromococcyx; species Dromococcyx pavoninus. The sequence goes on along the minus strand of JAUMJL010000016.1, from coordinate 2,766,358 downwards.
AGAGAATAAAAACTGAAGCAGAGTTTTCAACAACATTAAAGATGTATGTAGTAAGAGAGAAAGTAAACTTTTCTCTGTCCATAATGGATAGGATAAGCATTCTGCTAAATAGCAGAAAGAAAGATTTGATTAAATATTGGGAAGGGAAATCCTAAAATTAATACTAGAACATTGGGATGCATCATCTGGGAAGTGTGGAAATTCATCATTTCAGGTCTTTTAAAAACAGGTTAGTCAATTCTCTAAACTGATGTAATATAGTTCATTTTGTGGTAGATGGATAGACTAGATGGTTTTTGAGGATACTTGGAGACCTAGATTTTAGATGAGCTCCTCTTCACAGTTTTCTGTGAATCTCTTCCCACCATTCCCTCTCCCCATAGATTTTCATGGTGGTTGTATTATTTGATCTGAAAGCTGTATTTGGCCTGTTTTCTGCATTAAGATTTGGAAAAGAGCCAGGGAAACCTTATTATTCCAACTTCATGTTGATTTCATGCTAGTAGAACTCAAATAAAAAGCAGCAGTCTTAACATTAATGCAGGACAGGGGAGGACAAGGCTGAAAGTTTATAGTTTGGTGTAGTATTTAGCTCCATTATGTTCTGGAGGAGATCTGCAGAGGTCATGTGAATTTTATTAAGGCTGACTAGATTGAAAAATTTTGGATGTTAGCTATTTATGAATACAGTAAGGCATTTTTTCTTTCAAGATACAAAAGGAATGGAGCATGAATAACTAAATCTCTCACTATATATGGAAACAATGCTCATGACCATTTAAACTGCTTTCATTTAAAAACCTGCATTCCTCTGTGAGATAATGTAGCATGATTGGCACATGAGCCAGAATTCCTGGTACAAATGTTTCCAGCACTGATCATGTAATGCCAGTGTCTGGAGAATCCATAAGTGGACTTAAGAACGAGGTTTCAACTTTATTAATTCAGTGGTGAGGCTATTACCTCATTTCCTCTGCATCTGCTCCACCAGTTATTTGCAGTAGATCCAGTGTTACTAGTTATAGAGCCTCAAGGCACTGTGTAATGTGAGTCTCAGACTGTGTCCTTTCTCAGTTCATATCTCTCTGTTTTTCTTTCTGTGAGAATGATGGAGACAGAAAAGCAAAAAACCATCCATCTGCTTCCTTGAACCAGCAAAATCTGAGGCTTTTAAAGGTTTTCCGTATTCTGATCACTAATCCCAAGTACCAGTGAACTAAACCAGTAGTCAGTTAAGCCTGTGGTCCATATGGGGATAATGAACTTAAAAAACAGGAATTAAAAGCCTGAAGTAGACGTAAATTCACCATCCAGTGATCCATACCCTCAATGAAAATCCTTTTACAAATATAAGAATGTCAACACGCAGTGTACGTGTTCTTTAAAGTAATAATTTGTTAACAAATTGCTAAGCAATTGCACATTCAAAATCTCTGATCTGAATTGCTTATCTAAGATAAGCCATGATCAACCTTTGCTAGCTTGATACCGCAAGAAAAATCTCTTTCCAACTCCAAAAAGCAGTCAGACTATAGCATATTACACCAACCCTTTTACCACTTCACGAATGAATGTCTGGTTGTTTTTTGGTTTTTTAAGATTAGATGAAAATAGTGATAGAAGAAAAGGAAATATGGTGCAAATAGAGTCTATAATGTTTTTCACCCTGGTCAAGTGAGGAAATTGAAGTGAACTGAAAGTGCAGAGGAAACTACTTTAGTGTGAGATGCTCCGAAATTCAGGAAGGAAATTTTGGCAGATACAAGTTTTGTGTCCCTGAGAATGACACTGTTGTATATTCCTGCCTTTCCCTGCAATTCGGGGCAATTTCTGAAGCTGTTCAGATCTATCTCATATCATAGGATATAACTAATAAGCTTGAAATAGTTTTCCCTAGGTGATTTATTTGTTGTCCTGTGACTTAAACAATTAGATTACAGACCCTGCTCAGTTATACTCCCTCTGGCATGATCTATTTCAAGCTTCCCTTCATTTCTTTCTTCTTTTTCTTCCAGTGATGTTAATTATAATGAACATCAAGTATACACCAAGAGCTGGTTAATTTATAGCTCCAGCTTTGACTAAAATCCCTCTTGTGAAGAATTTTAAATAGCCTCCAGTCTCTTTGAGCGAGTGCAATGCAGCCTTCCTTTTTCGCATGGATCGCTGTCTTCTGTGCCTCTTTTAGTTATTTTTCACAAAGATCGCTTTCCCCGCCTTTCTCTGGACAATGCCACCCCCTACAGAAAGGTTAGCACAGGCAGCAGAGAAGCCAATTCCTGCCTGACGCAGCCCCTGAGCTCCTTCCAGAAATGAGGAGAAGCACCCCTTGACCTCTGCCTTGTCTGTCTTTGTGCGGGGGTGTGCAGCAGGCATTCAAGAGAGGTTGGGTCCCCCTGAAAGCACTGGCTGTCCCTCTTCGCTGAGCCACCCGGTGGCAGTAACTGCCAGTCCCTGGCAGCCACCAGAGTGCCTGAACTGCCAGGTCAAAGGCTCTTTAGCAAAGGGGACAGAAATCTCTTGCTTTGCTCTTGTCACCCCGCTCGCCAAGGTCAGTGTTGTCTTGGGCCAGATAACAGTGTCATTTTTCAGGTAGAGGGATATTACTGTACTGTGGACAACATGGAATAGATGCAATTGCTAGAGATGGGTGTACAGAAGATATCTGAGGGAGCATTTTCTTCTGGAAATACTTGCTTCCAGAGTAAGTGTGGTTTCTGCAATCTCTCTCATTTGGATACAGTTTTGTAGGCAAGCATGTTACTAAGGATCAAAAATGTTGTGGTGCTAAAGAACGAGATGTGGATGTCTCTTTCAAGTCTGCTAGAGCCAATAGCATTCTTTGTACATCCAAGAAAAGATTGATCCAGTACTGTGGAGGGCTACTTGTGAGAAAACATGAATGTCTTAGTTTTCTTCTTCTTTATATGAGTTGGATTTGGGAATTACTATTACAGGGGTCTTTTTTTGCATTTTCTTTAATATTAGATTTTATACTGGGGTATAACTGAAATGTTCTTACCAACAATGAAGCCACATTGTACCAGCTGCTTTACGAAACAAACAAACAAATAAGTCAGGTATGTCTTGTGTTTCAGAGAGTAAATTCTCAAAGTTGATGAACTTTTTATAGAAGAGGATAGGGTGGAGAAATGGAGCAGAAAGGTAAGGCTATTGGAGAGAAATCTAGTCTGTACAGTAATGGTATTTACAACTATGAAATTCTGAATTAACAAGAGTTAGTTTTGTTTGTTCTTTGAAAGGATTTTCTTGTGACACCCAACAGAGTTCTGTTGTCTGAAATATACTGAATACGTATCTGTGATGTGGAGCTAGAATGTCTTGCTTGCTACAAACTTCTGTTGAACTTGCACGTAGTCAACATGGTCTCTGTTGCAACCAGTATGTAGTCAGAAAAGGATCATGAATGACGGCTCAGTCCAAGCGAGAGAAGAAAATTGCCATGTGGAGTGCTATACATTTAAAGAAGTGGATCAGGAGGTGACTGCTGACCTTACTTCCAGAGATAATTTTCAGAAATTTATGAGGTACATCACTACTCTACAACTGTGAGGCAAAAGCAGGACTTTGTCAAACTGCCTCTAATTCTGACTGTGGGGAGTATTGGCCCTCCCTTTAGTGCAATTCTTTATTGAACTAACTTAGAGAAGGAAAAGCACAGATTTTTATTGACACTATTGTTTCCCTGGGGCTGAACTAACATAAAATTGCAAGTAAAGAAAAGTTCGTCATGTGGGAACTGTGATACATTGACAGTATCTTCCTTTTTCTGATAGCAATGAAAAGTCAGACTGTACTAACTTTGCAAGATACAGTAAGTCTTGGTGTTCTCAAACAGGAAAGTTTCATTTCTACATAGTAGATCAGGTCCAAAATTGTATCTGTGGATATGGCCACTGTTCTTCGTGGCTTAATGCTTTCCAGTGATCCATGCTGTGTGGCTGGAGTTGTAGTGTGGAGTTTGGGGTTTTTTGTTGTTGTTTGGTTTTGGTGGGGGGGTTGTGTGTGTGTTTCATTTTTGTAAAAAAGATGAAATGTACTCTTCCCCTCCACACCTCCCCAAAAGGAAAGATCAGAACTGTAGATCTTTATTTTTTCTTTCACTTAGGCAAGAGGTAAGCTTTGTTCCCAGGGCAAAGTGACACTGAATGCAGCAACATCTGTCATCCTGATGTTTCCAGTTGCAGTACTGGCTACATCCTGAGGTATATTTTTGTATGCAGAGCTCAGATATAGCTAGAAACCATACATTCAGCACAATTCTACAGCAACCCTGACTGACCCTGATTCATTGCTTGTGCTGATGCCTGCTGCTGTGTCCTATGCAGAATGTCTTGTGGATCATTGTATAATCCCACGCAGGTTGTAGAACTGTCTCCATGAGTTTTCCATCTGTAACCGTGTGAACCTGGCCTCCCGTAATATGGCAGGACAAAGGTACCTACAGTTGCTGTTGTCCCACTGCATCCACACCTAGGAAATTTTGGGTGCTGTGGTTTTCGTTTGTTCAATTGGGGATTTATTGATGGTACATGAAGCCTGTTCTCCCAAAATAACAGGCAGAGTTGATGTCTGAGAAATTAACAAGCATTTGCACAGAATATACTTACAAGGTGGAATTATATATGATTGTGTGTTATATCTGTATGGATTTCACATTCTTCTTGTATCCGTTGTTCCTTTTTGATTCTCATTTAAAAAAAGTAGGGAACAGAGTGCAAAAAGAGGACTGGAAGCCATCTAGCAGCTGATGGCTGCAGTGCCTTTATCATAAGGTGATGTAGTTGTGTCAGGAGCTTGCTAAAAGCTGAGGGTTATTGTAGTTCAGTGACCCTTCTTACTGGGAAGCTTCTCTCTTCGTAACCACAGTCAATTGTGTGACACAAGCTGTGACTTTAATGCAAACTAATGGCAAGTTTACACGAAAAAATCAATTTGGTGAGACAGAAAATTGTTCTAAAATAGATGATATTACCACTTTGCACTTATTGCCTATTGCAAGAGAGGTGAATGGAGGAATCTAGTCTCCTGTAGTTTTTTCTTTATAAGCCAAGTAATGATTCTGTTGTCCAGCTGTTCACATATTTCCACTTTCCTTCACCATCTCTTTCCTTTTCCCAGTTTCTTGCAAGACTTAGTATGTCTGCTTCCATACAGAGACCACTGGTTTATCAAAATTACACCACTAAGACTGGATCAACTTTCCAAGATGGAAGGAATAGAATTACATTTCAACAACAACAACAAAAAAAACCTTAACATTTTTTGCGCATTTTATTGGATCTCAGAAGTAGGTGATGAATGCTGCTCACACCTTTCTCTTCTCAGTGTGTTTTTTATGGCCATATAAAGCACTTTAAAAATTAGTAATTAAGTATTTAAAGGGAAAGGACTGAAACTCTGTTCTTGAATGATTTTGTGTATCGTAAAATGCTTTTTGAAACTCTGTTTAGGGAATCTTGCCCAATTTATTTATGGACAAGAGAAGCCAAAGACTTGTGGCAGAAAAACGCTGTTAGTAGAGAGAGATCCACAGGATTTCAGAGGCAGCAGTTGGCTGACTGGTGCTGGTTTTTATTATTTTAGGGTTTGAAACTTTTTCTGAAGTATTGATATTTGCATTTTAATGTTAATTCTGTGGTTGTTTTAGTTAAGGCTCGATTTTTTTTTTCTTTTTTTAGCAATAGCATTCAGACATAATTTTTTTTCTGGCAACCATCCGATGCTTTAAACACTAACAGTAGCTCTTGGACACCTAATTAGCTAATATGCCATTTTAATTAATGTACTGCTCTACAATAGCATCAAAACCTTTAAAGTTACTTTTAGCATGGCATTGTTGTTTACCACAAAATTAGTACGTAAACACTTAAGGACATTTTAACAAGTATGATTTTTCTTTTTTTTTTCTTGTCTGTACCACACACAAGCTCCATGCACTAACAGAGGTTTGGGCTTTTCTCCCTCTTTCACACAGAATGGAGTTGTTACTATATTCATTAGCATAGGCAGGGACCTGAGCCAGTGATGCCTGCTGTAATTTTTAGCAATGTAGGGCTCATGGGCTGTGCTTACTGTAATTAATCATCACAATAACAGTATAATAAATGACTTATTATTTTAATGCTTACTGTACAGTGCACACGATCTGCAGATTTTTTTTCCTTCTTTATTCAGTAAAAGTGAGTCTGTATGCAAGATGGGGATGAGGACAATAGGCATTTACCATTCTATTGTTATCCAGAGCACACATTGTAGCTGTTTGTAAAAGTGAGGATGGCTTAGGATGGTCTAAAGTCACGTGTAGCTGGGTGGTGATATGAGGCCTTAAGCTAATTAGCTAGCCAAGAAAACAAGTTACTTCTTTCCCAGTGTATTTTGTCTTCTTTGTCTTGTTAGCAGGCTGCAGCCCAAGGGAGTGTTCTGTTTGCACAGAAGAAACAGAGTCCTTAGTGTTCTCTGTCACTGATCCTTACGTACCATCCAATTTGGTTAAGGCAGGATTTTATCTGTAAATGAATTAAAAGTGCTTCTGAAAGATCTTTATTTTGGGGAAAGTAGCGGAGATGTTGCTGTTGACCCGTTTCCAGTTTTGCTGAGGCTGAAAAAACAGTCAGTTCTGTTTTGAGTGAAATAAGAAGCAGAACAGTCCTCCATGGGCCAGCTGCTCTTCTGTCGTGTTAGCTGAAACAGATGTGGTCATTAAAGTTTAATTGCGATGTGACTCACTTTTTAATGCAATGGCTAGAAGAGAACAAAAATGAAGTTTTGTTCAATCTGTTAAGAAAATACAGAAACACCAGCTGAGATTGATAATTCTTTTGTGTCTTAAAAAAAAAAAGAATTATGAAAGCCACCAACTTTGGCTTACTGTATAAGAATAATTATGGACTCTCATTGGATAATTCCTGGATCAAATACGTAATAGCCAATTTAAGCCAAAACAATGTCCTATTGCAAGAATTGTATAAAACTAATAGATTCTCCTCAGGTTTTCAGTGGTCAATTATCCTGGTTAAGAAGAGGCACTTTGCAGATGATCTGGCCCCCATAATTAACTCTGATTGTGCGAGCAGGCTCCATTAGGCTGCCTAGCACACATCACAAGAGACAGATCCTAACACGGATTTTTTTTCTCATCTCAATGCAGAAGACAGAAACCAGAGGAAAAGGGGAATAGAGAGGTAAACATGTTGCCCTCATAAACACCGTAGATCAGTATTAAGTTGGTGCTTCCACAGAATCACTGAATGTCCTGAGTTGAAAGGGACCCACAAGGAGCATTGAGTCCAACTCCTGTCCCTGCACAGGACAACCCCAAAATTTACACCATGTGTCTGAGTAAATTGTCCAAATGCTTCTTGAATATTGTTAGGCTTGGTGCCATGACTGCTTCCCTGGGGAGCTGTTCCAGTGCTCCACCACCCTCTGAGTGAAGAACCTTTTCCTAATATCCAACCTAAACCTCCCCTAACATCTTCCTGCCATTGCTATCCAGTGTGCTGTCAATCGGGTGAAATTTCAGTTCCTTTTAATTCCTTGTTAGGCTCAGATGGGCCTGAAAAAATTGTGGTTTGGAATTCTTAGTGGTACTTCCCACTCTCACTGCCATTTAAGCTTCATTAGTTGGCAATATGGTGATTAGCTTTATTGACTTTGGCAAAGCTAGTGAGTTGAGCTTAAAAATAAAAAATCCATTAACCTGTCTTTCCAGCATTAAAGGGGTGAGCTGCAGTATGAAAAGAACTGGATTTTTTGATGTTCAAGTTGTTGCCTGAGGAGGTCAGCGAGGGAGACACTGTAGCAGCATCCTCTCATCCAGCGGCAGTTCTGCGAAAGTATCAGACTTGGCATGGGATCAGGTGTCACTCTGGAAGGGAGAGTCAAGCAGCAGTAAGCCCCCTGTGAAAAGATTGTGAAAGCACAGAATGACAGCGCATTGTAAACACCCCATGCAAGCTATTTGGGTGGTGAACCTGACAAAATATTTTTATTTTTGTGCTGAGTTAATCTATGTTATGCTTCAGCCTAGTATATGACTTTGCAACTGTGTCCATGAGATTGAGAATGAGCAAATGAGAATTTGCAGAACTTGGCATCTGTTGGCTTCCCCTCGGCCCTCCCATCTGTGTTCCTTGGAGCACAGTGAAGCTCTAGGGCTCCAGTAACATATCAGGCAACAAGTCCAATCCATACATGAAGCTGTGAGTTTCTGTTATGCATTTGCTCAAGAAGGCTGACTGTGGTTTGGCTTAACTCCTTCAAGTTTGTAGCTTGGCAGCAGCTCAGTTTTATGAGCGTGGCAGTGTCCCTTTAAGTTCTGACAAGGAGGCACTGAGCAGAGATTCACATCTGAGGTATCTATTTTTGATGAGGAAAATAGAAGTGAAAAGGACTAGTATTTACTGGTGTGCACACACTGGTACTTGTACAGAAACATCCTGGTGGCGACAAGACTGCAGTCGCTTACAAGCCTTATGAGGAGCAGAGAACAGCCATGATAATGCTGCTCTTTATTTTCAGTGCTGTTCAGAGCAGGCTCCATCTCTAGAGCCTTCCCTATGCTCTTCTTCCCTGTTGCCAATGAAAAGCTTGGCTTTCTGTAGGCCTTTTAATATTCCCATTTAATTTCGAAGGATACAAACTACCTCCATCAAAACAGTAAAATAAAATTAATCTAAGTGATTTTTTTTTAGAGGCTGTCATCCATCGTGATATTTTTTCTCTTTGATCCTTCTTGCTGTAGCATCTTAAAATTTCTGCTGTATGCGATATTAACAATGGAAAACTAATAATGTCCCTGGTAGTGCTGACAAGGAGGATTGCAGCAGAAATCAACATTTTAAAGACTAAGTTGTTTGAACAAATATTTATGGACACGGTTGCAAAAATACTTTGAAATCTGTTTATCTCAGGTGACTTCAATAGAAACTTCAATAAAATAAATTTACACGAATTCTCATTTCAATTCTGAAAGATCTGTAGTAGGACTTTCTTTTTAACCTTTGCTTATGGAAAAGTGATTGAATATGCTCTTGAAACGGAAGTGATAGGTTTTGGATACCTAACTAAGCCACCATGCAATTCTAAAATAAATACTTAACAATTGACCAAGTATTTCTTCCTTTAAATAAGTGTGGCTTCCCTGTATGTGTATCAGGATGTGGTGACTCTTATTTGCCCTGATTTATCTACAGAGAAGCTGCTGCTTTTTCATCAGAGTAACTACTGATTTCAACAGGGTTGCGTGGTGATTATGCCTAAGCTCTTACCAAAGAAGCTGATCTTAGGTCCCTGATACATGAAGTCCTTGGCTTGGTTGGCAGGCTTGAGGAAGCCATCATTCGCATGAGGTGTCCTGCATGCTGCTGGCGCAGCTTCAGGCAGAAAGGCATTTCCATTTTCTTGTCTGCAGATGTCTTCAACCCAAAGTCAAATGGGAGAAGTAAGGAATTTTGTTCTTGAACTGTTGAAGGGCTGAGTATCAAATGCAGTTCTGATGCTTGTTAAGGAGGGTGGACTGATTTTTTTGCAAAGCCTTTTTGGATGGGATTAGTTCTAGGCATGACAGATTTTTGCTTTCTTCTGCTTCACCTATTCATCAGGTCTAAAATGTTCCAGTATTTTATTTTTGTAAGGTAAGGTTATGGCATGAGCAGGACTGCCACATTAGAAGTGTTATTCTGTTACCTTTTACTTTTTTCAGGCTGTCCATTGTTTTGTGTGTCGTGTTCAGTCTCATATGTAGGTTGGGTGTCCTTAAAATAGACTTTCTTGTTTGGTTTCCGGATTTTATTGCTTCAGTATCACATTCCTTCTGCATTTGTCAACACAGGAAATCTATTACGAAATAGGATGAAATGGAAAACTTAAGATGTGTGGATACCAATTATACAGCAAGCCTTATTTCAGTCTGAATCTCCTACTCAGCGTGAGATATAAATTCTCAAATTTTACTTATTTCAGTTTATTTGACAAAATTTTGTGAAATAATTTTACTACTCTGTTTCAAAATATGTAATTCCAATATGAAGAACTGAAAGCAAAATTGTTTCAGGATCTGTGCTGAAATAAAACCCTCAACCCAAAAACTGCCAGGACCCTTGAAAAATGAAAGGTTTTATTTTCTTTATCCACCAAATTACTTTGATCTTGCTGTGAGGGATCAGTGTCTGGTCAGCATCACTGTGAACTGGACAGTCTACAAAGGGACACAGATAAATGAAACTAAACAGAGGAACTTCTGCAGATTTCAGCACAAATAGGAATATGCTTTAATTCTTTGAAATACTATCCAGATTTTGACATAGATATTTTGGTAGATCTGGACCTAAAGTGAGAATCAGAAGAATGGACAAAAGAACTGTTTTCCCCTTTTCCCTCTGTGACAAATCCCCCTGAGCTCTAGCAGATAGGTGTTATTTCTGTTTCTGTATGCCAGCGACAATGAATCTGCCTTCTGTTTCAAAATCAGGGCTCACCTGATTGTAGTAATTTGTATTTAATGGCCTGTTTTCAGGATGCAGATTGGGGTGATTTGTGGGATTGAGCCTTATTAACATGATTTTCTGAAAGCCCAGAAGCTGAGACTTTTAAATGCATGCATGCTTGAGATTTTTCTATTTTCTTTTTTTCTTTTTAACTATTCTAATTATTTCCACGGTGCACATGATGTTTTTTCTCTGTTACTAAAATACCGTAATTCATGTGCAGGCTAATTTCTATTATTATTTCCATTTTTATTCATACTGCAGAAGCACCTGGTTGGGGACTAGGACCTGGTTAAGACTATAAACATAATAAGAAGACTGTAAAAAATAAAAGTAAGAAAAAAGTAGGTATGCAGCATATCTATTTTGTCATTCTTATATATAAGGATATATAAGAAAGTTGCTCTATACCCACAGCTGAATTTTGTTTTTCAAAGTACCTCCTCTGCTAGTCAAACTACTTTTGCACCAAGGATTTTTTTTTTACTGTCTAACTGTGGTATGAGAATCAAATTGCTCTAGTTTTTGCAGGTGAACTGCAGTTTCTGGATAACATCTGTACTATGTGAGAAAATTCAGTTGCAGACCCACTACAGTGCAATTATTCTATTCAAGCATGTGCTCCATTATTACCCTCTCTTGCATGCTATTTCTGCTCTGAACAGAGTTACAGCTGCAATGCTATACCTGCACCAATGTAGTCTTGCTAGTGACTTCTCCCTGAAGGCAAACATTTCAGTTATTTCTCTCTCCAGCTCTTCTCATCAGCAGTATTTTATATTGACTTGTAATTTTACTTTCAATTCTAAATAATTATAAGGGATGAAACACATCTTTCTAGTTTCTCAGTTACATTTTCCCTACTCACTTTTTTTGTTTAACATGTGATTATTACAAATTTCTCCTGCAGTGAAAATAGATTTTCTTAGTTCCCCTGTCAAAGGACCCTTTTTAGCACTACCTAAAGTTAAGGTCCCTATTATAAGATTTTGAGTCTGCTCTTGCAAGTTATTTTCAAGATTACAGTAAAAAGAAAGTAAGGAAAAGAAAGCATGCAGAGCTGTCCCCTCAAAAAACCAGAAGTGAACTTCTTGAAATCAGCCTGTTACTCAAAATCACACACTGCTCTGGCTGGTCATCGTGACTCCCTGACCTCTTTGTAATAAACTACTACTGAGATATACAAATGTCTGAATCGTTTTGTCAGCTTCCTGTGTTTTTCAGAGTATCTTAATAGTGTTCTTTATCAGGAATGAAGTGTGGGAAAAGGCTGAATATAAGCTAGTTGTGCATAGGGAGCTATTTCAAATGAGAGCATTTTCTTCACCATCTGTATTAGTCTGCTTATGTTAACATAGTTGTGATGCAACATAAAGACTTATATTTAAAGCTTCACAGTCAGAATTCAAATATTCTGATATAAATAAAAATATAACCCCTTTAACAGGTTACATTGAGGAAATATAGAAATATTTGATCCTTACGATGGTTTTATCTAGGTGTTTTATTTGCTTTTTTAATTAGAGAATTAGAAGGGATTTGATTTGGAGGTTCTCAGTCAGAATATTGGAAAGGTGTAATTTTTTTTTCCTATGATGTTAAAAGAAAAAAAAATCTATGCAAAATAATGAAATTTTCATCTGAGTGAAATATCCTAATATTTCTTGGTGGTAGAACTGTTGCGTCTTTTTGGAAGTTGAGGTTTATTTGCATGGAGTGTACATTTTTAGAATCCTTCAGGCCTCCGTAAATGTTGTGGTTTAAGTAGTGCATTTATTTTAAAGATATTATTTATACACAAAAATAGGGAATTGTGCTACTAAGCTGTGTTTTCCACACAGGGGGAGAAAAAAGGTGTAACTCTAATTAGGAGGAGGAATTTGATAAGGCATATTTATGTCCTTTCATGTGCAGTACTTACATCTTTTTAATTCCAAGTGGGGTCTAGGCTGGTTTGTGTTAATTCAGAGAGCAGTAGTGTCCATACAGTGGAGATGCATAGGCAATTTCCTTGACTCTCTCACACGTTAAGTTGGAAAGGACATCAGTCTTCTATAGATTTTGGCACATAGTACTAATTGCAGTTCTTGCCTATATGCTGCTTGTGCTAAAGAGGTGTGAATCGGTGTGGATTTTTTTGGTTTTATTAATATTTTTATGGATAAGAGGTTGGGCATTTAATTTTTGAGATTACTGGTAAACAACTTAGTATTTTCAACAAAACAATTTGGGAATCGTTAAAGTGCATCACGGGACTATCTTAGGGACTTGAATGGCATATTGTAAAACAAATTTTAAGAGGTCAAAATGAAAATTGGTATTTATTCTTTGGAGATGGTAGGATAGGGCAGCGTTGAGTATCGTTATTCTTTGCTTACTACATTATCTTTGTGTACAGCTTTTTACCCTCAGGTGCTTGGGGTTTGTGTGTAGGAGTTTTCCTTGTGGTTTGGAGTGTGGTTGGGGATTTTTTGTCTCCTATTGGTATTCACTTGTACTAAAAGCCTTGAATCAAATGCACTTACTGAGTTCTACCTGTGGCTTTGGGGAGAAACAGATGGATCTCGGATTAGAAACGCATCTGTATCTATTTTGTCATTCTTAGAACTGCTTTGCCATTCAACGCACAAGCTCTCAAGCTTGAAATCCTTCAGCAAAGGTTTGATTGTGTACTTACATGTTCTAAATTAGCCAGGTGGTCAACTGTCATCTGAAAATGCAGAAGAGAAATTCCAGGTCTGTGAAAATCCTTCACTTAAAATGTCCTGCCAGCAGTTCTACCTCGGCCTTTATATGTGATAGCCAACATATCTCGGATGACCTCAGCTCTCAGGGGAACATAAGAATAGAGGCATTCTCATCGTGCATGAGTGGTTAGAATAACACTGTGCTTAGTGATCAAATGAACAATCCCTTTGAGCTTTCGAGATAGTACCCCCTCTCACAGGGCATCGGAAAGCATTTCTTTAACAATTATACAACAACAAAGCACAATAGGATCACTGGTTGCCATGATTTTTTTCGGAGGAGAAAAGTCAGAGTTTGTATGTTACCTTTTTGTTACAATCTCAAATTAAACCACTTTGGCAGTCAAGGAATGCAGCCTAATCTGTTGGCAAATCCCTGGTATTAGTGGAATAGGCTGCTGCATAAATAAGTGTTCAAGATTTTTTGCATGGTAACCCATAGATTTTTGCAAAAATGACATTTCCTTGGTGCTTGGGGATTTTTCAGTCCCTTTTCTGGCTTGTTTGCTTTTCATTCATCAGCTTAAAAATCTACCTGGTGTAAACAGAACCGATGCTACCAACTCTGCTTTTCTTATGCTCAGAATTATTTCTCTGATCTGTGTTCTTCCTATTTACCGTGACTTCTTCTCACTGTGTGATCATGCTATTTTACTGCTGTTGTCTGCTTTTGCTTACTACCAATCTTTTTCTGTGCTTTTCTCTTCCCATTTTCTTCTCACCTACTGATCCCTTTCTGTCTGCCAGACCTTTCTTAGCTGTATTTACATCCTTTCATCTGACTGGTTTCTTCCTTTTGTTCATTAATTTTCTGTTCTTCGTGGTCTTCCTTTACTGCCACGGGTCAAATCTACTTCACCCACTTTTGAGCAGCGACTACCCACAAACAGCCAAAGTTCTCCTTCTGGTGAGCTTCTTAATTATTAACCTGGGTGTTACTACAACCATATTACACAATATTAGCCAGTAGTAGCCATTCAGTCTCTCTTACCACATCCCTAAACATCAGAAAAAAATGGGGAGGGAAGGAAAGTCAGTGTGTTAAGGGTCAATTTTAAAGTTACTTAGCTTTTTCTTTTTTCGGTTTTTAAAAAGACAAATATTTTTACTTATTTGTAATAAACTGACAGGATGTACACTGCTGTGAGATGCTGCAAACCACATGCCAGTGAATATTTCAGCCTTGCATGGATGAACACTGGAGAATTGGCCTATGTTAATAGCACTGCTTGAGGCTGTTGTGGCAATCCTACTGTAATAACAAATTCTAGTCAAGGTTTGAGACATCTCCTGCAACAGGACATCCTTGAAAAAGAAAATTTTTCTGAAAAGTTTCTTTTAACAAATTATACTCTTTTGTTACAGATTTTGGGCCTAAGTCAGGATCAACATAAGTGTACTATTTTTCCAAATAAAAAAATAAATTATGGATATGAATGGTAAATTCTGTTACAAGTTGATTACACTTTCCAGAACTTATAGTAGTACTATAACTGAAGGGTTCATTCATTTTACAAAAACCAGAAATCTAAATCTCTGCTGAAATTGAAATCTGGCTCACTGTCTCTAATCTGCTTACTAGACAGAGGGGGCTTATTTGTAGTTTAGTAAATCACTTCAGTTCAGTTTTGGTATTCTTTGAATTGGAAAACTAATAACAATGCCAATATTCTTATATTGTGTATGTGTGTATGCAAACATATATTTGTATGACACACACATGTTGCACAGTTAGACAGCAGTAGAATAAACACAAACTTATAGATACATTCTGTGTTGGTTTAAGTGTTTGTATTATCTAATCTTTTCTTTCTAGATAAAGAAGAATAAAAGTAGAAGATTATAAATTGCATTTGTTTAAAAATAAGATCAAGTGCTTACATTTTTTGCTGGTGCAGTGTCCATGCACTATTAAAATCTCAAAAAAAGGGTATAATCTTAAACAAAATTGCTAGTTCTCAGCCACTGAAATGGGCCTCGACTTGATATTCCTTGTGTGTGAGTTTTATTGGCCTTTTTCCCCCCTCTCCCCTTCTCTCCCTGATAAATTAGATTGGTGCTGACAGCTTACCATCTTTGGATCAAGAAACATGTTTTTACTTCTGTATTTATACTGTTTATCTTTTTTCATGTTTGTTTGTACTTCTTGGGAAAGGGACTGAATTTCAGACTTAGTCCTAGATTTCAGATATGACCTATTATTTCATCTAGAATTCGTCCTCACTAGCTCTTCCTACTGGTGCTACTACTTCAAGAGAGTTTTTTGCTCTGGTAGTAGTTTTACACCATCTTGTTTGTCACTGACCTTTTTCCTGTTACTAGTTCAGGATAATCCAATACCAGCTGTTATATGCATGTAATCCGTATTATGTCCTGCTTTGCTTCAGAGTCCCTTAGTGCTGTTAAATCAAGGCGAATTAGGCTGACAGGTGCTTGCAGCTTTTTTGTCTGAAATTGAGCTCTCTGTAGATTGAGACTTTTGTAGTCTGCACTCTAATGAGCCAGTTGATTTAACGAGAACTTTGTTCAACTGCATAAAGCTTGAACATTTCTTCAATCAAAAGTAATGGCTGTGAATTTCCTGTGTTGCTTAGAATTAAAATTGAAGTCTACGATTTAGTGAAGCAGAGATATTGTAGTGGAAGATTAATAGGTTTTTGTGCATAAAGAAGGCTAAACATATTTTTACATTAGAAGCACATGATGTCAAGTAGGTAGAAGTGGCTTGGAGCTTATGATACTTTTACGCTTGGTCTTTCCCTTTACACTAACTTGCAAATAATTGTCTTCACCATTGTGCTCTGTATTCTCATCTGAGGCACAATCTTGCAGAATTCAAGATTTTGCTGTGCTCTTTTGGGGCTGGATTACACTGTCCAGCTTTACAGTTTTGAAGTAAAACTCTGCTTCACTTTAAAGTAGATCACTGACAAAGGCATCTTTAACAGGAGCCATTCACGCAGATGATACCATTGCTGCTGTAGGACAGTCTGATAATATTTCCCTTCTTCCAGCTCATCCCAGTAGAAGAGACTATGATGATTGGCATTCAGCTGCTTATAATCAGGAAACATGCAATTTGTTAGATTTTGTGTTATTTGGAATGTCAGAAGCTGGAAATGCAGTGTATAGATTTGATATCTGATTTGATATTTTTATATGTTACTTTCTTTCCATCAACATTGTATTTATTCAGCATCTAGGCCTATACATAGGTGCCTCTGACACTGAATTTTGAGGTTTTAACTTTTAGAGACAGTACAGTAAGTTTGGCACCACTGTTACTGGGTTTGCCAATCACATGCTGAAGAGTCTACCACAAACTGTGCTTTATGGTCCTTGCTGAGTAAATCTGCACACATTTCTCCCATCTTAACCTTATTTTCTCCTGATGGAGCAGAACACATCCAATAATGAGTCCAAAAGCAAGTGGTTATTTTGGTAGCAAAAAAATGCTGCATAACTATGGTTCCAAGGAAGAATGGGGAGGTGAGAAAGTTGTTTTGGTTTTCTTTTATCTTGCAAAAGGTATTTAGCACAGCCAGTTTTCTTAGTGTCCTGCTATGAGATTTTTTTTTAGTACATGGACAAGTAGTTTAATATCTGAATCTATTGCTGAACTTTTTTTCTTTTTCTTAATATATTTTGAGTCCTGCGGAGTATCTTGTTTCAAATTTAGAATTTAAATAAAACAGATAAAAATGCATTGTAAATTGACAGCATATTACCCTCTCTGTTAGAGTATGAAACTGGTAAAAAATAAAAAAAAAGGTGTAAAATTGTTAAGCAGGCAATTTCCACATTGGTGTTGGATTCTCTGAAATACCCGAAGAGAATTTTTACATAGTCTGGAAAAATTATCAGAAGGATCATAACCTGTGGATCTGGTAAATAACAGAGATTACTAAACACAGAGGTAAGCTGTGTAGAACATCCTTATTTTCACATTCACAGCTCAGTCTCAAAAAAGAAAGTTGTAAATGAAAGGAAGAACTAGAAAAATCCAGACCATGTGAGCATTAGCAATGAACACTATGTCAATACCATGTTCTGGGAAATTGGAGAAGTAAAATAACTGTTGACGTTTGGAAGTTTGTACAGGGTTTTTTTTTGAGGAGCTAAAGGTCAAAATAACTGATGCCAGGCTGTGTATGAGCTCTAACCTGACTGGTGATATTCTGAAACCACAAAATCTTTCCAGTTTTGCTGATAGTAGTGCCTCTAGCTGTGTGTGTTTCCTGGGAACAATATTAGGGACAGCCAAGGGAGATGGTTAAATGGATGCATACTCTTAAACAGCTGCTGTCTGTAACATCCAGTTTCACTTGTTTGAGCACTAATTTGATCTTTTCCTCCTAGTAATTGTTTTTTATTTTTTTGAGCACATTATGATCAGTTTGGAACGGTTGGTTAATTTAGCAGTAGTAGTCCACGAGTTAAGCAGAACTCGACAGCTGCTGCTTTATTGCCAGCTCCTCCATACAACCCATTTCAAACAAAACCTGTTTTCAAGATACAGTGGTTACACATTTGGCTTGTTTGCTTTTAATTTCCATTAGGCTTTACTGCCCAAACAACTTCACCATACCAGTAACAAGGCTGAAAGTTGACTAGCTAACAACTATCAATGTTTGCCTTAAAAACCAATTTGATGAAGAGTCATGTAAAAGCTCTCTCCAAAGAGCAAAGTGTTTTAAGACCATAACCACACAATAATAATACTTTATTTCACTTTTGGAGACCACTTATTTTTAGATGGCTCTGGATGAATACATTCCGTTGTATGCTGAAAGAAGAGATTTAGCAGTTGGTTTTATTTGTTCTGCCTGCATGGGGAGGGAAGAGAAGGGGAAGAAAATGATTGTGCAGCTCTGGAGAGTAAATTTCTGCTGGTAGGAGAACAGGATGTTTTCTTCTTCTTCAGCTGGATCTTGGTCTGAAATTCAGGGCATGTGTCTCATGCTGACCACGATCATGGGTGGAAAGCCTGGCTACTTGGCTTATTGCTTATGGCTTATTGTTTTGGACAGATGCAATACCAGAGTGTTCTCATCCTAAGTGGGACAGAAAAGCTGGCTGATCAAGCACATAACTGATCCTGGAATCTAAAGATTTTTTCCTGTACTTTAAAATTCTTTCTCAGTGTATGATTTATTATATATGTGCACCATTAAAAAAAAAGTGTTTCTCCCTTCTTTTTTAGTTGAGGAGCAACATGGTATGGGAACGGGTCCAGAGGAGGGCTACAAAGATGACCAGAGGGCTGCAGTACCTCTGCTATGAGGACAGGTCAAGAGAGTTGGGCTTGTTCAGCCTGGAGAAGAGAAGGCTCCAGGGAGACCTCATAGTGGCCTTCCAGTACCTGAAGGGGCTACAGGAAAGCTGGGGAGGGACTTTTTACAAGGGCAAGTAGTGATGGGATGAGGGGGTATGGCTTTAAACTGGAAGGAGGAAGATTTAGATTGGACATTAGGAAAAAAATCTTCACACTGAGGGCGGTGAGACACTGGCAGAGGTTGCCCAGGGAAGCTGTGGATACGTCCTCCCTGGAAGTGTTCAAGGACAGGTTGGTGTTCAAGGACAGGTTGGATGGGGCCTTGAGCAGCCTGGTCTGGTGGGAGGTGTCCCTTCCCACGGTAGGGGGGATGGAACTAAAAGATCTTTAAGATCCCTTCCAACCCAAACCGTTCTATGAGTCTATGAAATTGCAGGAACCTGGAAACACTTTCCAGCTCTCCTAGGGCTGGGTCCTGGCTTCTCCCTGTCTTTGTGTGCATGCAGTCCCTTTGTTCCCTCTGTGACCATGTTGCTATGTCAAAGAAACCTTAATGTGCAGGCTGGATGACAGAGGATGGCAGAGCTCACTGCTTGTCACACAGCATGGGCACAGCCATGTAACCCGAATGCATCCAATATGAACAAAGAAAAAGGATAGACGGTTTTACTGCGTTCATGCAGTTGGGAGTATGGCTAAGGGTGTCTCCTAATTCTTTAGAGATTTGCAGCAAATACTAGCTTTGATCAGTTTTCAATTTGTGTAAAATAGATGCAGGAAAGACTGAAGAATGCTTGGATAATACAACAGATGTTTGCTAAGCACGGATCAGCTTTGTTCTGAATCACGATACCATGTAATTCCTGTAAGGGAGATGAAGCACATAGTCCTTAATATGCATGCTTGGTCAGGGGAAATAAAGCCTCACTCAGTCATTTTTTAAGACTTCTTGCAGATCGGATAGGGCAAACAGTCTTTCTGTAGAGGAGGAAAAGACATTGCTGTAGCTGTTTCTCTGGTATCATTGGCATCACTGGCATCTCTTCAGTGTTCATGTGCAATAGTATTCATAGAGTGTTATGCTGTTCAGAAGCAGAGCCTCTTGCTTTATTTCAGTTGGTGTTACAAAACATGAAAAGACAGTCTCTTTCAATAAATTTCCTTCTTCCAATCACTGACCTACTTAAATGTATTTCTTTTTTTCTCATTTCGATTGCTTTTCTGGCTGCCATTCATGGCATAACTGAACTAGTTATCTAACCCTTCTGCACGCTTAATGCTGCAGAATGCTGGTACTCCTGAGTTGTTAATGCTCCTCTTCTTGTAAATGCTGCTAGAGAAGCTGCATATGCCCACTGTGAGGACCTTCACTGGCAGAAATTAGCCTGGTGCACTCCTTAGGACTGCTCTGCATTCACCCTTGTCTTTTGCTGATATTTGCTTAGGCTTTATGTTTACTAAGGGAATTGCCTTTATTCGGGCAGCAGGTAGGCTGGCATTTAATAATTACTTCAAATTTATGTATATGTATATGCAGGATAGTGGTGAGGAAAGGCTTCTGCTTTCAAAACTTAGTAGATTCGTCACATAAAATAAGCATCAATTGTCTGTGAGTCTGTGCTGACTTTGAGTTGAGCAAATGTTTTTTTTTCACAGCATGGCTCAACAGAGTTGAGATTTGAGGTTCTATCCAAGGTACATTGAGGATATGTCTATCCACAGGTTGTACATCTATACAATCATGTTGAAGTGCCTGTGAACCGAGCTGCATGTCACAGATCCTGCCACTAGCATGAGCGCAGGTACCTCGTAATGACGTCAATACCAGTCAAAATTTTCTTCAAAATTATCTGCAGTGCAAGCAGAAGAGTGGCTGAAGATTATGCAACTTTTCTACTGGTTAGTGGTGGTGATGTTTATGACAGTATTTAGCTAGCCCTGTACAGCTTCAAAGGCCTACACAAAGTGTGCACTAGTTAAACATGAACTACTCTTTCAATTCACTTTTCCTTCATTCAGTGAACTTGAGGTCTTTTATTTTGTGTGGCGGACCTAGCAATGAAAAAACATGTAACCAGCATGACTTCAGCTTGCAATCATGTATTCAAACTGCATTAAATCATAAATTAGATTTGAAAAAGAATAAATGCCCAAATAATGCCGTGGTACAGCTCCAAATCAAATGACCCTGTATCTTCTTCTGCTTGTACCATAAGCAGAAGTGTAGGATAATTTGACAATTGCTGGTTTCAACCAAGTTGTGTCAGCCACCTGCAAAGAATATGGGCATTAATTTTATTCCTTTCCTTTTAGGTATATGAAAAATATTTTCCTTGCCAGAATAGAAAACTGTGAATTCGGAGGTGGGCTGGATGTTCTTTTCCAAATATTAAGTCTTTCCTAGTTTGTGTTGCTTGATAGACCTGTCTTATTTAATATCATGGAAAGAACTATCAGGAGGAGATGTGGGTATGGAGGAGGGGATTTGTTTCAGTAAATGCCTCTTTGTGGCACTTTCTGCAAGGCAAGCAGTCTTTGCTTTTGCAAGTGCAAGGTTTTGTCCTAATGATGAACTACTTATTTTCTTTTTTGTATAAAATGTTCCTTGGTTTGTTAATCAGTACATGATTGCTTTTGTTTTGTTTTTGTTTCTCAGGCAATACTATGCTCAGTGGGCTTTTTTGCTGCTGGAAGTGATGTCTGTGAGGTTCAACCCCTCCTCTAAGTGTCTCATTTTCTTTAGATAGTTAGTTTAATTCAGTGTATGCTGGAAGCAATTCTGTAAATTGAAACTGCAGTTGGAAATGAGTCCTCAGATTTTCTTTTTATGCCCATCAGATTGAACACGGATTAGTTTTCTTTCAGTACTTTTTGAAGGCCAAAGATGAGGCCAAATGAGGTCTCAAAAATGAAATAAATGCATTTGCTTTTTGTGTTTTGATGTTTTCCCACTGTCAGGTAGCAGCACAAGTGGCCTGGCCAGTGCAGGGGTGAGCTGGCACCCAGAGTAACAGCAAGGCAGGCAGGGCTGGCGTCTTGGGTACCCAAACAAGTGGAACAGAGCAGGACCAGGGATGGGTATCACTGTTCAGTGACTGCCAAGCAAGTCTGCAACGACTTTGCTGATTCCACCTCAGGGAGAGAGGAGGCCTGGCGCAGGCAGGGTCTGCAGGCCAAGGTGGGCTGGGAGCTGGAGCTGAACCATGAGTGCTGGTCAGCCACTCAGGAGGCTTCTCACAGCTCTTTCTCACAACCGAGCTGTTTCCGAGCAATCTGAGCCTGGTTACAGCTTCCCAGTAGCAGAGCTGACCTTGAACACAGGCAGGCAAACTCGCAGAGGTGGGGTGGGGACAGGCTGCAGAGCAGGCTGGTGCCCTCAGGAGACCAGGCAATGTAACCTTGAGCCATGTTTATTTCAAAATATTCCTCACAGTTACTAATGATTGAGATGGTTTTTTAAATTATTTTTTAAATAGCTTCTTATTATATTATTATCTTTTGAATCCAGCAGTTCAAGCTTTCAGGAGGGGTAAAACCTGAAGTTAAGTCCTCTAAGCCATAAACATACATCTGGACATACAGAGGCAATTTTCTGGCTACCTCCTTCCAGCATATCAGGTTTTTGCTGTCTACACCCCCTTGGCAGGCTCTGTTGGTTATCATGGTTTCTCAGAAGAACCAAAGTCCACGATTCACTACAATGTAGGACTGCATCCTAAAGTGAGAACAGAACCAAATTGCAAGGACTTTAAAAGACTGCATATTTAAACCTTTCCAAAGGACACTAAGGTTTCTGGGGCAGCACAGGCTGTAAATAGGAAAGACTTCTTATTTTGCCAAAGAGCCCCAATTTGAGGTACAGAAATGTTCTCACACTGTTTACCTGGGAAATGAGTGACCTTTTTTTTTCAGAGATAAGACTAACACAGCTATTTTCTGTCTACAGAGCATTTTTTATCTTTCATGAGTTGCCTGCACAGCTTCCTAGGAGGTAGAAAAATAAAAATTCCCTGCTGAGAAAATCAAAGCCGAGTTGTTGTCTCTGTTTGTTTCAGACACAGGTGGTGGCTTGGACATTGTGCTCCTGCACACACAGGCACAGCAAGCATGTTTCTTGTCGTGTGAGAGCAAATGGAGCATTGTTTAGAGCTACTAATTGTTCAGCCTTTCACAGGTGGCACAGGTCTACTGCACCTGAGGAACCTCTGGAGGCTGTGAAACCCAGGTTAGTGCAGCACCAAGCCCAGTCCAGGCATCGGCCAGGTTTATTAACTGGGATCAACATGAACATGACTTCTGCTGGCCTGGGCAGTGAATGGAGCTGTCTCTGTCTGCAAAAGGCAGGCATGGTATTGCCTGGTTTCCTGGGATTGTATCTTCAGTTAGGGTAATCAGGAATGTGTGGCATACACGTTTTTTGTATATATTTGCTGTCCTGATGAGACATGTTGAATTGCTCTCAGGCTCTTCTAGAAGTGATGGATTTGCTCATTCTTGTACTTGCTGGGTGAATTGAGAGGAACATACGCTAAGTACACTTGGAAAAATGTGTTTATACAATTTCTTGCCTGTTAAAATATTTCATAACATGTGTAGCTTGATAATACTATTAGGTTACTCTCCAGAACTTTTAGTTCTTTTTGCTGATTGTGTTTTCTTCATCACATAAAAAGTGACTTTATACTTACTGAAATAGCAAAATAAAGTTTGTGAGTTCTTTTTCTTTTCTTTCTTTCTTCTTTTTTTAATAGCAGTAACTCCCACGAACTGGTACAAGGCTTGGTACTGTGCAAGCAGTTTTTCACTCTTAGAATGCTGCTACTGAAAAGCAGATATTGTGTAAAGTACCATCGATCACTGCCGCGGTTTTATACAGTTTGTCACCATTGTTCTTCGTATAGCATTGAGTCACATTTAGAACTATGGTACAGCTCATAAGTGAGAAAAAGAAGTGTTGGGTGGGTTTTTTTAACTTTAGAAAAAAGCTCTTATTATGTATAATGTAATATCAATGATTTTTTAGTGCATAGCAGATATGTTGAATGTGGCCTAGTCTAGATAAGAACAGGTTTATTAATATATTTAGAAGTTTACTACTTGCCTTGTAATGATGGAGGTTGGGATGGAGTTTCTAAAAATCTGGAATAGCTAAGGTTAGGTTATAAAATATATAAAATATTAAGGCAGAAATCTAAAGGCAGTTCTGGCAGGTGGTTAGCTCAGAGGCAGAAATGGACTTCTGTTGAATGTCTAGTTTAACTTCAACAGCTTTGGGATTCCTTAATAATTTCTGGGGAGGGTTGGGGTGGTGTGTGACTAAGACTATACTGAATCTCAGACAAAATCCAACTGAAATACTAGACATATATGTCTTTATTAAAGAGATTAATTGCATAAATTTTGGTAGGTTTTTTGTACAGACTGGGATTCCCGCAACGCCACAGAGTTTCGTAGAATCATTAAAGTTGGAAAAGACCTGTAAGACCACCAGGTCTAAGTATCAGCCCAACCCCACCATGCCTACTAAACCATGTCACAAAGTACACATTTTTTTAACATCTCCAGGGATGGTGACTCCACCACTTCCCTGGGCAGCGCGTTCCAATGCTTCACCACTCTTTCAGTAAAGAAATTTTTCTTAATATCCAATCTAAACCTCCCCAGCACAATTTTGGCCATTTTCTCTTGTCCTGTTGCTTGTTACTTGGGAGAAGAGATCAACTCCCACCTCACTACAGCCTCCTTTCATGCAGGTGTAGAGGGCCGTAAGGTCTCCCCTAAGCCTCCTCTTCTGTACACTAGTTTGTTATGCTCGTTGGACATGTTGCTAGGACCCATTACCCAGTGTTTTTGCCAACCAAGAATCCTAAGTCTACTACAGCATTCAGATTTTTCCTAGATACGATTTATTTCTTTTAATAGCATTGATTTAACCAAACTGTATCCCTATGAACGTGCTTTAGTGGTTTTACTAGGAATTTTATTTTCACTTGGAAGATTTTTCTAGCTGCATTGATGGGGATGCAATTGACGCTACCATCATTGCGACTTACCACAGTAAATATGGTGGTAAGCACAATAAATGCTTTTCTCTATGCTAAGCTTGCCTCAATTTGTTTCAAGGTGTATATATAAACTAGTCTCTGTGCATTCATTGCTATAACCTGGAGTGGGGAAAGATAGAACTAAGGCTTTAAGAAATGTTTCTTTCAAAGGTGAAAAAACCTGAAAAATTGACAGTTGGAAACTTTCAGCACTTGTTGAAGGTTAGAGAGGTTTAATTTTGAAGGGAGGGAGCAAAGTATTTATGTGAATTTTCTAACTATATTTTTATCTTAAAAACAATTTACCGATTGACAGCAACTGTCAGTTTGCATGAAGAAACCACATAAATTCAATTGAATTTGTTAAAGGAAATGTTCCTCATGTGCGTGCTTATACCTGTGAATTCAGCAAAGGAAAATGTAGACTATTTTGAAGATTTTATTTTACGTGTTTTAGGCAAAACAATAATCAGATAAGGCAAAAGAAGTGAGAAAAATTAAATCAGCTGCAGTACTTATAACCACTGAATGCTTAGTAGAAAGGCTGATCTATGACAGCCTGTGGCTTTTATGTTTAATGATGTTAATCTGGAGTACACTGGCATGAGGGAGAAGAGGTTGAAACTTCTCTCCGTATGTATGGAAATAAGTGTGATATCAGGAAAAAGTACTATGGTATGGTGAAAAGTGGGTACCATTTCTGCAAGCAGAGTTGTGAATAGAAGACTTCTTTAAAAAACGTCTACCAGCCAAACCTTGAAATAAGCAGAAATGAAGATATGAAGGTGAGAGGAGCAGGGGATTTTATTTTTTCTGCTTTCAATTAGCATGCAGAAATTACTGTGTTATAAAAAAGTATGTTGTCCTTATTGACAAGCTGTGAAGTTTAGAATTCAGTCATGCACTAGCTTTACAAATAATTCCGGTGAAGAACAGTAGCTGAGCTACACTTAGAGATTTAAAAGTAGTGAAAGATGACCACATCTGTGCTAAGTTCATGTTTTTCAGCTGTTTTTCTTCTGCTTTAGCAGAAGAATATTGAAGAGTTAGAGATTGCCCATGCTGTGTGCTTAAAATTAATCCCTGGAAAGAATCTGCAATAAGTCTATGCACCACTTTTGTCCAGTTTAGGCATGCTGTGAGAGCTGGAGCTGGACTACTTTGTATTTTGCTGCCGGAGGGAAGTCACATTAGCGCTGTGCTAAGCTTCTGCTAGTTGTCAGGATCTCTTCCAATTGATCTGCTTATGCCTTGTGCCTTCGAGAAGCTGTACAACTTTCAGCTGGCCTCAAGTGCATGGCAAACAAGATGACTTTGAGCTCTCAGACCAGCAAACACCATGTAAATGCATCTTTTATAAATATGAGATATCACACTGTGCAGATGGTACCGGTGGCCCAGGCCGCTTTGGAAATAGTGTAGTTTTGCCCCCTCCTTCAGCTAAATGTTTTATTCTCCTTTCATATACTACCTATATAGATGAGTTTGTTTTGAAATGAAATGAGGATAAACCTACTTGTGATTAGGATGTAGAGGAGGCATCACTGTATGATCATTGTGTTAGCACAGACATTTAAATTTCTCTGGGAAGGGGGAGAAATAAGCTATTTCTTTTTTTCAGTGCAGAAAGGACAAACTTCCAGAACTGAATCAATCTGCAGCACCAACCAAGCGACGCTTAAGGTTGAATAAGAGAACTGTGGGTGGCCCCTGATCCAGCAGTGGTCCATTAGCAGAGCTGTAGAGTATTGATGGGGTACAACTGGAAGGATGTTTGTAAAATGTATTGTGAAATGACTTTGAAAGTTCTTAGTTAATGGAGACAAATGTCAGTAAATCCAGAGCAACAGAAGGACTGAAGGAGCAAAAGGATGAACTCAGCCCAAGGGGTGAGTTCATTCAGCAGTCATCATCCTCTCAGAAACAGCCCAGCCAAACCCACACAGCCGAAAGCTCGGTCCTGTGTGCTCATCTGAATAAATGTGGCTTCCCAGAGAGAACTCCCACAAAAGCATGCAGCCACCCAAGGCTCAGGCTGTGAGGAGTGACAGAACCTGTTGCTGGGGAGGGATGGCAGTAGTGAGAACAAGAGATAGGACAAGAGGAAATGGCCTCAGGTTGCACCAGGGAAGGTTTAAAGTGGATGTTAGGAAAAAGTACATCACTGAAAGAGTTGTCAAGCATTGGAAAAGTCTGCCTGGGGAAATGATGGTGTCACCATCCCTGGAGAGGAGGTGCAGTTGGGGTGCTTGGGGACATGGTTTAGTGGTGAACTTGGCAGTGGTAGCTTTACAGTCAGACTCAATGATCTTAAAAGTCTTTTCCAGCCTAAACAATTCTGTGATTCTGTAATTTAAGAAGGGGCATAAGCCCATGGGATATTGATTTTCCAAGTAGGAACCTTTTGAATGTAGACATTTTACATTAACTCCCAGTATTGAGAAATGTACTTTGGATTTAAGCATTTGACAGCGTACGTTTAGGAGAGGTAGCGCTTTAATCTTGTGACTCTTCTAATTGATTTAGAAGTGAATATGTGTTGTCTGCTTGTACCAGCTTCTGACAGCTCTGACTGGTATTGGGCAGGTAGGCTTTATGACCAGGAGAGATTTCAGAGGAGAACTGCTGTGCAGAGATAATCTGGAATTTGGTGCAGAAGAAGCTTGTTAAAGCCTACCAGTGTGGCGAGGGATCACGATGTTGAGGAATCACAATGTCTGTGGAGGTGGAGCTTGTGGGAGGTGGGTTAGACAGCATGGCAGAGTGGTTTGAACAGTAGCTTTGGTCCAGGAGCCTCATGAAAAGGAGGTGAAAGGAAGGACTGGCAGACGGTGGAGGGGGCAGGGAGGGAGAGGGTGCTTGACATGGAAGAGCAACCAAGATGGTGTGACAAGTTGGAATTACAAATACTGACCGTTTTTTCTGGGTTGGAAGACTTTCAGCCAGACATCTAAGGCTGTGGATTCTGTAGTTCACCATGGAGTGTACTGTCTTTCCATGTGACTTCTTGTGACATGTTTCTTTATTCGCAGCTAAATGCTGGCTGTTGCTTGCAGGATAGGCAGACAAGGTGATTTGTATCCAGCTCTAAATGTCTGAGTTCACATTTCTTGTTAACCTCTTCATCATCAAATGGAATACTCTATCTGGTATCTTTCTTCCAAACATCTTACTCTCTATTCTTTCTATGGAATAATTTCTCTGTACTAAGACCCTGTGCCAGCTCCATCAGTGCAGGCTTCTTTAGTCCTTTGTATTCACTGCTGTATTAGCTGGAATTTCCTGCTTGGGTTCAAGTATTCTTTATTCTGGCTTTAGGACTGCACTCGAGAGCTATTATGAAGAAGATGTTGCCTCCTGTAAATCCTATGATAAGTTCTGGAGATAAAGTTTCCTTCCAATGTGTCTTTTTTTTTTTTTCCAGGCAGGCAGACAATTTAGTCAAATCTCATATCAATTGTTCAGGCATATAGTAGAGTTTCCTTCTGAAAAATATTTCTTTCAAAGTCAAATTTCTTCACTGAGGAAATAACTTCACTGAGAAGGTTCTGAATAGTTTATTGTTGCTCTATGATCCAAACTACCTCTAAAACACTTAGGTTTTTAATTTTATAGATCATAAAAATACAAAGGCCTTGAAATAATTTTTGCTAATAGTTTAAAAAACTACTCAGTGTTTATTGCATGTTACTACATTTTTATACCCTCCTCTCGTTCTGCCACATCAATTACGTGGCCCTGCTCCTAGTTCTGTGCTGACGTCCTCCATTATGCAGCTTCCAGACAAAGCTGTTTTGACAAACAAGACAGAGCATCGTGGCAAAAATCCTGTTCCCTTCCTTCACAGTAGTCAGCAAGATGCATCGTTCTTGGCTGCGGCAAAGTGTTTACTGTGTTCTTAAAATCAGCAGTTAGCTGCTGATCTTTCAGGCAGAATTACTTTCTCAGTATCCGTACCAAAGGCAGAGCTGGAGCTGCAGATGACTGCTACACACAGTGTCCATATCAGACAGGGATCTTCTCTCTTTGCCAGCATCTTGAACTGGAGGTACAGCTCATGACCTGGTCCCTTTCCCAGAGGACACACAAATACCCATGTCTTCCACCTCATGGATGCGGCTGAAGGTGTGGCTCTTGTTTCCATAGATGTGAACTTCTTCCGCTGTTAATGTCTTGGTTTGAACTGGAGGTATGAGTCACAACATGGTTATTGCATTGCCCCAGAACCCAGAGGTACTTGCATCTTCTACCTCTTGGAAACAGTGGGAGATGTGGGTCACAACATGGGCCTCTACTTGCTCACAGGGCGGGAATTGTTGAGTGGGTAAGGAGGTGTGGGTCACCACCTGGAGTTCCACCTCCACAGGGCACAGAGGTGCTTGCGTCTTTTTGGAATAATCCATCAGTTTCTGAGAAGTGAAAAGCTCTATAAGCAAACTCCGTGCAACTGAAAGACACTCATGCTCTCTCTTGCTCCTCTGACTTTTCACCGCAGAGGTAAGGGTGAAAATTAATTCTAAAGTGAAGATAATATTAGGCAGATACAATGGACTTGTTCTGCCTGTAGAGAACTGCAATTTAGGCAGCCTGGAACATCCTTACATCTCCTTTTTGGCTTTCTTCAAGTATTTTTTGTCAACTTCTGTTGACAAATGGTCAAATTTCTGTTGAAATAGTCTATGGGCATATTTAAGCCCAGGTATTTCAGACATTTTTAGAAATGTTAGCAAATATGTACTTTGTATTCAAAATGTGTCATTTATAGGACTGTAGTGTATCTTATGATTCTCTGGAAAATAATTTCTTCTAAAAACAAAGCAACTCCTCTCACTGTGAGTTCTATTATGATGATTTCTCCCTGAGATCAAGTGGGCTGTTCAAAGCTTCAGTTTGGAATACATTAACAGGGAAAAACAGCAATCCAGAGGCACAGCAATGTACACCTGAAGGATGCATGACATTTTCATATTGATCACAGCATCCTGCAGGTAACTCACAGCTACCAAATACCCAGCTTGCGTTGTGTGCTGTTCTCTCTAGGGCTGCCACATTCCTCTAATTTGCTTTTTCCTTGTGCCTGCTGTGTACAAAGCTGTCTTGGGAAGCAAACTTTGAAGTGATGTCCCCAGACCAGCACATCAGTACAGTATTTTTGAAGGAGTTAAAAGCATTCATATTCTCTTCTTTAACACAGGAAGAACTCATATGTATTACTTTGTTATATTCACTGCTGTGAGGTGTTTTGTTTGAGTTAGGTTCAGGTAGTTGGTCTTGGGAAGACTTCACTCACAAGAACAGTATTATTCTGTGGGACCAAACCGCAGTTCATCTAAATAGGGGTTTGCAGCCTCATGCTGTGAGTAGTTTTCCTGTGGTCACAATCAAAGTGTGTTTCTTAAAGTTAGCATATTTGGTGAACTTATTTCAACTGTATTTTATTCAGCAGTTTATACTTCCTAAATAATATTTTACCACTCAGACACATAACCTCTGGTCAAGAAAAAGCCAGCAGCGTTACCGAGCCTCTTTTATGGAGGCTACATGGTGGGTTTTTACAGAAAATGTTCTACAGTTGGGTTTTTTGTGCTGCTTATCATGCTTTGAGGAACTTCCTTTGAACCATCTGTTTCAGCCACTGTCCTCACCTCATTCATTGCACCAACATTTCTTTTTCTGCTGACTTTAAGGCCGTGTTTCTCTTTGGTGTTATGAAGGGAATCTAACTATAATATTGCATATTCAGTTGCACCAGCAGGAATAAGCTATTTTTCAGAAAGACATAACTGTTGTGGAAAATACAAAAGATAGTGGAAGCTGTGAAATCTGATGTAAGTGATCGTCATTTTGTTGTGCTATTACTTTGGGAGGAGGCAGAATATGTACAGGTTTTGCAACCTAATGATTATTCAAGCTCAATGTGGCGGTAGATGAAGAGATGAATAGTCAAGGGATCTTTGTTTAATGCTAGTCAGTTGCACAATTTTTAAAGAAGACAAACACTGATAGATCAAACAGGTGATTTAATTTTTCTTTTTAAGTACATTAAATTGTTCTTTACAAATGATAGCCCAGCTCACTTTGCTGTGGTTCAAGATTAAAATAAACCTGTGTGTTCTAGTAACACAAAGGAACATTTTTCTTTGAAACTGGTGGGTGGATAAAATTCTTTAGTTAAGTTTTTAAAAAACTCTCTGCGGGCTGTGTGGAGAGTTGCCACATGCTTCTCATAGATTCCAAATTTCTGCCATAGCAAGTCCCACTGGTTTCAACCACAGGCTTTTCTGTTTTCTATACTTTCCTTTGTAACCCTCAGCAAATGGAGGCAGTGCCAGAAGTTCTGGAAAACAAGAGAGAGAGGCTACGAGCCAGGCCTACACTGCTGCATTCCTCTGCAGTGGTAGGCCACCGTGTGGGCTTGGTTTCAGCCCTTCTTTGTAAAACTGTGGCACAGAGAACCAAGTGACCAACTCTGTGAGTACATGCAGAGTGCAAGGCAGTTCGTGTAATCAAGTGGATTGGGTTTAGTGACAATCTTGAGATCAAAAATTATTTTCCCATGGGGTATTTTTAACTTTTTTGAATGCTTCTTTTTACTTGCATGTTTCTTAAATATTCTCACAAGCACACAATATCTTCACATACCCATCAGACAAATAAAGTCCAGAGCAGTTTTCTTCTTCCTATGGTTTGTGCCATGTGTTCACAAATAGCCGGCTTTCTTCACATGTAGCTGGTCAGTGCAGTTAGGTAAAGGCACCAGATGGCTGCAGGAGCTCAAAAGATGGGAGTAACTGGTAATTTCCTACAAAGATGCATCACTGAATTGCAGAAATACATATATAACCTATACTATAAAACCCCATTAGAATAGAGGAAGAGGAGGAAATTAAGCTCAGTGCAGCTGCAGACAATTTGTGACTTAGCTTGCCCCCAGCAAATTTCTTGTATGTTGAAACTGGTGTGACTTTCAGAATAGGTTTAAAAATAAAAGGTTTGTTGTACCTCTGGTTTTAAGCTTAGCATCATCTGTAGCAGGAGGATGCAATAGAGTTGGTATGCAATTACTGCTGCACTTGCTATGGTTTGAAATGCATTGCTTGATTGGCTTGCTTTGATCTGTTTCCTTTGACGTGGCCAGAATAAGCATGGCTATTTCAGCTGTTGCCACTACTCTTTTTGCTACTTTAATTGAGCAGCTGTGTGAAGGGCTAAGTTTCTTCAGTAAGAAAAGAGGAAAAAGGATACTTAAAGCATAAATAATACAGAGTGTACTCGTTTGGGGATGATGTGATGTTGGTTTTTCTCCACCAAGTCTAAAACCTGGCTCTCAGAGAGCTGCCCCTCACAGTGGGTAACAGAATGTTAACACACTTCAACCCACAGTAACCACATGTGCTTCCTGTTAATGTCCAGACTTTGGGCATGGACCACAGCATTGGGTTATTACTTCAAGTGTCTGACGTGCAGAGTTCTGTGTGTCTTGGTGAAAAGCCAGATGATACATAAGTGTTTTCTAGCAAGATGGTACATCAAGAATCTCTGACTCATATATTGCTTGTTTTTACACAGTGATCCTGTAAAACTTAGTTGCTTTTCAGTGGAACAATAATGATGAACATAAACTGTCAAGAATATACAGCATATTTTTGTGTTTATTTCGGTTTCATATTTGTTTCATAGAGCCAACCCTTGCAAATCATGAGCTTGTCAGCAAAACTAAAAAACCATGTGCTGTTTGCTAATTCATGAGATAACTTAGACACGTTTATTACTGTCACCATTCCAGCTAGGTGTCACATTCTTGTGTGTTTTCATGTGGTTGTTGAGTGATTATGTCATGGTTTTACCAGGGAAGTTGAAAAAGGCAGTATAGTTAACCTACCAAATGAGATACCACAGCTGCAATTCCCCATTGCACCAGTAGGACCTGCTATGAGGATTCCTCTTCCAAAGGCCATTAAGGAACGAGTGCACCTTTGTTAGCTTTACTATGGAGCGATGCTTAAAGGATGCGTTTATCATTAAACCAGTATTCTTGTTAAAAAAGCATGGTTCACAATTATGTATTAAACACTTTATCTGGGACAATGAATTTAGAGAAAAGAAAAAAATCAAAATCAAGCTGTTGATTAACCTCATGAACTTGCAAAATTAATACTTCTCATTTTTTATCACTCCATAATCCAGCACTAATAGATTTAAAAAATGTGAATTGGCTTCTGTGTTGTGTTCACCATTTAACTCCCTGAAATGAAAAAGGCAAATTTAGGAAAGCAGGTAAGACTCATGATATTTTCTGTTAAAGGACATAATTTACTGGTTGTGTTGCATGTAATTTTACAGTTTGCCTCAGTATAAATATGACCTCGAAACAGTTGCTGCTGTATTGAAAGCAGTGTATTTATTTTAACCAGAATCTGTGGGACCTGTGCAAAATGGTACTGCTTGCACAAGTAATGCATATGCTAGGCCCTGGACTTAAAATTTAAAAGTACTCTTTTGTCCTCCAAGCATGGAGCTAATGATTTTGATTACCCTTACGCAGATCAATGGTGACTGTATGTAGTAAGGGATGTTTCTGGTAGATCACATCTGTTGTGTTGGCAGCTTTCTGGATAAACACCTTCACAGATAGATTCTTCCAGCTTTACTTCCTGAACTCTGAGAATTATGTTTCATGTAGTTAAGGGAAGTCCTGAAAATGGGACATCTCGGGATGACAAGATCTTCTCTCACGTGCACTGTGGAAACCAAGAGGAAACTGTGGAGTCAGCTTGGAAGGTTTATTATCACAGTGTCAAAAGAACAGCACTAGTGTTAGACACCTTTTGCAGCCAGCAAGTTTGTCATTGACTGGCTCCTTGGAAGAAAGAAATTTGCTAGTCATTTCAAGAGAGATGTTACTGGGTCTGTTACCCAGTAAAGCAGCTACTTGTGCATTGATGACAAAGTGTGTTGAATGTTTCAGGGTTTTTTTTCAGCAGATCTGGAATACATTTTAGGTTAATATCCAAAATGAAGTGAGAGGAATTGCACTTAGTTTTTCGCAGTGTGGTAATTATTGTCTGAAATAGCTGTCATTTTCCTATGCAATTTTCATTTTTTTCCTACGGCATATTTTTATACTAAAAAGTACCTATTCCTATTCCATTTGAGTGAATACAGTATTTATTTCCTTCAAAATATGAGCATAAGTAATATAGACTTACTGTCACCCCTTTCTCCTGCAAAGACAGGTATTTCCATAATAGGATGTGACAGGCAGTTCCCTTCTACCCATCAAAACCATCTGTGGCAAGGCCAAGCTTTGCTTCCTCAGTGGCCATTCTTCAGCAGCAGAAAGCCAGAGGAGGGCTTAGACCAGGGCTGTCAAACTCACGGCTCCCGCCACTCTCCTGCCCCTGCAGCGTAACGTGCGTCACACGCTGCACACAGGACTAGCGCTGGCAGGAGCGCAGGGGCAAGGAGCTCAGCGCTGCTGCTGGGTAGGAACAAGGTTCTGGGACAGATAAAACAAGGTGGAGGGCTGGATTCAGTCCACAGGCCATGAGTTTGACACCCTTGGTGCAAGGAAATGAGATCTTTCATGAGTCTGACAGCAACTGTGCCAAGACTAGGCATGTAAGTATTAGCGAAGGTCTAGCAATTAATACATCCTTTTTGACCAATTTGTTTCAGTCTGGCAGTAGCTCTAAGTGGGCATAATGCTGCCTGCAGACAATGACGAAGAACTGGTATTCCACAAAGCATCAGGGATTCCTGGAAAGCAGCATTTGTCAGGGTCTTCTTACAAGAAGTGGAAGTTCCATTCATCTGGCCACAGCAATGCAGTCTAAACGTGAGCTCTAAAAATGTGCTGTGCCTTTACCAACAGCACCACAATCCTTTTCAGTAGGCTTAGTCAGTGATCTTTATTGACCCAAGAGTCAGTACAGAACTAAACTTGGTCTCTTATTCAACTTAGTTCAATAGAAGTAAATACAACTCTGTAGTAGCAGGTCTGAGTCTGTAGGGGGCCAGGTGGAGTTTTCCACTTCATACTGTACTTTTAGTCCTAAGGTTTATTGTAAGGAAGATTGTGCCGTAACAGACTCCTTATTTGCTGCTTCATCGGGTCAATGTGGAAGTGTTCTCAACTAATCAATGGAGTGGAAACCCCCCTCGGAGCCAGTCTTTCTTGTCTGGTAAAAGCCTCATATGCTCTATAATGTCTAATGTGTGCGGCGAGGGAGGAAGGTCAAAAGGAGCTCATGTTATGATTAGCAGATATCTTTTCATTTTTGCAGAGGTTTGGTCTTACAGCTTGATTAACCCATAGGAAAAACTGAGTTTATTGTGCAGAAAATTACTCTTCCTTCAGTTATTCTGAAGCTGTAGAGAAAATCTGCCACTGGGTGGGATTTTTTTCCCTAGAAGTGATAAGCTTTGGAAAGAAAGGGAGGGAGGAGAGTGAGCTGTAATGGAAGCGATCTCTTGGCTAACTGCAGTAGGAGTGTTACGCTCATGTGAATCTGTATTGTGAGACACTGTGACACATCTCTCTGCGTTCATTCTGCTAGCAAATGAGAAAAATGTTTGTGTAAAGGCTAAATGCACCAGCTTTAGTTGTGTTCAGAGCTATGACCAACTATTTGTTTCACAATGATGCTGCGTGCCATTTATTCCAAACAGAAATATTTGTCCAAAATTGATTTCCAACACTTTGACAAGCATCCGATAAACCCAGTAATTAGATCTGTGAAGTGAAATGTCTGATGGCATATTGCCTTCTAGCCAGATTAGTGAAGCTGGGCTGAGAGCCATTTTTTGTCTGCAGTGGCTTAGCCTAATGAGGATAAATCAAACTTTGCAGTTCAGATTTAACAATGCAGACATAATTCTTTCTTCCCTTTCCCCAAATACTTATGAAGTGAAGCCTAATGGCTGTAGATCCTCCACTCTGCTGTGAGCTGCACTGCCGTGAAAGTCCAAACCAGGAGATGGATTGTACATCACACTGGTGCTCAAGGGAAAGAGTGGAACTGCCTCAAGCATTTTGATCAGGGAACTCCTGTATTTTCTGAAACCGCTTGGCAAATGAGCGGGAAATCCATCGCCTTGTTTGCTGAACCTTCTTCTGCACCATTTTATTGGTTTGCACCCATTCTCTTATCCCCTTTTCTCCTTTTAGACTCATCAATGGCTGTTCCCACTGCATGCTGAGCTGTGCAGCATTCCTCAGTGCCATCTCCAGGGTTGAACTCTGGCTGGAAGCCAAGACTGGCCCTTTTGTTTCTGAGAGATGACCTGCACCAGCCTGCAGGATTCAGAGGTTTAGCCACACTTGCCTTTGATGCTTAATACAACCAAGTACTAAAGAATTGGATCCTTTTTCCAAGGAAATAAAGTGTTTAATTGGCCTGATTTTAATTTGATCCTGGCTTTTGTAGTAGGTCACAGTTTGTAATTACTGCTGCATGTTCAGACTCCTCATTTACATGTGCACCCAAAGCTCCATTGTCCCATCTACTCAAATGTTAAGAGTTTCAAGTGAGGTGTGTGATAATGGAGGAAAAATGGAAGTGTGGGAGGTCATGACAGTCTGCAAAGCCAGAGTTGAATCAGGGCTCCCAGCAGTACCTTGTTCTATACTTCCTGCAAAACAACTCCTAAAGGTGCCTTATCTACTGAACTTAATTGCATAAAAAGGAAAGGCAAGATCCTGGGACACAGTTCTCTTAATGTAGAGTTGGAACATAGATATCCTCAGCTGCAGCTCATATGTAGTGATGATGGATGTGCTTTTTCTGTCCTTTCCATGCTTTCAAATGTCTTGATATTACCACAATTGTTACTAAAAGCCACATGTTCCAGAACAGTGGTTTTGAGCCTCTTAAATAACGCAAGGCAAACTATTATTAATACATTGTGCATGGGCTTTATGACTACAGCTTACTGAAGATCTTGAAATCTTAAGTGTTACAAAGCTCAGTATTTTAGGTGTAACCTTTCATTGTTCAGGTCACTAAAAGTAGGTCAGTCAGTACAAAATTCCAGGTCCTTTAGTTATTGTTTTAGTATCAGCATTTCAATAAACATACTGAAATATAGTTGACTCAGAACTGAGAACTATACTGCATTATATTTAATTATCCAGTTGCCATCTTATGGATAGGACCAAAAAAGAAGTGGACAGATACACATTGTATTTCATATACTGAAGAGCACTGCTTTAGAGATACACGACTTAAGCTAAAATGAAAAGTTGATTCAAAAGGTCCCTAAAGTTAAGTGAGATAATTTTCATCTTCATACCCTGAGAAAAGAAGGCCAAGAAAAATGAAATTAGTGATCAGTCACAGCAATCTGTAGTTATGATAAAATATATTAAATTTGGTGTTATAAATTTGATTCCTGTATTTTCTGATTTTATAACAAGAAAGTAATATTTAATTCTTAAGATTTTATACAAATATTTAAGCTGCTGTCATGAGTTATTACAACGAATATTTGCAATATGCTGTGACTTGAACTAAGCCTTTCTTGAGAATTCAAAGTAGGGGAATATACTTCAACTTTTATCAGCTTCATTCTCCTCATTTATTTTACAGCACTTGTAGAGTGAGCAGCAGTAAGAATGTGAGAGGAATTACAAGTATCTGCAAGAAAGCAAGACTGGAAAGGGGTGGGAGGAGATGAAAAACTTGTAATCTTTTTCTTTTTAAACTTAAGACATTAAAACTCTGAGCTTAACAATCTCTTTCTGGGTTGTCCTTTGTATGGAAGAAGGCTACATACAGACTGCAGTCTACACAAGGAGCAGCTCTACCAAGTAACCCATGAGCAGGATATTTGTATCCAAGGACTGTCCATCAGAGATTGTACTTTTTATATAAAACAGGTTTCCATGGTCTTCATAGTAGCTATTGTTTGAACCACGGGGCTGAGAGGTCCCAGCTAATTAGAGGCTTATGTAAAAGTGTTAGTTTTCAAGAAACGGGATAAACTATAAATGACAAATTGAGCTTTAATATTTGAAAATACTTATACCTGGCTTAACACCTGTTAAATGCAGGGCCGTGTTGGATTTATTATTGTTTCATTGAAAGCACTTTGGGCATTTCTATTTTGTTTCATTAACAGACTTTTCAAGTTTTTTGGTCCATCTATATTCCTTCATTTTGGGAGTCACAGTGCATACAGGGAATAAATGGCTTTGTTCACTCTGACCATCACAGACAGGGAAGATTGTCCAGTGGCAGGCTCAAAAGTTGCATAGAGCAAGGGGGAAATGAAAAAGGTAGTGCTGCCTTTAGGAGTGGTCCTCAGCCATGCCTCGATCTCTGCTTGGCTCCCTCCTGCTGCTTTTGGGATAGAGCAAGGATGTGCTTTTCTCATGCTGTCACTTGCACAGTTTTCAATGACTTCATTCACTTAAATGTAAATGCATGACACTTTAATAGCCTTCTGGTAATGCCCGTGGCAATGCATTCTGCTGTACTTAGTCTTGAACTCATTTTAAAGGGTTTAAAATAAGAAAAAATGCCTGAAGACGTCTTCTTCCCTGGGCAGCTTTCTCTTTTACAAGTGATATGGTAGAGGAAAGGTATTCTCTTTTAAAAAAAAAGAGCTTCATCTTGCAGGGGTAAACAAAAAAAAAGAATATCAGTATCATATCCACAGCATTTATAATGAGTTTTAATATAAGTTGTCTAAATATTTCTTTCTAAGTGAATGAATAAGCATATGTTTACATGCTCCATTAATTCTGGATATCCTTAAGACATTATTAAAATGATCTTTCTCTCCAAATGCACTTGAAGACTGTGATTGTTAGCTCAATTATTAACAATCTCTCTCTGCTATATATTTTTAAATACTAGAGAAGACTTAAGCATGCAGTAAATCTAGAGGAAAACTTACATATGTGGTTTCATTACTGAAATAACACATACAGAAGGATTTATATTTTATAGCTCACTGCATATGCATTGGGAGAAGCTACTTTAGTGGCACAAATACCCTTCTTTGTTGCTTACCAATACCCGTATTCAGTGACACAAAGAACAACTGTTGTAAAAAATATTAGTATGCAGATGCTCTGGTGTTTTGTTAATGCATTTAATTAAATACAATAGCTCTTTTGTTTGTTTTTCTTTTTCTGTCCTTGAATGGATTTGTGTTATGGTATAGAATCTGGGCTTAGAGTTGCTATTTTAAATGTTTTGTGGGTTTAGAATGTATCATATATGCATGTTCGTTACTTTCTCTTCCATTTGATTAAGAAAATCACTCGGGGACTTTCATAGTTTCTAATAAGTTCGAAAGTATCTATTCAGGAAAAAGAAAATCCCCAAGTTGCCAGCAAATATTTTCGTTTTTCCTACTGATGAGGTCTTCAGTGACAATTAGCACAGGTTAAATAATTGTATTCCCAAGAAATACAATTTTTTTGAGATTCCCCAACAATTTCCAAGTAATTTTCAGAAAAAAAAAAAAAAGTTGCACAGCAAAACTACATGTTATGTTTTTATATGGAAAACTGGAGCAGACTGATTACAACAAATCATAACCTAAGTACCAGTATATATTTGCAGAAGCGATCATTACTGGTTTGTGTTGTTGTCCATGACATTATTTCAGAATTATTTTCAGCCTGAGTGCCCTGTGGGTGGGCAAAATGATATGAAATGGCTGTGTCAAGTCTAAAATTGCTCTGGTGAATCAGCAAAGCATTTGAGCCCAGAGTACTTTGAAAACTTAAGAGCGTTTGCCAGATCTTATTCCTCCCATGGCAACACAGACCAAATCAAATGGGGATTTAATGAGGTAATTAGAATACCCTAAAGGTAACATAGGACTAACTTATTTCTGCTATTTTAAGCCTCCTTAACTCCAAAAAACATTTCTGACACAGGGTAATCATGTGAGAGGTGACTACTGTGAGGGTTGCAGTGACCTACTAAGATTCTTTTGGTGTTCCTTGGAGGTAAGACATACTCTGCAGTAGATGCAGTTTGCTCAAGAACAGTAGGAATAACTGTATAGACTATTAAAAAGCCTCCATAAATCTTTTTCTCACTGACAGAGGGAGCTACTGCAGGCTAATGGTTACATGTGCCGCAACTGACTCTTTTCAGATAATTTACTGCGTGCATCAAAACAGAACTGTTAGGCAGCAGACATTTTGGTTACACCACAGAGGTCTCTCTCAGTGCCTTTCTTGGCTAAAAGCTCGTCAGTTTCAGATAATGCTTTTTGTCACTTCTCACAAGCACTAAATGCAAATTGGCCAGTTATGCTCTAGGCCTTCAGCATCAGAGCGAGGACATCATATGACGAGTGACAGCATCATAGATGGAGAAAAACATCATGGGAGGCCAAACTGAAATTGCAGTTTAGTGTTCTCTGCTTTTTCAAAGTGCGGACGAGTTAAATAGTGAAAAAACCTCCCCTAATTATACTTGTTAGATTGGTATTGGAGTTATAGTTAAGGACTCTAAATGGGGACGAAACATTCAGCTACAAAAGCTCTGACGACGCAGAGGGGGAACATGCAGTTTAGAAAGCACAGTCCTGCAATGCTTCTTTAATTATTCCCCCCCACCTTGTTTTGGAGAAAAGAGGCACATTTTAGAGTTGCAGTCCTCAAGGAAAAGTACGGGAATTCTGATTGTTCAGATATTGTAACTGAAAGCCTTCTCATCAGAAAGCCTTCCATGTAAGTGAAGTTATTATCAGTTGTGCTGTGAGCAACCTGTTGTCTATTTACAAATACATTTAATTAATAAAAAAAACACCTAGAACTACTGCAAATTCTGTGTGAGAACACCATCTTGGTTTCGGTTTCAAGATAGCTTAATGTTCTTAAAGGCTGGTAGAGAACATAGTTTCATTACCACTGCACATATTACGGGTTTTGTATGAAATGAGCATCTCAAGGCAAGGGAAAGAAAGCAGCATTGTTCCAGGGCTGTTTTTCACAGGCCTGTATTCATATCTCATCCTTGTTGTTTGCAGGAGAGGCAGATGTGAACCAGAACAATGGGACCTCCACGAAGAGCACAGCGGTGACAGACTCCAAAGGCACAGCAGATCCAAAGAATGCCTGGCCCGAGGCCAACCCAGCTGACACGACTGGTCGCCCCCACTTGATCCGCCTCTTTTCCCGAGATGCCCCAGGAAGAGAAGACAACACCTTCAAAGATCGGCCCTCAGAGTCAGACGAGCTACAGACCATCCAAGAGGACAGTGCAGCAGCTTCAGAGAATTCGGATTTGATGGCTTCACAAAAACGCTCCTCTTTCCGGCACGGATCAAAAATGGCATCTGCGAGCACTACAGACCATGCTAGACATGGATCTCCAAGGCACAGAGACTCGGGTCTACTTGACTCGCTGGGCAGATTCTTTGGAGGTGAAAGACACGTTCCCCGGCGGGGCTCGGGCAAGGTGAGCTCTGAGGAATAGAGAACTGCACAGCTACAACAAAATAAAAGTACAATTAAACAGGAAGGGTGGGACTAAAAGGAAGGTGTAACTGCTATAACGCAAGAGTTGACTTAGCCAGCAAGATGGTACTTGCAGATGTGTAATTTAAGGCTTGGCTTTAAACTGAAAACAACAACAACAAAAAAAAGCATAGATCTGGGAAACAGGAGGAGCTATTCTGGGTAATAACAAGGAGTATTAGAAATCCAGGTGGCTCTAGAAACATTACTGAGAGCAATTTTTATGAACATTTAACGTGGTACAGTGTATGTATTTATATGCTGTGTCATTTAGAGAAACTTCAGTCTGCTTTTGTGTCTTGTTCTTAAATATTTGCAAAACGGAGCTGGATGAGAGCACTAAATGTAAGACAATCTCTAGATAGTTTGGCACTGAGGGACAGACTTGGAAACAGAAAAAGAACTGTTGCCAGATTCTCAGCCTGCTTGCGCAAGAGCATGTTTTAAGGTCATTTGATAGCATTGCTGAGGAGGTGTCTTGACAGATATTATCGTGAATCCCAGGTGTACTAAATGGGCCAGCTGCTTTATTCTGGCAAGAAGTGAAGATTTATATTCCAAGCATTTCATATTAGAAATTCCATAACAAACCATTTCTTCATTATGAATTAAAAATCAAGTTATTGATGAAAGGATATCACTTGAATTCTTTCCTCTTCCAGGATTAAGCAGCCTGCAGATGGCATGTTAGTTCCCTGTTGTTCAAGTGGCAAAGTTTAAGATATTTTCACTGTATTCTTTGCCATGTAAATGATAAGTGGAGTCTTGTGTTGTGTGTGGAACTACTGTAGGGCTGTAAAACCTCTGTTGGAGCTGAATATATCGTTTGAGGTAGTTGCTCAACGTTGAGCATTACTTTTTGCAGCCCACTAGTTTCTGGCTGAGTCCAAATTTTTCAATAACCTTTGACAACCTTTGCTGGCTGTTCAGCAGTTCTAACCTGTGACGCTTACTGGGATGGGTCAGCACAAGTGGCTTTCCCAGACTGGATATCCCAGAGTATTGCACTGGGACATGATGCCATACTACCCTGTGGTTTAAAACTGTTCTGTGATTGTACGACAGCTGCAGGCTGTTTGTGTACTTCAACAGCTCTGCCCTTGGAAGCACAATGTGTAAGAACCCTTCCCTGAAGAGTTGTTCTAATGTATAGACCACTGGATGAGAAATACTCCAGACTTCAAACCAGAAGCTTCTCACACTTGTTGGCAAGCTGAGTGGTTTGATCTTTTTGTTTCTCACATTTACGAACTGGGGACAGGAATGCTTATGACAGAGAATAAGTGGTCACAGAGTCACTTCTGTAGGTATGCTGTGAGAATGGAGAAAACCACTTTTCTTACTGTTATTGCGAATATCAGAGACTGGAACCTGCTTGGCTAGCTCAACTCTTGCTGTTTTATTCATAAACTGTGTTACTCGATGAAAAATAGTAGATGAAATGCTCTTTATACACCAAGGAAACAGTACCAAACCCTTAGATTCTACATACAGAATATACAGAGGTGTGTACGTTCTTGCTTTAGCAATAAAACAAACCAACAAACTGAGTTTCCAGTAGTGATGACTAAAATATGGCTGCAAGTTGTACAGATTCTGTATTTTATCCTGTGGCGTGAAGACGATTGCTGTGATTCTCTACCGCTCTCTACACAACCCTGTGTGAGAGGACAGGATGCCATCTGTCTTATCTCTGTTGCTGTTCAGTAAACTGCTATTTTGAGGCACTTAAATATCTGCAATAGAGTACAGAATCATGGACGATTCTAACATTTTTTTACCTAGCACAAGTAATTTCTTGGGGTGTTTTTTTTTTTTTAAGAACAAATAAATACAATATTTAGAGTCCTGACTTGCAGATCTCAGCTGGAAGCAAAGAGAATTTTCAGTATCTCAGCAAAAGTCAGTCACATTAAGACTTCTAGTGCCAAAGCATCTGTAGCGCAATTTCACGCAACAATAATATTGATGCATGAAAACATGTCCTGGGAATCTCTGTTGTAGGAGGGTTTCACTGAGGAAAAAACTGAGCAAGTGCCACAGACAGCTGTTTCAACTATTATTTATTTAGCCTTTGAATCAATGCCTTTTGGTTTCTTGTATCAAGGGAGGCTTGTGGTGTCACTTAATTGTACATGTGTAGGCAGAGGAAATCTAGATGGCCAATAGTCTTATTTGTGCTTAAACCTAACTAGTTGTCACTGGCTGAATTTTGTAGCGTGGCTGAGTACTGAGAGACACTGAAGGTGTTCATGGAAGAGCTGAAATGTGAATAAAGCTCCCTTGGCAGTTTTCCAGACTCCACTAAGTAAACAGGTCTTCAGTACATAAGTTACCATGAAAAGCACCTTAAAGGATTAATTTCAAATTGAAAAGTTCCTGGGCTTTATTTGCTTGCACATTTTTCTCATTTAATGTTTGAAGCATTTCAAAGCAATTCTGTAGTTGCCTTTCTCACCATCTTCCTTTTTCAGCCAGCCTGTACCTCAGTGGGAGCGTGTATCAACTTCCCACACCAGCAAGCACTGGAATGCAAAGACAACACTTGCTCTTTGTACAGATTTAGGGCTGACATTCAGGCAAAACACGTTATGAATTCTTTGTGGAGGCATTTCCATCTTGCAGCAATAGCTGAAA
The DNA here is from genome assembly GCA_033558185.1 of Dromococcyx pavoninus. NCBI lineage: Eukaryota > Metazoa > Chordata > Aves > Cuculiformes > Neomorphidae > Dromococcyx > Dromococcyx pavoninus. Next base: position 2,722,655 of record JAUMJL010000016.1, on the reverse strand, counting down.
AGTACAGCAATGAACAATATTCACTATTGTGTACAGAAAGGTGGGGTAGGAACAAAGTGGGGACTGTTTCATGACCTCCTTTTCTCCCATGGAGCAGGTCCTCCCTTACCCTGAAATTCTGAAGTTAAATTCAGAGTGTGGGGGAGTCACAGGGGAATAAATAAAAATAGAAATATTGGAATGTATAGAAATGCTCCTTCTACTCTAAGGGGCAGCAAATGCCTCATCAGGATTTTAGATAACTGAAACTCAATCAAAACCAGCTTGAATTTTGTATTTTCAAGATTTTTTTCTTAAGGTAGACTATTCCAAACGAAACTGTTGTTGAGCACAGCCTAAACTGTATTGCATTAAGGGAGATTTTTAAAGGGTGACAGAAAGAAACTGTAGTGCAGACATTTTAAAAAGCCTGCAAGGCAGTTGTGTAGCTATGAATTATTTCCTTTCTAATCTTTATAGAATATTTATCTAAAGACTTAAGCAAGTTTGTTAAAATGACCCAATCTTTCTTGTGCCTCCCAGATAGTGGCCTGGATTCAACTTTAATATGTACTGAGTGCTATTTCATTTCTTTTACACAGTTGTTCATGATTTTGTAATTCTTTTGTTTATGGTTTTTTTTTTCCCCTACTAAAGTTTGGATTGTGAAAGAAGAACTTTCCTGTCCTGGTTTAACTTTATGCATTAACATACTAAACTATAAAATACATTTGTGACACACAAACAACAGACCAAAATGTTGCGAATGACAGTAAACAACAGGCTGAGGCCAGACTTGGTGAAAAGTCAAATCAGTTTTTCTCTTATGTTTTGCTTCAGTTGTGTGTGCAATCTTGTAATGTTCTCCTGTTGCTTGTTTGAAGCCTTGCTCCCAGATTTCTTTCCCAATATGTATGTTTGGGTGCAAGGAATATGGAAGGCAGGCACAGGGGCTTCCTGTTGCTAAGATACAAGGTATGAGGAGCATTGGGCTGAAGTTCTTCTCAAGTTGAGAAGAGGGATTTAGAGTCAGCATTTTGAAACAGCCGGTCCAAACCCAGCCCGAAGTTAAAGAGTTGTTGTAATGGGGTTCTACAAAAAAGATTGTGATAAAAGTGTACAGGCAAAAAGTTTAGGAACCACGGGTTTAAATAATGATATGCATGGATCTATTTGTCAGAATATCCAGACATCTTTTTTTTTTGCTTTTGCACTGGCACTCTGTTCACATTTCTTGTGTGAGTTTTAATTAATGTACCCTACAGCACCGTGAAGACCTCGAAGAGTAGTTAAATCAGTGCTAGTCTGACTAGTATGTGATGTGATTTAAGTAAATTCTTACTGTGATTTTGATTTCCAAGTCTTAGTTTTCAGGGAGTGGTATTGCTCGTGGGACACTGTTTTGTAAAACCTGCTGGGCAAGCAATATGCTTGTAAAAAAAAAAATTATATAGTTTACGGTGGTTGTAACAATAATTTTGTTTTAATCTTTTGCTTCATATGTGCTTTATGTATTCATTAAACTGTTTACATCACAAAACTGGTGTACTAATGATTTTATTTGTTTTAAGTACCTTAATCCATTAACAGAAGTTGCGACAAGCTACTCATAGTATGGGATGGGATTTCAGATCTTTGAAAGAGGCTCTATGTTGTTCTGTATAATTCAGTTCAAACAGGGTATTGGACAGAAGAGAATAACACTTACCTCCTGTAAAGAAATGACTTGGTTTTAAATAACTGAAGCTGCTAAATCTGGTGTTCTTGCTTTACGATAATGGGAACTGTACCTGGCCCCTCTTTTTCATAGAGGGTAGTAAAGAATGATGAGTGACCCAAAGATGAATTTGTGTATCATCAGAACTGCCAGCTTGATTAGATCTCATTTCGCTTGTACGGTAGGGGCTCCTTCTCGCCATCTTCCTTTTTCAGCAAGCCTTTACCCCAGTGGGAGCTCTAGATTTGTCTGGTTTAAAAAAATAGTAATCTGTACAAAACAAGCAAGTACCAGCAGGTGAGTACTGCACGGCATGTGACACGTGAAAGGCTTAGGAGCCAACATTACAGAGGATTGATACTGACGAGTTCATTTAACACAAATTCGACCACATATGTTATACACGCTTAACAATTAACATATTATTTAAAGCACTGGAACTAATTATCTCTTGTATTTTCAAAGAATTTACTGCTTGAAGCAATTGTTGCAGACTGTAAGAGGAAATTAGAAGTCAGACTAGGTTAAAGGCTCTGTAAGCGGTGCTTAGAAGAGCAAGCACTAACTTCTGATAAAGTATTAGTGATGCTTTGTGCTCAAAGAACTGCAGATGCAGAGCAGGCTTTATTCAGAAATGGGACAAATGGGAATTGGGGCTCACTATTTTGTATTAGAAGTTGGAGAGAACACCATGATTGGACAGACAGGAAAAGCCTATGCATTTCACTGCTTTTACTGTTGTTTATGTGATCTTCTTTTCCCCTCCGATTCAGAAATGCATTTAGTAACGTGTTCAGGCTAAAATACTAATTAATCAACGGAAGCATTTTAAAGATTTGACCAGTCTACAGCAGAAGCTTAATAAAAAGGGGAAATCTTCTAACACTATCTTCCAGTTCAGTCTTTGCTAGGCTAATTTGAGATTCTTCTATCCACCAGTATCGTATAATAATAATCTGTTCAAGAGGGAGTTAATAGGGTGCTCTGAAGAGGAGCTCTAAAGATTCTTCCCAGTGCTTGGTGAAATTCCTGGGCTTCAGAGTAATGGCAGGGCAGAGCCATGGCCACTGGAGAGGCAGCCATGGCAGCTTTGGGGTCTTTTAGCAGAACTTGTGGCCTTGGCTTTTCTGCAGCAATTCCTGGCTTTTCGATGGCACAGTACCACAGCCTCTTGAGAGTAAGGTCTGAATTTAATTTCACTATGATATACCCAGGGGCTGGTTTGTTTAAACAAGTTGAGGAGGGTGGGCAGGCAGGAACCTCAAAACTCACATACAGATGGGTCAAATGCATATATTCAAAATTCAGCATGAGAGTTTTCTCTACCTAAGATTAGATTTTTATCATTGTCTTCACTTCTCTGCAGATGAGCCAAATTTAGAAATAATTGCTTTATATTAAAATGTTATATTAGGGTTTTTTCCATCATGTCTTAATTCCTTCCATTATCCTTAGCACTTTCCATCCTCCAACTCCAATATTAATGACTTTGTTCTTCAGCTGTTTTGAGATAGTGCAATGGTAAGCACTGCCCAATAGAAATCAGAGGCAAAAGACAATAGGTTGTTTCCTGACCTTGTTTTATACCTCCATCGTCGCACATCCTTAGTGACAATTGCTGGCTTTCATTTTGTGTACTGGTGCAAAATGTCTCACCTGGATTCCAGTTACTTAGACACATCCAGTTACTCATGTCACTCGGATGTTACGTGGTTTCATTGCCGAGCCACACAAAATCCTCCCCTGACGTTTTCAGGTGATTTTACGGAATTTCTTACAAAGTCGTTTAAAAAATGTTCATCAAACATATGGAACTACTGCTGCAGGCTCAAGATGATCCTGAGCTCTGTCTTGCCTTTTGCTTATGATGCATCTATGATGTTTTCCTTTCTGATGTGTCATACGGTGAACAGATAGAAACTTTAGGTGGTCTGTCTGCAACCCCAGTTTATACTGACTACATCACTGGAAATTTTACCTTTGATCATAGAATCATAGAATGGTTTGGGTTGGAAAGGACCTTAAAGATCATCTTGTTCCCCTGCTATGGGCAGGGACATCTCCCACCTGATCAGGCTGCTCAAGGCCCCATCCAATGTCGCCTTGAATGCCTTGAGGGAGGGGGCAGCCACGACTGCTCTGGGCAACCTTTGCCAGTGCCTCACCACCCCCACAGAAAAAAATTTCTTCCTAAAATATAATGTAAGTCTCCCCTCTTTCAGCTTAAAGATCAACAGTATTTGTTTCAAATAAGCTATTAACCATGCTGTGTCAAATCATTTCATAACAGTAAACTCTCCTTACTATTATATTCCCCCCCCAGTTACGCTGGTGTAGGCAATAATACTTTTAGCAACCAGTACAAGAGTTTTGCTTGTCATTTTCTTACCTGCTACAGGTGGAAAAGAAATAGAATTGGACCAGTCCCTTCAAAGATGAGAATGAATGAAGTAGTTTAAGCGTGGGTGAGCAGATACAACCTGAGAGATGAAATGTATACTTCAAGAAAGGAAGGGCATAGTAGAGTACCATTTTTACCTCCACTCAGAGCTGTAACATTTTTCTCCCCTTTATTTCTGGTCAGCAGATGTATAGTATAATTATTATCATCACCTTGTACAACATCTTGACTATATGAAAATACCAGGCAATGGGGTTTTTTAAAATTTTGAAAAATTTCTGCTTTCTTACTGACAGCCATAGCTACATTGTTATGCTCTTTTGTTGTAGCAACAACAACAGATATATCTCAACCAAATATGTAGTCTTATCAGTAGAAATTTATCATCATGAATACTAAATCTATGATGCTTTCCGTAACTTGACCAGGTATGTGAAGTCCTTATGGCTGCAAAGTTTGTTGGTAGCAGAAGCTACCCTGGAAACTCCCCTACTAGCCCAAGTCTCTTTTCTCCTGGAGCAATCATCACTCAAAAAAAAAAACAAAACCCAAACCAAAGCGTTGCACTGAGTTTCCATGGTGGGTAATTTCAACAAGACTTAACTTATGTCATCATTGTCCAACTGACACCAACTTGATAAAACAGCACAGAGAAAAATACTGAATATGCACCAGAAAATACATCCAAACAGATAAAGAGACTCTGTTATGGAAAATTTTTGAATAAAATGATTAATACTAGGCAGAAAAATGCTTAAAAAAAAGCAAAGGGGAAATTAAAGCATAGGGGGTTTGCCCCAAAACCATTTATCAAATGTCACAACAATGGAATAAAATGGACATGAAGAAATACCCAGAAGGTACAGATGGCACCAATATCTCACTTGGGACCCATGATAAACCAGAACTACTATCCTGAACAACCATCCCAAGTCTTCCTTATGTTTTCCCAATAATTCTTTACTGTCATCTTCAAATTTCCAGATGCCAGTCAAAGGCACTTAAGAGTAAGAGGGTTATAGAGAAATGTGGTTCTGAACTATCAGTTATCACTTACCTCTCTTGCTGGCTGGTGTTCCCCGTTGTTTCCTCCTTCACACCATATTTTCTTATCATCCTTGGCCTTCTTACTTTTTGGTCATCTCTGTTCTTTCCTCCTGTGTTTTTTTATTACCATCTTTCTCCTAAGAGTTTCTCCTTTTTCTGTTCATCATCTGTTTGTAGATAAAGATTACATGAACAATCTCAGCACAACACTGGAAGGCAGAATCTCCTGGACTCTTAAATCTCTCTCTCTCTCTTTACAAATTCTGCTCTGTCACTTTGTGCAAGTCATTTCATTTCTGCCATAATTTCCACATTAGTAAAAAATTATGGGTATCATTACAGGGACCTGCAGTTCATCCTTTCTGTGATTAGAAAAGCCATCTGAATTAGCCAATTAATTATAATGTCATCAGCAGACCAGCATGTGGGGAAGATGTCGGAATTTCCATAATTTCTTCTTATTTTCTCCTCATCATTTTCTTCTTACTTTGCATGAGTAAGTTGTGAACAACCTGGAACAAACTCCACCACAAACAGCAAATAAGTACTCAGGCTGTATGTGAGTGAAAATGGAAGCAACTCCAGCAGCGTGAGAGCGCTCTGGTTTAGCAGTGCATCTTTACAGTAGGTATTACTACTACAATAAGCATGGAGAACTACACCCTCACATTATACACGGGCTACATATTCTATTGCTGTCTGAAGACACTTGGTAACAGCACTGGAAGGCTTTGACACAGCATCAGCTTCGCCCAGTAACACAAAACCCCATGTAAAAAGCACCTCCAAATCCCAAGATGAAAAGTTTTCTACATGCAAGCACCTCTCAGGTTTCCCATGATTGCTCTACTCAAACTGTTTATAACACATTTCCTCGTTTAAAAAGCAGTGAACATATTCACTGAAAGGAAGCATCTCAATTCCTGTTTGAAATACTGGATAGTATTAACTACAAAATATCAAAACAGGGTAGGAATTTCCTTATACTTTAAGAGAGAGTTTTCATTCCGAGTCCATTTCAAGGACTACATAAAATTAGCTGTGGCTTACAAATTGCCTGTTGCTCCTTCACCTTGCTCGTCCCACGAACCAGCATGAACAGTACTCATTGCTTAACACTTAAAGGCTAATTTTAGTCTACCAGTAATCTGTCATGGAATTGTGGAACAGTTTGGTTTTCTAAGGCAATCTAAATGTACTTTTCTTATCTGTATGAATTTGAAAGTTGTAGATTTGGTATGATTTCTTTTAAATTCATGCACAGCAATCATTAGGTATCTTGTAAAGACATTTCATCAAAAAGCATGACAGTCACAAAATCCATGGAAATATCCATTGGTCTTCCTTTTTCTCAGTGTCAAAAATGTTTACTTGATTTGATTATATTTTAAATCTACTATTTCCATATTTCATTTGGATTTGGATTTTGCCATTATAGGAGCAACATCTAATGTGTAACTTTAGCTTTCCATTTTGTATCCTAAAGTAGGTAACAAAACATAATAATGATACTAAAACTATGCAATAGTGATACTGAAAGGAAGCAGAAAAACTATAAATTCAGGACTCCAAGCCAAAAATATCTTAATAATATTATTTTCACTAATATATATAATCTCTGACTAGATGATATAGAGTTTTAAGACTATATAAACGTGCATGCAATCCTTAGCTATAAGCAATTGCCTTGTGGAGGATGAGAGCTCTCAGAACTTATAAAACACATTTTTAAATCCTCCTTACTTATTGACTCACATGTGCTAACATGGTTATACCAAGCAAAAAGTCAGATATGTATTTCATGGGATCTTATAATATCACTAAGAAATGTCTGCTACTGTTTAGACACTTTTTTTTTTTACACTTCAGCATCAATTCTGAAAATAAAATAGAGTAGGACACGTAAAATAGGGAACTGCAATTGTGTTCATAGGGAAATTAACCTCATCCCCTAAATCCTACCATCTCTCAAGTTGGATGCATGTACGATCACAAACCTGGTTTATCAAATGTGGTTCTCAAGTGTGCAAACCAGAAGGGCACACTCCATTTATAAAAACGACAAGACCTCTTGTCTCTGGTCTTCTGTAGCGCTACAGTACAGACAGTAACACCCTTCAAACCATTATTAAGTGCCACAGAAACTACCAAGAGACTCAGTTAGACCTGCTCTCTCAGAACACTGAACAGCATCTAGTCGAGTTATCTTCAGCTCAGTGGGAAACATGGCAATCTTGCACAAAACCCAGAATGGAGCATGTACTGAATTGCATAAGAATTCCTGTTAATGCATTAAAGAAACAGCAATTTTTTTTCCAATCAGCTCTTTCAAAATATTAATACAAGTTATGCCAGTAAATTTAATTAGTTTGATGTGGAAGGAGATGGCTAACCCAGGGAATGCAATGCCAAGATTAGAGCTACTGTTAAGACTTAAAATATCTGTATGTTTTCTTTGCACTACGTTGAAATTTACTGCCTTTGTTTTCTTTTGTCTTTGTGGTCAACAGACATAAGGTAGGTTGCAGAGTGAAATAATGCAGCATTCCTGTGCATCACCAGAAAGAGCTGCAAAACATTCCAATATTGAGTACCTCCCCATTACAGAATAACTATGAATATTTTGCATACATTTTACAGAGTGTTCATATTTACATTATTAATCCTGAAAGCTATTAATTTCACAGTGAAGTTACGAACTCCACTTATGTCAACAGATCACCCAGATACTACTGAAACTTCCAGTACTGGCAAACATTTTTTAATAATTGAGATTATTAAGATAAAGGGATCTTTCCTTTTTGGCTTGTTTTGAATGTGCAGCAGAATTGAGTTAGTAGAGATCCTTTATAAAAGTCAAACAAATAGTTAACTGGGGACAGTGAAAACCTGAGTGTTCTTATCTGTCCTGTTTTTTTGAAAGGAAGACTCCTCACGACTGCTATAAACTATTCAGTTACCAGGGAAGTTTTATCTGTTTAATTTTTTTTCTAAGGGCACAAACAGTACCCAAGGGCTCGGAATTCAAGACTATACTTTGCGAGTACATTTCATAATATGTAGATGTGGAAGCCAAGCTTGCTTTCTATTGGCAATGCTTCAAAGACTGAGAATTCATGACTATGTTGCAGGAGGCCTGGGGAAAGCTCACTGCAGCTGCCAGGTGATAGAGACCAGTAAGGCAAAGAAACAAGTAAATGTCACCCGCTCCTAAGAGATGGTTGCTCTGCTGTATTCCTACTAGGTTTTAATGTTAATGGTTGGGTTTTTTCCTAAGCACTTAAGGCATGTTTAACAATAAATGGTGTTTGTCTGAATGTATTAGTGAGATGGGCAGTGACTTGATGAACTCATTCAAAAAATTTCACTTATAAAATACCATCTCAGTAGCTCATCCTAGCAGGATAAACCAGAGTTGTTTTCTCTTTCGTTCAGCAAAGCATTGCCTGAATACATTCAAATTTAACTTTTAACACCTATAGATATCAGTTATTACTCTACTGAGGGAAATTATTTTCATAAATCATGAATGTTAGTAATCAGAAAAAACACTGGGTTCCACCCCCCCCTCCACTCCTAGCAGTCCAAAACCTGAAAGAACGAACTACAGGTGAAAGAGTAATTCTAACAATAAATTAAAGGGAAACATGTATTTAACTAACTGCCACAAACTGAGAACAATATGGAAGACTCTGGTAGATTAAGCTTGCTGATTAGAATATTGAAAGGAAAGCATTTTATCTGTAAAACTGGGAAAACCATGGTATTAAACTCATGCAGAACGATCATTAAAAATGGCTTCAGAGTGACTACTACCTGGTAAGCTTTAAAAGGGCTGTGCTGACATTTGGCATCGCAGACAGAAGAAAGTTTGCATGTACTACACAATAACCTTTTCAATAAGCCAAATTATTAGCACCTAATAACTTATCAGAATGCTAAAATCAAGAAACTCACCTCATCAAAATGGTAAAAACCTATTATCCCACCTTTTCTGGGATAATTGCCTGATGGCAAGCCATAGCCCACTGCAGGGCTGCAGCCTACATGCAACCAAAACTGGTTTTGAAATTTTATGTTTCACATACTCCAATACTTTTGTGGATAGATAGCAACCAGTTCCTGCTGCTAAAGATGGGATGTTCAAATCTGCAACAACAGAGTATTTATCCCAAATGCAAGGCAGTCAGCTGGTTCCAGAGACAAAGCAGTGCTTCATTTGTACATAGATTAAAAAGATAAAATACATGGCTGAAGTAACTTGTTCTAAACATGTGTCGATGCCTTACTGCCTCCCTTCTTCCGAACTATGACAGCCAAAGGCTATTTTGGCAACACTGGAACTAATGTCAAAGTAGGAACTGCTGCAGAATTATAAGTAGGACTGACTGCCTGACATCACAGAAATCTCGCAGACCAAATCAAATTCAGAAATTCTTGCTTTTTAAACAGTAAACCCCATCTATTCTTGACATGCAAAAAATGATGCTGATGAATACCAGCTGAACTTCTCTACATTGGCTCATTTTTTTTTTATCCTAAGGAAATTCATCTTCTAAACAACAGACCTGAATTTCATTTCCAACAGAATTACATAACTTAAAAGTCCACTCAGGAAGATGGATATTTCATCTCATTTTGCATAAGCCAACATAAAACAAATCCATTTCATTCACATAAGATCACAAGATCTGGCACCATTCACTTAAAGCTTCTTTGTAGTGGCTTTGAGCAGTAACATTAGATGGTTTCAGGAGACCTTTTATTTGAGAGTCACAAACATAAATCTCTACAGTCATTTTCAGTAGTAACGGTTTGAGGCAGTCAGGGTCATTCTGAAAACTACTGATGTCGCAAGATTTCACTCAAAGTGCAAGACTCTTCAGACCTTTGGAAATCTGTTCTATAGGAAAAAACCACCAGATCGCTCACAAACAGAAGTCCTGCTCCAGCAATCAGGTTGGGCTTTTTTCCTGGCAAGCTGATCAGTGTTTTTCCATATGTGCTGAAAGCAAAGTATATTTTGAATAACTATTCATACTGTTCTACAGTCAAATATTCAGTTTGTACCACTAAGGAAGTGCTTAGGTGAGCTACTGCCTCACTTCAAATTTCTATTTAATCTTTAAAAGACAATTAAAATGTCTAGTACCTGTATGATGCTTATTACATCATGGTATTCTCAGGGAATTAATTACACTAAAAAAAGCATTGCAGCACTACTGTTACTTTCATTCTGTCCTACCTCCTCTGTTCCCCATTGAACATACTTAGGATCTGTTGCATTGAAAGGGAAGCCACTGCTGGTACAGTATATGCAGCCATGGTCAGATATCTAATTGGGTCCAGTCACACTTAACAGTTCTTTCTTAAACTTCGTCATACTGCATCCAGATAGCAGCAACACTGCAACAGATGCATCATGCTTTATGTACCAGTCAAGGTCTTTACTCTTCACAGTGAGTTACTTTTGTTATTTACTTTACTTTCGCTTACTGAACTTCTTTCTGTGTTGCTCAGGAAACACGACTGAAAATACAAAGTATTGTCAGTCTCATTTGATTCACTCATTCTGAAAAATAAGTTGTCCTTCAGTGTTATCTACTTTTTAAGAGCTGAGAAAATTATAAGGATCCATTTCTGCTCCCACACGGAGAATGATCATTTAAGGTTTTTTCCATTTTAGGTTTCATTTCTAAAAATACATTCTATGATCCTACTTATGAAAGAAGGAAAATAGAGTATCTGTTATCAGAACTTTTCAGTAACAGGTTTAATTCTGCACTGGGCTGTAATGCTAAAACATGTACACCATATATATAGACATACGCAAAACACAGGTCCATGAACACACTGGGTCTTTGCCAGTATATGTGCACACTGTGTATTTTTGTATTAAAAACTTGTTCCTTCACAGCACCAACAACTTCAGGTCGCTATCCCCATTGATTCCTGAGGTATTTTTCTCTTCACTCCCCTGGTGAAAATGACTCTTCCCTTCAAACAGTTGCCAATTATCTTTCCTTCTTCGCTGACTTGGCAATGTGCCTATTCTGCTTTTCAGGATATCCATGCAGCCAGGGCCAGCCACCATGTAGGGTCCATCCCCCAGAGATCTCAGCATGGCCGGCCTGGTGACGACAACCCTGTAGTCCACTTCTTCAAGAACATTGTAAGTGTCCTCTCTTCTTGCCACGCGCTAAACTAAAATATTTTCTTTAGGATCCATCGGTAACCAAATACTCCCAATCATTAGCTGTTACTTTGAGCCTCACGATTTTACTGTGCCTTTGAGCTCATCACACCACTCAAATACAGAAATAACTACCTGGAAGCACAAGGAATACTGAAATGCAAGAAGAAAAGTGGGTGAACACTCCATTAGCACAGTCAAATTCCAACCACTATTAAAATTATAGAGCGTCACCAGTAACAGATTTTGTCTCTGTGTCTTCAGCATTGGCTGTATTTAGGCATGTCTTCTCTTTAAAAATAGCTGAAAATACAGTGTGTCCTAGGAAAAGCCAAAGACAGCAAAGGAGTTTCTTAGTGCAATTGCTTACATAGCACTGAACAGACATGCTAAGTTTTCTCTCAAATATGAAAAAGCTTATGAGTTTGGATATCATTTGAAACCACAAGAAAAGCAGCCTAACAATATTTCCTGATGATTTCATTTAAGATAATGGTAATTTTGTTCAAGCTCTAAACTTGGTTGACGTTGCAATAATAAGGAGTCTTCACAGAAAATATCCAGGAAACTCGGAATTTCCTTAGTTATTAATTCTTGAATACAGTGTAAATACCTAATGAAATACAGTATTCTATTTCAAACACTGTACAGCAACTCTCCAAAGAGAGACTCTACACATTGCATTCACAACACAATGTTTGATCTATAGGGTTACTCCTACCAATTTTGATTTTCAGCGTTTCTTCTAAATTCTCAGTATTTCGATGCCCAAATGCTGAATAAAGAACGTCCAAAACATAATCACAGTCTAAAATAGGACAGAAGTATTGGAAGCAGCACAGTGTCTCTTAATGATCATCTTCAGAAATCAGGTTTCCCAAGTAATCATCTAGAACATGCTGTTGGCTTTGAGTAGAACATGGCCATCATTGGATCTGAAGTGTAAGACTTACAACAGGTTTTAAAATGTCCATCAATAATAAGAACATTTTTATGACGGGAAAATTACACTTACTATGACCCATTTCTGAACTGTATTCTAACAATGGGCACTCTGAAATATTCACATGGCACTAAAGAGGATGAAATTAAACAACTGATGCACAAAGCCAACTAACTCATAGATAATATGCAAACGGTGTGATGATTCCCTACATTTTCTGTTGCCTTGGTTTTACAACTTTTTGTGTTGGTTTTTAGGTCTCACCTCGTACACCTCCCCCAATGCAAGCAAAGGTAAGCATTTTCAGGGCCTCATGCACCATTCAAGATTTTTTCTGGGTTACTTTATACTTATTCAACAGCTACCCTGATGTTTCTCGTTTAATGGCATTAAGTAAAACTCTGGAGTTATCACTGGCAGTATTCAAAGCAAGGGACAAAGACAGAAAAGCCATGGTTCTCTTCCTCATGCACTCCCTGACTTGCTGTAACAAAACAAAGCCACACGCAGGGATTTACATACTCAATTTTTCTTGCAAATAAAAAACTAATAAGAGGTGATGATTTCAAACAAGCCTCAGCCACCAGGAACTGTCCTCATATTTACTAAGCTCGCCTGGCTTCTAAGTACATCATACTGACAAACCATGGCTAGCAAAGTTAGGTCTTCATTATAATTACAAGAACTGACCTCATTATAATTAGAAGTCAATTCTTCTAATTATTAAGAGTTTTGTGTTTCATAGAATAAGTGCACAGATTATTGTTTTAATCTCCCATCTCATTATCTAGTCAATATGTCATTATTTTTACTGCATTTTGATCTTTTTTGTATGGTGCACCCAGATGCTATGTTCCATAGTGATCATCATGTCACTGTTTCTATTTCTTCCATGTACAGGGAAGAGGATTATCCCTCACCAGATTTAGCTGGGTAGGTGATGAATGTGCTTTCAATAACAGCCAATTTGTTTACCAGGCCAAACCATATCTTGATCCATTGCCTCAAGCTGCTACAGCAACGTGATAATTTTGTTTTGTCTCGATTTTGTTATTTTGCTTTTCCTATTGCACTTTCCTCCCTCCTCCCACAGCACTTTTAAGACAGTAATTTTGTTGCTTGCTCTTATCCAGCAATTTGACAGCCTTGCAGCAGCAATTTCTTTTGCTTTAGCATGAAGGGAGCAAAGTTCTCTTCCCTTAAAGACTTATGGAATACTCATCTGCTGCATTTTTCTTTTCCTTAGAAGGACAAAAATGGGAGGGACGGCTGGGATGAAATGAGTGCTTATTCCACAGCTCCAACTGCTCATATACAGTCAAGCCTGCAAAACTAACACTGTCACTAATTTAAATATTTTGTACCACCTTTCCTTGCAACCCCTTTCCGTAAGAAGTGATCTGCCCAAAGTTATTAGACAAGTTCTTCCCACAGTTATCTCAGAACTAATTGATTTCTACTTTTCTACCACAGGTTTGATTTCATATGAGATGGACATGTAAATCACCTGGGTTTTAAGACAAAATATTACAGCCTTCAAGCCATTAAGCATTTCTTTCACTATAAGAATATCACAAATTAGTTGACATGTTTGGCATCCTAGAATTCGTGAAATTGAATTTAATTTTGTCATGCAGGTTTACTTTCTGAGTATCCATTTTCTTATTATTAATTCCTCTTTTACAGACCGGTGCTTCCCTCAGATTTGAGTCTATTCAGATAATTTCCTAACATTTTCCTTCATCCTTGTGTATTACATAAAATGGCTTTATTCCAACAGCTCTAGATTTCTCATTTGAGTATTACATTTCAGTGTGCACAAAGATTACAATGTGTATATGATAATTTGAATGCATTTATTTGCAAGATATATGAAAATCTTTCTTTGCAGGGTGGTGAAGGACACAAGCCAGGATATGGAGGAAGCGGAAAATTTTATGAGCACAAATCTGCTCACAAGGGACATAAGGGATCCTATCATGAGGGCCAGGGCACTCTTTCCAGAATCTTTAAACTGGTAATGTACAATTGAACTTACTGTAAGTACAAAAACTTGAGTCTAGGAAAGAGAGAAACCAACCTCTCCAGAATCTGCCATGTTTGAAACAACCACATTTCCTTAAGTCTTCTGAAGGAACTAGATTTGCACGGATAAACCAGAAGGTTATCTCATGGCCTAGTAACTACTTACATGATAGGAAGCAAAGGTAAAAATACACACTCAGTTACTTTCTGGAAAGAAGGTAAGTCTCCGAAGACCCATACCAGGATCTGTGCTATTACTGAACTCAGAAATGACGTGAAACACAGAAGACGAATGAGGGGACACAGCTTGCTGCTGCTACTGGATTACTTAGAGCAATGAAAATGGAATTGAACGGATAAGCTGCAGAATGGTAGCATAGGGCAGTGCCGGACAAATATTTGGTTGAGATGCAATAACAAGTTGAACAGTCCCTGCTTGTTCCCACCCCAGGTGGGAGACCTCCTACACTATGTCAGGACAGTGAGCTGTGACATCACACAGGCAGGCAAATTAGAAAACTGTGTCGTATGAAAAACAAACATTTGGTCATATTATCTTTAATCTGGTCCAATCTACCATTGAGTCACTGCACAACCCCACCACAGCTTTTAATTAAAAGCAGAACAGGAAAAAATAGTCACTCGTGAGGGTTTTTCACAAACTACATCAAGAAAAAGACATGAAAAGCACATCATATCCACTGGTAGCTACTTTAACAAAGAATGCATTTTTCCTCAAAGACAGTGAAGCAACCTCAAGTAACAAATCATCTAGCATACAATTCGCACATGAAGAATGCAATCAGCAGTAAACTTAACTTCAGGACAGAAGAACACAGATCCCATTAGCAGAGCTGATCACCTCACACTCTTACTTCTCTTACTCTCCAACGGGAGACACAACAGCACCACCGCCTGTAGCAAAAATACATGTTTATCTCTTACACAGTTTAGGGCACATAGCTTCCATTGCACAGCTGTTCTCAGACACAGGAAGCATCAAGCCACAGCCTGCAGAGTTCAAGGAGATAAATTGCAAAATAAGGCACAGGTAAATCAACCAACCAACCAAACCACCCCACATTTACCTTTTAAGTTTCACACTGTGCACTTGTAGCTTTTTAGTGGAGTTCAGATACACCAACAATGCCATGGCAATATACTGATATCATCTGTAAAATTTCTTTTGAAATCTGAAAATATCTGAGAATAATCTCTCCCGAAATGTTTCTATTTTTTTTTTTTACATAACACAACTACTTGGATTTACATGTATCTGACCATATATATATATACACCAGTTCTACTTTTTAGACAGCCTTTTCAGAGCCTCTGTAACTTTCAGAACTCATATCTGAGCTTTACTCAGCTCCATTTGATTTAGACCCATTGATTATAGAAGGAGGCATTAATAACTATTTCCTTAGATACTTTTATAGTCTTTTACAATTAAAAAGTTATCCTTTCTTAAAGATAACTTTGCTTGTTGTTTTTTTAAAATATACAAACATTTCAGATGCAGCCATAAAAATGATAACTTCCAAGGTGTTTGAGTAAATAAATTACTTTCTTTAGGAAGATCTCTATAAGAACATGCACCTACAAATAATTCATGAGAGACTGTCTAACCCTGTGTGAAAGATTTCATGAGAGTAAATTAAATAAAAACATTAAATACAATATTAAAATATTTTAATATTAATTATTAAAATAAAATTAATGTATGAAACGCAATCATCTCCCTGAAGTGAGAATTACAATAATATTCACCAGTATTCTAGAGGCCACTGCACGCCATTTTCATCAGATACTATTTAAGATTTTGTTGTACCACAGACTGATGCTTTTCAATTTATACCCCCGAATATACAGTAACTTTTAATTAACATAACTCTGTTTTTCCCTTCACAGGGAGGCTCTGGGTCCCGACCTGGATCACGGTCTGGTTCACCAATTGCTAGACGCTGAAGCTCTAAGATGCCATCCAAGGATCATGTAGTCTGCTTCATAATGTAACTGCCTTATAATGAATAACAACTGCAACAATTACCTAGGTAGATGCAATCCATTAGTTAATGCCAATTAGGTTCTGCATGCAGTAGATTATACAAACTTCTATTGGCAATCCCTGACCAACAGTTGAATGAAAGGAACAAAAAAAGTAGCTTTACTAGATGTTTTCCTTATTTTATATAAAGTAACAATATCTGTGGCTTTACTCATTCTTCTTCAGGATGCCGTAACTGTATGCTGTACTTCATTATTTCTCCCAAGCATCTAATTTGAGCTCAAGTTTTCTGGTTTTGTTTTAGTGAACATCAGAATTATAAATAAAGAGCTAATGTCTTGGATACTGAGCAATGCTGTTAATGAATTTGAGACACTGCTGTTAAAAAAAATCCACCATGTGCAGAAGTTGTAAGGACTGTTTATCCAAATACCTTTTTTTCATTTCGGGATTTTTTTTTTGTTTTTAATCTTCCTTCTCTCACTCACAGAATAATTTATTTTCATAACAGGATTAGGCAGTCACGGAAAGGTTCACCAAACATTGGGAGTTCAAGGTATGTGAAGTGTGGGAGGGGGCAGATGTAGAATCAATATGATGCGGAGCAATAGTAATAAGGAAATTCTTTCCATACCATGAATTGCTCATTGCATTCAAACCATTAGAATTCAGAGCAGATGAGGGAGAGAAAGAGGATTTCAAATTTGAGTTAGACTAATGTTAAGAAACAAGGGATATTCCCAGAAAAAGAAACATCAAAGGTTGCACAAGTGACCACTGGACGTCCCTGGTGCTTCACACAAACTCTGCTGCAACAGCATTAACTTTGCAGTACAATAAGCAAGTAAATAAATACATAAGTAAGTCTAATTTCTGAAAGAGAGCCCTTCGGTACTGGTACCTCAGATAGTCCTGCACATCTAGCATTAGAATTTTAAAGCTTTCTCTTGGTATTGCAGCAGTGTTACATTTGAGCAGCTCACTTTTTGCCTGAGTAACATCTGGATGCCTATCAAGGGCAGCGCACCAAAGCAAACTCATAGTAAACTACTGTGAACGTTTAACTGTTGTACTGTAGTTGCCTTAGAGAAAAAAATTATAATTGAGTTAGATTTAGATATTAATTGTTCACAAATTACTAAAAAGAATGTGTGGCAACGGTACTTCCAACCACACTTAGGGAAATAAAAGGCTCTTCTGAATTGCACTGTTTTATTACTTAAACCTACCATTTCTTCAAGCTGTCATCTAAGTGTCTGATTAATTATTTTCTCTTTTTAGTTTTAGTCTATGCATTGTAGACTACAGTTAATGCTTTCCAGGTTGAAACTGCATTCCTAATAAGTGTCCAGTAAAAGTTACCCATAAATATGTACGTTAGTTGCATTTCATATCTAAATCTATTGTAGGTTTAAATCAATGTCCATTAATATGAAGCAATGAAAGATGACAGGATAGAAAATATATAGAAACTAAAGAAAAAAACCCACCAAAATCATTAAGCATACACACACGTATTACACCTTCTATTACCTATACTGGTTGCTACGTGTATTTTTCTATTATAGCTTCATTCAGATGTATACTCTGCAACATAATAGTTTATTTAATTTGAATACGTATTGTTCTTAAAGGAACATAGCTTTTAAAATTATTCATTATTGAAATAAAGTAATCAACTTGAAATGAAATGTGGAGTAGTTTTGTTTTTTACAACAGAGGTCATATATATGAAGTTCTGCAGGGTTTTTTTACGATTTAGGAATGACGTTCAGATACTGGCAAATGACACTTAGGGACCCAAATGCCCGCACACAAGATTCTAGTGATGTTGCTGGTGATTTGACATGACCCACGAGGCTGACAATATGACAGGATCTATGGAAGGCCAGCATCCCTGTGGAGCGGCAGCTAAATGCCAGGGGGATACTGCAAGGCATTAAATGCCTATGTACAGGCAGTGAGATCCCGCCCTACATAAACAAGTATAGCATCTTCTTTGAATTGCGTAAGTGAAAATCAAGTTGTTTTTTAAAGCAGTCTTCAAAAATGATAAAGGATATTTAATGTAAAAAAACCCCCGAGACATACATCTTTCAAAATATTGCACTGTAGAACTACAGAAGTTATCCAAAGTTTCTTCCTTGCCTTCATGACTCTGCCTTCCCCTTGGTCACCTTTTCCAGAGGCTGGATGTGGTTTTTTTTGGATTTACTTCCTATAGAAAAAAAGGTATGGTACTTTAAAGCACTGTTTTACCAACACAAGTCGCTCGAAAGAGATTAAAACTTAGACTAAAATTTATTCTTTTAATTACTCACCAGTAATTAACGAGTTACTCACTAGTAAATAAATGCTCAAAACCCAGCATTTAAATGAGTATTCGCTGCGTAAGCTCAGTATTTTTCCTGAAACAAGAATGCATAACTAGTACTAGGAGTGTGTTATTTCCTGTACTGAAGGACTGGACATAAACGAAAATAAAAAATACTTGAGCAGACACAAACCAAAAAGCCTGAGGCTAGCGTAAGCCTACTACTGCGTCAAACCAGAAAGAAGAGGCATTTCTAAGCACTACTCACTTTCCCACTATACAATGAGACTCTTCAAACAGGTCTTAGAACAACAGTTCTTTCGGCTTGCTAAAAAAAATGCATCTGCTTCAACATGTCTTTTGAAAATATCAACATATTGGTTACACCATCTGTATTTGCACTGAGCATCAACACATACACTGCTTTGAGAATCTCCAACTCAGTCTTAATAAGGATACCAAGAGTGAATTGTGTAGTTCACGGGGGAGGAGGATGGAGAGAAGCAAATCAAATACCATGTTACAAAAAAGGTTCCTTAAAAGTCTATTTACTGTAGCTGACAGGATTCCAAGTGTTGGAGGAGCAATAAAAAGTGAGTTCAGGAAAAAAGTCAGGTGACTCCATAACTCACATTCCTTATTTAATGCTTCCAAGACAAACACTGTATATGCTCATTGCCTCTCGTTGAGACGTAACACTCTGAGATGTGACCACTGAAAAATGGCATATTTTTACTCATGAGATCTGTTTTTAGCACTTGCTCACTGAGTATTAACCACTACCAGTGGCAAAGCAATCACAGGAAGAGCAGTCTGAACGCTTTCAAGCACTCAGGAATCATATTCCCATTACGACGGATGCATTTGCATTGTGATGTGACCAGCTGTAAATCATCTTCTGTCAAACTGTATTTGGCAACCTCTGGAAAGTGCCATCCCCTATGCAAAAAATCAACTCCAACAAACTTTTCCGTGCATTTATACAGTGTTCTCTGAAAGGGTTCATACATGGTACATGCAACACAGCACATTTTACTGTACAGGTAAACAGGGCACTACACCACGGGACCTGATGCCTTCAGACAATTATAAATTATAATGTCTTTCTTAAACAGCTGAAACACTAACAGGCTATATGGAAGGAAAGGCACTGCTGGAAGAACCTCACATACATCCTTTACATATAATATTGAGACACGTACTTCTGGTAAATGGGAATTTTTAGAATTTCCTCGAATCCAGAATTGAATGCTTAAAAAAAATACATGAAACACAAATTTGGAAAAAAGTAATATTATTTAACATGTTTTTGAATTAAATATTCCACATAACAAAATGTTATTTTCATGTCACCAACTGTCTTACTTATATACATATGCCAAAGAGTTAACAAAAGAATTGAGAGAAGCCCTATCAAAACCAACAGTGATTTCTTGCTTCAACAATCTGGAATAACTAGTTTGTATCATAGAGAAAGTATAGACAATATTTACAGAAAAGGGCTTTTTAGATATGAGAACAATTATCTTTAAGAAGGTAAATTAAAATCCACCTCTATTATAGTACAGCGAATCCATGACAGATCTAGAAGTATTTGTGGCAAACCGAAAAGATGAACGTCCTGCAACGGGGATTTGTATTTACAAAATATACTGATCAGCCACACAGAGGCTCATATAACTTTAAATACATATATATACACATACAAGCACACATATATATATCTATATATATGTAACATATAAATAAAATTCAAATGAACAAGGTAAAAATAAGAAAAGAGCTTCTGTCTTTGGAATGTCTAAAAGATGTCTATGTTTTTACTCCAGTGTTTCTTTGTTATGAATATACTTAACAAGTGGCACCTTTTGAAGTATTACTTAGTGAATTAGGTAGTTTTGCTGAAAGAATGGCTTAAACACCAACAAATACAAGTAACATATTTCCAAAATCCACAAAAAAAAGGATGAGGAATTTACAGATTTGAAATGATAACCATTAACAGCACTGGGGAACACAGTATAATATAGGTGACCTAGTGTGCATCTAACTTTCTTACTGCTAACACAAAATTGTATGACTACTTCCCAGATGTAGTATATGCTGTGTTTTCCACAGATACTGAGATATGCACCTGCTGATCCAATACAGCAAACATAAAAAAAGAGGCTTTCATTGGAACCTCTTCTAGTTTAGATTCTCTTGAAATAATCACTGCTGAGTTTAAAACCTCAGACTTTTAATGTAAAAACTAACAACTGCCTCTGCGGTTGGAATGGAAATGAACACGTGTTTAACTCAAGAAAAGCCATAAGTTCATGGCATTTTATTTTTTTCAACAAATTCTCAAAACATACTAAAAAAAGCTTAAACCAGAAAAAACAGTATTTTCCTGTGCCTCGTAAAAAAAACCCCCAAACCTCAAACTATTTCATACTACATGCCACTACTCTGTAATATTCTGTTTCCAGCCTCTGTTTCTTTAAACGTGTAAAACAAGAAATCTGACCAATAATTCCATGGTTTTCCCATGAAGATATTCATCTCCTATAAAAATGGGAATCATTCTATTCTGATATGAAGTTCCAGTTTATTTTTCAAATAAGATATACTGGCTGGGAATTAGAAGCTGAAACTGTACGCAGTATTACCTGAGTTCATTGATTCACAGACAACTTAGCACACATTAGATGATGTTTTCCCAATATTTCTCTACAAGCTTAAAAAGAGAATGATTGTTTTAGATACTTTTTGTAAATAATTAAGAAAACTATAATATATTATTCTATTGTTAATAATTTCAATGCTTGAAGCTTTAACTGTAAAAATCCATCTTTTACTTTTCTGAAAATTTGTTTGGAGAAATTCGAGTCCCAGAGACATTTTTAGCTTTCCATTTGTAAGATGTCATCGAAAAACATTGCCTATACTTTGCCACTCATTTGAAGATTCTTGCACCACTTCTTCTAAATTCAGAGCACGACTAATATCTTCCCCTTCGTGTTCTTGATGACTAGCAGGCTCTTGTACAGGACCTATCAAAGGACAAGGGAAAGAACAGGTGAGTATCATTCGATTTATAGAGTAAGAAAAGTGAAAATATAGCACTTGGGAATAAATGAGTCATACTGGGAAATTCACATTCTTTAAATTCATTAGGCGGTCACTGAAAAAATTAAAAAATAGCTAACATAATCCATTATTTTCCTGTAATAGTTTTGAACCTCATATTTCTGTATTAAGAGTGCCACTTAGAAAACCAAGGAACCATAAACAGTAATCTGTTTCAACCTGCTTTTTGGGTTGCACGTTCAACTACTATCTTGTCAACTCTGATCTTCAGCTTTTTAGTGCCTCATTGCTCAGTAACTTCAGGGAAGGCTTTTGTGCTTCCCCAGTAAAGCACATGGCTTTCTGCACTCACCGTTACTATTACTATGCTACATACCAGTGTAACCATGAGCCCGTTTCATATGCAGCTTCATATTGCTTTTCTGTGTAAATCCCATTGCACAGTAATCACATTTATAAGGCCTCTCTCCTGTGTGCTTTTTCATATGGACTTGAAGAGCACTCTTCTGATTAAAAGCCTTTTCACATAGTGTACACTGAAATGGTCGTTCCCCTTATAAAAGAGAAAAACATTATAATTTCTCATTTCAATATAGAAATAGAGCTCAGAATTGAGTAAAAATCATCTAAATAACCTAAAAATTAAGCAGACATGATCTCTTCCCTTGAGACTTTCTCAAAACAGTGCTACAGTTCCATATCATCAGCAAAACATCTCAAATTATGTATCAGAATATTTACATGAGTCCTAAACCACGGATATTGTTATCTTCCCTATCCAATTTATTATCTGAGTAATTTATTTAAGGGAGGTGTAAAAAATCAGTTTACCAGTTTGACTACTTCTCTGTACTCAAGGCAAACGGACCCGTAACCCCTAGTGATTCCTGTACATTACCAAAGCAGGCATACTCTTCCAGATCTGCCAGAACACTACTAGTTTCTAAATTTAAACTCAAGAACACATTCATTACAAAAGTATCTGAAAATTTTTAAAACACCTACTTTGCAAAATCAGACCTTTGCTTCGACACTTGAAATCAACACTATTCACATTGCTGCATGTCAATAAAGGCTTCTAAAAGCACTTTCTCAACTTACAAATACACTTTGTCGTTAGGTAGCACAGTAAAGTACAAACAGGAGTAGAAAAATTTTTGCACAATTGAACAAGCAACTTTTCTCTTCCTTCATTACCTGCATGTTCATGTCCCCACATGCACTGTAGTTTCCATACTGAATACAACTTCTCAGTCAATAACATGTCCTTTAAAGCACAGAAGTGTTCTTTCTATTTTTGTTAACAATGATATCACTAGTTTGAAATGAAACCTAAGTCTCCTCACATACTTTTGACCCTGGGTCAGGGTGTCAAACTCATGGCTCCCGCTGCTCTCCTGCTCCTGCAGCGTAATGTGCGTCACACGCTGCACACGTGACCAGCGCTGGCCGGAACACAGGGGCAAGGAGCTCGGCACTGCCGCCGGGCAGGAACAAGGTGCCAATGAGATAAAACAAGGTGGAGGGGTGGATTCAGCCCACAGGCTGTGAGGCTGTCACCCTTGTTCTAGATTTTCTGTTCTGCTAAGATGAACTGCCTTTTCAGTGTTGTGTAATGGATTAGTACACACGGGTTTTTGGTAGAACTAGAAGCATCTGCTTCTCTTCGATTTTGGCAACATTTCTCCAAGTTGCTCTGCACTGAAATCTGAATGTACAAGACATTTACAGCTATTCAGAGAAATAACACGATTTCCTTCTTGCCAGTGATTCAGTAAGTATTGCCAACTAGAAATGGTTAAAAATGTTTAATCAAGATGGGAATCACACTTTCTCACAGACAAGGATCATAACTTTAGGAAAGCAAATCAGTTTAGACTTACATTAGTCTACGTGTGCAAGCACATTTTCACTGTTTTGTTCTTAAAAGATTTTTTAAAAACCATTCTTATCTCAAAAAATGAAAATCACGTGGATTCACTTGCTGTTTCAATGTCAGGCAACAGTAATACAAAAATGTACCGGGTCTAAGCAACCTGATCCTGTTGAAGATGCCCAGTTCACTACAGAGGTCTTGGACTAGATGACCTCCAAGGGTCTCTTTAACCCAACGTAATGATTCATTACTTAACAAGGACTTTCTATATTGCTACTGCTACATGGGAAGCTAAAGCAGTTTCCTAGACAGTGGCAATCTTAACATGTTTTCAGCTTTACGTACAATTTTTTTGTCTGTCCGTCTTTCCTGGAAACCCTTTTATCATCTATTACTCATAACATCACAGCATATAGCCTTAGACATAGGCTGAAACCCCACCATATTAACTGCTTCATGAAAAAAGAGCAAAGCCACAGATACTACCTTTAAGAACTTGCCATAAACATATCAAGAGAAAAGAAAATTAACAGACAGACAAGTTTCTCATTTTAATTTTTAAAGTCTTTGGGTTAGAAATTTACTCAATTTTTTTAAGCTTACGCTGTATTTCAATGTAGTTACCTGAAAACATGAGCAAGGACTCAAAATCAAATACCCATATATTCATGAGAAAATCTTGTGAAATGCAAATAATTTCTGGGGTTACCTGTGTGAATGCGGCTATGTCTTTCCAGCTGACTTGGCTTAGCGAAAGCTTTTTCACAAGTATCACACTTAAATACTCTAGGCTTCTGGGAACTCAGTGAAGGTCCAGCTTGATGGGTCTGTATGTGTTCCTAAGCCAGCAGGGAAAAAAAATACATTTCAGATAATTTAAAAACATTTAAGTATTTAATGGAGAAATATATTCACACTTTGAAGACAAAGGCAGAGTATCTTGGCAGACAAACCGGAAGAAGAGGAAGCCTGCATTTTTTTTTCTTTTAAATCACAGAATCATTAAAGATCATGAAGTCCAACTGTAAACCTAACACTGCCGAGAACAATACTAAACCATGTCCCTAAGCACCATATACACAGCTCTTAAATACCTCCAGGCATGGTGACTCTATCCAAAATTAAACACAGTATCTGAGGTGCAGCCTCACCAATGCCGAGTACAGGGAGATGATCACTTCCCTGGTCCTGCTGGCCACACCATTTCTGATACAAGCCAGAATGCTATCGGCCTTCTAATGAGAGATTGCTTTTGTTTATCAGCTCTTTGTAAGGGTGATGCATCAGTACTTTATATTTCTGAAAACCTCTGTCAGTAACTACGCATTGCTTTTCTTTTTTTGCATGCATGCATCCCTTCACTAATCATCTGAAACAAAATAAAACCACATCAGAGCTCTGAAATGCTTCGTTCACTTACAAACACAGATTTTGTACAACTGTGTGCTCTAAGCTAATACTGTATTGTTTTCCCTTCCCTCCACAGTATCCATCTCCCTGCCTTGCCTGATAGGTAATCCTACTCAGCACGAGTACGCATCATTGTAAAACTGTACAGGTCCCAAAGAGAGATCTACCACAATAGACACACATGCAACCAGCCACACCGTGTAAATGTGCAAATAGAAACACTTCACAATGAACTCTTAAATTAATAAAATTAAACTAAAAAAATTACTGGGGTTCTTTCAGGTAAGAAAACAGAATGAGGGCATGACACACTTTATGAAGAAGCATTAATAACAGTGCTAACTTCTGTTTTAATTCACTGATGCTGGGTCCAGAAGTTTTACCAATTTAAAGGAGTATCTTTTGTTACCTATTATCTTTTTCATTTAAATCTCTTCATTAATACCAAGATACAATTCAGATTACAAAAGACAGCAAATACAAACATATTTAATCTAAAAATCTAATCAAGAACAGTACTGTGAGTACCCTTCCACTTTCTAAAACGTGTGTGGATATTCTTTCCTAGTCTACTCATTACAGACTAAAGACTATTAATTAGTGTTTACCACACCTAAACAATAAGCCTTCTTAATGCCTATGAGGTTCTATTTCTCACTCCATGAACTGAAGAATTCATTTTCACTAGAAAATCAGCAAGACAGTTACAGGAAAGAATACTATCATCGTAATTACAATAATATAGTATTACAGGGAAACAATAAAAGGATTCTCAGAAAATCACAGGAGATTCATAAACCACAGCTTAGTTGGAGATGAAGAAAATACTTTGCTTTTATCTTCTTCATTATCTCCTGAAGCATTGAAAAGAGGGAAGCAGGCTATGACCCACTCCAGAAAAATTACCTGAAACTGGCTGTTTCTTTTGTTCGCCATCAAAAAAGACCCTATCTAAAACTAAACCTACCCTAAAACCCAATCACCCCTCCCAAACCCATCTTCTGCTTGAAAGCAAACAGGAAAGCATCCAGATAGCCACCACAAAACTTCCTCCACCACCTTTCTCTGAAGAAACAGTCTGCGATAGAAATCTGTTCCACTGATCTGCCAATCCCTTATAATGTTCCTGTAAAATATACGCCTTTGAAAACAGTTCATGGGATTACAAAGTTCAGAAGTGCAAGCACCTCTTTATAGACATAATTAGTATTTCTTTGATTGTCCATATGACGCTTTACAAGTTTACTTTGTAATTCTCATATTTTTCAGATAGGAAATACCTTGGGGTCCCAAATGAACATTATCTGATTAGAAAGAAGAATAGGACAGGAACAGATTGAGGGGAGACCTCACTGCAGTCTACATCTTCCTCACAAGGGGAGGAGGAGAAGCAGCTGCTGATTTCTTTTCAGGCAACCAATGACAGGACCCAAGGGAACAGCACGAAGATACGGCAGGGGAAGCCACCTTAACACCTAACAGACAGACTCCATGGTATCTATATTGTTGGCCTTTCCCCTGTTTCCTGCCCAAAAACACTTGACCCTTTCATCACCATCTTCAAGCTCTATACAGTCAAAACACTGCCTAACAATACAGGACTATTCCACCATCCCTCCTTCCTTTCCTAACCTTTATGAAGAGTTTATAGCCATGCATTGCAGCACTCCAGTTGTGAGAGGCATCCCACCATGCTTCTGTGACTGCAATGATATCACGATTTTCTAGCTTCCAGCTCCTCCTGCTGTTGCCCATGCTGTGTGCATTGGTGTAGATGCACTTCAGCTGGGCTATTGCTTCTGTAACCTTTTTTGGGAGAGAAGCCCCAATTCCTGTGTGACTGTTCTGAAGTACTTATAATTTCTAACACATAAACCACCCTTGCATCTTTGCTGCCACATGGATCTTCATGCCTCCACTGAGATAGCTAGGGTGCTGTGTGCATAAGCACAGGGACATTTCAAATGTGCTCTACTGTACCCAGCACATCATGGAGCAGACTGAAGGATCTCACAAGCACATCATCCCTCAAATGCTGGCATACCACCCTCAGGCTTACCTCTAGCAAGCCTGGTTTTATCTCTTTCCCCTTCAAATTTAGTTTAAAGTTCTTTCAATGAGCCCTGCTATATCCTGCACGAAGATCTTTTCCCTCACTTGACACAGGTGTACTCTGTCTGTTGCTACCAGGGCTGGTATCATGCAGACCAACCCACGATCAAAAAACCCTAAATTTTGTCAGTAACACAAGTCTCAGAGACAGTTATTGATTTGCTGGGTCTTCCCATTTCTTCCCTCATCTATCCTTCCATGAGAACACTGCTTGTGCTCCTGATTCCTTAACCCAGGGCTGTCAAAATCACGGCTCCCGCTGCTCTCCTGCCCCTGCAGCGTAACACGCGTCACACGCTGCGCATGTGACCAGTGCTGGTAGGAGCGCAGAGGCAAGGAGCTTGGCGCTGCCGCCAGGTAGGAACAAGGTGCTGGGACAGATAAAACAAGGTGGAGGGACAGATTTCACTTGCAGTCTGTGAGTTTGACACCCCTGCCTTAACGAGTTATCCCAAGGCCCTAAACTCTTTTGATCACCCTTGGACTTCTTATTGCAACTTCACTGCTGCCTACATGAAAAAGTAATAATGGATAATAATCCAAAGGCCACATTTGGGTAAGAATTTTCCTTGTATCTTCAGCCTGGGCCCAGTATATAACAGAACTCAAGGTTTGATTATGAAAAAAACCTAACACCAGCCAGTTCTAAGAAAAAAAAATTAAGCAAGAATGATATTTGGGGTTTTGTTATCATGGCTTAAGGGATACAAATATCAATAGTATATTTACTTGTTTGTTTTCCTGGAAAATTTCTCATAAACCAGAGGTTAACAATTTCATAACACCCCATTTTGTGACAGATACTCCAAGGACCAATAATCTGATTAACACACATGTTCACTTCAAGGTGGTAAACTTCACAAACAAGGTATATTTTCTAAGAATAGGATACTAAAGTAAAAGGAAATTTATTGAAAAGGTCTTCTAAGAGCTAATTAGTATAAAGACACTGTCTCTGGCTCCAGAAACTTCCTGCTACGAATTCTGGTAAACTGCTAAAGTTATCGGCAAGTTATATTATATGTTTGCTCTTTTTGTAAAGCACGTCTTCAAAACACAGCCGTTCAGTGTCTCTCAGAGATAGATACTGGCCTGGATATACCACTTGTCTAGTATAGCTCAATATTCCTAACAGAACATTTTATAATCCAATTAAAAACTTAAATACACTACTATTATTTTTTTTAAAGACTTGGAGGTTGTTCACAAGCTAGATAAAACTAGATATAAGACATTACCAGAAAACAGTAATAATAGACGGATATTTAAAAACAAATGCTTCCTCTGCAGATGTCACTTGTACTCACAAGACAGAGCATCTAAAAATGAAATGACAGACTGCAGAGCAGATAGCTTCCTATGATTCCAAAAGCTTCTGGAAATCAGGATTAGCAGTGATGACACACATAAGCAAATAAAGTAAGTGAAATCTATTCCTGGCACTATTATTTGCATGACAGGCATTCACTTTTCATTCTGCAGTCACAATACATGGATTAAAATCCTCTCCATGATCCAGGAAAAAGTTCTCTATTTGTGTATACATTATCACTTAGACTCCCTCTCTCAAATGCACATCTCCCACACTGTAAAAGGAAAGGTAAGGGATAATAGGTACCTTTCATTAATAGCATAAAAAGTCCAAACCAGAGGAATGAGTTAGCAGAAGAATTGACTGTTACTACCAAATACCTTGAGATGTGTTGCTCGCTTAAAGGCTTTATTGCAGACATGGCAGACATGTATTCTTTCCTTGCCATGAACCTCTTTACTGTGGTGCATCAACATGGTGGCTGAAGAGAAGGTCTGGCTACACTCAAAACACTGGTGCAGGCGACTTTCTTTTTCTGCTTGAGTGTTTTTAGTCAAATTAGGAGAAACTTCTGTCACCTATAATAAATTTACAAAACCACTGTCAAATAATTTCATAGGTGCACCCACAACAGTGGTTTAACTATCAACATCTACCTTAACTGACCAATTTTTGGAGAGTACTTGCAAGCAATTTACCCACAGAAAGGAAATACGTTGTATGTAAATGTGAATTTGTATTTCATCGCTCTTAAGAATGACAGATATATGTATTGTAAGAAAACAGAAAGATCATTATAACCATGATCAGATTCATTTATGCCTTATAAATAGAATGCGTTTGTATCAATATTTTCCTATATTGTTTTATATTACTGAGCATCTCAGAAGATTTATATTTGTCACTGAACAGAATCTAAAGCCAAAAACATTTCAGATAAAGTATCCGATTTTATGGAGAAGAATTTTTTTTTCTACTTGTTTAATTTCTTCATCAAGGATTCTATTATACATAAGGAAGTAAAGCTGTGAACTACCAACACAAAGTTTCACAACTACTGAAACATAATGAGAAGTTGACAGAATTCAGGTGGAGTTGTACTGCATTTTTGTTTTGTTTTAATCAATGAAAGCTGTTTGAAAAATTCCACTTTCTTCAAATAAAAGAACACTAAATTCCTTCAATTTTATAGATAAAGAATCTCAAATACTGTAACTTTTATAAAGAAACACATGAGGATGAACAAAAGATAAAGGAAGCAGTATTCTAAATCAATTATTCAGGATGAACTAAACTTGAAAAGACACAGAACACAGTTAAAATATTATCCATACTAGAAAGTAAAGATGCAATATAAATCACATTGAAAGAAAATATCCTGTGTGCCTACGTGCACACGTGTGTGTTTCCAAATAGTTGGAAACTCTCAGGAAAAGGGTAAAATGTTCAAAGGGCAAAGCATACACCATGGTTAAATAAAACATATGATGTTGCAGGGAATGATAGAAAACTGGTTTACATTAGTTTTATCTCTTGACTGTCATTACAATAGTGCTATTCAGACACGGTTACACTTCACAAGTGATACTATAATAAGCCTTAGAAAGTGGCACCCTGATTTCTGAAAGCACGTATATTAAAAGACACGATTAAAATCTAGTTTTAAATTCAGAAAAGTAGGAAAATATGTTCATGTTAAATTTTAAAACACCTACCTTCACAGAGTGTTTGAACACTAATGTTAAGAACTCACACTCAAAAGCATATGCAAATTTAAAGATCATATGCCCAAGATGTTATCAGAAACACAGAAAAGTTCAAGTTGAAAGGGATGGCTTGAGACCATCTCCTCCTGTGTTCCTAGCACACACTCCCTTAATTATCTTTGTAGCCCTCCACTGCACTCACTCCTGTACATCCATGTCTCTCTTGCACTGGTGAACGTCAGAATGGACATAGCACTCTACATGATTTGTTCTCACCATTACTGAGGGAAGGATAAACCCTCTTGACTAGCTGACTACACTCCACTTAATGCACTCCAGGGTGCAGTTGGCCCTCTTTGCCGCATCGCTGGTTTACAGTCAACTACTTGTCCAACAGGACCCTAATTCCTTCTCTGAAAAGCCACTTTCCTCTCGCCCTCTGTGTGTGCTAATGCATGGGGTTATTATTCTGCAAGGACAGGACTCTGCAGTTCCCTTTGCTGATCTTTATGAGGTTCCTGTTTGTCCGTCCACCCTGTTGAGGTCCCTCTACACGGTAGCACAACTGTTCAAGTCTGTCAAACACCTCCTCCAGTATTCTGTATCACCTGTAAATCTGCTGAACATGCACTCTGTTCTATCATGCAAATCACTGATGAAGAACATCAGTGAACAGTACTAGCCCCTATATTTGAACCGAAGGAACATCACTAATGACTGGCCTTGAGATGCACATTTTCCATAGATCACAACTCTTCCAAGACCAGTAGTTTGGCTGGTCTTCAATCCATGTCACTGTTCCATTTAACTAGCCCATACTTTGCCAGTTTGTCTACAAGGAGATTATGGGAGACAACATCAAAAGCCTTACTAAAGTCAAGACAAACCACATCCACTGCTCCCCTCATCCACCAAGCCAGTCACCTCATTGTGGAAGGTTCTCAGGTCAGTCAGGCATGTTTTCCCTTCCATAAGTCTCTGCTTCTTGTCCTTCATAATGCTGGAAGGCATTTTCAAATGGATTTGTTCTATTACCTCCCTAGGGACTGATGTGAGGGTGACTGCTCTGTACTTCCCCAGATTCTCAAACCTGCCCTCCATGAAGGCAGGAGCAACTTTTGCTTTCTCCCAGTCCTTAGGAACCTCTGCCAATCACCATGATCTTTCAAAAAATAACAGACAGCAGTATAATATCAACCAGCTGCCTTAGCACTCATGACTGTATCCCATCACCAAGGGATTTGTGCATCATCTGCCTCTACCAAACGGTCTGTATTCTTTGCTCCATCCTTTCCCACTGATCTTGGTTATCCAGGACTGCAGAAGACAAATCTTAGCAGTAAAAATGAAGTTAAATCTTCTGTCATCACTTCCTCTGCCTGAAGCAGTAGCAGGACAACCCATCTTCCTTTTGCTGTTGATACACCTGTAAAAATCCATCTTGTTACATTTTATGTTCCTTTCAGAATTAGCTTCAGTGTGCTTTGGGTTTCCTAAACTCATCTCTGCCTCATTGAATGGTGTCTCTGTACTCTTTCAAATTCACCTGACCCTGCTTCCACATATGTATGCTTCTTTATAAAATCTGACTTTTGTCAGAAGCTCTTAGTTCCTCCACACTGGCCTCTTGTTGTCTTTGACTTCCTACCCATCAGGACTGATAACTCTTGAGTCTGGAGGAGGACAACATTTAAACTCAAACAGCTTTCCCGATGCTCCTTTTCTGCAGGTCTGTCCACCATACAATTATTCCCAGCAGATCCCTGAAGAGACCAAGTCCGCTTTCCTGATGCCCAGGGTTGTGATTCTGCTATTTGCCTTATCTTCTTCGCTCAGGATCCTGAGCTCCACCATCTCATGGCCACTGCAACAAAGGATGTCCCTACCCTTCACATTCCCAAACAGTTCCTCCTTGTTTGCAATTATCAGGCCCAGGACACTTCTGCCTTCTGGCTTCTCAGTCAGCTGTATTAGGAAGTTACCATCAATGCATCCCAGAAATTTCCTAAATTCCTTGTGCCCTGCTTGTTGCCCTTCCAGCAGATCTTAGGTAAACCCATGTGGACCAGTGAATCAGATTTGTTCACATTAGAACCAACCTCCTGAGATCATCTAGTCCAACTCCCCTCCCTCAAGAAAGGTAAGGTAGGGCAGGTTATTCAAGACCAAGATGAAAGTCCCATCTTCTGTTTCTTCCTCATCAGGTGATCTGTAGCAGATGGCTACTATCCACGAAAGTGTCACTCATGTTGGTCTGCTTGCCAATCCTTACTCATGAGGGTCTCAGTTGGCTCACCATCCAGGCAGGACCTCCATGGATTCCTGCTGCTGTCTTGCCAGTCTATTCTTCCTGAAGATCCTAAATCCAGCCATGGCAGCTCTTCAGCTGTGTGAGCTGTACCTTCTCTCTGATTCCAGTGAGATCACAGCCCTGCAACTGCACGCAGACCTCCAGTTCGCTCCCCACACTACATGCACCAGTGTAAAACGCACTTCAGAGACACATTCAGTTGTGACAATTTTTCCAAGAATGCTGTTGAAGTTTCCTCTATGATGTTGTCATCTCAGTACATTTATTCATACATAAACACTTGAAGTAGGCCCCCTTCCTTCACCCCTTATTATTTTTGAGCTTTCTCTTGCTTGTATCAGCCACAACTTGCCCTTTGATTGTCCATCCTGTCCACCACTTCTTCACCTGACTGTGGGTCACCCACTGCCTCTCCCATTTTTCCCGTTTTAGAGCTTCCATTGCCAGTTTGGTTGAAAACATTCATTTTGCCTTCAAGTATTAATACTATATTATATATGCAAAAGTTCCTATTGAAATTCAAATACATGAGAAGTTGAAAAGACTATGTTGCTCCACTATTAAATCAATTTAGTTACAGCTCTCAGTTTTTGTCTATATTTATTATCTAATTACAAACTTACTTGGAAATCTTTGGAGAAGTCTGTGTTGAGAGCATGGTTGTATAATTTGTAGAAAGAAACATTACTATTTGCACTATTTTTGTATATGAAAAAGTGTTTTTAACTCAAAACTTAAAACAGAGTCTGACTAGGAAGTCATGATGAACCTCTTTCCAATACTCTTATTTAGGAATAACATCAGCCTTCCTGCTTCAGGACATAAGAGGAATCATTCCATTACTTTGATGAAATAATATCCTTTACCCACAAAAGATACAAAAACATATTGTATCTACCTGATATGTTATTTCATCTGAGTTTGCAGATGCTGAATGGGGTGTATGGCTCACCAGTATGACTTGCTGCGAGCCTGATCCACTTTGGCTACTGAGACTGGAATCTGTGAGAATAGCAGGGAACTGCTGACCCTGTCAAAGAGCGGGGGGAAAAGGGCACAATAATAATATTTAAGAGCCAACCGCAGTCATGTAAATTTTTTTATACTTAAAAATTACCTTTTTTTTTCCTTGAAGAAGTCCATTCCAGAATCCTATCTGAACAAATTCTACTGTTTTCCCTCCTTTCCTTTTTCCATTTAAAGTCTACCAATTTAAGGGTAACAACAGCTGGAAGTCTGTAAAAGCACTGACCCCGTTCTGATTAATTTTTCCCAGTCTTGCATAAATTGCTGAACGTCTCAGCCTTCCCTTGCCTTTGTCTCTTCAGCTGATATTTTCTTTAAGCCCTCTATTCTGCTTCACATCATGGTCTTCCCACAATACTTTCTTCTTAATTTCTTAATTAAACCTACTTCTAAAATACATGAAATCAAGGTACAAAATTACCAACTGAGATACAGAATTATTAATATCACATTACTACTTCTACATTACTGTTGAAGATTTCTAAGTTTCCCCAGTACTTTTAGGTACTACCAGGCTATTTATCAAGATTCCTGCAACACAGACAGTGTTTGCACAGTACCCAAAACAACGTTTCATTTTTATCTATGCCTGCCTTAACATCAGGCATAGCGTCTCATTAAGAAATATCATCACTGCCAAGTGTAAATTATTACAAAGTCTGAAATAAAACTACATGTTGCTTTGTCACTTTGCGATGTTAGAGATCACAAATATGTCACAAGTACTATTTAGGAAGACTCTTCTTCCCCTCCCAGAGCAAAGCTGCAGAAACAAGCATTTAGATATACTCATGGACTTTGTTTCACCAGGTTTCCTTATGCTAGACTTTCATTTATATACATTTACACATTTTAATTTGGGTCAAAGAGTAAGTGAAAAAAAAAATTTAAACCTAGTTCAGCCAAGAAAGGAGAAGTAGTCCAAATTTTCAGATGTAAAAATCTACACCGAAATGCCAACCACACAATGAACCTAAATTTTCACTTTCTAGTCTCTCAACTCTTCTCAGGTGGCTCTTGATGATGCCACAAAAAAATTACTATAAAAATCAAAGCAATGCTAAATCTACTAGAGCGATGATAGTCCATACAGCACTATTTTTATAAATTTTCTTATAACACTACCTGTTATTAAGGACAACCAATTTAATTTAGGTTCTGTCCTGTTATTTGCTGTGAATAAAACTGTTGTGACTGCTCCTCAATTCTCATGTTAACAAGAAGACAAATTTACCAGATTTAAAAATAAAAAGTTGAGGAATACTAAGATGTATTGCTGAATAGTGATGATGAAGCACAGTTTTATTTTATCACTAAAAACTGATCTTAAATAATTTTCAAAACAGCAGAACCTGCAAAATTTATCTGTATTTCTCTGTAAGTATTTTATGCTTCTAGATCCAAGTGTGCACACACACACTGTTGATAGAAACAAGGAATGTTAACTGAATTTTCAAATGCAATACACTTACAAGACAAAATTATCCTTGCCCTGTAAGACAGTAATATCACATTAACTGTTAGTTCAGAAAAGCATTTCTTACCTGTGAAGTGATATTAAGTGTAACTGCATCAAGACCACCTGACAACATTCCCTGAGTGTCAGCAAGAGTCAAGGTGACACTACCATCTCCTCCAACTCCTGATGAAGACATTACCAGATTCTGGGCAGAAACTGTAGACTGAGATATAGGTGTTGCTGAAGGAAGGTTTGTTCCACCTGCTGTATTAAGTTCTGGAATATATGTAGAACAGTAAAAACAAAACAAAACAAAAAACATTACACACATAAAATATTAGATACAATGTTATTTTAATTGAACGTAATTTCTGTAACTCTTTTGGTAGACCTTTCTATTTTGGAAGTAAAATCTGAGAAGATGAGACAGAAGTTACAATAAAACTGTTTGGCTTTTCTATTTCATTCACTAATTCATTACACAACACCATGTCTTAACATTAAAATCCTACAGGATACTCTGTGGTAGGCCTCCCCAGGATGACATTAAAACACATTTGCTTTATAGATGCATATAACCACTAAAGGAAGCCATGAAAGGAGACAGAGGAAAGGAAGTCTGAGAAAATTTAAGCACGTATAAGAGTGAAAAAAATCTTTACATATCAGTAATGTCTATACTAGTGCAAACCGCTGCAATCAATCAGTGCAACCAATTCAACCTGCCACATTGGATGGAAGCATGAACTACTATGAATAGATATTTATAAGCACATTTAAAATAATACCAAAATTTGAATACTAGAGCAAATTTGATATAAATATAATGTCTGAAGCAAATGTACCAGATTTCTTCATCCTCTACTTTACAAAAATAGTCCTTCAATATTCCTGCAGTTGCATCAAAGTACTAGTTTTAGACACACGTTCTTGATTTCATATTCTCCTTACTCCGTAGAGCTCATTGAAAATGGCATAACAGTTTGAGGCTAGTGAGAAAATACACAAAGCCACGTAGTTCCCGAATCATAATGTGCAAGATTATACCATTTCACATGCAGTTACCTGGTCTAACATCTTATTTTTTAACAAAATGCTGTTATTGTTAAGTACAAAAATCACTGTATGTGTACCTGGAGCATTTAGCGAAGTGCTCTGAGAAAGAAGCTGGTCATTGCTTATAGTTAATGTAGCACCTGTAGTCTGGCTGTTGATAGTTGGTGCTGTCAGCCTTAAGCCACTATTCAGATCACTGCTTCCAGAATTATGCTGAATCAGGTCTTGGCCTGAGCAGAAATGAATCCTATTATAACTGGAAATGTCTCAATGTTTTTCTGTAATGGTACTCAAAACTATAAACAAGTAATCATGAAATAAGAAAAGCAGAAAATACAACCAAAATATAAAATTAATTTATATTTTTTCTATTTTTTTAATCTACTATATGGATAATGAATTGCATTGAACACGTACTCTTTTGGAAAAAAACATTACTTTTATATGCTGTTAATTTTGTGGAATGGTCAACAAACATAAAGCATACAGAAACTGAAAGAACATTCTCAGTTGCTGGACAGCTAAACCCCAGTTTTGTTATGAGAAAACATCCATTAACAAGCTGGAAAGGGGTAATATGACACCTTAACATGGACATTATTGCCATGTCGCTTCAAAAAAAGACTTAATTACATTACAGAAAAAGAAGAAAGAGAAAAAAGAAATTAAGAAAAAAGGAAAGAAAGATAAAAACACTGAATATTATACCAGATTTATTAAAGAAATGTCATGGTACAAGGAAGAAATTGTCTTTGGCAGAAGTGGAAAGCTATTTATAATGTATATAGAACCAGTGTCTTAGAGACGTTAAGAAAACTGGTCTAAATTTTTTTCAAAAGAATCCTAAAGTACTGACTGTATATTATAAAGACCTCAAAAATGGTCAGAACATCTATTAAAACATGGTTACACAGGCATTTTATCAAAACTAGATTAAATAAACTCATCCCCAATGCCTGCCGTATTTGTTTCCATCCCAGCATTATCCAGGAGTTGCACTACCTCAAGTGAGACACCACGAGGAAATAAGAACTGGTTCTATGGAGTTTTGCCACCGAGAAAAATATCTGTTGAGCCAATGCTATGAACAAAATAGGGAACAAATCTAACATGCATACTCAAAGCAAATGTACTTGATTTTCAAGCAGATTTGGGCAATACCTTTTAAAGGTAATTAATATAAAAAACACACTACAGGAAAGCTGTAGACAGTGAAAATACCCTCAGTGCTACTGTAGAGCTACCTTATAAAATGGAGATCTTGTACCACTAAAAATCATTAAAGACACCAACCAGATATTGTAAGAGTGATTTCTTGAGGACTTCCTGATGAGTTTGTAGTAGTAGAACCCGAAGCATGAGCTAGAACTTGACTCAAACTGGAATTATTTATGGTCAATGTTATCTCATGTTGCCCATTTGAAGATGACAC
Organism: Dromococcyx pavoninus; assembly: GCA_033558185.1. Taxonomy (NCBI): domain Eukaryota; kingdom Metazoa; phylum Chordata; class Aves; order Cuculiformes; family Neomorphidae; genus Dromococcyx; species Dromococcyx pavoninus. The sequence continues at coordinate 2,685,256 of JAUMJL010000016.1, read as the reverse complement.
CAAACCCTGTGAAGTCATGACTTGAGAGATGTCCTGTGCACCTAAATATAAGCAGATAGAACAAAAAAATTTCCATGAAGATCCCTTCTTTATAGTAGACAAAATTTTTAAAGCAATTAATACATTATTTTCTAAACTAATATTAAAGATGTAGCCAAGGTAAGGTGTTAGAACTTCTGGTGTAAAGAAGAAAGTGTTTTCATATTCAATTTATTCCTCTGCAGGTTGAGATCTTCAGAACAAAGCTTTTGTATGTTTTTATAGATTATAAATAAATGCCTACTTTTAGTAGGCATGGAGGAGTTGGGTTGATGGTTGGACCCGATGATCTTAAAGATCTTTTCCAACCTTAATGATTCTACGGTTCTAAGATTCTACATGTTCTTCAATATTTTCATTGGATAGTTCACCTTCTGAAAAAATCGTATTCAAAAAAAAAGAAAACAAAGTTTTAAAATTTGCTGAAGATGCTGATGTCTGAACTGTAGGCTTGTCTGGCGGCAGGGGGCAGATTTTCTCACTGTACCATTGTTAAAAACAAAGACATTCAAAGCACAATAAGACTACTGACACTGCTTACCAGTAGCATTGGTGGTCAACACAGACTCTTGCTCCGATAAGGATCCTATTGTCATATTGGCAGAAGATGTTACCGTGGGCTGCAAAGACAGGCCTGATATCGGCTGAATAACCACATTAGCTGGCACTGCATTTTCTGTTGCCTGGAGGGAGGGATTCTGTGGAGCCATATTGGGATCTCCAGGCAGCTGCTGAGCAAGTATATTACTCTGCTGTAATGTCTGCTGTAGTATGCTTGGATCGATCTGAAAAGCAAGTTTCCAATCCCATCAATCTGAAGTTAACAAATATGGGTGAAGTGAATAGTCTTAACACAAATCTAGAATTCAAAGGGTTGCATACAGAGTATATATAATATTAAAACTTTCTGATTAAACATTTTAAACAATTTTTTTTAAGTGTCTGTATATATCCAGTCTCCAAAGTCACTACAGTCTTCAACTGTAGATTCTTCCATCCCTTCCCTCAGCATAGTGTTTGGGAAATGAACATTTCTGTTACATATCAGCGTGCTGGGCACCAGGTATGCTGGCATTCTGTACTGTCTTACTGTTGAATTTAATGCTCATTGCTGTCTTTGATAGTGAAAAGACATGGAGCAGAGAGAAGACTGGTATCAGAAATTATCTATTTTTCAGCTCCTAGGGCTCATCAAGGTCTCAGTTCACAGTCAAACATCTGTTTTGGTTAGTTAAGAACAGACATCTTACTCTTCAGAGATGAGTGTCTGGGGACTGAGAGAAACAAAACTAAAATACATTTATTTTTGTTTCACACTAAAAACTTCTCAAATAGACAGACTTTAAGCAACACAACGTAACTCTGAAGAGGGCCCTCCCCTGACCTTGGGGTTGGATCTAGCAACCTAGAGAGGTCTCCTCCAAACCTCAGTGATTCTGTTAAACTGATTAAACACAACCAAGTTCATAAAAATCATTATTTCACATAATTTTAAATATATTTTTTTTTAATACAATCATCTCACTTTTTTCTGTTGTTAATTTTACAAGCTCAATGGGAATTTCAGCTGTGAAAACAAATATTAAAAGCTTGCCAAATAACACTGGTGTCTTATGTTAAGGCAAAAAACATCTTGTGCAATAATCTGAGTTGGTTTGTTTCTGTGGGGGTGGTGATTTTTTAAGGGATAGGGAGGGGAGCTTTAGTCTAAAATGCTTTTGAAGTGAGAAGACAATATGCAATTGAAAGAAAAAATACGTATTTTAAAGCAATCTGCCAAAATCGTGGAGTGTAAAAAAGACCCTGAAAACCAGAAAGGAACAAGAATAGAAAAAAACCCAGCACTCCGTAGCTATTGTCTAAGTCTTCTACCATGGCACAGTTGATACAGCATGGTACTACACGTACTTCTCTCTTCTGCAAGGACCTATGCTCATTAAATCTCCTTGAGCCCTCAAACTGACTCTATGAAATTTAAAGCAAGGAAATCTGAACACCTACCTGTAATGTTATGTTGTTAATACTGGTAGCATCTATTCCAGAAATTTGAACATTTTGTCCAACCAGATTAGCAGCAAGTTGTAACTGTATTCCTTCAAGAGTGGCCAAGCTACCATCTGTCAAGGACACAGTTAAGTCACCTCCAGCTACCAAAGAAAACAGTTATATTATAATGCTTTTCTGTATCATTACTGCCTGCCTCTTTTAGCTTGTTTATTTTTATAAATTAACACAAAAGCCAGACACACATACATTTATATACGCCAATAAAAATAACCTGAGGCAGATAACTGTCTATTTCAAAGAGTCATAAACTCTATGCAATTTAAGGATTGTTATTATTTAAGCACTAGCTTAAACCCCATTCTTCATTATTTATGTAAATAACTAGCATAGATAAACTTTTCTTTCCTCTATGATCTAGTGCTTAAATATAAATAAATCTCATGGGATGGAAAGCTTACAGAAAAACTGGGTTGCTTCTCTCCTTCTTTAATAAAAGGCAACAGAGTACCACCAAAAAGAATAAAAGTACTCCAGCTACTTGTTATCCGCACTTTCTTCCTTTCTTCAGTGTAACACCAGAGGAGAACTGAGAAGATCTTTTCAGATGAATTTCATACATTTTCCCCTTCACTCTCAAATAAACGTATTTCTAATTATGTCACCAATGCACATCAAACCATTAATTCAGTACAACTCTTACCTGTTTGGAAGTAGTGCTTGGCGTAATTTTCTGAACTCTAATCAAAGGTAAGTTCAGTACCTGATCTTAACAACACCACCAAAAAGTCATCCATTTTTACCTGACACTGAAGCAGGAAGGATAGTCTGGCCCACAAGTCCTTGCTGAAGTAAATTTTGATCGAACTGACTCGTCAAGACAGAGTTATTCATGATGAAAACATTAGGGTCTGATGAAGACGAATTAAGAAGACTGACTGGTTGTAGCCCCTCAGCTGAAGTACGTGTGACTGGTTTCCTAACTTTCTTTGTCTCCGGTTTATAATGACACTGTATGTGGGTTTTTCTGCGCCCGGAAGTACGGAACCGTAAATCACAGTGTGGACACTTAAAGGGCTTTGCTCCTGTATGTAGACGCATGTGGACTTTTAGACTCCCTTTTGTAGAAAAAGAATTACTGCATACATGACAACTGAAGAGTTTCTGGCCTGGAAAAGTTTCAAAAACAGAAAGATAAGTGATAGAACCTCTAAAAAGCAGTAGCACTGTAATGATAACTTAAAACAAGACAGATTCTTCACTCAATAGAACAGAATAAATTTGAAATAATTAGCCTTTTTCTTTATCATTTTGGCTGCTTTCCAAATGAATTGCGCATCTCAATGAAGAGTATCTTATTTTTTTCCTATCTCTAAAACTTAATACACTGTTAAAACTTTCATTCACGTTCTTATTTCGATGCCTCTGTCCCCCTCAACATCTCACACCTTCCTGACTAATCAAGCTGTTTGAATTACAGAGCTCATAAAACTGGAGAAATAAAAGTTTCATTTTGAACTCTTCAGCATTTGGCTTCTGCTTCCTTTTTAATTCCATGAGCTTTAGTCTTCTGTTTCAGCCTTTACATCACTACAGTTTAGTATTAATGAATGACAAGTAGGAAACAAATAAAATTTATATACAAGATAATATTCTAGAACAAAATATGAAGCAACTCAAAGTAATCTAGAAGTACATAAACATGATGTATACGCCAGTTTTTCTAAGTTCAGAAAACAATTGGATAAAAAAAATGTTAAATATTCCATTAAAGATAGCAAGCAAAAACATACAATCTCTAGTTCAGAGTCCTGCAATTTGCAAACTGCTTGAACCTGAAGAAAATTATCAAATCCCTGCTTTGTTCTTTTTATTATCCTTAGCACCTGCCACAGTCTGAGACAAGATAATAATCTACAGTGATCTAGTAACAGAAAAAAGTAGTATTACTTATTAAACAACAGTAGAAAGTACAAATACACTGTACTGGAAATGTAGCTTCCATAAGCAAAATCATTATATATTACAGCATCAAAAGCTTTATTTATTTATTAAATTTCAGAAAAAAAGCCTATAATGCACCTTGGCAAAACTGTAGCCAGTTGTAGAAATTAATAGGTTTAGGATTGCATTTATTACAGACTTTCAGTGGTAAGAAGAAAACAAGTATGAATGATTTAAAGAAGGGATCATTTTAATTAATTGAAAAATTGAGGTTGAAAAATACTAATCAAAATCAGACCTCTTAGGAAAAGAATCTACTGTAAAAATCTAAATATTATACAAATTAGGTTTACATTCAACTTGCACGATTCAAGTAGCTGAATGCTTGAATCACACTCCTTCAATCTACTCAGCAGCACAAACATAAATATTTATCAATTTTTTCTTTAATTAAAGGACACATTTGGTCAGGAAAATCATTTAGCATATGCTATCCTAGAATCATAGAATCTTCTGGTTGGAAAAGACCTTTGAGATCATCAAGTCCAACTGCACCCATCATCCACTAAACCATGTCCCTCAAAAACTCATCTACCGCTTTTTTAAACACCTCCAGGGTTGGTGACTCAACCCCCTCCCTGGGCAGCTATTCCAATGCCTGACCACCCTTTCAGTAAAGAAATTCTTCTTAATATCCAGTCTGAACCTCCCCTGGTGCAACTTATGGCCATTTCCCCTTGTCCTGTCACCTGTCAATTGAGAGAAGAGATCAACACTCGCTCTGCCACAGCCCCCTTTCAGGCAGCCGTAGACAGCGATGAGGTCTCCCCTCAGCCTCCTCTTCTCTAAGCTAAACAACCCCAGTTCCCTCAGCCGCTCCTCATAGGACTTGTGTTCCAGTCCCCTCACCAGCCTCATCGCCCTTCTCTGGACGTGCTCCAACACCTCAATGTCCTTCCTGTAGTGAGGGGCCCAGAACTGAACACAGTACTCGAAGTGTGGCTTCGCCAGTGTCGAGTACAGGGGCACAAGCACCTCCCTTGTCCTGCTGGCCACACCATTTCTGATACAGGCCAAGATGCCATTGACCTTCTTGGCCACCTGGGCACACTGCTGGCTCATATTCAGTCAGCTGTCAACCAGCACCCCCAGGTCCTTCTCTCCCAGGCAGCTCTCCAGCCAGTCTTCCCCAAGCCTGTAACGCTGCATGGGGTTGTTGTGTCCCAAGTGCAGGACTCGGCATTTGATCTTGTTAAAACTCATCCCGTTGGTCTCAGCCCATCAATTCAGCCTGTCCAGATCCCCCTGCAGCACCTCCCTTCCTTCAAGCAGACCAACATTGTCACCCAGCTTGTTGTCATCTGCAGACTTGCTAAGGGTGCACTCAATCCCTTCATCCAGATCATTAATAAAGATATTGAACAGGACTGGACCCAGCACTGAATCCTGGGGAACACCACTCGTGACCAGCCTCCAACTGGGTTTAACTCCATTTACCACCACCCTCTGGGCCCGACCATCCATGCCAGTGTGCCTGTCCAGGCCAATGGCAGCCAGTTTCTCAATCAGAATACTGTGAGATACGGTGTCAAAGGCTTTAGCGGGTTTGAAATAATACAGATACACACAGAGGTTTTTTGTTACCTAAGACCTCTTTACAAGCCCACTAATACAGAAGGCTGTAAGAATAGTTTATTAAAATTATCATAAGGATTTGATGAAGCAGTAAGTACCAAATTGCACTGAGTGTTGCACAATTTCTTGCAAAATCTTTAGTTAAAACAGCCTGTCAAGAAAGTAATCCGTTTCTAAAGACATCCAAAATCTTACTGACCTGTGTGCGTTTTAACATGACAATCTAGAGTGGATTTTACAGTGAAACTCTTCCCACATTCTTCACACTTATACGGCTTCTCTCCAGTATGGATACGAACATGCCTAATAATTCCAGAATGCATGTATATATTAATTCACTTTTAAGTCAGTCTGCAAACATATTTATTTTGTATCTAAGTACATAATTAACTAAATACTTATATTAACATTACATTGAGCAGAACTAGTAAAGATGACTTAAGTATTTGCCATTTTTTAAGACTGAGTTTTACATGGTTTTGTATGCAAGTTCTACAGAAAAAATAATTTATTCAAAAATTTCATAATAATAATTTTCATAATGATGGAAAATAAACATGAAAAAGCTGGTTTAGTCATACTTAGAATATATGACATTTTGACAAATATTTTTAAACTTATGATAAAGAAAAATGTATGTAAATGAGTCAAACCTTTGGTTAGGCATAAAAATGTTATATAAACCGTTATGCTAAGTTTCTGGCAAACAATTTAGAGAACTGAAAACACACAAAACTTCTGCATTCCTTACCTGACTAAATCACTGGGTTTTTTAAAGCTTTTGGGGCAGTAACTACAACAGTTGGCATATTTGGGTTCTGCTTCCAGTTCTGCTTGCTTATCTTTGATCTCACTAATTCTGTCTTTCTCTGCAGCAGACTGGACAAGAACTTTTTCTGAGACAGTGGCACTTTCTCGAGGCCTAATCTTTGCCAGTTCTGCTGTTTCCTCCTCTGTAAATGTTATAACACCAGGACGAGATTTCCTGGAAGTTCTTTCGGAGTTTTCATCGTCATCTTCAACGCATGCGACTATTAAAAAAAAATAAAACATCTCTCTATAGTTTAATCTGTCAGGTGAAATTGCAAAAATAAAAAAGTTCATCATTAAACATCATTAAACATGGGGACATCACATTATACACTTGGACTCTCAGAGGTCTAACTACTAATGTCTGTATTTCTTTTAAATAAAGTTGGATTCATAGTTCTTACTTTTACAATAATTAATACACGTATAAGTAAATTCCGACAAAAAAAGTTCTACTCCTGTAAAACTGATTTGCTTACACAATTTACTTAACATTAATTTCAGTGCCTGTGAACATTAGACAGTATCCATGTGCGAAGGCTAATTTATAACATTAATGTTAACATTCATGTCATCTACTGAAACATTTGTACTTGTTTTGCAGTAAGGACTGTAAGAGTAAAAATGAAACAATTTACCTCCCCCTCCTGCTTCTGTAGCTGCTGCTACAGCTGAGGAGACTGCCTGATGTTTTTTCATATGTTTTTTGCAGTGAATAGTTGTTCGAAAGCTTTCGTCACAGAACGGGCACTTGTAAGGCTTCATGCTCATGTGAGTTGCCATGTGCCTCGTAAGGCTGCCATTAGTTGTGAAGGAGGTATTGCAAATGCTACAGCTGAACGCTTTAACTCCTTAAAGTAACAGAAACACATAAGTAGGACGCCGTTTGTTTAAAGTTTACTTACACAGGACATCTACAAAACCCAAATGTGAGTTAAGCTAATATAGAGCAGGTATGCTCTGTTACCTGTATGAGTCTTCTCATGTGACTTAAGAACTCCTGAGGAAACAAAGCCACGGCCACAGAGTTGGCATTTGTAAGGTTTCTCACCAGTATGAGATCGTACATGTTGTTTCAAATGGCTTGATTTCTTAAAACCCTTGTTGCAATACTCACATCTATTAGAAGGAAATGGTTTTCATTAGTTGAAAATTATTAACAGCCATAATATATTCAGGAAATTCTATGACAGAACCTAAAAGTGTAACAAACCTATACGAACGCCTGCTCTGATCTTCATTATCCTCAAGAAAATTAGGCCTTTGGGTATGCAATTCAAGTTCTTCTCGTGATGACTGATCTTGTATCAAGCGAGTGGTCTAGGAATCAAAGGCTCAAGTAAATTTCAAAAACACAATACTGAAATAAAGTCACACAAATAGGCAAGAAAAGATGATAGCATTTATAGTAAACACAAGCAATCAAAATGATGCTTTCAGAAATCTTTTAGAAGAAATTAAGAGTGTGATATGGTACCTTACTCTTCCAAAGTGATAAGAAAAGCAGCAAAATGTGCACTTAATTAGAATAAATAGACAGTGTGGTACACTTTAACGTCCCTGTGAATCTAGACAAAAAAAGTGTCTGAAGTCTCACAGATTTTCTGGCATTTGAAGGGTTAGATTTAACACCAAAGTAGCCATTTTCAACAGTACAAGCCCCCCACTGAGTAGCAAAATGCACAGTGGTGCTGAGACTTCTGTTCTTTTTGAACAGGTTCTTCCTCTAAGCAAAAACCACCACAGAATAATCCTCAGGAAGGACAGCGTGTTGGAAGATCTGAAGAGAAGAAAACTCCAACACCTGTAGGCTGAAATTACTGAAACTCTTCAGATCCCAAACCGCACCTCAGCTCTATGACTGAATTTGCCCTTTACAAACAAGCATGAAGGGACAATAACTCATGCAGGTCATCGTGGTATACGTATTACTACAGATGGTCTTCACGTTAAGTAATGTTACCATCAAAGAAATTTCTATTTAAACTGTATTTTTAGCAATCAAGCTCTTCTACAAATTTAACCAGATGAGAACCACAGAAGAATATCATACGCTGCAATATGGAAGCTTCATGAATGGTCACTACATGTCTGTAATGTTATTTTTACTGCTTAACCATATCTATATTGAATTAAAGAATTAGGACAACACAGAACAATAAGTTAAAATTACTTTATAACATTAGGTCCTTCATTTTAGACTTTTGATCTAACTTTATAGCATTATGCCCTTTTCTAAGCCTAGAGCACCAAAACACACAACTCAGAAATACAGACAGGTCATTTATCTGCCCCCCACACTCTTTTATTTTCCACTTATTAAACATACTAAATCTAGCAAAGAAATCATTAAACTTTTCTAACTTCTTGGTTCACCGAACCACCAATTAAATAGCTCAAAGAAACTCATCACTGAACATGGAACGATGAATTCTGCCTTCCAGCAGTACTTACTACATTAATACTGTCTGTATTTGGAACCTGAAGAAGAGGTGGTGGATGGTAACTTGTTGAAAGAGCCTGAGATTCAAGTGTGCTTGAATCCTGCAGCTGCTGTACAGCTGGAAATTGTGTCTGTGGATTGTAGCTGTCATTCACTGCAAAACCTGCCAGAAATTAAACAGTCACAAGCCTGGAAAACACACTAAACTGGACTTCTTTTGAAGACTATTTTCAAAAGAGATTAAATAGTACTACCATGTAGTAATCTCATTTTATACTTCTCACTGTTGAGTGGCAAAATACACAAATATTTCTGCCATCTATGTAATATACGTAACAGGGTTACTTACCATTAGCTGGAATTCTATTGGAAAATCTCCTCCACAGAAAAACACTGTTTGAAGTTTCTTCGGGGTGCCAAAATTACCTTAGAGCCATTGAAATTTTGAATTTCTTGTATGTAAGCATGCATGTGTCAAACAGGTTGACCCATCTCCCTTTATCCACGTTGGTGCCACGCTCCCTTAACTACACTGGAAGCCGATCACAAGGATGCAAAGCTCAGTGGAGAGGATGGCGGGTGAGTGGAGGAGATGACCCAATAGGAGAACTCCAGTTTCTGATAAAGTAACCCCATTTTCTCCTACTTTGGATCTCCTCCACATATTCCCACTCTTTAGATTACAGCAAAGTAGAGCCTCTCAAAGGCAAACTGCAAAGTAAAAAATAAACATATTTTTATTCACATTTCCAGCATAGAGATCTGAAATTTTGTTTAGTTTGTTTAGAAATATCAGATCTTAATCATCTCATTTTCTAAACGAATGAATGAAATGATAGTATAAATGATTCAGAGCCAGGGAAGTATAGCTCATATTGCAGGGTTTTTTTAATGCTATTAGAAATGCCCTTTATCAACCCATCTAAGCTCTAATACTTTTTTTTAATATAAATACATAAAATCACTGTTATGTAGAAAAAAGCGAAACCACAAGTTATCGATAATTACGGTAAGGGCAGCAAAATACTACTACCGTGCAGTTTGCCTTTAGTGGACAAAAAGGGTGAAGATTATGAAAACAGGGTAGAAACAAACCCACATGAGATGATCACAGCATCAAAGGCCAAAAAGCAATGCTTAAAGAATGTTTTGAACTACAGTACACCAAAAACTGAGATGTGTTAAGTTTAAGCAGAACTTTTCCCAAAAGACACTTTTTCACAGCAGAAGAATATTCTCAATACAGGGAAAAAAATCCTACTTGTACACTACTGCTTACAACAAAGAATGGAAACTAATAAATATGAAGAAATCCTCAAAGCATTATACGTGAGGTTGTAACTTGTCACCAGTTGCAGACCTAGTGCTGTAACTTGTATATTATTTTTCTCTTAGAATTACTCTTACAAGAAAAAGATTCAACAAGCTGAACCTTGCAACCCAACTGCTTTTAGTCATAGGTCAAAACTAAAAGGTAGCCTGAAGAACAGTGATGCAAAGCTTTATGATAATAAGAGGGCTGCTAATTTCTATTTTCAAATACATTTTAAAAGCATCTTTTTGGAAAAATGGTATTCCAACTACACTTGTTGAGAACACAAAAAAACAAGCCTCAAGAAACTGAAACAAAAGTGATGCTATTTTCATGCCCTACATAAAAAAGGATGTAACTTTTAAATGTACAAAGAAACAGCTACCCACAAAGCTGAACCTTTTTTCAATTGTTACGTAAGTTTTTCTAGCTAAGAAGGAAAAAAGAAGTTACTGTACTAGGAGCTGTTTCACTTCATAGTGTTTTAATATAAGAAATTGTTGATAATCTGAAAAATTTCCCAGGATTATGCAACAAAATGCTCAGGAAGAAAAGTTCTGAATTTACAGGTATTTTGGTACAACATGAAGAAATAAATACTACTTCTGAAAGTAGTTCTGGAATAAATATAAACTAGCACTGTAACAAAATGTATTCCAATTTTGCTCAATACCTACTATAAAGGTCAATTTCCACTCAAAATTTTAAAAAGATCTGACAGTTTTGAGCATGCTAAAGGTATTTGCTACCACCATGCTATTTCTACAGAATAGCATAAAAAAACCCCAAAACCATAAAACCAAATACCAAAAGCAAGAAGTCATTCAGTCCGAGAGACAAAAATAAATTTCAGAGCCTTTATTTTCTGCTCGTTTTTTGTCATTATATATTGTTTCCCAGAAGCTTTTGCTTAATCTGAAAAAAACAGAGAGCATTTTAAGCTCTACATAATGACAGTCTCTTACTACAAAGTCCTCTCAACTTGGAATTAGATTTTGTGTTATTTCAGTACAAGCAATCACTTGCATTGCTTGTTTTTTTAATGGGATTTAGGACACCATCTAATCTAGTCTCTTCTACACTAACAAAATATACTTAAACAGCAGAATATCCTGGAAAGCAGTTTACTAGTGGCAAGTTATGTCTTGAATACAAGAAGCAGAAACCAATATGATAGTTCAGAGCAAATACAGCATTTTAGTTTAGACAAAACTTCAGTTCTCCATTGACAGATCATTTGAATTCTAACATTACAAAGATATCCACATGCACATGTGCATCTCTGCAGGGGTCAGTGACTAGCAATTAAATGTTCTGTATGTTTGATTACTAGGTAAATTTTGGTACCAGTTGAACAGTACTGACTGGAGATTACGCGTAAATAATTACTGAAAGAATAGGAATTCCAAGTCCTGAAATCACATATGAACTTCTTAGGAAAGCAAAACATCAGTCTGGTGGCAAGGGTGTATTTGTATGGGCTACAGAAAAAGAGTATTTGGACTTCTTGTAGTTTTTAAAGATCTCTCTCCTATCACCACTAACTGAATTAACATTCAACCACGCTTACAAGGAGACTTTAAAGGAAGAAGAATTGACATAACCTATATGAGAACACATTTGGTGACAGATGATATTCAATTACACAAAGACACGTTCTGACAAAAGACCCAATTGGTTGATCTGACCTCACTGAAAAGTCTTCAGATAAATACATATGAATATGTAAATTACAAAGAACACTTAAGTCCTTTCTCTCAATCTTCAAATATAGCTCAAATGAATAATAGATTACAATACAAGCAGCACCCTCATAAGAGCTACCCTTCTTTACAAGTCTGAGCATATCAAGAGGAGAATCTATCTGAATAAACCAGAAATTCTGTAAAAGTATTACAAACAAACCCGAAAGAATAAACAAAGTTCTGACAGATCTGTCTATATCTAGAGATCAGCCTCATCTGTCTGATATCAAAATACCTACTGAAGATTTTTCAGAACTCCTATGTTGATCTATTAATAAACACTGAGCTAAAATATTTTAAAAAAGAACACAACCTAAAAAAAATCAAGGATAAAAAAGGACAGTGTTTTAAGCTTGAGTGTTCTGTCTAGCTGATAGCAAAAAGAAATCAGGAGCATGAAGCACAGATGCAGACATTGGGAGAGGGTCGACCAATTTAACGCATGCATCCGCGCAAATGCTTACCTACCTGAAATTCAAAAATTTTGAAGGGCTCCAGGATCTTCAAGGAAACTTCAAAGAGTTGGGAATCTGTGGATGAGATTCCAAGTAGAACAGAAGACATCTTATACAGATGAGACTTAAAAAAACCCACACCATAAACGTTCTGATTCCCTGTGCCAATTTTTTAACATACCAATGATCAGCCTAGATTCCTGACGTGAAAGAATAGTTTTGTGAGATCTAGAAGAGTCTCCTCCCTCTCCAAGAAATCACTCAGTACTCAATTTTTTAATGGAGAAGATACACATAGAAACTGAAATCTAAATAAGATAACAAAACAACGTTTATGTATTGGATTTTCAAATTCAAGTGAGCTGTAAAAGTAAAAAAAAAACCACCACCACTTTTGACAGTAATGCAGAGTGAAAGGTTGCAATTTTTTCTGTAGTCTCTTTTCACTCATTTGGAAAACTGTAAAAGGTAACCAATGAAAATATTTCATACAGTTTTAACAGGACCTGGCTGGGTCTTGTTTAATAAAGGTAGAGACTATTTTTTTTTTTCCAGTTACATAAAAAGCAGCAAATCCCAGAGAATTAAAATTGGCAACAACTTATATCTTCACAGCGTCACATAACTTAGCACAACCAGCTATGTTTTTACAAAAGGTGCTATACAATTAAACAGGGAATGAAATTAAGAGCAGAGAAGTTTAAGTACATGGAATACCTATTACTGGTTATCAGGTGTATAAATATGATGTTATTTGCTGGAGTCAGAAAAAAGGATGAAGAGATCAGTTGGTCAGGCAAAGCAAAAAAAAACCCCTTGACATATGCCCACCTTCCATTCCTCCACCCCAAATAAAAACAAAACTAGTAGCCTCATATCAAGCAACAACTCAAGACATCCAGCAGTGAAAAGCAAAGGAACACAGTCATTTTGTCATTCTCTGCAGGCTACAAATATTTCTCATTATTTTGTAGGTTAAAAAAATCTCCAAATGTTTACAACTCTTAACTCATAACTCACAGTTTCATAAAATAAAAAAGGAAACTGCTGTGGTTAAGTGAAAGTATAATTTTTATGTGATTATACATTGCACTGTCTTTTTCTATAATTAATCCCAACCTTAGACTGTTTCAGATCATCTCAGTTTATGAGCACATGAACTGAGGAGGAAAGTTGTGTAAACTGCCTACTGCCACAGCAATTTCAAACAGTATCAAGGAAACAATAGGACTATAAACCCCATGCTGCAATGGCTAAACATCAGCTCATAGAAGTGAAGTCTACCAAACTGAAGTACTCTACATATTCTACCAAATATAGCTTCAAAACAGTAATTTACGAAAAAGATTTGCAAGTTCACTGTGTTGCAGTCACTTTGACTGTGGATGCCCACTTTTGAAAGCTATGCTTTAAAGCCAGATTTATAAAAATTACTCCAAAACCCTTTTTTTATTACTAACCTTGTGATAAGCCCTGTTGATCAAATGGCTGTTGTGCTATAGCTTGTTGTTCAAATTGAGTGATGTTTTCCTGTAAAGCATGCTGGGATGTCACAAATCTATCTGAAATGGGGAAAGGAAGAGGAGGAAAAGGAAAAAAAAAAAAAGAAAAGAAAAAGATACAAAGAAAAGATGATGTAATTACCTGGATAATTTGGTTGTTCCCAAGAACTTACATTTTATAGTAACCTGAATTTTTACTGCATAAAAAATAAATACAAAATTATTAGTTGAAGAGGTATTTAAATCTTTGCCTATTGTAGGCTTCATTTTCTTCTATGGCACTTGCTATCTAACTCATCACATCTTGAAAAAGAGCAGGTGAGCGAAACCGAAATATTTTGTTCCACTATTACCAATAGAATAAAGACATGAAATACTTTGTATTCTCTCACATTAAAATACAGGTATTACTTCCTAAATAGACTATATAAAGTGCCTTTTACTAATAACAGAGGTGATATGGCAAAGTTTTCTGCACATAGTACCATTTTTCTACATATTTGTTTAGTACAAATTGTTTGATACAACAAAACGGTGCAAACCTTAATCAATCTTCTGATATTTTTAACAACAAATCTAAACACCAATGAACAAAATAAACTACTTTAAGTAATTAGCTTTTATTCCATGTATTTTTCTACTTGTTTACTTACATTGTCTTGAAACCCAAACCATTGAGATTTGTGAATAAAGAACTATTTGAGAACTTGTAAACTTACCTCGTTATAAACCTTACCATATTTCAAATACTCACCTTCATCCTGCTCTAGAGGAGGATCAGCCAATTGTTGTTCTAGTGCTGTTTCTTCTGTGCCTACCACTGGCTGCTGGTCTAACTCTAAAATAGCCTGCTGGTCGGTTGCAACAGTTTCTGACTGCTGTAGTTCATCACTTTCTATCTCCACTTGCATCTGTGTAGAAACATGAATGCTCTGCTGCTCTACTGTAGAATCATCTATTGAAGCAGACTGCTGATGCTGCTGAAGTTGCTGTGCAAGTTCATATCTGCAAAAGAAGATCATTTTACGGCTTCACTGAAACAGTTTAACTATTTGTATGAACTTTTAAAAATTTTCCTTATACTCCATAATTTACTTCAGAGCTACCTAAGTATTCACTACTCATAAATAAACATCCTTATTCAGTTATTAGCATTAGCTATAGAGCAAAGCTGCCTTTCCATGTATCTTTAAGGAAGGACTACTGAAATACATTGAAGGATTCATATAAAAACTGTAAACGTACCTATGAGTCTTCATGTGTTTTTTACAATTTAGTGATGTTTTGAATGTTTTTTCACAATACGGACACATGTACGGCCGAAGGTCATTGTGGATCCCCATATGTCGCCTGAGGCTACCACCAGTAGTGAAGGCCCCATTGCATATAAGACACTTAAAAGCTTTCAATCCAGTGTGTGTTCTAATATGTGCTTTCAGAACTCCAGCTGACACAAAACCTCTTCCACACTGAGAGCATTTAAATGGCTTTTCACCAGTATGTGACCTTTTTTAGGAGAAAGCACAAGTAAAACAGATTTAACAGTTATTAAAAGACTGAATTTAAAAATGAGTAAAATACACCAAACTAACATGGCTGCTGTATAGATTGAAGAGGCCTCAGCTACCAAAATCCAGAAATTAAAGCTTTGATAAATTATAAACAACCTGCATGTCATCACTTGCAGGACTAGAGGCAGCACTGACTGACAGTTTTGATTATGTTCTACAGTTCAATCTTCTTTTCTGATCATACTTAGCCTCAATTAAAAAATTTCGGTTGAATCTCTCTATGCCTAGTCCTGGTTCTTCATACTAGAATATTATCATTCACACGTATTTTCCTCAATTCAGCTTAAACAATGTCCACAAAAGCTTGGAGAGAAACATACAGCCACCCTCACATTACTACATTTAATAATGAAACTTTTGGAAAAAAAACTATGTCTCTTCTGAATACCCCCTGAACAAAGCATAGTACAACTACGTCTTTCAGACTGCTATGCAAAACAATATTGAATTGGGGAAACACTTTCATATATATTATCAACATGCCCCACCCATTATGGAGTTTCCCTTTAGGACTACACTGAGATACAAAACAAACTGAAGGACAGTTTAGGAAGTGGAGTGCAATGAGAATTTTAAGGGTTACAACTGTAGCATCCCAGGATGGAGAGCTAGGAGAAAGGCAATGGGAATGCTAGGAACTAGAAAATAAAGAAAGCAGGATTTAATAAAAACGGGAAAAGTCAGGGATGGCTTATGATTACAGTAGCCGTACATCACATGCCACAAGAAATGTGACAGAATTCAAGATTACTATTTTGCTGCCAAGACACATCTATGGAAATCAGTGGTAGAGCACCCTCACCCTTCCTTGGTGTGCCTATGAAAAATATTGCACTATTGAAAATACCCCTAGTACAAATTTCCCTCTGTTTCAGAGAAGTGAAAAAAGCTTTCTAAGCAACGATCAGTACTATTCCATGAAGACAGACTGACCACAGAAGCATCAAGGTGGGCAGTTTTAGATATAGCAATGCCAATTTATGATGAACAAACATGGAAAAAGTGAAAAGTTTCTAACGCCTCTACACACCCTTGAACAGAGTCAAGGTAAAGTAAGCTTAACTCAATACTCTTGTTGCAAATGTCAATCAGAAAGAAGCACAGTGTCATGTAATTGGCATCCCCATTGCATCTTTGTATTTTCAGGATGGAAGAATTAAAACAAAGATACACATAATAAGTAACAAGGCTTTTAAAGATAGTTTATCCTGAGCTGGAGTATGTGCATATTCTGCAGCAGAATGAATTAAAGTACAGGCATTTGGAGAACAGAATTTTCAAACAAAAAAATATATTCTGACGAGAAAAAAATAATTGTGAGTACTGAGTGCATGTAAACGAACTGTTTAACTAATAAGTTGTTCGTGTTCTCTGTAATTAAACCACCTTCAATTTCCATTCAAAGGATCCTGATAAAATTGCGGGAAAAAAAATGAACTAGATAGAGAAATGACTGATCTAACACAAATTAAAGATGAAAAATTATGAATCTAAATAAAACTGTAAATTACATAAATGCTTCAGTAAAATATGCATAAATTTAGCTTATATTTAGGCTAAATAAGGCCATCTTTAGACAGAGAACGCTCTCTTCAGTAGCAACTAACATTTCAATGGTAACAAACCACTGATAATTACACCCTAAGAAAATCAAGAGACAAGCTTGAAACAATTAAAACTGACTATTCAAATGAAGGACAAGGAACACGGCAATGATTTACAACAGCAACACTTTCTAATTTAGAATTATTTCGATTTAAATCTACCCAGCTTGATTGTGTCTACAAAAGACAGTGAGAAATCTAGGTAGGTTACTACAAAAGGAAAAGATGTGCTACAGCAAAACTTGCCCTCCCTCCTGTTAAGATCGCACAAAAAATCCAAGAACTGTTTCAAGTCAGTTTGACATCCTACCAATATAGAACCTGATTTTTAAGGAGAATATGACAAACTCGCTATGACTTGAATTAGAAACAGCAAGAAATTGGTACACAGCTTGCACTGCAGACCCAAGCAGACTGCCACCTGCTTGCTTGGAAAATTTCCTTAGATCCTAGTAATGATCTTCGGTGGTTTCTGCTCCAGTTCCCTTTATAAATCAGGGAACAATGCTTGATAACAAGTAAATGTCAAAGCTCACTGCCTGTAAAACTGCAACCCAATCTAACTTTGAAGTTAGACTTTCTTTTAAAAACAAGATGGGTTTAGTTATCTCCACTGGTTCCCCGTCAATCTAAGTTTTTCTGTGACTCCATGATTTTGTGGTTGTAACAAACACCAACTATACAGAACTTGAACTAAACTTCAGGCAAAAAATGATCCCCAAGGTAATTTACCCAATTACAATGTAAGCCTGAAGTCTATTAAGTTTAGTACACAGAAAACAGCACACAGAACAATACCTTAATTTCCTTCTCAAAGAAATAGCAGTTACATACAGAGCAGATGATTTAGAGCATGCAATTACAAAATTATGAAAAGAACTCACATGCAACGCTTGCAATTTTCATAGTTTAGGAAAAAAAGAGTCCAAGCATTAATAAGCTAAACCACTTACTACAAACAATCACTTCTACTGCCAGGAATGCATATAGGTACAAAGTCTCCTCCAACTTTACCAGAAAAATAAGTTAGCACCGGTTCACTACTTAAAGATGGCATAAAAAAGAAGTCTTTCCACTGAAGACTGTATAAATCTCATACTCTTCCATAAATTTATTACATACATTTCCTTTCTTCTTTATATTTATTTTACCTGATGTGTTGTTTAAGATGACAAGATTTTTTATAGGCTCGATGGCAATAAAAACATTTGTATGGTCTCTCTGCATCATTCACAAAATTATTGTTAAAATAATTTTGGAAGAACTGGCTGTTCCTTGGGATGGGCTGGATAAGACCTGCACACAGAAACACACACAAAAGAGAAAAATTAATTGGTAAGCTTATTCAAAGTTGCACTAGTCTGAAGAGATAGTATTTGTAAAACAAAGTGACTTTTAGTATGCAAGAATGTAAAGAAAATGAGTGTTTTCAGCACTTAAATAAAATTATGCAAGCACCTCTTTAGTATTATACATGTGATTGCACTAGTGATACCTCTTCTTTTATCCATAGGTCTACTTCATTACATTAAGCCTCACATATGTCCAAAAAAAGCATTAAAAGAAGTTGACAGTTATTGAATTCAAGTATTTTGCTCTTCCAAACTCCACTTTAACCGAATGATATTTAATCAATATTGCCCAGATATGTACTATAACTTGGCAAATATTTAATATGCATTTTGTGAAATGTACACACCACCACGATATCGATCTTTCTTTACTTAAAGGATAAGAATATCAATTAAAAAATATTGTATTTGTACATCATTGATTTTTGGTAATCAGTCAGTCTTGCTAATTCTCTGGATACCTACAAAAACTTATTGGGGAAAAAAACCCAAGCCTCAAACTAACTCTAGTCTGGAAAAGAGGAGGTTAAGGGGAGACATTATCGTTCTCTACTTCTACCTGAAAGGAGGTTGTAGTGAGGTGGTTGCTGACCTCTTGTGCCAAGTAACAAGTGACAGGATGAGAGAAAATGGCCTCAAGTCGTGCCAAGGGAGGTTCAGATTGGATATTATTAAAATTTTCTTTGCTGAGTGGTGAAGCATTGGAACAGGTTCACCAAGGAAGTGGTGGAGGTGTTAAAAAAACGTGTAGATGTGGCACTTTGGGACACAGTTTAGTAGGCATGGCGGTGTTGGACTTATGGTTGGACTGGATCATCTTAGAGGTATTTTCTAACCTTAATGAATTTATGAAATGTTCTTTATATACTGTTCCCTGAAGTCAGTCAGGGGTAGTTCAGAAAATCAGCTAAAAGGTCCTGCTGCCAAATGCCCAGCTGCTAATGCAAAAGTATTCTGTCGCAGAAGCAACCAACCAGAGGGCATCATCCCAAACACTGTGACAGAACAGGAACAGTAGCAGACTTCTCAAGTAAAAGAAACCTCACCATCATTCACACATATGTGAACTTCAAAGTACCCATCCCAACACCAACATACAACCCTTTATGTTCCTAAAGATTCACCACAGAAGTCCTTTATGCCTTTTATGTCTTTCATCAGACAGCTTCATCTAGCATGCTATGTTTTATGTTCAGAAAGGAAAGCCTGAAGGGCTTCTGCCGACTTCCAAATGTAACTGAAAAGAGCATAACACTAGGACAGGGAATTCGATGGTTGGGCTCAATAATCCTAAAGGTCTTTTCCAACTGAAAGCACTCTGTGATTCAATTTTGAGAACAGATGGCAACAATGAATACAGAACAAGTTTCTCCATCTCAGACTTGAAAAAATTTACGTATGATATACACATATATTTATGAACGTGATTATGTTGAAACTTCCTTTACCTTACCCAACTAACTCAGTTCGTTTAGTAAAAACATTATCTCTTAAACTAATCACACACCCAACCAAAACAAAAAATCTACCAAACCCACAACCCTACTTTCTACGTTCCTTCTGGCACCCTTCTGTGATGATAATTAGTAGTAATGGTCAGGACATGACATAAGTCTTCCAGATCAGAAGAGAAGAAACTCCATATGACAAATATTTACCCTCAATTATTTTTGATTATATATAAGCAGAATAATTCAGTTAATGAATGACAGCTGACTAACTGGTCATCATATCCCAGATTACAGTGGTTCTGGTTAGCAGAAGCACTGTAGAAATTCCTAGTAATATACAGAGAAGAAATAACAGAAATTCCTAATAAATACTTCCAAACTATTTAATCAATCTGTTGAACTCAGAAAAATTTAACGTTTCTCAAAATCTATGCAATAGTTAAAGGTGGTTCTACACTGGATATAGCAGGTCAGTAAAATACTTTTGATTTCTATTAGGAGGTATATTTCCTCCCATCAGTTCCGTCTTTGGAACTACAGTACATGCTAGAAAAATTACAGTAATTTACTGCAATTCTTACTCAAAAAATACCATCAACTAATGGAATAAAAAATAACAAACAAATATTTTAACAGGTAGTACACTCTGGAGACTTTTTAATAGACCTTTAGAGTAATTTAGACCTTTTTGAAAAAGAAAATATATAAACTTTTTTTTTTCAAAGATGCCTCTCAAAGATCAACACTAGCATAGAGCAACAATAGTAGTTTCTTGACACTATTACAAGAAATAAGTTTTTTTTTTTTCCTAAGAACAGTGGAAATTTTGTCAGTGTGTTGAATGAAACATGACACCTTCCAGCCAAATGGTAGAACTTCTTATTTTTACACTGAACACTCCAGTATTATCAGAGTTCAGATGATATCACTACCTGTGAGAAACAACATTTATAGTATTTCTCATTAATTTTTTTTCAAACAAACAGAATTTCACTGCACAGATCTTAATTGTACAAGAGTGATCTTTTCTTTAAAATCAGGAAATAGGACTGCATCTGTTTCCACAGTTCACGCAAGAAAGAAATATTGTGTGATCTGAATATCTGAAGCTGCCAGCTAAGTTTTGTTGCTACTCTGAAAATTTAAGTTTCTTATACCTGATACCAAAAGAACCACTACTCTTGCGTACAGTTACTCTTAGAAATAGTGGAAGCAAAAGGATTTTTAAAGAGTGATAAATATTTTAGGCTAAAGATATTACCAGTATAACATTCTGCTACATAAAGATGACTACGTAACAGACAAGGCAGGGGTTAGCAGACTTGTGCATCAAACAAGTGAAAACGCCTTGCCTACTACATTGACCTCTACTGAAACAGCTTGCCTTGAACAAGCTCCACAACTTACTTTCTTCCAAAAAGTGGTTTTACATAATGTTGTAGCAATTATTCTACAGCAAAATTAAAATAACCATATGAATTCTCTATAGTATATTCCAAAAGAATAGTGCATTTTTTTTAACTTTTACCACTAATTCAGATGAGGTCACAATTATACCAATTGCACTAAAAACCTGTAACATACCAACTCATTAATATATGCAATTTGAATAAACATGATCATCTCAAAATAATCTAGGCCATGACCTGTCTTGTCATTTTTTTCTATACCAACAGTCTAACAATAGTTAAAAGCCTCTCCTAGTGTAATGTAAAAATGCACACTTTTTTTCTGGTAAGGATTAGACAATTCTTCTGTAAATAAAAGACTTATTAATTTTAGTGCAAGCAAGCAATAAAATATGGCACTTTTCTGAAGCCTGATTATTTCTGATGACTTATTTCAAAATGCATCTTTCTGAGTAAACTCTGAATGTGCTTGTTTCATTAAACTATAACCTCTGCTTTTCAGTGAAATCCAAATTCCAAGAAAGCATGTATTTACTTGCTCATTACCTAAATCAGTTATGAGAATGGGCTCTTGCAAAGGAATGTCCGGTACTGGAACACTTGTTTTTCCTACTCGAACTTTTGCAGGTTTACGTTGATGTCGCAGCTTTCTTAGTTCAGTATGTTTAAAATGTGAAGCAATATGAGTTTTCCTGTGGCCAGATGTTCTGAACTTTTTGTCACAGTGAGGACAAGCAAAAGGCCTAACACCTGCAAAAGATTTTAAAAAAATATGTTAGTTTCTGCTCTTATTTCCACCGCCCTAGAAATGTATCTTTGGAATACAGATTCTCCTTCTTGTATTTCTTTTTGGTTTATATCAGGGAGTTTATTGCTAAATAGGATTTAAAAACAGAGACACAAAATCCAATCAAAAGTAACTTGTGAAATTGCTGAACTATTAAGTGTTTGTAACACATCACTTTAAGTAAAGTAGTTATGGATGATTCAGAAGTGACAATTTTCAAAGGAATTGCAGACAGGAGGTCAAATACCCTTCCAAAGCAAACTTAAAAAACTGTGAGAAAAAACAATCAGCAAAACATATAGACAAATGATATATAATAGGATAAAACAGAGGAACAGTGCAGTGACAAAGTTTAAAGAAATTCTAGATCAGTCTCTGAAAATGTTAACAATGACAGCAGTCAAAAAAGCACTCCACAAGAATTATTACAGAAAGACTTTTGCAATGCAAAATCCAGTAGAAATCTCTCTTTGGAAAGAATACTGGAGAACTTTGTAAGTTACAGAGACAGAAAAAGCTGACGAACTTTCAGCTTTCATTCAAGGGGAAACACTGAAGTTAGAAAGCTAGGAAATATGCCTGGGTATTATGCAGAAAGCTCTACAAAATCACAGATGGAAAAAATGCACAGGAAATAATGAACCATACAGTAACTAAAACATATGAAACTGAGTAGAATATTTAAAGCAACAGAAAGCATTTTACTCAACATGTAGCTCAACATTTGAATTCATTATGTTAGGATGTTCTAGTAAAAAGTTTACAAGGGTTCAACATTAATTAGCTAAGTTCTTTGGAACAAAAGAATCTACAAAGCGCTGTTTAGTGCAAAGGTACAGCCTGCTTCATTGAATCACAGAATGGTGTGGGTTGGAAGGGATCTTTGAGATCATCCAGTTCCAAACCTCTGCCACAGGCAGGGACACCTTCCACTAGATCAGGCTGCTCAAAGCCCCATAGAACCTGGTCTCGAACACTTTTGAGGGATAGGGCACCCACTGCTTCTCTGGGCAACCTGTGCCAGTGTCTCACCATCCTTACAGTACGGAACTTCTTTCTAATATCTAATCTAAGCCATTCCCCCTCAACCTATCACTACTGTCATGATAAAAAGTCCCTCCCCAGCTTTCTTGTAGGCCTCCTTTAAGTACTGGAAGGCTGCTTTAAATTCTCCCTGGAGCCTTTTCTTTTCTCCAGGTTGAACAACCCTAACTCTCTCAGCCTGTCCTCATACAGGAGGTGTTCTAGCCCTTTGATCATCTTTATAGCCCTCCTCTGGATATGCAAAGCCTGCTAAGAAGCATTATTATAGGCTTCCTCTTGTCCACATATTGCCATCAGAGACAGCATACAGGGCTGGATAAGCCTCTCATCCAACCCACTAAAACTAATCTGCTAGAAGAAGCAGCAAACATCTCGGACAGGACAAACAACTGCCCTGAACAATGGCTAACTACACGCTGGAGTTTCATGAATAGACTACCTATTTTTCAAGCCACCTTGTGCTTTTGCCCTTTGAATAAGTCTCACTTCTTAAATAAAGTAAGGCTGACTATAGAGCACTAGGAAGAATACTGGTTTCAAGTCCATAAATAAGCAAAGTGAAAAACTTTCTGCAGATGAATCCAACATTGCTATTTCATGAATTAAGGGCATCTGAATATAAAACACACTGAACATCAATGAAAGATATTTTTGCAGTGTAAACACGTAAACAGGAATTAAAGGAAAGAGCAGCACATTTATAAGCTTATCTTATTGAAAGCTTATTTACCTACAAGAACAAAAAAAAAGTGGAAAACAACCAGGTAGTTCATCAAGAGTGGAAAATTCCACTCTTAACAGAGAAGTTAAGCCACAGAAAAACAGGTATTGAAGACATTATATGATGTAAATAAGAATCATAAAAACAGAGGAGTTTCAGGGTAAGCAGTATAAGATACTGAAAACAGGTAAGGTGGTGAAAACCACCAAGCAACACCTCATTGTTGAAGATAGAAGGGAAGTAACTAAATCATCCTGGGCGATACAGTGAAATTACCAAAAAGTGTAGGGAAGGGGAGGGAAGAAAAGATGCAAAGTAAATAGGAAACATGACTGGGGATAAGTAAAACCAGAACTCAAATTCAAACAGTATGACTGTCCAGAAAGCACGATTCTTATAATAGCAGTATGAATAAGAATCAGCAGCTGACTCATCACCAGAAAACTAAATGTCCATGGCTTTCGTAAGAGTCTAAAGTTTCAAAGTCATGAAACACTAGAAAGTTAAGACAAAAATTGTTCATTATTTAAGACACTAAAACCAAGTTAGTCATCTGGTTACCTGACAGCTATAAATGACAAAACAGACATCTCTACAATTTAAGAACTTCACATTGTCTTTTTTCATTCAAGGTCTCATAGAAAACACGAAAGCAATAGAGACCTTACCTGTATGTAGACGAATATGAACTTTTAAACTCCCTGAGGTGGAAAAGCATTTCATACAAAATTGGCACTTGAAAGCTTTAATGCCAGTATGTGTTTTTATATGTGCTGTCAGAGTACTCTTAACTGCAAAAGCGCGGAAACATTGGGGACACTTGAATGGCTTCTCATGGGTATGAATGCGAATGTGGCGCACTAGATCACTTGGCTTTTTAAATTCTTTAGAGCAATATGGACAAACATGCCACCTTATTCCATTTTCTTCACGTATGGAACCTAAAATAAAGAACATGATCAAAACGAATGTTTGAAAACCTTCTAACAGCTCTTAAAAAACTTCCCTACCCTGACACCATATACAAAGCAATCAAAATACAAAAACTTTTTGCTATGTAGATGCCTTACAACACAATTGAGAGAATTAATTGCCTAATTGTCTACATCAGACACATGCTACTTCATAAAAATAGTGATGGGCTAGAATGACAAAAATCAGAACCCAAGAGAATCCTGTTGAAATTCAAACAATTTATTTTACTGAAGAGGAAGAAGGTAAAAAAAAAGGAAGAAAGATGTTAAGAAATGTCTGACTTCACACAATAGAAAGAACAGCTTCCATGCCACTATATACGGAATGTAAGTGTAATACAATATAATAAAACAGTTAAATTATAACTACTATCTAAACACACAATTATCCAAAAAATGTTTATAACACCTTAACTACAACCACATCAAACTGAGTACTAACCACTTCTCTAACTGGATGAGACACTTTATATGGCATACTCTTCTGCAAATTCAGACTTAAATTACAATTTATACATATTTAAAGGAGCAAAAACTAGAGTCCTTAAAATGTCCTTCTGAAAGACTTAAAATTTAAGGCTACTTTTTCACAGAAGTTGTTTTAAGATCCAAGAATCCTAAGCTATGTCCCAAAGCAATAGCATACTTTTTCTCAGTAAAAATGACAAAAGAAGCTTCTAAATCCTATGAAAGATTTTTATTCATATATGCTATTCAATATCAGATATTCACTCCTTTAAATCGGTTCAAATAGTGTTTTCTTTCTGTAAAACGTGAATATACTGAGTTTATGTTGTTTTAACAAAAAGTGAAGGTGGTTGTGTCTGACTGTACAGTAGGGACATTTTTACTTGCAGCGTTAGAGAATTGTTACTGCTACAAGGAGCAAAATAGTTATTACCAATGGAAAAATTTTAAGTTAATTTCTAGCAGTTATGCTGGACAATGTGAGTTTTCAACTTTATACCAATTACTGCATCCTTTGCAAAGAAAAAAAGTAACATCAATGTATCTATGACATTAATACAGACAAAGCTCAATGCCAGCTTATTATAAGAGCTGCCTCAACCAGGCCAGGCATTAAAATGTGATGGTTACATTTGGAAGAAACGACTTCTAGCAACCTTAAGGTCTGACCAACTCTAAGACTAAATTTGCATTTAACCACATGGACAAAATTCAGACTTGCATACACACAGTACAGTAAGGAAGAATTTCTTTACCGAAAGGGTGGTTAGGCACGGGAACAGGCTGCCCAGGGAGGTGGTTCAGTCACCATCCCTGGAGGTATTTAAAAGAAGGATAGATGAGTTCTTAAGGGACATGGTTTAGCAGATGATGGGTGCGGTTGGACTCGATGATCTCCAAGGTCTTTCCAACCGGAAGATTCTATGATTCTATGATTCTATGAAATGGAATATTAGCATGCATTTATGGTGACAACATCAAATGAGTACAGCGATTCCAAACAAAGGTGACGTGAAGTTTTATCCCCAACGCCAGCCTTCATCATTCCCTACGTAGCCTAGTTCAGTGAAGATCTGCATGAAGCAGCAGCCTCACTTTCAAAGAGGAAGTGTAAAGCTTGCAAGAACTCTCTGCTCCAGACACAACATGAAATCCCAAACCTACTCAGAGAAGGGTAATGGAAAAAGAGGGGAAAAGATTCATATTCTTTCTCTTTTTTATCCTCCTCCAAAAACTCCACTGATCTAAATCCAGAAGACTTCACGGTGTAACTTCACTTAATGCCGTTCTGACACATTTTAGTATCAGTATCATGGAAGTTACAAACACTACTACCATAACTTATACAGTGTTTTACATACAAGTAGATAAAATTTATAACTGATCCACAATATGTTTTGGGAAATTCCTTCATAAAGCTATCAACACACCCACAAATACTGTAGTCCTTATAACAAAAAAAGTAGCAAGCAGTGGCAATATTACCAGGTAAAAACGGTGACTTTTTCTTAATAACCTTTTTTTCTTTTTTATCCAGTTTATCTGTGCTCTCTTGCTCCTTATCTTGTTCTGTATTAGACACAGCCTGATGGTTTGAGAGAGTCTGGACATCTGGGTTCTGATCCTGGGCCCCAGGAGCTTTAGCCTGGCTGCAGTCAGTAGAATGTGCAGAGACAGGAATCGAAGATAATCCGCTGTTCTCTAAAGCTTGCTAAAAGAGAACAAAAACTTTCCAGATTAAGAAGGAAACACTACAGAGTTTTTCTAACTTCTCTCACACAACTACTTAGAAGATACAGTGCAAATATAATGAAAAGAACTACGTCTCATACTCCTAGAACTTCAGCTGAATTTCAAGTTTGCAAACTGATTTCTGATTGTCAATGAGATTTTAAGTTGGATTTCCTGCATTAATATATGTGCCAACAACTGCCTTTCAGAAAAGTGCCAACCGTTTCGATAGAATCAAGCATTCACCAGGAATGTACAGCTATCTCTTATGCCTATATGAGAGAATTTACCCATAAAAGGTCAAATTTGAAGCTTATCAGCTTGTGAAGAAGCCATAGATGATATAAAGAAAAAGGAACAACGATAAACCAAAGAAAAGCTCAGAAAAGCTGAAACGCCTCTGTTAAAAAACCAGTGACAACCAAGGCAACAGCCACACACTCCTTTTTATGTAGACCTGGAAGGGACTGGAGTGTATGCACTTTATGGATACTATTAAGATTGAAAAAATTCTGAATCAAAGACCTCAAACACATTTAAGGAGGAGGTTGCAGATATGTCATAACTTGAAAGAAAAAATGTGTTTTATTTTTATTGTGTACAACAATATGGCTAACAATGCTCCCACAATAACATAAATAACCAAGCTCAATGATGAACTCTTTTGGGTTTTTTTTTAATAGCTATCAAGGCAATAGTTACATTTTGTGTTGCAATTTGATACAACTACACATCATATTCCAGACATTAGAGAACTCAGCACAGGTAACATGGTGAACCTGCATACAGCAACATTTAACACTCAAGTCTTCCAAAATGAAATTTAAAAAGTACTTAAAAGACTAGGGATGAAATAAAAGCTTAAAGGTTAGCAGGCTATCACTAATACTAAAGAAGAATATTCTCTACCCTTTTCTATTATGCAGTGGAGGCTACAGAACAAGCACAGACAGTTGAATTACCATCCTGCATCTCCTCTGTTACATAACATCTCCTGCTGGCAGTATCAAGAATAGAATAATGGGACAGACAAAAGATTGGTTGATCCAGGAAGGAATTTTCTTGCACAACTAGGAAATATTCAAGTAGCCCTTATTAATTAGGAGCAGATAAAAGCCCCAGGTACATTCTCATTTTTTAACCAGATGAAAATATTTTTCCCTTCTTCAATGTCATCATGTTTTAAGCATGGCATAACTTCAGGTTGTGCCACAAGTTGCTTGTAGGCAACAGAAAAAAAAAAGCCAAAGTGATCAATAAAATGTCAATGCATAGGTGTGTACACTTGAAGCTTTCTTCTAGTTCATTCAATCAGTATTTACAGCCTTACTTTTGCAATGTTATACAAAAAGATATCTTGGTGCCTTCCATATGTGTTCAGTAGATCTTTAAAATTCTTTCTTGACTCATAAATCATTTAGAAATACAGGAAGATTGTAAACACTGAAAATGGAGAATAAATCTCATGAGAAAGAAACCACTGAAATAGTTTCTCACACACAGATCTTACCTGCAAGATATCCCTATTGATTCCCACTGCCATGTTGAGTTGTTGACCAGGTTGTTGAGGTTGGTTATTTTCTACAGGTCCTGGTTCAGATAACTCAAGGAGCTGCTGGATGACATCAGTTACAGCCTGTTGACCTTGATGCGCAGTACCTGAAGGCACCTGGTTTTCTGTCTGTTGAAGAAGTGGTGACCGAAAATGTGTGGCCTGAAATATATAGCAATTCATTTGTAAAGGAAGATGAAAAGTACATATTAAGTCATTATGATGTTATCTGTTCGGTTCCCTTATCTGAAATGTCTGTTAACTGTCCACTACAAGGATGTCCATTTGTATAAGACATAAGGATTACACAGAGCTGTCATTCAAGGTCTGCTCACTCCACTGAATAATTGCTTTTGTATATCCCTTTTCTGGGATATACAGATCTTCCCAAGCTGCATAAACATAAGCTTACAACTTGAATTAAGTTTATCCCAACTACTGAACCTTCAACCAGTTTACAAAACACAGGGATCAGTTACTGAATTTCACATGCAGAGACCACATAAAGAGTAATTTCAAAACAAATAAACAACACTGACAATAGCTGTATTTTTTAAGTTCACATTTAAATAAAAGAAGCCCTTTGGAAAAAATAACCTTCTATTTTTGAGATTTATTTGTGTTGTTACATTAAAATCTTTCAGAACAAATTAACCATTAAATTTTTTCCCTTTAACCTTCAATCTTCTAGATCTCTTAGCTTTAGAAGAGACTCTTCATACTCTAAAAATTTAAATTCACATGGAGCTGTCAAAACACTAAAAAAAAGCCTGAAAGTCTAAATTTCAAGTTTCTTAATCTTTGATTTGATAACTGTATCTTAGGCTACCTTAGTAATAAATCTGAATAAAAAACAGTGATAAAAATCCTTGGTATTTCCTTTTAAAATCAGAAATAAAGACTATTCCTGTTTTCCTTCATCCATAAAAGTCTCTGCCTTATAAGAAATAGACTGCGTAAGTATACCAGTGCTGCTTTCAATCATTTATTTTTCTGTAGAAAAGAGCAACACATATATATAGAACAGCTAGCCTCATAATACTCTTTCTTAGAACACACTGGATATTTGTTTCTAATATTCACTTCTGTTCTCTAAAAACAATTGCTTTCAGGCATGCACACACACGCACACATATATAAAAGGCTATCTTCTTTCAGATAATTTTGAACAAAAAGTAACATTAGGCTTCACATGCAATATTTCTTCCAATCTGAAAACTCCCCCGAGATTTTCTTTATACTGACACATCATACTGGACAGTTAAAATTATACTATCAAGGTATTTTAGGATGGCTGCAAAGAAACACATTAAGAAAAATTAACTTGACTGAAGTTGCCCTGTGAATTGATCAAGTATTCCTTCTCATGAGACAATATAAAACAAACCTTCATCTCATTTCTCTTGCATGTATGCAAGAATTTTCATCTCACTAGTGGGACAAATGGAAAGACTTCATCCCGTCAGATTCCGATTTAGCAGAAGTGCTATAACATTTCAATACATATTTTACAAAATAAAACACAGTTTATGCCTTTTCATTACAATAAACAGGAACTGAAGCAAAGAGTTTTGCTAAAGAGTGTAACAGCTCTTTATAGAGATCATTCATTTTCTTGAAACAGAATGCAGGGAAGTTCTCTAGCAGAGCAGCAAGCCTACAGTAAAAATTTTCCCAGGCTTTAGAAAAGAGGAGAAAAA
The DNA here is from genome assembly GCA_033558185.1 of Dromococcyx pavoninus. NCBI lineage: Eukaryota > Metazoa > Chordata > Aves > Cuculiformes > Neomorphidae > Dromococcyx > Dromococcyx pavoninus. The sequence continues at coordinate 2,655,003 of JAUMJL010000016.1, read as the reverse complement.
AAATAATGGACTTGATCAACATCATCTTTGATATGAAAATTACAGTATTATATGTATCTAGCCAGTTTGTTTGCGTATTACAGAGCAGTTTACATGCAGTCTCGTTATTTTGAAAAACAACATACACAAACGCACACATCTCATAGAATCATAGAATGACCTGAGTTGGAAAGGACCCACAAGGATCATCAAGTCCAGCTCCTATCCCTGCACAGGACAACCCCAACATTCACACTGTGAGTCTGAGGGCATTGTCCAAATGCTTCTGAATTATTGTCAGGTTTGGCGCCGTGACTGCTTCCCTGGGGAGCTGTTCCAGTGCTCCATCACTCTGGGAGTGAAGAATGTCTTCGTAATATCTAATTGAAACCTCCCCTGATACATCCTCCTGCCATTCCCTTGAGTACTATATGAAGTTTGTTATTACTATTAAGATACTTTGTTCATTATAAAAAGTTTCAGACTCTCTCTGTAGGTTCTCTTCACCAACTGATTTTAGAAACAGCATAGAGAATGAAGTGTTTTATTACTACTTCATAATTCCCCATTTGTTCAATTAGAATAGCGGCCCTTGTGATGACTCTTAGTCGGTCTGATCTGCTCTGTAACACAGACCGCGTGACTGCTCTCAGTGAATTACTCGAAGTAACTGTACAGAATTATAGCAGTTCTTTAAATCAAGTAATTTGTTGTGGTTATGTTTTCTGCTGCTATCCAGCTTCAACAAGTTGCTCCAACAGTAAATTATGCACACTAAAATTCTGTATCCACACTACTTCAAAGTGTGAATTTCTCTAGCTTCAACCCTCAAAACTTTTCTGCTCTCCCTTATTAAAGAGATTACAGATTTTCCCCTTTTCTTCAAAACAGCAGATCAAGTCATCCTTAAATATTTTACCTGATGGGCAAAATGGATAGCACACCTTGAATCTCCTCAATAACAAAACACATCATACCATACTTAAAGCATTCTGATTGCTCTGCTTACTCCTGTATCTTTGAATACAGTTCATGAATAGTAAACACTATAAAGACAATGAACAAAAGAAAAATTTCCCAGAATGAAATACAGAGGATATACAAGGTTTTAATTTCTATGCTAAGTTTCTTGTATAAATAATAAAAAAAAAACCCTAATCTTTCCAGGCAAGGAAAACTTAACTTTTAGCTGATGCATCAATTATTACCTCTTCCATCTCTATTTATAAAGGGGAATTTAAACTCCTTGAAAACTCCTATCCTGTAAATATGGCCTCCTGTTCGTCTATATGTGATTTTATTCTTGGTAATATCAGAACATATATTGCTTGGCACATTCAGCTCACTAAGAGATCCAGATCACTCTGTATCATCGATTTTTCCCCTTCATAAACTACCTCAATCTTTCTATCATCCTGATCTGTGAAGATTTGATACTTTTCTTCCAGGTTACTGATAAAATATTAAGTAGCGTAGCGTCAAGAATTAATTTCCAAGGGATTCCATCAGAAACACAGTAATAGTGGTGATTCTCTGTGCATCTCTTTTACAAGTTCTCTTAGAAAGTTTTAAAAATCGCTTTTGGCATTTCACATTAATTTTAGTAGGTCATTCTATTTGAAAATAGAAAACATAACCCTGATTTTTATCACCTCTACTACAAGATGGAAAAGGAAGAATCATTAAGAATGACACTAGTTCTACTAACCAAAAAGCTAACATTAAATAAAAGTACCTATATATTTTCTTAAAACCATGTGTGATACATGGTACAGTAGGGAGGAATCTGAGCATATATTGTAGTTAAAAGAACCGCACATAAACAAGCAGGCTGTGCATCTGAAGGCACAGAAATAAGCAGATAGTACATCAAAGGAGGAATATCTGAAAAAAGCATAACAAAATTGCTGCTGATTCACCCCAGCATTGAGTTCTGTCTGGATTAGTTTAGAGGTGATGCCACGTGCTCCTTTTCCACAAGATTCCCAGACATCTCAGGCTGTAATATCTCACAATATATAGTTACTACTGTAAAAATGGAAAATACTCTTGCAAGGAGAATTCAGGTTTCTGGTCTAACTGCCAGACTAGAAAGACACACTTCTCCTTGCTTGGTTTCCTAGATCCACTACAAGTAAGCTGACATTGGCTCTGTAAAGGTTGACACTTGAACTGCTTGGTGGCTTAGCAGCTACCAAGTCATACTCTGGGAAAGAAACAGGTTTGAAGACACTAAGACTAAGGATGGAACTGGGACAGTACTTCCACTTAGCAGCTAAGAGCACCAGGCAACTCTTAGAGGAGGGGGCAATGGGATCCATTGCTCCCAACTGGCACCTCTCACTGGGTAAAAAAATGGCATTCCGGATCAAGCAGAGGGAATCACACAATGTGGCACAACTGATGACAATCTTCTTTTCAGACCTACGCTTTTACACACACGGTCCTCCCTAAAAACCAGGCATCACCTCTGACACCACTCCTTACTAAGGAAAACAATTTCAATTGGTTAAAAACTTAAAAATTTACTTAAAATAAGCTGCTTTGATGAACAGTCATTTTTAATACTTATTAAAGTGTCACAAGAAACATAGTGTAATTATTTATTTAATACAGCAAATATTAGTAATTAATTAGTTTGCATCATGTCTATTCAGCTTTAAGTCCTGGAATACTGAATTCACACTACAAGGTAAAAAGAAAGCAGATAGACTGGTTATCACAGTATCACAGTATCACAAGGTTGGAAAAGACCTCTGAGATCATCAAGTCCAACCTATAACCCAACACTAACACCAACCATCATCTAAACCATGGCACGCAGTGCCTCATCCAATTTCCTAGTCTTTAGTTTTATGGATTCTAGTACAAATAATCAGTGGCTGAAGTTGGTAAGAAAGGACTACAAATCAATTAGTCTGTCACTAGGATACCATGTTGTAGTCTATAGCTGATAAATAAATGCTACATAGCTGTAACAAAACACGCTAATGCTCTCACTGACTGGTACATCAAGACTGCTTGCTATGGCATTCCAGAAAGCCAGTCCTGCATTGTCCTTCCCTGGCTTCAAGGGCTCGTCCCGAGCCCCACAGTTCCAATGCTGCCTCAATTTCAACAAATTCAACAAATACCAACACAGCTCTTTTCCTCTCCACCCAAACCATGGTATCCCAGTGAAGTAAAAACCAAAGCGGCAGTGTAATCCAGTATTTACGAGAGTCCTTACTCTCCTCTGGTCTCTTTATACAGGAAAATATTTGTCCCCATTTTGAAGACCCAATGAACAGAACTAAGTGCAAAATCATGACTGTATCATGAATGCAGGAATATAACCTATTCAAGACTTGTTCCATTCCTAAATATCCAGCTGCATTCACCAAGAAGTTTGCTTTCACATATTAGCTGATGAACTTATTGACGAGAACCATGGCATATTCTTTTCCACCAGTTAAACAAAAGCTTACAAAACTGTGTAAGATTTCTTCCACTTTTAGTCTTGATACAAAAGATACAAAAAATGCTATGCTTACATTCTTCCATTTGTTATCAACAGGCTGCAGAACATTAGCAGAGGATGTTGTTAAAGGTTGGGTGACCGAGTCCTACAAAGAAATTAAAGTATTATAAGCTTTTGTACAAAAAGAAAAACGTGGCTAATATCATGCATAAAAGTAGCGCAGTTCATTTTCCCATAGTATGGAGACTATGGACAGGAAAAATGAGACTATGGGAGAGATACAGGAGTACACAGAATCACTAATGTGTCTCAACAGTCTATACACGTTAAAGAAACACAAGCTACAGAAATCAATACCTTGGCTATAAACACCGATGTGGCTAAAGACAAACAACCACCTTACAGTAGGCATATGTTACAACAAGTACTTCTGTATCACACAAGAATGCATTCCTTCATAGCACAGCACATCAGGAGACTTCAGCTTTTGGAATTTGTTATACTAAGGACATAATCATTGCTCACATCGTCATATATATAACAACGGATGACAAGACTGATGGCAAACTTCAGAACAGAATTATTATAGTGAAGATCTGCTGTTAGAGAAACTGCAAGTTTTGAGCAGGATGAAGAAGTCAGAAGTATGCTAGTGCTGATCTAGGATTGTACCATCTTTCTATAGCAATAAAAATCCATCCATCATCAATTATCTGCAGTTTCAGAAACTTAAAAAAGTATAATACTCAATACGCAATCAATATGTCAGTTATTACCTTTGTTCATCCTTGTTAAACTTTTTGGCACCTGCTTTTAGAAACAATTTTTTTCTCCTATTTTGCTTATACTATTGCATGAAAGTATTTTTTATTTTTCCCCTCCTTCATGCAAGAATAGAAGCGTGCATCAAGCAAAGATGGTAACAACACACTTCCATAATATCAATATGCAATGCAAATGCAAAATGATCAAGCAAACCAAAACAAGAAAAACACAGCTGGACAGGGAAAACAAATACGAGGTAGTATGAAGGAACCCTCTTCCATTCTGCTTTTGAGATTAGGCTTGTGAATGTAGAGAAGTACAAAAAGACATAGAGATTATATGTACTGTATGTACTTGCAAATACATACAAGTCCTTTTTTACTTTTAGCTAACCTGAAGGGACAAAGAGCATCTGCCATACAAAAAACTTTATGAAATCTAAAAGAGAAAATTGGTTCTCCAAACAATATAGTAGACCTTCGATTTCAACGTGATACAGCTCCACAATGAAATTGATACTTCGAATTTTAACCTTCATCTTCCAAGTCTGATATTACTTGTCATTAAAAGCACAGAAGTTGGAAATCATGTAAAACACTAGAATAAAGGTAGAAAAGGTAGTTCTATTCAAAGAAAAAGAAATGTACTATGATACACCAAATACGCACAGGCTCAAAAAAACAAAAGTCTTAGGAAATCAGAAGCATTTTCTGAAATTTAGCTTTTTGTATCCTGGTAAAGGAAAAAACCTCAACATTCAGCACTTCCAATAAAGCTAAGATTTTTCCTTTATAATCTGTCAAATCAGATGCTAGCACTTAAAAATGTTATCAGAAATATTCAGAAGAATAATCCACTATGTCTTTAAATGGACTGGACATATAAACAATCTACTTCAGTAAAGTCTTTGACACAGTTTCCCACAGCATTCTTCCAGAGAAGCTGGTGGCTCATGGATTTGACAGATGTACTCTTCACTGAGTAAAAAACTGGCTGGATGGCTGAGCCCAGAGAGTTGCGGTGGAGTTACACCCAGTTGGTGTTCCCTAGGGCTCAGTGCTGGGGTCAGTCATGTTTCATACCTTTATCAATGAGCTGAATGAGAGGGCTGAGTGCTCCTTCAGCAAGCGGGTGGATCTGATTGAGGGTAAGAAGGCTCTGCAGAGGGGCCTGGATAGGCTGGATCAAAAGGCTGAAGTAAACTGTATGAGATCCAACAAGGCCAAGTGCTGGGTCCTGCACTTCAGTTACACGCCCCATGCAATGCTACAGGCATGGGGAAAGAATGGCTCGAACACTGCCTGGAGGAAAAGGACCTCGAGGCATTGGTCCACAGTTGACTGAACATGAACCAGCAGCGTACCCAGGTGCCCAAGAAGGCCCAACAGCATCCTGGCTTGTATAAATGGTGTGGCCAGCAGGAGAAGGAAAGTGACTGTCCCCCTGTGCTCAGCACTGGAGACACCACACCTCACTACAAGGAGGACATTTTGGTGCTGGAGCACATCCACAGGGCAATGAAGCTGGTGAAGAGTCTGGAGCACAAGTCACATGAGGAGTGGCTGAGGGAAGTAGGGCTGTTCAGCCTGCAGAAAAGGAGGTTGAGGGGAGACCTTGTAACTGTCTACAACTACCTGAAAGGAGGTCGTAACAATGTAACTTCTCCCAAACACCTAGTGACAGGACAAGAAGAAATGGACTCAAGTTTCATCGGGCAGGTTTGGATCGGGTATTAGGGAAAATTTATTTATTCAGAGAGTGTTCAAGCACTGGAACAGGCTGCCCAGGGAAGTGGTGGAGTCACCATCCCTGGAAGTGTTCAAAAAATGTGTAGACATGGCACTTTGTGACATGGTTACACCTGGTGGTGTCAGGCTGACTGTTGGACTTGATGATCTTAAGAGGTCCTTTCCAGCCTTGATGATATTCTATGAGTCTATAAGTCAATGAACAATTTTTGAAAATGACTTAAAACTAGTATATAATTTAAATAGTTTCAGATTTCATTGTTCCAGCAAAACTTCACAATTATATCTATGCTATCTAGGGTGGAAACCTTTCCTCCACACACAATCTGTAAGCACCACAATTAAAGTTTACTTAATTGTAGAATGAAATGTTGTATTTTCATCTAAAGCCTCAAACTGTAAATCCTTTTTTGCATATACTTCACTAATTTACATTCTACCAATATTTGATAATGCAGATCAATTAAAAAATTATGCAATCAAAAACCAGCTACAGGTCTTCTAGTTCTTTCCTATATGAGAATTATTGGAATTAATATACAAATCTAATAAAACTCTTAAAGGCATTTTCACAATATACCAAGCAAAGCTTACCACTGTAACATGAGATACATCTGTTGAAGAGCTTGCAGAATTCTGAGGACCACCCATGTGCATCTTGCTGATATGTGTATTTAAACTACCCAAGTTTTTGAAGACACAGCTACATTCTGTACAGTTGTACGTAGGGCCATTCTTCACCTTAAACAACAAAATAAACAACCAATAAACAATAACAAAAAATAAAATTTTCCCTAAATCTACCAAATTTATATTTTTCAATATTTATCCATCTAAAAAACTACACTATGGGGTTATGAGACCTAAAATGATTTATTTTTTCAAGTTACCGATATTCAGTTATGGAGTCAGTCTGGTATCTCTCAGATATCAAGTTAACTGTAATCAACGTGCATGACTCATCTCCTATTACCACTTCTCAACATTGGAGTGATTCAGAGAGCAAAATAAATGTCATTTGGCACATGGTTTCAGACTTTTCCCTCCTTACAATTTCCTACCACTTCACACTTAGAAGCAAAACCAAAATGCAGCTTTATCAAGTAAGATATCCCTGAAGATGTAACATCATAAATAGAAGTCTGTACAAATGGAAATATGAAAAAAAATAATGCAGATAATTTAACTTCAAATTTTGGCTCTTCTGCTCACTTTGGCAAACGTATCTTTTATACATTTCCAAGAAAAAATAAAATCCATTTACTGGGTGAAAGCAGAATGAAAGTGAGACAGATTGAGCCAAATGCCATAGGGACTTGCACAAATAAAAAAACCACCACCAAATAAACCACAGTGAAGGGCAGGGAAGTTTAATATACAGTTTAAATTGAATTTGAACACACAGGATAAGAAAGTTATCAGCAACAACTTATTTGGGACTTGCAGGCCAAGAAGTGGAGGTAATTAAAGGAGCTAAATATGCAGATTCAACCATCTTCATTTCTCCTTCTTCCTCAGTCTATCACATAGCAGTAAGAACAGTGCAGTCTTCAAAAGAACAACAGTCTTCAAAAGAAAACAACTGCTTGCATTACAGTACGGGTTTTTTTATTTTCTGACATTAGCCTAAACTGGTAATAAGACCTTCAAAAAGTGGTATCAGGTACAACTGAACAGTGATATACAAAGCAAGAATCAACCTGTTTCATTGTCAACTGTATCTCATGACTGTCTCAGGATAAGGTGAAGAATTAAGAGAGTTCTGCACACACTCTTGAAAGAAACCGCAAGGAAAAAATAACAAATGACCCAAAGCAATATCTAAAATGTAGGCTTAGGATTACAAAACACGGTATAAGACATGATCAAGGGGCAGCATTTATTTAAAGCCCCTGACCCTATAACTCACTTTTTTCGTTACGGAGAAACAAGGTAACAGAGAGAAGTGAAAAATATTTTTGCCTTGATCCCAGACAATCTTCTAATATTGAAAAAATCAATATAAATTCTGAAATTAATGTTGGTGCGTTTTTGTACGTAGCAAAAGCTATCACACAGAGCCGTAATCAGTGAGAAATATTAGTCGCGCAAAGTGATGTGAAATGTAAACATATGACTTAAGTGTAATACAAAACATTGTGATATAGTCAATGAAGGATCATACCCTAAAAGTAAGAAACTCCAAAAGAATCCTTAGTAATAAAATCCAACAGGAGCTATTGTTGTAACACAAAAATAGAAAACAAGAAAGAAAATCTCAGAGAGTTAGAGGACAGAGTGAGAGCACAGATGATAGGCAAAAAAAAAGAGAAAACAAAAAAGCAGCCTCCATCAGTTTATACCTTACAAATCAAAGCTAGTTGTAAAGCCAATGTTGCTCACAATATTATATTATCAGAGAAGTATCATTTGAATCTTAAAAACTGTCTGTCACAAAAGAGAAAAAATAACCAGCATTATGAGGTCTGAGACAACAATATTTTCACCTTATTTTGTAATTTTCTTCTACCTGTAACCTGTAAAAGTTCTGAAAAAAGTTGTGGGATATATGTTTCAAAGGCAAACTGCAAGTATGCTCTATGATGGAGTTAGTGGCTTGCTGTTTGGTCTTGAAATTTTTCGCCATTTTCTGCTTTGCTGCTTTTCACTTACTTTAATCTGACTCTTAGCCCTCATTCTCTCAAGTCTGACACATACACATTTTTTTTACACCAAACCCCACTAATAATTTAATTATCTATCAATTTACCGAAGACACAATGGTAAAAGAAGGGTTTGCTACTTATGCTAATTATACATTTATTCAGATTAAGCTATTTCAGGAAAGCTTGCAGGTAAACCCAAGAAATTTGAATCTATGCTCACAACAGTAAATCTATACTGGCTGCAGAAAGTACCACAAAGCATAGAAATAGCAAATAGAATAACTTAAATGCTGAAAATAAAATAAGCAGTATATTAGCACCAACCACTTGATGAGTAATTGTATTTACCTCTGAATGAACTCTCTGTATGTGTGACTGAAGATTGCCTTTCTGAGAAAAGGCTGCAGGACAAAAGGCACAAGCATGGGGTTTTTCACCAGTATGCTTGATCATATGAGTCTGCAGTGCCCCCTTCTGGTTAAAGGCTTTTCCACATTCACTGCATTTAAAAGGTCTTTCACCTGAAAGGAAAAGAAAGAAAAAAGCATGCAGGGTAAGGGACTTTAACTTTAGTAGTTTCCTCTATCTACATGAAGAACTATATCAGTTAAAACATTGCATATAGATATCTGTACATACACACACATAAACATAGAAACATTACAGTATTAGGTGTTTTGACAACAAAATTGTTTACCTCAACCACCAATCTCAGCATCTACTCTGATAAAGATGTAGCTTTTAAAAAAAAGTTTTATAACCTAACTGATGATGATCAGTTAAAATGTGCAAAATAAATGAAAACTGTATGATACAATTATTTAGAACAGTTTTCCCCAGTCTGTGGTTTGGAAGTTCTCAGAAGGTGCTATGCAAAACCACTGGAGAAAAACTAAAACGAGAAAAGAAAAACCGAAACATATATATGCCATTCTTTTACATCAAATCCTATAAAATGCATATACTTGCATGGAATCAAATAGGGAGCAGAGGGTGGAATGGATAGTCATAAATAACTAATACTCAAAGATTCAAACTTTTATTTAGTCTAAAATCAAAAAGTCTTAACAGTAATGCTGCTAAAGATGGCCTACGGTTCCCCCTCCCTAATAAATACTAATAGCCGTTTGTTCTTTACCAACATCTACAGTAAGTGTGCATTAAGATAGCATTTTTATTGCATCAGATACAGTACAGCCCTGTACAAAAAATATTATTAAAACCTGGAATGTTCATATTACTACTGAACATTAAACTACACAATATTGTTACAGGAATGCAGTCACTGTGCCCTGATCTAGGTGTTCTGAGTGCTGTGCAAACGTACAGTTGTGTGTACATGAACAGATTAACCATGAAAAACTCCCCAGAAATTTTAAGTGATAAAACATAATAGAAGTGCATTAACACATTACAAAGCTACATATTATAAACACACAGATATGAAGAACAAAGTTCAATTTCTTACAACTACGTGTCTTAACTGACTACTGGAAATCTCCCCTGTGAACTCAAGTTATTACTCTTTTTTTTTCTCCTAATGAAACAGTTAAACTGTGGTAACTCTAGGACCCTGAGAACATTTAACACTGCTTTTGTACACCTCTATAGTAAAAACACTATAAGCATGCTGTACATTGTCTGCTACACTAGTAAGTACTAGCATGTGCTAAATACTACACAGTTTTAATACATAATTTTATATGACTTCTAATTATATAGCCACAATTATATGTAGTTTAAAATGATTAATTCTTAGTTAAATTCACATGGTTTGAAATAGAAAGTAGATATTATCTGAAATAAGATTACGGGTACGTAACACACAGTATCAGCTCTGAAGGAATGTGTATTTTCTGTTCTGCTGCTTATGGCTTTTAAAGATGTTTCATGGTCTGCAGGTTTTAACTGTATATTTTTTAATGTAGATTAAAATACAGAACACTGATCCAGATCATCTCGAATTACAGTGACAAAGTTCATACTGGGCTTTCACAAGGAAACAGCTTAGCTTCTACTAATAGCTGCTGGTGGGCACATAGGTACACTTAACCTGAAGCAATACTTCTATTTAAGTAAAATTCATTACAAAAACTAAATGTTAATTCTAGTGTGGAGTTGTAGAATTTCTGTATTTCTCACGTATAACTCAATAAAATACAGATTTGGAAGGGGGAATGGAGGGCTCATTATTTAGTTATTAATATGGGAATTGCAATCCCCAAAACTTACTTTTTTTCCCCAAAGGGTTTAAGTGCTTGAAATTAACAGCTATGAACAAAAAAGTACAGCAATTAAGACACTAATGTAATGCTGTACATGTAAAATAGACATGCTCTTTAACAATTAAGGACTGCAGTATTCTAAATTCTTTACAGCACAGTTCTTCCTTCCTATATATTTTACTCAAACTCAAACAACTGGATGCCAGACAGAATGTCTGCAGATTTAAAGTCAAAATATACATTACAAATAAAATGACTCTTCACTAGCTATTTGGAAGTTAAAACGACCTAACACCATGCAGATTGGAACTATATTTTCTGTCTCTCGCATCCCAAAACAAACATCTTTCTGTTCTTCAAAAGAATTATAAACGCTCTTAAACTTTTTGAAGCTTTAGAAAAGTGTCCCCAAACAAATATAATCCTGTTTCCTTAATTCTGACTAGAATAAGCTAAAATAATGTATCAAATAACACAAAACTCCAAAATAAGAAAGTTAATTTTCCATTACTTTTCTATAAATACTACTTTAGGTAACTTTTAAAGCACATGCAAGGGTGACCTCTTGTGTAACTGTTTTACAATTAAGGTTTTGAAAGATTTCTAAGAAAGAGTCATGCAACGGAAATTTTATTTCTCTCTTGGCAAAGTCATTCTTGTCCACAGCAGCTCATCACATCACTGTCTGAACAGACTGCTAACACAAACAACACACACAATTTACTACTCTAATTAGTTAAAAGCTAGACAAAAAGCAGTTTATTCACAAGATGGAAAACATATATATTGCATGTCACTGGAGCATCTTCAATGAACGTTTTGCTTAAAGCCAAACTTTTGTTATCTTATGTATGTCTGGTTAAAACCTGACAACTCTTCCTACAGTCCTCTGTCCATTCCAAAAACTTTTGTATTATTTTATACTTAGTATTTTCCAGTTCTTTCTATTACTGAAGGGTTAAACAAATGTACATATTTATTACAGTGATTGTGCAAAAGCCATCTGCTTGTCATTCTGCCAGACTGAACAGTAACTTGCTCTTCTTCAAGTATCAAAATTACAATCTAGGTTAGTCACTTCGCAAGTTCACTTTAAGAAATCCTGAAAATGGCAATTACAGTACGTACACATGGCAGCAACTCTAAATAAATCAATCGCAAAACAAAAGTAAGGCCACTGTGTCAGCAGTATTATTCATTCTTACATATTTCTACTCTTTTTCTGATTGTAAATTTTAGAACCCATTCTCCAGAGTATGTAATGTATTATTTAGAGTACCTGACTGGCACTTATCCTGGTATTTCAATTTTAGGGCCCACTGAAACCTTAAGTACCAAAATTGGTGTTCTGTAACAAATGAAAGCTGTATAGTACTTAAAATTTACAGATGTATACCATCAAAAACAGTTAAAAGTATTTTTAAAAGCAAATATATCTCCTAAGCAAAGGAATTACATAAAGAGTGTTTCAAACAGACAAGTGACAGCATCTAATGAGCCAGATGTATTTTAATACTACTTCAAGTCCCAACTGGGAGAAAACTATTTAACATTTCACAGATTAATTGAATTTTGTAAGACAAATGCAAACTAAAATAATTACTTCCACAGTCTTACCTGTGTGTATCCTAACATGTCGTGTTAACTGACTTGGTTTCTGGAACGTCTTTCCACAGTGCGGACAGGAATAGGTAAACCCACTTCTGTCAATATTTCTGTTATAAGATCTGGTATTTGATACCCTGTCATTTAACAAATTAAAATAGTAAATGATAGTAAAAGAACAAAGTAAACGGAGCACTTTTCCAAGTCCCTACAAACACCAAGAATTTTACAGTTATTTCTGTAATAAAACTGATACTTCTTAGAGGCTTTCTAGAAACACTTCAATTTTAAGTGCTGTAAGAAGCATACAGTGACTTCACAACTACTGTTCTGGTGAGAATTTTCAACTCTGTTTAACCTCCTTTCTTTCGCCAGAAACACAGCAAGACCTGTTCGTAACTAGACTGGGGAACAAACACATTTGCTGAGGTCTAACAAAAACAGGTTAAGAATTTAACAACACAAATATTCACCATTGCTCCTCAAATACAAATTATAATTTCCACAGAGACATGGTAAGAGGTGATAACAAATCACACAATTTCTTTGCAAATTTCTCTCATTAGTTTAAATGACTGCTGAAAACAGCAATATGGAAAAAACAAAGCATAGAGACTACTAAAAGACCACTAGAACTACTCAGCTAAAGATGGAGAAATCAGAGGCAGTGTGGTCTCTGAAGCACTCCACAGCTTCCATAATGCCCAAGTATTTACAGCTATACAGTAATCTAGTTTGTCAGCACAGTTTAAAGCTAAATGAAGTTATACAAATATAAATACCTGGTGCTTTTCTGGATAACTGAGAAATAAGTATTAGCTAGTGCAGAGCAGATCTGCTAAATATACCACCATCTTAAAACACAGGCTGATAAAATAATATTAAAAAATCTCACAGCAGTAAAAGTTCACATATAACATTGGAAATCATTAAACTCCTGCTCAAATGATACATCTTATACTCAAAGAGAACGTAGCTATTGAAAAGCATATTTTCCCTTCAACTTTAAATAAATCAATCTAAAAACAAAAGCAAGGCCACTGTGTCAGTAGTGCATTTTTTAACTCTTTTTATACTCTTTTTGTGCATTTTTAAACTCTTTTATACTCTTGCAGAGCATGCACAGAGTTTGGGAAATATATTTTACTTTTACATATTAATTATATCCATCAAAACTTATTGAAGCGTCCACAGTAAGATTGACTGCAGATTTAACAGTAGAAGAGGATAATACAGATACTAGAACCACCTTTTCTTTCATCTCAGAACAGATCTAGACCAGCCTGATTGTCACAATATACTCCCTGATGGGCAACAACAGCTGGCTGAACCACAGCTGTGGCATTTTAATAAAGAAAATAATAACCAATTTTTAGACAACTGCTGGGACAATCCTTTAAGACCAGATCACTTCCTAAAATATTCCCTCGTTTACATTTATAGCAATATAGGCAAACACTAAGTTTAGAATGTAACTTCCTAATAGTTTTCCATACAAATATTTCAAACACAAAATAAATACCTTTTTGGGAAGGAGAAGTGCAACCACTTCATGATAAAAAGTTAAGGGAACAAAGCTCTTCATAATTTTCAATCCTGAAAATCTTTCAAAGCGTATTTTACAATGAAAACAGGGATCAGATAACAGTGTTTTTAATTACTGATGTATGTCTTTGAACTTCATAACAGTCAAATAGGTTAGGTCAATTTTAACTTTTCATAATTCATCTGAACAATATGAAAGGATTGTGTCAAATAATACATTTTTAAAAAATCTGAATGTCCAAGACTTTCTTTTCTAAATCACTTCTACTAGAACACAGAAAGTGGAGCAAGATCACTTATGCAACTCATTAACCCGGTTCACATACTTGGGTTGAATTAGTGCTGCTGGTAAAAGGACAGGAAAGCACTGTTATGGACAGTAGTTTTTTGCACATAAATGTAACACAATTCTACATCTGAACTGATAAATATATCTCATAAGGGAGCTCTGAACCCAGAAATAATCCATGTTTATGAAAATTAATTATTGTGTATCATTAGTATCAGAATGTAGCATGCATAATACGCTCTCAAAACTGCAGACATCACAGAAGATTCACTCATTCACTCTTTATTTATTCATCCTAACTTACACAGATGTCCGTAACATTTTTTCTGTGTAATATTATATAACTTAATAGAAATATAACTTTACCTCAGTTTTCAGTTTGCAAATAGAAATCTTCAGCAATTCTTTTTTAAACCGTACCAAACGTAACTATTAAATATCTCACAATCTGCATCATCTGCTAATAAAAATAACAGGGAATACCCAATATTTTTCTTTTTAAAATGTATTTTTCCCTCATCTGCTTTTATAGAAACAGAACAAAGACTGAAAGAGAGATCACCTGTCAAAATACTTAGCTTTTTTAATGTATAAACTAAACCACCAGAAGAAAGTTTTCCTTTCTTCTACCTTAAAGTAATTTTCAACTTCCTAAAAACGAAGCTAAACTAGAGAGCTGAAAGGAGAGAACAAAATCTTCCCCAACAGTATGAACAGCATTTATTACGCCTACTTACTCCCTTCGTATTTTGCTTTTTCAGATTTACAAGAAACTCACAGAAAGATATGCTAATGTCTGCTTGCAAAAGATAATCTGCGAGAAACAAGTTATTTCTTTGCAAAGGATGAGAATTTTTGCAATTACAATAACTGCCACGTAAAATTAGTATACATTTTCTTCAATATATCTCCATTAGCCTTTAAAATCACAAACACCCTCCCAAAAGCACTCTATCAGACAAAATTTGCCTGTGTTTACAAAATAACTTGCAAATGGAACTACACTCAGTATAAGTCCCTAAATACGAAAACAAGGGGAAAAAGGGGCTCCAAAAATAACCACCTACTTTAGCAAGGTTTTAAAAAATAAATGCCATTTCATAACAGCATAACAAAGAAAAGAAGTCATCTGCATAGATCACAGTACTTTGCTGACTGGAAATGCTATTCTTGCTTCCCCCAGCTATCACAATAAAACTAACACCTGCTCATTTTCTTACAATCCTGTAATTGTCACCTTATTTTATAGTGAGTTTTCATGTGCTCCTTTAGCTGTGAGGAAGTTTCAAATTCCTTTTTGCAAGATTTGCAGCTGTGGATCCTGCTGCCTGCCAATTCTTGACGATGTTCTTCCATGTGTATGGACAGCTGACTCTGTAAAGTAAATTCATCTCCACACTCTGAACAGATAAGATTCTGAAAGAGAGAATAGAGACTGATTTTTCAAAAGATTCTCCAACAGCAGTACACTCACATAAGCTATGCTCAAGTAAATGAATATACCTTGCTATGGACATTGGCAGCTGGCAGCAAGCAGCAAGTGAAAGTCTGAGAGCCCCATAATACAAATCATGAAAAATAATCACTGCAAGCTTATGGTAATATTTATATTTTTTGAAATTCCACGAAACTGAATTCTGAAAAAGATCATAGGGTAGCAGAAAACAAGCAGTTCTGTACCATCCTCACCAACAATCCTTATTTCTTTGGTAGGCTAGTTCAAGATACGCACAGAAACTTACCTCAGTGCCATTATACTATGCTCTACATGAAAGCTTGTGAAAAAATATTACTTACTAACTAACATCTTAACTGTATATTTAGGGATATCACACTTTTACTGGTTAAAATGATACAGATTGTCACTTACTTTTTAATACTAATCCCACCACATTTACCACTGACTTTTCTTAAGCCGTCTTCACAGAAAAGACAATAGAAATAGTTTTTGATAGATGCCACTTTA
The DNA here is from genome assembly GCA_033558185.1 of Dromococcyx pavoninus. NCBI lineage: Eukaryota > Metazoa > Chordata > Aves > Cuculiformes > Neomorphidae > Dromococcyx > Dromococcyx pavoninus. Next base: position 2,638,776 of record JAUMJL010000016.1, on the reverse strand, counting down.
GTCCACTAATTTTACAGCAGTGTTAAACATACCACTTGCCAGTTACATTAATATTCCGTGTCATTTATAATGAAAATCATACTTGTAATGCTTAATGCAAAAAGCACTGCCATTTGTCTGAAATTCAGAGGAAGAATCAAAGTCAAATATTGTTTCAATGAAAAATAAAAGCTCTGCATTTGGCTTCTTTTCGCTTTTCAAACCCATTAATTTTATTAAAGTTTACCTTGATTTTACAAAATCTAAGCAGAGAGGTAAGATCAAATGTCAAAAACATTCATCATCTCTCTGGCAATACAGCTGATACAGGTTCCTTACAGATGTGCATAAGCAACTTCAGACAGTTTTCATTTCAGTTCATTTTTCAACAATTTTAATTATCATTGCAAACAGAAATATTTTTTATCCTCCCCCCTTTTTTTGCCTCCTTGAATGATGAGCAACATGGGGAAAAAAAAGTGTTCATTTAAAGATATTTAAAAGAATGTTTTTAACGAGAGGAACAAAGACAGGCAGTGCTGTTTCTAAAATGCTTTGACAATAAATTTGTTCCTTAAGTCAGAAAAAAGAAAAATTCTGCAATATTGCCAGATGTTTCCACACAAAGACTTAAAAATCTTAAGTACTTTAATGAAATGAAATATTACCTCAAAAATGACTTGGTTAATCTAATATAGGCATCATTATTACCAGACTCTGGTTATAGTGTGGGACAATAAACAAATAAATGTTACTTTCTTTTGCAGGACCTACACTCAAATCCAAATTAGAACACTTGTTATTGAAAAATACTGGTTTTATGCGATATATTTGCTTTATGATGATACAAGTGGGGAATAATTACCTGAAGAGCTTATAATGCATAATCTTTCAAGCTCATGTGAGACTGAAGTTACTCACATCTCAGCTTTGTGCAGTAGTCTCGTCAACTGCTACACAAGTATTTCTCTCTGCACTGTTTTCAGATTTTTCAGCCTTTCCAACAGCAAGAGCAAGAAGTGAGAGCAAACAGCAAGCACTGATAATTTCTTATCCTGCACATTATGAGAAACTCCCGAATGACAGCTAGTGCCATCATCAACCCCCTCTGCTTCAACTTCGAATTCCAGCTCTCCCTACAGGCCTGGAAAGCCCTCTGTGACTCTGCGACTATTATGTTGATCTCGTTTATCACAGAACTATAGTGTTACAAGAATATATTCATTAGCAAATGAAAGGTGTTAATATAAGTTTAATTTTTAAGCTGCAGATTGAATTCTAAATTAAAAGGCATCACAGAACCCATTCTTCTGACATCTGCACCAAGTATCAAAAGAATAGCTGTTGAAGTGGATGAAAAAAATCACTTAGTGATAGAAATGAATACTAAAAATCACTCTTAGGCAAATTTCTTGATGTTCAGTTTCCTTTTTCGCATGCTTTAAAACAATTAATAAACCAAGTTTCCTCAATAAATACCCATTAAACTCTGTATCACTAAAGATACATTAACACGCAACAAAATTGTAAACAAGACCTCTCATTTTAACTTAGTTGTGTACATGATAAAATGTGAACTGACAACAAGATTAAAGGAGGAACGCTTTCTCTACAGATGGGATTCCCTGCCTGGTTGCGGGAAAAATGCAAGCGAACAGGCCTATCATCCCAAATCTACTGGTAAAAACTGCTGTAAACTGCCTGCAGTTGGTATGGAGAAACATACAATAATTATGTTTATGATTAGAAGTCTTGCAATAAAAGTGCATACTTGACTAAACTCCAATTCTCCAACACAAAGGGTGATTTTAAAAAAGCCTTCACAGGACAAAGAGGTAATTACATGATTGAAAACCTGGTATTCTGAGTAGTACAATCAACTCTGGCAACTGCAATAATGCACTAATGACTATGAAGTGTGCAAAATACTATTAAGCATTAAGTGTTTGACAAGAATTTAAGCAATGCCTCAAAAATGGAAAATGAAATTATGAGAGGGGAAGGAACAAGAAGTCCTCCTAAGCAAAACAACCAACCAAAAAAAACTGGTGGGAGTTCTAGATAAGGGAACAGCTTCATGACACAAGAAAGAGATGGTGAGAGTTCTTCACCCTGATATTTACCACCAAAAATGATTACTCAGATTATCACACTTGGGTGTACAAGATGTCAGAGATATTCCTTCAAATTAGAAGCATGTATAAATAACTAATCGGATAATGTTCATAAATTATATCGATCAAACACACACATGTTAGTAAAGACAGGATGGGAACACTTGTTTATATCCAGTATGTTAATTTCTGCTACTATTATTAAAACAGACTCCCTACTAAAAGTTTTATATTTCTTCTGAATGAGACCATTTTATTCAATCCTCCCGTCGAAAGCATACAGTGCAACCATTATGGCATGTCTTTTCAAAATTTAAATTACAACATTTAATTAATTACCTCTTCTTTCTCATGTAGCATTATATGAGCTTTCAGACTGGCAACTCTGGAGAACTTCTTGTTGCACACAGGGCACGTAGGATCTTCACCATTATGGGTACACTTATGAAGTGTCAAGTTGAATTCAACATTAAATGACATTGGACATTGGTCACATCGGTGAGGCTGTTTGTTAAAACCACAAAAAGTAAAGACAAAATTCAGTAAGTTACATACAGCCTAGGTGACAGACATAACCTAAAAAATCTAAATGTTTAGAATTAAAAAAGGGCAATTCAAATACCTACATATGACAGTAATCAATAACAATACCAGCCTTAATTATTTTCTGTTCTTTACATCTCACTACTGAAAATGCAAATACAGCACTTCAAAAGCACATGGAGAAAGAAAGCAGGGGAACTAAAGAAAGCAGAGACTCGAAACTGACACTGTCAGAAGAGAGTGAAGTTAGCAGGAGAGAAGAATGAGCAAGAGACAGAAATAAAGTTCCCTACTTTAACTGAGATTGTAAACTCTCCTTAAGCAAAATTAATAAATGAACTAGAAAAGGGTTAGTTTATGCTAGGATTAACTGTTCTTCAATCATTATCCGCACAGTTTTCATTCTTTAAGAGCACCTCAACTATTAGATATAGAGGCTCTCACATAAGTGTAAGAATGTGGTTTTAACAATGTCAGCTTCCATTTTTTATATCAACTTCACAACATAGAAACTTGTGTAAGTAGTTCTTTGCATACATAATTATCATCTCAAAATTAATCTGCATCTACAACTACCTCAAACAGTAATAAAATTATTTTTCTATCACATGTAAAGTAGTTTTAGCTTTGTGAAATAGAAAACAAGAAACAGAAACAAGATGTTTCAGATTACAAATGAAAACTGTAACAAAAGCTCCATTTCAAGTCAGTTCAGTCTTAATTACATATCTGTATTTTTCTCATTCTTTCATAAATTTGATTTGTAATCTGCTAAAGTGATGATGTTAATCTACTGACTAATGCACACAGACTAGATTAGGAGGCTTAACATTACTGAAGACAGATAGGAGACTAGTAGTGTCCAGTTAATCAATGTACGCATTACACTATTTCTATTGCTAATGTGCAGAATCAGTTTGAAAATTTGATTAAAAGAAACCCACACATTTTCTCAACCACCTAAATACTTTATAAATAACAGGAAACAGCTAAAATTAAAAGTTACTGACCTGGAAACAACAATCTAACTAAATGGCAAAATAAGGTCCTGTCTCAAAGGAAACATGAGGAAACATCAAAGAGAAATGTCATGAAACTCCGAGGTTCCCCAAAGCAGTAATTACTAGTGATGTCATTAAAAAAGCCTGAGAACAATTTCTTGTGTTAGTTTAACTTGTCAGTACATGAAAATATCAATATGCACTGGTATTTTCTACGTTTGTATCTACTAAAATTCCTACCTTGTCATTTTGCTCATGATCCTTCATATGGCGCTGGAACTGTGTCTCTTTTGGAAAAGACAGCAAACAGATCTCACACTTATGACAGTTTAGAACTTGGTAGGGAAAATCACTGTTCTCTGCATTCAGTGTCAGAGCACCATCTACAAAAGAAGCATCAACACCTTTGTATGAAGTCACATTTCATTTACTTATAATTTATTGTAAAAATCAGAATTCTTTGAAGCAGAAACTATTCAAACTCCTGTAATACCTTCACTTGTACAAGATTCTAAATTCACTGAATCTTGAAGATCTCAGATATAAGCATTACTGATCCTGTGCCAGTGGAAGCAAAGGAATATACCCATCCCTCTAACTGCCAAGCGTGCTAAGGAGATAATTAATCACCTTATCCTAGTAATTTGAAATAAATTCTTTCTGTACTTCATAAACACTCATCAGATTTGCAACAAAATAAAATGCTATAAAATACACTAGACATAAGTAAGATATTGCCAGGGGTTACTTTTAATAATATTACTTCATGCATTTCTAAAAAAACCCTATTTAATACAAAATAGTCAGCAATTCTGACTACACAGGCTTTCTGCCCTCCCCTGCTCCTTCCTCTTTTTTTCCTTTAAGAAAAATTTAAGCATCTTTCTTCTACCTCTGGTGGTGTAAAACCTTTAATAGTTACCTTGACAGCTGTAAAACCAACACCAGTGTTTCAAAACAGCTGAGAGATGCAATAAACTGCCAAACTCTTATACACAAATTCAGTGGAGAAAAATATTTTTTCTAATAGACCCATCCTAAGCCCACACAGTTTTCTTGTTATACGAGTCGCAACCTTCTGTATCTTCTTGCTCAAACTGCTGAAGTCAGCCCTATGAATGTTTTCCTTATATCTCAAATATCCAAGTTAAGTTAAACGTATCTTATACCTAAGAAGATACTATTTTACTAAGGAAGTTACCTTCATTTAAGAAAAACTTTAAGAAAAGCAATTGGCAGGAGCAGTTACAATATGTGAGATCATTCAAAGCAGTATTAAAAAAACAAAATGAAAATCAATTGAATTGTGCTGCAGATTAAGGACATTGAAGTGACTAAAACCCCATAGAATTCTATCTCAAACTCTGCCACAACTCAAAAAAAGTGCATCAACAACAGAAAGCAACAGGATGCAAAAAAAGGGGAATTTTCATTATCTAGACATGCAAAGTCTCATGTTTCCCTTTAAGAAAGTCAGTACTTCTTACCATGTATGCAAGAATTAGGCATAGGAAGTAGAAACACTACAGGAAGTTTACAGCACCCTGTTTACATTTCTTCAGAGGAAACCGAAGAATATGATTAACTCAGTATTTCTGCTCAGTATTGCACCTCCCTCAAAATCCTGTTACATTCAAGGAAAAGAAAAAAATCAGTACCATATGTCTTGACTACCTTTTGTTCCTGCTAAAATTCTAATATACAAACTAAAAAGCTTGTAGTTGAGGATCTAGAAACATTTCAGCACAAGATACTTTGAGTCAGAAATCACAACTAAAAAAATCATCCTGGGTATTTACAATTCCCATTTCTAGTCAATTAACTTTTGCTTTGCAAAGTTTAGTCCTGCATCCTTCTGTCAGAGAGAAATAATTTGCCTAAGTACAACAAATCTTTAACATGTACGAACTTATACCTACTGCATCCTTTCAAGAACTCAGCTGTAAATTTATAGTATATGCAAATCCTATCAATAACAGGCATATTTTCATCCCTGAAACAGTCACAGTTCTCCAAAAGCTGAAAAGCACAAGACACTATCCTTTAAGCATCCTTGTGATAAATATACCTAAATAGAATAAAGGGCACAAATTAAGTTTCTGTAAATCCTGGCATGACAAGAAAAACAGAGATGAAAGAAAAATCTACTCCAATATTTGGTCCACCTGAAAACTTAATGCAAGCTTTCCTTTCCTCTAGAAAAAGTAGTTGTTCATCCCCATGAAGGCCCGATCTCTCACTCCAAGCTGACAACTGAAATATGATCCAGTTCATGACTTTAGAAAGGCCTTTAAACCTTGTCCCTGAACCAAGGAGATTATCTTTACACATTTACTCTGAAGTTCGAAGACATTAGACTAAGTAGAAAAACAAGCAATTCAAGTAGTGAAAGGTGTAACTTTGATATAGTCAAAAGTGCTAGATTCTCTGCAATTTGAAGCACAGAAAAAGCAACATGATCACCAGCATCCGAGATTACCAAGTGACTAACTCTTCAGGTCAGTAACCTTACTCTACGTAATTTTTATTAATATGTGTATCCATCTGTATCAACTGCAACACTGATTTATCTACAGGCTATGAATTTTCTTCTGGAATTCATAAAAGGATTTTTAATTAATTATAGGTTAAAAAAAACTTAAATCATGTGATTCTTTCCGGTCTGCACACTGCAACAAATTAAAACCCTCACTGAATAGCTGCAAAGTTTAGAACACTGCTATTTATTAACTGTATGGAAATGGTACAAAAGCCACTGTCATTTTCCATTTTTTTTTTACAGTTTCCATGTTTGTCTAACTGCAGCATAAACTAACCCTATTTCATCACAGCTTGAGAGACAGACAGGTGTCACTACAATTAAACCAAACAGGGAGCACTTAGCTCACTGTCAAACACACATTTTGGCTATATTATTACAGTTTGTCAAGAGCGCTCAAAAACACATTTGTGAAATACCTATCAAAGATACTAAATTTTCAGTTTTAAGTGTATTTGAATAAGTCCTTCTTTATGGTACAACCTTCAAGTTCTATTAAAGTTAGCCCTCAGAGAGAGCAGCGATCAAGCTTCCGGTCAACTCAGCTGGAGTTTTCTGCGATACAGCCTTCGTCAAAATTTGACTTGGGGAGCTGAGTCAGCAAGCAGGTGCTCTCAGCTATGAGCCACTGACAACTCAGTGTAGACAGAGGAAGACAAAATGAGAGCACTCCTAACCATTCCTTCCTTATGTAAGCAGCACTATGCCTCATGGCAGCCTGCAATCCTCTCTGCAAGGCACAGATGGACTCATTCAGCTATAAACGCAGCACCGCCTTCTTAGATCTGTAAAAGCCTTACTCGCATCCAACTGCAAGGACACTGTGAATATAACATTCAAGCTTGCGGAATTCATGGATGAAAACTTGTCACTGAAGTTGAATAGCAGCTGGTAAGTCTAGGGACAAAAGGGTCTGACCCTATCAAAACCCATTTACTAATTTATGAGTGGAAAGAAAGTGGCAGGACATGAGAACAAAATGATATTGATGTTTCCTACTGCACTAGAAGTCATCGAACACAGATGATAATGAACAATTAAAACATCTTGCTTAGTTCTGCAATCCTAAAAGAACCAGGTTAGTTTAAACATAACTCAGCACTTTATTATGAAAAACAGCAGACATTCCTCATGAAGTCTAATGAATGGGAGGGCCAGGCGAAAGACTCAACTCTCAGTCGATATATCAAATCCAAATCCAATTAAGATTTGCACATATAAGAAAATAATAGTTTTGCTTTGTTTTGGTCAATACTCATCCTGGCATTTAAAGTCATACCAATCCTGACACTTTGCTTCCAGGAGTGCATTGTTGAGATGAGCATTCAGGTGCTAAATGCTTAGTGTTTGCCAACACAAAGCAGCTGCACTCCTTTCTGGATCACAGATGACTCCAGAAGCTGCAGGGCCACACTGACAGAATACAGAATTAATAGCTTCATCATTGCTGGTTAGAAGTTGGGTAGATTGTACTGGGTCTGGCTTTACATGGTGCTGTGGTTTTAAATCCATGACTCAAACAATGCTGGTAACACACCAGTGTTTTAGCTACTGCTCAAGAATGCTTGTACAGCATGAAGGTCTCTGTTTCTCACTCTGCCCCCACAATGAGCAAGCTGAGGGTTAGCAAAAGGCTGGAGAGTCAACACAAATTAACTGAAGAGATATTTCATGCCATACAAAATCATGCTCAGCAATACAAACTCAAGAATAGCCCTTCCAAAGCACTCTTTGCTTAGAGACTGACTGAGCATCAGTCTGCTTGTGGGAGGTGGCAAATGCTTCCCTTTGCATCACTTAAGATTTTTTTTTTTACTTTTTTCCTTCATTTATTAAACTGCCTTCGTTACAATCCACAAGATTTTTCTTGCTTTTGCTATTCCAATTCTCTCTCCCACTGTAATGCAGAAGGAAGTCAGTGAGTGGCTGCCAGATGCTTGATTGCTGGCCAGGGTCAATCCACCACATAAACCATTCACATCACCCTAACCTATAGAGATAACAGGAAACTGGCATTTCCTTACCCAGCTCCCACAGCTTCATCTGACATTCAGGTAAATATTGCTGTATTTACTGCTAAATATTCCAAAACAGGAGTTACGCTTTTTGACAGCTGCACATGAATACACCAAAGTAGCACTTTATAGCTGTTAAGTTTTGATATGATTTGGATTTCTCATGCTTGAGACCTTGACCCTTATCTGTGCCCAGCCACTACACTGTAAACAGAAATTTAAGATTAACTATATGATTTGCTAGATGACCTTCCCTCTCCCTGAGAGGGAAATGATCCCACTGCAGCAGAAAATCTCAAAAGAAAAAGACACTAGAGGTCTCAAACGGAAATGTAATTAAACTTGGAAACAACGCATAGGAATGGATGAGGTATGAAGGTACAAGCATAACTCTTCAAGAGTGAACAAAATAATGAGAACCTGCAACTGGCAGAAAGCTATGGAGAAGGGAAAGAACAAGGCTGGAGTTATCACACAGCCAGTACTTAAACACAGGTTATTTAGTGTATAGATTACTGGGGAAAAGGCATGGACATATTTCAAGCATAGAGATGAACTAATGCAGAATTAAAAAACACCAGTGAAATCTAAGTCTATCATCATCTTGCCGAGACCCTTCCTGCACAAACTTAGATTTTATTGCTGCAGAACACTGAAATGACAAAAAACCCTAACCCCTAATCCTAACCCTACTAAATCACTACTAAAGCCTAAAGATTCTTTCCTAAGACAGAAGATTCAGCAGTTGTAGCTCCTGTATGTTTTAAAAAGGAATTACCTATACCTATCATATTTAAAAGATTTAGCCCACAGTAACACAATCTCTTCATTCTTGCCTGCACAACATCCACCACCTATTCTTTTACTCATTAAAGGTCACCACACAACATCCTAGCACACAACTACTAAAATAACCTTCATCAGTCTTCCCTGAATTTACATAAGCCAGTGAGTTCAAGTTGCTTTTTTCTTCAATAATACAGAACTCTAACATAAAGACTCAGAAGTTATTTTCCTGTAATTCAATGTATCCACACCCACTCAGATGCCAGAGGACTGACAGGAAGCAAACAAAATACAGCCAGCTCTGCAGAGGCAGGCATAAAGATACATTGCTTTCTCTGTGTTTGTCTTTGTGTATTTAACACTTACCACTCTTCATGTGTGAAATCTGTTAAAATTCATGCCCTCAGAAGGCACAAAATACTCAAGTTTTAACTGCACTCATACAGGAATGCAGTTTAAACTTGTATGAAAGTAGTAGGTTTAAAAATAGAACATATACTCCAGGCTTAAAATCTGCTTCAGTACACCCTGCAAACATTTCGCTTTGTTGTTAAAAGAATTCCTCTTCTGCTATTTGAAAATGACCAGACAGCTGCGAAAGTCAAAAACTGCTAATATGTTGCTGCTACTCAAACAGTGACAAGGTACTGCACCAAATAGACAGGAGCTTCGCCATGGGAAAGGAAAATGTAGGGCAAGAAAAGACAACTGAGGGTACAAGAACAGTAACAGAGTTCTCCAAATCCTTCTCATACACAGGAAATATTAACAGAAATAGAGAAGCAGGGACTACCAACTCATGATAACAACTACACGCTTATTGGGACAAAACGGAAATTCACAAATTAGTAGAAAAAATATAGTGACAAAGTCTCAAATTTTCACCAAAGTTTTCACAGGACCTACAGAAAACTCTTGTTCACTGCACTACCCAATAAAACATCAATGAGCACCCAAAATGCTATTCTAGACCTGTAACAAATATGTTTTAAAACACTTGTCTTTTCATTGGCTATCTAACTAAACACTCAAAAGCTGTAATGCGGGTTACTTGGAACCACAGCAGACACACTGGAAACTCTGAGGCCACACACATGAATAGTTCTTTTTTAACTTCCTTCTCAGGATAGAGCCTATGCCAGGAGAGCCTGTATAAATATGTTATTAGTGTGTTAACACCTATTACATATTAGGAGCTGCTTGTCCTTTTCTTTCTTTAAAGACATCTGCACAGAGGAGTAGTATTTTTTATAATGCATTCTTCTCGCTTCATACATATTCAAGGTCTCATCAGATTTTCAGAAAGACAAGAGCCAAGGACCAGCCACACCTCTGTAAAAGGATTTGCTATACAACCACTGCTGAGCAGACAGAGCAAGAATCAAGGTGCAGCAAAACCCCAAATTACATAAGCTTATCTCTTTTAAGCTTGAGAATCATACCGTATACTTCATGCACCTCAAAGGAGAACCACAGAATGGCTGAGTTTGGAATGGACCTCTGGAGGTCATCTTGTCCAACCCGTCTGCTCCAGCAGTGCCATCTAGTGCCGGATTGCCGATTGCCCAGGACTTCGTATAGATGTTTTCTGTCTATCTTTACTGAAGGAGAGTCCTCAACTTCCTTGTGCAACCAATGTCAATGCTCAGTCACCCACAGAGTAAAAAAAAAATGTTTCCTTTTGCTCAGACAGAACCTCCTGTGTTTCAGTTTGTGCCCATTAGAGATGTCAACTAGAACAGTTCAATTAAGTTGGTTTGGTTGTTTTTTTTAAAAAGAGAGATAATCACAAGACAGTTTTGGGAAAGAAAACACTGCCCATGCCAAAAAAGCTCTCTCAGATCAGCAGCCACTGAGGTCAAGATACTGTTTTGACCATTTCTACCTAGAGTTTAGGTTTTTATCCAAGATATTTAATTTTCCTAGAACAAAGAATATGTTCTACTATTTGACATGCATGGTGGTTAAAGAAATCTAAGGAAGCTGCACAACAATACATTACTGTTTCACCTTTATTTTCTTCCAATCAAAGTTTTATCATCACAAACATACAGACTGTACAACTACAGAGTGCCACTTCTCTTCCATGAAAGATACTAGTGTATTAGGGTTGCAAGACTTCCGAGAGACAAACTAAAAAGGAATAAACCTTAAAAAGTACAATTTCATCAGCAAAAGATAAGAAATTTATTTTTGTAAACAGCTATTTTCTGAACAAAATTCCTCCTGCTAAAAGTCAAGCCTATGGAATTCACAGTTTTCAAAGTCTGTCAGCCTATATCTGAATGAGACAAAGACCCAAACGTCCTGAGAACATAAATTCCCCAGATTCTAGCTGTCCTGCTCAGCCAGAGGTTCTTCATTCATGATCTTCACTTAGATACACGTAAATGTAGAAAAAAACAGTGCCACTTGCTAACACTGACTTTGCTGTTTTCTCAAACTGCTGAAATCTCAAGGACAAAGACTCCAGAATCCACAGTATCTCCCTATACAGGGCAGAATCATTGCAACTGCAGAAGTGTCTGAATCCCTGAGGAAGCCCTAGACCCTGTAACTCCAAACTACTGTCTGCAATCAACCTAATTCTATGAAATAATTTCACAAATAAATCACCAAAGTTCTTTTTAAAAAATGAAATACATGACAAATATAAAAAAAATACAATCAAACTCATAGTAAGTCCTGTTAGGCATACCTCTTATTATAGAAATCAAAATATCTCTATAAGATTATCATTATTATATATTATTATAGAAATCAAAAGATCTCTATAAAAAGTCTAAGACCAAAATTCCAGCTACAAGCAAAATTGATACAGCTACTAGGCACTACTTCTGGACAGCTTGTCCCAGTCTTGACCAATTTCTCATTCATACATTGTGCCGATATCACAGAAGTTTACATGGATATTATACATGTGTAACCTTGCAATAACTACTAGAGGATTAAGTAGACATTTTAGCTAAAATAAATTTTATAAACCAAAACAAACTTCAGCTTCCAAAACTGGTAACAACCAAAGTCCTTTGAGTCTTTCTTTATATACTTTCTTTATATATTTAGTGTTTCAGAAACTGAGATCAATGGCTCCTACAGAAAAATAATAAATAAAATATAATAAAAATAAAAATAATAAATAAAAATATAATATAATATAATAAAAAAATTAAAAATATACTAAAAACTTCAGGTAGGTACCGTTTGGCTTTCCATACTGGAGAAAACATTTCACCCAACTTCCCAACACTCATCTAACAGCACAGAGGATTTTTTTGCCTGCCAGCACATTTTAATTCCACAAAAAGTATTCGACAGAAGGCTCACCTACATATTCCTCTTCAAGAGGCAGATCTGCAAGCATTCAGAAAACCAGACATTCTAAATATGTACTAAAAATATTAATTGATTGACTTTTCATTACTGAAATAGCCATGGTATTTGGATGTTTTACAAAACCCCTTAGTATTCAAAAAACTAAAAAACCTAAAAATATACTGCTTGTGCTGAAAGAGAAGTCTTTGAAGAAGGTTTCAGATCTACGTGAAACACGGTATTTTTGCATTTTCCAGGCTTTATTCTGATGCTCACAGATCCCCAGCAACACCAGCAGGACCGAACTACACAAAAGCCGCAGAAAACTCGCTAGCCACAGACTGCTGTCAAAAAAAGAGCCCCAAGCCATCAAACTGACCCTGCCCTGAAGCACTCTCCAGTCACCGATAATAAAACGCAAGCAAAATTTAAAGAAAAAAAGAAAAAAAACTGTGAAACAGGCTTAAGAAAGAAAACCAGTTCCTTTTTAGACACACACACAAAGAAAACTAACTACAAAGGCTTTTTTTTTTTTTAAAGACTCAAATGAAGGAAGCAATCAGAACGCTGGGAGAGTTGAAAACATCTCATTTTCACTCGTTTATCATCCTTTATTGGCACTCTCGGCCCGGGGGGCGAGGGGGGCGGGTGGGAAGCGGGGCGAGGGGCAGGATGAGAGCGGCGGAAGGACTCGGAGCCTTCCTGTCCTCCCCTCTTCGGCTCTGCCTCCCGCAAGCCCGCCCGGGCGCTTCCTCCAGCTGTGGCAGCACCCGCAGCGGCGCCGGGAGGAGTGGAAGACAAGACCTGGGCCAGGAAACCCTTCTCCAGCATGGGCAGCAAATGGCCTTCCGCTCCTCCCGGCGGTGCGGAGCCATTTGCAACCGCCGCACCCCGAGGGGAAGGCTGCGGGCAGGCGGGCGGCAGCGCTGAGCGGCGCGCGGAGCTGGGCGGAGAGTGGTGTTAAGCGGGGCGGCTGGGCAGGGCGCCACGTGGAACTGAGCTGCGGGCACTAAAATAGGGAGTGGCGGGGCAGGGCGCTGCGTGAAGCTGAGCAGCGTGGGGATGCGCGGCGCGGCTCAGTGCCGTGTGGAGCTGTGTAGGGAGCGGCGGGGCTGCGCGGCGCGTGAAGGTGGGCGCCGCACGGCTAGGCTGGGCTGCGCGGCGTAGAGCTGGGCGCTGCGCGGGGCTGAGCAGCGGGCACGGAATAGGGAGCGGCGGGGCTGGGCGCTGTGTGAGAATGGGCGGCGCGCGAGGCTGAGCTGCGGCCGCTGAACAGGGAGCGGCGGGGCTGAACACCGCGCAGAGCTATGCGAGGTGGCACAGCTGAACGCTGCCTAGGGCTGAGCGGCCCGGCGGGGCTGGGCAGAGCTGTGCGTGAATCTGGGCTGGCCACGGAGGTTGAGTGTCGCGCGGATCGGCGGGCACCACATTATCCCATCTGGTATCGCTGCGCGGCCCCACTCGGTATCATTCCGCAGGGCCGACCCGCGCTGCCTCCTCTCCGCCCTTACACAGCCGCACAATAGACCCGGCCTTCCTCCCCTCCATATCCGGGGACTATATGCGCAGCCCGCGGAGGCTTTTTTATTTCGACTGCCACCCCTCCCCATCGGTACCGCGCTCCCCACAACCCGCGCTGGTTTTACCTGACTCGGTGCCGGCCTCGCTACTCTCCCCGCTGGGTTTGGGAGGCCGCCCCCTCGGCATGGCTGCCCCCTCCCTCCTTCCCCCGCTCCCCCCCCCCGTCCCCTCCCCCCCTCGCGCAGGCAGACACACACACACTTGGCCACGGCGGAGGGAGCTGCGGTTGGTGAAGGGGGCGGGGACCCAGCTCTCATACACGGGGCCGCACCGCGAGCGCAGGGAGCGCGCCGGGGCGGGGAGCCAGGCGCACGCGCACACTGAGGGGAGGTGGCGGGGGAAGAGGAGAGAGGAAGTGGCAGCAGGGCCGGGGGGGGCGCAGGCGCACTAAGGGCGCCGCGGTGGCGGAGGGGAGGGGGTGCGTGGAGGAGGTGACGGGGGACGGGGCTGTGCGTGCGGGAGGAGCGGCGTCAGGGGCGCGGTGGGCGTGGAGCGTGTCAGTGGCGCGCCTGCCAGCACTGGGACCGATAATGACACCAGATAATCTTAGGATTTATTTCGGAGTTGTAGAAAGCAGCATCCCTTACTTCAGCGCGGAATGGCTGAGGGAATGATTTCCATCAATCAAGAGTAACGAGACAAGACCTGGTTGCAGAACATATTTCCCACTGACGTGCCTGTGTGTAAATTTTCCCAGAAATCTTATGCGTATGCTATTACTTTCCAAGGACTGATTTTAATGTTGTTAAGAACTTCACATCAGTCAAATCTGTTGCTAATTGGAGCTTTGGAGCCAGCTCTGTCTGACCTGGAATTTGAGATAGGAGAAGACTGCAAACAGAGGTGATTAGAGAAGGAGACGCATCTGTTCAGTACAGACCATACTTGACACAAAGCATTACATGGTATTAAACACATAAAAACCATGCTATTAAAAAAAATGCTATCAGAGAGACATTCTGTCTAACTTTCAAAGATACAGTTACTTAGATGAAATTTAACTCCACCTTAGTTTGAATCAAAATATTCCTCTTTTTGTAAGAGTAACTACTTCTTTTATCAGCTTGGCTGGCATGTCTGGTCTCCAGTCCTTGTGGTTGAAGGAGGTGGTGCGGCAGGGGCTGCAAATGTATTGCTCCTGTGAGAGGGTTTGCCAGCAGCAGTGTGCCTAGGTGGCCAAGAAGACCTACAGCATCCTGGCTTGTATCAAGTGAAGTGCTCAGGGATATGGTTTGGTAGTGGACAGGTGCAGTTGGACTTGATGATCTCAAAGGTCTTTTCCTACCAAGTGAGTCTGTGATTCTAAAAATGGTGGTGTCAGCAGGAGTAGGGAAGGGATCTTGCCCCTATATTCGGCACTGGTGAGGCTGCACCTTGAATACTGTGTTCAGTTTTGGACCCCTCACTACAAGAAAGACATCGAGGTGCTGGAACATGTCCAGAGGGCAACGAAGCTGGTGAAGGGTCTAGAGCACAAGTCTGTAATTAGAGGCTCATACAGAAAATGCCAGCAAATAAACTCTCCGAGACTGAGTTTGGAGTTCTAGAAAGCAAGCATTCTAATTTGAGTACTATGTGCATGAGGGAATGATTTCCATCAATCATGCTGTGTTACCACAGAAAGCAATCAGCATAAATGCCCAAACTCTAGAATACTGTATGAAGCCAAGTTTTACTTAACTTACTAATACAAGAAGGGTGGCAAATGATTAATAGTGATTAACAAGTAAACCATAACAGCTGTAAAGGCGGCGTGTCTAATGACTACTACAAGAGGATAAGTATAGTAATTAAGAAAGATACATCACCAATTGTACCATCGTCGTCATCCAGATCTGCAGTCGCCAGAGATCCCCTGTTGTAACGAGGATTTTGAAGAGCCTGTCCCTGCACAACTGGGGTGCCTTATGCAGCATGTCCACTCATAGTTGAGGTCTCCACAGCTCACTTCAGAGGGTCTAGCTTTTATATCGTTGAACATACAACTTACATCATTCTGAAAATATGGGAACTCTGTTCTCAGCAGCAGTGTGCCCAGGTGGCCAAGAACGCCAAAATAATCATGGAATCACAAGGTTGGAAAAGACCTCAGAGTTCATCAAGTCCTACCATAGATCATCAGGTCCAACCGTCCTGGCTTGTATTAAAAATCACGGAATCATAGAATGATTTGAGTTGCAAGGGACCTTAAAGATCATCCAGTTTCAACTCACCTGCCATGGGCCAGGGTATCTCCCACTCCCGGGTGGCAATGTTCTTATTGATAGCTTGTTCCAGCGCTTCATAGTTTTCATCACCTCTAGAGATGCTGGTGCATGTCATCTTCAAATTCATAGGGCTTCAGCTTCTACAGTGACATTTTTATTGCACCTCTTTCTTGTAAAAAACCCAAAAGCTTTAAATACAAAACTTGCTTTTGATGAGTGACTTGATTAACTTTTTTTTTAATTATCTGAATAGTTTGACCTGTTGATTCTAAAGCTTTCCTGAGTTTTCTTTCTGCAACTTTTAACTTTGAAATACCCTCTTTTAAGAGGATACATTTCTTTACAAAGGGGAAAGCTCCCTACAGTGATGAAACTGCCTTTTTAATTCGTCTGCTCACTCTTTCACCCAAAGAGTGATCCAAAACCCACTGAACCAGATTTCTGCTGCTAAGTTGCTTAACTGTTACAATGCTCAAGTTCTCATTGCTTTCCAGAATATCCCTTCCCCCCCGCCCCCAATCCCTGTCCCATATGGCCAGCATGTGGCTGGTTTCTTCATTTCAAACCAGATAGCGTTCCAGTAGCCTGTATCAAAACACCTTTAATATGATGTAGGCTTAGTTAGGCAAGCTGGATGACCCTGTCCTCGCATATTACATTTATTACTTTCATGTCACTTTGTGTACTCTCTGCAAATAGTATTGAGCAGATCTTCAAATCTGAGAGGTCTTTAAAAGCTAAAGATCTCAGATCCTTCTTCAGATCACTGATGGAAAAACCAGTACTGATAACTGTAAACTACTAGTAAAACATTCTCATCACTGACTGTTAATTAACACTTTGTTAATTAATTTTTCTTGTTCAGTTCCAAATGCACGGAGCTATTTTTTTCATCATTTCTAAGTTAAATGCCTGTCAAATACCTAAATAAATTACATCTAAAAACTTGCCTTTAGCTACCAAATTTAATCATATCTAAGAATGAAATCAGGTTTTTGGAATGCAAGGTTTCATTTCTCCCTAAAGGCTAAGGTTAGGTAAGCAACATTTGGATTTTTTTTTTCTTCTATCTGCCGGTAAAAAAAGTGTAAGGTATTTTATTTTCTCTGCAGAAGCGCGGCATTGATAAATATGGAAAAGGAAGACTGAAGGTGCATCGACCCTTGCCTGGGGCTCCTGTGGGCTGACTCGTTGCTGCAGCCCAGCTGTACTGAGGGAAAAAGCAAAGAACAGCAGTGGCCTCTGGTGGTTATAGTCTAGTGCTAGTCTGGAAATTAAAATCGCCAGTCGTTTCAGTGGTGAGAACTACAGCCTGCAAGTAGTTGAGACAAAGTGACAGCTGTTCACAAGATTTCAGTTACACCCCAGGGACAGGACTCAAAACTAAAGAACCCCAACTGAATCCACAGCTTAAAAAATTCTGAGCAAGCTCGTTACTTTGACTAATACTCCTAACTTTGTTCTGACTTTTTTATCAGGATATCTGTATTTTTTTTTTGTTCAAATCTTCTTCAGTAGGACTGAGAACTTTTAGTCTTTTGTTTCAGTTTTTAAAAGAGCTGTTTTACACTTTACAGGAATGTAAGTGGGATTGTATGCACAGGCAGCTTCTGTCTATACTGGTAGTAATGAAAATTGAACCTCATTTTTCAGCCTAATGCAAAAGTCAGCTTTAATTTCTCCTTTAGCTTTTCAACATTATTGTTCCCTTCATGTCTTTCAGTGTACAGGAGCAGTACATACAATCATGGTTAAATTTGTACTGCAGAAGTCTGTGTATTGTCTGCTCCAAATTTATGGTATGTTTGTCATTGACTATCAGTCTTCTAACACTTTTGCATCACTTTCTCATTCTGTATAAAACTAGCTCTGAATAAAAGTAGAAGATACATCTGATTTTACTTCAGGATCCTGTGGCACTGGGAGGCAAAAATAACAATTTGTGAAGAGTATATGGAATAGGTGTTGAAAAGCATATGAAAATAACTTTTTGTTAAGGAAATCCAGTGGTAAATAATGTGCTTAAAATACTGTCATTTACTTTAAAGCCATTTGCAATCTGTTTTCAAACTGTTTAATATCTGTGCAATTTCCGTTCTTTGTCTGTGTGATTGATTGACAGTATTTTTCACCTGCACTTTGCAACTCCTGTAAGAAAGGCACTGCATGCAGAGCTAGAACTGTTGCTCTACTTATTAGTGAATATATTGTCTACATTTGCAGAGGTACTGATATTTCAAAATATTCTAAATTTGTTGTATTTTGTAATAATAAAATAACCTATTACAGTCTTCATCTAAAGTCTCTGGCGTTACCCTAGAGACACTACACAGGAAAATTCTCATTTTTGAGGGGTGCCCTAGCATTGCAACCTAGTGCCTTTTCAAATGACAGCCTAGCAGGCAATTACTCAAGCTCTGCTGCCCATGCAAAGGAGACATGGGTCTGTGCCCCAGGTGAAATCTGTAACGTAATACAGAGAGTGCTAGATGGTTGGCCTTTAAGTCTTTTGATCATTACTTTTGTCTGGTACCACTAATTTCTAGGAAGAAAAGCAGCTGTAGTGTCAGCCCTTAAAATATGGAACTTTAAAGTTATGGTTGTTTTTTATCTACAGAAGAATATAACGACAGGGAGGGTAAAGTTAATGTAAGGCCACAGAACAAATTGAATTCTAGGTTTTACTGCCAACTACTAGTACTAGATATGACACTAAATTTTAAGGCCAATTGATGAAATCAGTGAACCATCTCAATAAAGTTACTTACTAAGTAGGGTACTACTCCCTTTTACAGTTGTCAGACCCTTTTTGTTGTAAGATACCATTTTCAGTAGCTTATGGCTTTGACACACTTGAACTGTTTGAACTATAGTTCCCATGCCAGCTGCCTAACTTCAGTTTAGGATTGGTTAATTTGAACAGACTGTTTCTATTCATCAGATTATGCTTCAACCTTTTTTTTTTAAAAGAGGGCACATAAAATTGTTTGCTGCTCTGAGCAGTGAAATCAGTGATTGAAATTTTTGACTCTAGCATGAATTTTAAATCAGAATGAGTACATTACTCTCTCCAATAAAACTTCAAATTTATCCTTTTTATGTGTTCCAAAATATTGATTAGTATGTGTTCAATATTTTTTTTCCCTTTTAAGGAACTGTATCATGTAGCAGCTCTCTGTCCATGTTTTCCAACCTGCGGCACCACATTACTTTCCTCAAGTTAAAGCTGTAGGTGTGTGTTATTCCAGGTTGTCAAATCCTTCCACAATTTGTTTAAAATCATGACGTTTAAGTAAGTGAAGCTTTGCACAATGAACTTATAATATTTTTGTATCATGGTTTGACTTCAGCCAATTGCATTTTAAGAAAAAACGTCACAAATTTCCCAGCAGAATGGAAATACTGATAAGCCAAAGTAGTTTTATCTTCAGCCAGAGGTGAGAGAAACAGGCCATCGCAATATCCTGTGTACACAAGTCTCCATAGAAGAGTGTTTCTGTAGCTATACCAGCACATTTGCTCAGTTACAAAACAGTAAATGCACTTAGGACTGACTTGTACGTGTTGCCAAAATGAAATAACCTGCACCAGGAAGAGCAACTTTATGCTTATAGGTCATAACCTGAACTAAAACCTGTAGTGATGTCAAAATGTCAACAAAACTAGCAGTCTTCTCTCATGTTACTGTAACAGCAAAAGCTAGAATAGACCTGGTGTATATTTAGCATGTATGTAATTGTTGAAATTACATGCTGTAAGGACTGCAGTATACTTTCTGTATGAAGGATTTCATCAAAGGAGTGGTTTTCCAATGTTAACGTATCGATTTCCAAGGAAAGAGAATTTTTTTCTGCATTGCTGGGTTGGTCTATTCATTTATCAAAGAAACGGTACTTCCTACTCTTTCTTGAATTGTATTTGTATGGCTAAAGGACTTGGATGCCCAACCCTGTCCAGCTTGCTTCTAAAGGTGCTATTCCAGTGGAAACCAGTGTTTTGATTCAAAATTAATACTCTGTAAAAATCTAATGTTCGCACTCATTATAAAAAGCATCAGTTAGTGGTGAGAGAAAAGGTAAATGAAAATACTCTTAGCCACTTCAGTCATATCCCTAAAATTCTCCTTGGCAGCCATAAGGCTGCATGTGCAGTTCAGTATTTTCAGAGAAAATGCATTAGAATAGTGAGGTGGTATACGGATGTACTGTAGTGTACTGAGATAGTACAGCTGTGTTACAGATGAAATCTTAGTGTATTTTGAGACTGGGACCACTGATCCAGTAAGAACAACACTGAGCCTAGCAGCCTCTTTTAATGTATGCCACTGAACTTAGGTAGCTCATATCTGTGTGACTTTCACCAGCTCTCAAGTGGGCACTAACTCAAACTGATCATCTAAAAGATAAAAATTACATTTGTTATTTGTATTGAAGTTCTAATGGGATAGCTGTGAATTCCTACAAAACTGTCTTGACTATGCCAGATCCTACCTGGGATTTTAAGGCTCATTCCATGTTTAAAACTGTACATAGATATCACAATTTTCTTGTGCAGCTTTCCTAAAAGTTATTACCATCACGTTGATCAATCTGAGGCACTATGACTACTCTCTTTTCTATTGCATTTGGTGCTCTCATTTTTTCTTCTCTGTATGTAGCGCAAGCCCTGTGGTGCAGGAACACCACCAGCTGAACTGTATTTTCTGTTTGTGGGTGTAACATGCCTGGAAGATGTTCCAGTCCTTCAAATACAAACAGCTTTGCTACAGCAATGCCATAGTGTATTATCTGGTTTCATTTTGCTTTTGAATCTGTTTTAAACCATTTAGTGAGAAATTTACTGCAATGTTTCATGATTTCTTTTGTGACATTAATTTGTGTGTTGTCTGTAGTACCTGAAATTGCAGCCTCTAAGCTTTCTCTGTTTTCTTTACGCTTCCTTTATTTGGGGTAATTGCATGATCCTTGTGGGTTTATGATCATACATTGTATTGTGTTAATCTTTTTGTGATTGCAATTCTGTCCTTTATTCTCATGTAATAGTATAGGAGTTTTCATAATCTACTAGGCTCACTGGTGCCTTACTTTGTACTTGGCATTTAATTTCCTGTTTGTATACTGCCTTGTCTTGATGTCTTATGGTAAGCTGAGGTTTATGTTTTATGATTTATGTTGCCTTTTTTTCCCTTCCTTCTTCTTCCTCTTCCACTCCTCTTTCCTTTTCCCTTGTCTACAAGTTTTGGCATGATAATTTCTTCTCCTACAAGTGTATGACCCTGGACAGAAGGTCCATCCATTGTCTTGTTTTCCTTCATAGTATACCCCAAGTGATTTTATATGATCTTGTAATTTGCTCGTCTTCTGTGCTCCATATTTCTTGTTGATGGTATTTAGTATGGGTGTGAGTACTTGGGCAGGCTGTTTGCTGCGTTTCTGTACTTTTCCTGTTACGTGCCAGGTTATCTCTGAAACTGATCTGTTGGAGAGTTGTTATTCATATTGCACTTGTCTGTATCTCATCATAACATTAACATGGAGCTTTTGCCTATCTTCTTTCAATCTCCTGCAGCTTCATTCCTGTTTCTAATTTATGAGGATTTCCATCTGATTATTATAGAATTCAGCTGTCTTGCATAATTCAGAAATGTGCTGGCCTGTTGCTTCCCCAGATTCTTGACTGTAATAATACCAACATTACACGAGTTCTTTAGAGAATGTAAAATCCTAGAAAGCCTCTAAAACATGAACTTCCCTGGTGTTCTCTTGGTATATGCAGATGCTGTTGGAATATGTACTGGTCTTTAGAAGTAATGACCACGATATGCTTTTTGCAATGCATTCGTATGTCCATTTGGTTATGAAGAATGCCCAGTTACTAAACATATTATCTTTGTGTGTACAATGAGTTCATTATTTCACATATATGCAAGAGTAAACTTGTTTCTGACACGTGCATGTTTCAAATGTTGAAAGAAAGAGTACAGGCCCAGCACTTCATTCTGCACTCCTCGTATCCTCCCTCTCCTGCAAAACAGTTTCTGAAATGAGGCTTTTGGTTCATAAAAATTACACTTTACATATTTTTTTTCACTGTACAGACTATGTTTGGGAATTGGTCTTTTTCTGTGAAGGATTTTTTTTTTAATAGATAAAAACTCAACATCATCATCTTTGGACACACTACTTCTATTTATTCAAATACACGCTACTGAGCTCTGGTATCTGGATTCCGCATGTTAAGTTTGACAACTCAAGTGCACAGGAACTGTTATTTCCCAAAAAATTTCGACGGAAATAAACTTGGAGACTTTAGAGATAGTCTGTGCATGGGATTTACCCTGAAATAGAAATTTAAGCTAAATACTTTATTCTTGAGGAAGAAATGAAGATTTCCAACTTCATTTAGCAAGACAGGAAATCTGCTCTAACCAAATAGTGCTTATCCATACTTTATTTAGATAGGTGGCTAAGGGATTTTTAAAATTTCACAAGCATACATTTTTCCTACTTGTTGATGAGAGTCTGTCATGCTGTATCACACACAGAGGTTTTTATTAGTTTAAATGAGCCCACAGTGAGAAAGCATAAAAAGAAGTAAGAATGTGCTTGCAGGGAAAGTGAGAGTGAGAAAGTAAGCAATTATACTTCCCTGAGCAACATAAATGTGTGAAGGGGCTGGAAAACAAGTCTTATGAGGAGCAGCTGAGGGAACTGGGGTTGTTAACTTAGAGAAGAGGAGGCTGAGAGGAGGCCTTATCACTGTCTACAACTACCTGGAAGGAGGCTGTAGTGAGTGGGGTGTTGGTCTCTCCTCACAGGTAACAGGTGATAGAGAGAGGAAATGGCCTCTAGTTGCACCAGGGGAGGTTCAGATTGGACATTAGGAAAGATTTCTTCACTGAAAGGGTTATCAAGCACTGGAACAGGTGCCCAGGGAGGTAGTTGAGTTGCCATCCCTGGAGGTGGTTAAAAGACAGGTAAATGAAGCACTCAGGGATATGGTTTATTAGTGCGTAGGTACGATTGGACTCGATGATCTCAAAGGTATTTTCCAACCAAGCGATTCTATGACTCTGTTGCATTTCTTAGAAAAATCTGATAAAAGTATTTATGTGTTAAACTTAAGACATTTTCTAAGTCGATATATTTGACTCTGTTCATATTCACAGTGTAGTAATTTTGGAAACTCGTGATAACAAATAATATAATGCAAATAATTGTTTTGTGGTTTATAGTGTAGTTTATAGTGTTAATTCATATGAATGAGCATTACAGTCTACAGAGTCTTTCTAGAGTTGTCGCTGCACATTGTGAAATATTTGTTGACTGGTTTTACTTAGAAATTCTTTCCCTACCACTCTGTCATTTATCTTTCCTCACCCCTGGGCTGTGCTGACATGATTGTCAGGACACACACCCACTTGAAGACTCCATTTTGAAACACATCTGTTGTTGTGCTTTTGGCAAGTATAATAATACTGGTGCCAGAACCAAACATCATCTCCTCAGTCAGGTACTGAAGCTGCGAAAATCAGGGAGTCAGATTTACCAGGAATTGGGAACTTTGCCTCGATACAGTGAGGCCATAACAGAGGGTTCGTGTGGAAACTGGGCTTCTGACACTTAAAACCAGTAATATTATGAGTGAACTTGTAGATGAGGAAGTGGTGAGAAAGCCAGAGGTGCAGAAAAACAGGTAGTTTGAAATGAAACCTGTGGTACACGTAATGATGTCGGAAATCAGATACATCAGTCAGAGGGGAGAAGAACATCAAGTAGGACATGGATTCAGGCTGCCAGTTAAAGAAGCAAATGTGGCAAAAGAAGTGCTTGAAATCAAGTATGAGGGAAGTGAGTCTAGCCCTGAGCAAAAGACGTGGCATAGTATGCTTCCGAGAAGCTTGACAGAGGAAAGATCATTCACGGAAGACTGTAAGAGCAAAATTAAAAATTTAACAATGAAGATGGAAGATGAAGTAGGCCTTCTTTGTGGGGATGTAGTGTTACGTATTTTTTTAGAAATTAGAATCTAATTAAGAAACGATATTAGGTAACTTCTTGTGCGAATCTGCCTTGGCACCCAAGGGCCAAGGACAGTTGAAAATGTGAAGGCAATTTAAACAAAATGTCTTTAGAAGAGACCTGGGGCATTGCAAACTTTTACGCATATCTTTGGTACCGTAGATTAGAAGGAACTATAAGAACAGATTTTCTGAGTATCTGTATAAAATGATCATTTTAAAAAAGCCATGTTGGCTTTTGTGAAGGCTTATCAACAGTTACATGGAAAACTGATATGGTTGACATAGCTTACTTATTTTTTCCATAAGGCTTTTGACAAGTGTCTTATTAGAGGCTTTTAGGGAAAGTTGGCACTGTGTCTCGAGAGGGAAGATCTTTTTATGCTTAAATGCCTAGAAGAGAGGAATAAATGGTTGTTTTCACAGTGGAAAGCATTGGCAGGTGAGATTCCATAAGGCCCTGTGGTAGGGCCTTTGC
Source organism: Dromococcyx pavoninus (assembly GCA_033558185.1). Classification (NCBI taxonomy): domain Eukaryota; kingdom Metazoa; phylum Chordata; class Aves; order Cuculiformes; family Neomorphidae; genus Dromococcyx; species Dromococcyx pavoninus. The sequence goes on along the minus strand of JAUMJL010000016.1, from coordinate 2,614,198 downwards.
TTTTCAGCATGCTCATAAATGACTTTTGAAAGCCTGTTAGCAATGAGGTCATCAAGTTTGATGATACTAATTTATTCAAAGTAGTAAAACTTAGTGACTGAGCAATAAAATAACAGCTGAAATTCTGTGAAGATAAATTTACAGTGATGTACATAAGGGGGAGAAATCCTAATTTCACTTACATGACCTCTGAGCTGACTGGAGTGAGAGTTGAGAGTAATGACAGATAGTCGCACAGAAACATCACTCAGTGCTCAGTAGTGGTCAAAAGAGTAAATCAAATAGTAGGAGCAACTAGGAGAAGGGAGTAGAACAAAAAGAGAGTGTCACTCTGCCATTATGTAAATGCCTGGATTCATCATATCTGCAGTATGTTGTGCAGTTCTGGCCTTGTCCTTCCGTACCACGTCAAAAAAGTACAGGAGACTAGACAAGTTTTAGTCAAGATTAACAAGGATGATCAGCGATACGGAATAACTGCCATATGAGAAATTACTTAAGTTACAACTGTTTAGGCTGACAGGAGATTTTTCAATGACAAGGGACAAGCTACAGAAAAAGGAAACAGGAAGAAACCAAATTATTATTAGGGGCAACAAATAATAATAATAATAATCATAATTTTAAAAAAGAGAGTTGAGTCAAACAATAAAACCATAAAAACATGGAAATAGAGATACTAGGATACTAAACAGAATACCTCTTAATAGCACTTGTTGGTCCCTGAGGGCATCCAAAGACTCGGTGAATGCTGTTCAGCAGTTCTGTGCACAGAGACATTGCAAGACTTACGATAACAACTGAATACACAATACTGGACTGAATATTTTTTTAACCACATAAAATTATTTTATACTTGTTTACATTTGCAATTTTTTGCTGTTGCACATTTTTTTCTTTTAAATATTTTGTTGTAATGCAAATTATCAACATAAATCTTTTCATTTGTGTCAGAGTCCAACTTCACATGTAACTTTTGGATGACCTCTGGGACTCTAAACTAAACAAAATCCATAACAAGTTCCAATTGACATCTGGAGGACAGCTATCATCAGAATGAAGTTTTCTCTATAAAGATTATCTTTAAGAGCATTTCAAGAATATACCAGCTCAAAAATATGTCAGTCGGCATCATAACAAATATTCTTCCTTGTTAAAGACAGAAAAGAAACCAATTTTTTGTCTGTTTTCTGTCTTAAAACTCCACAGGACTGAGACAACCAGATAGCTTCCAACCAGTTTATGACTCCTGGTTTAGTGTAGTTCATTAGTGGCTAGCTTATCGTGGGCCATGGTTAAAATCACTGCAGGCGTTTGTTGTGGTTCAACCCCAGCCAGCAACTCAGCACCAGGCCGCCACTCAGTCACTCTTTCCTCCACTCCCCGATGGAATGGGGGAGAGAATCGGAACGGTAAAAGTGAGAAAGCTCATGGGTTGAGATAGAGACAATTTGATAGGTAAAGCAGAAACTGCGCGATGCAAGCAAAGCAGAACAGGGAGTTCATTCGCTAATTCCCATCGGCACACAGGTGTTCATCCAGCTCCAGGAAAGCAGGAATCATCACACGTGACAGTTACTTGGGAAGACAAACACCTTAAGTCCAAATTTCCCTCCCTTCCTTCTTCTTCCTGCAGCTTTATATGCTGAACATGAATGATATTCCATATCTCTTTGGTCAGCTGGGGTCAGCTATCCTGGCTGTATCTCCTCCCGGCTTCTTGTGCACCCCTGACCTGCTTGCTGTTGGGGTGGGGTGAGGAGCAGAAAAAGTCTTGGGTCTGTAAACACTGCTCAGAAATAATAAAAATATCCTTATATTATCAACATTGTTTTAGTCAGAAATTCTGAACCTATCCCAGTACTAGCTACTATGAAGAAAATTAACTCTATCCCAGCCAAAAGCAGCATAGTGTTGTACTTAATGAATTGTTAAGTGGCAAATGACTGTAAAATGTTGGAGTTGTGTGAGAAGGAAAGTGTAAATATCCTCAAGCTGTGTTACATCAAAGAAAGACCTTGAGGATTGCCCTTTACTGATGTTAATTGTAGTCTTTGCCACATTCAGCATCTGCTGAACTGCACCAAAGAGTAGTTGCCAATGTATATGTGGAAAGCTTTGTAAGTTACTGGTAGATCACATACAGTCATACCTGTTTTGTAGACATTGTAGACCGCAAAGACAGCAAAGGCTTACTGAATTTTTGAAAGTTATATAGAAAACTTGAGGGAAACTCAGGGTTAAAGCCCCAAATTTCCTCATTCCAAATTCTCTGAGAGGGGAGGTGGAGAAGAATAAAGTGTAAAATCGTCCTGATAAAATACCACAACAATTTCCCGTGTATGTCTTAGCAGGTGAGCACTCCTCACTTTTAGGGATGTCAGTAATGTAAAATGTAATTTCTTTTACAAAGGGTGTTTCAGAATTGTTGCCTTAATTTATCCCTATGTAACATGAATCAGGTAGTATCACTTTTATGAGAAGAACAAGTGATTTTGTAATAGCATATGTCTGGACTCAGTTTCCAGGTATGCATTCAGCTGCACAGAAACCCGATGCCCACTTTCCTCAAGGGAGGTTAAAACAACTGCGTGTTTATCTTCCATGTGAGTTATCTGCCTAGGCTGTCTAGGTCGTTGGCACATAACTTCATCATTATTTTATTACCAGAGAAGTAACAAAACTGGGTTATAATTTTTGTGGACACATGAATAGAAAGAGAGGAAAAATACAGCAGCTTGCTTCATAATTACTTACTGAAGAGCAGAGAAGTATCAAGACTTTGAAGTCATGATTCATCATTTAAACTTCATAATTTAAACGCCCATTTCATCACTTAAACTTCATTGTTTAAACACCCATTGTTTCCTATCCTCCTCACTGGTATTTCCTTCTTTTTTTGTTAATATTTTTTCTTTTTTCAGTGCTTGCTGGCATTGCTTGTCTTACCAAGCTTGTCTGTTCTTCATACACTGTATGTACACATGATCCCGCCTACTTTGTCATTGACTTATCCAACTGTCTTTTTTCACTCCTGGCAATTTGTCAGAGGTAAAAGTAAGTGGAATCTTCAAAGATGTTGGATACAAAATTGTAATACCCTTCCACTTACATCAGTGTGTATAGTCTGATTTTTCTTGGGCTCGTAGCTTGGTCAAGTATTGAGCCTTTCTAGGGAACTTCAGCAAGTGAAATTCTGCCGATTTTCAAGTTTTGGTTGCAAAGGATGTAGATAACTGATTTTTTTTAAGTGAGCTCTTAGTCCCCGTATAATTCTTGAAAATCACAAAAACTTTTTACCTGACACAATGATTCTCTGTTAGGTGATCTTAACAGCAGGTGTCAGTGTGAACTCTGCCTGTGTAATTAGAAGTGAAAACAATCCGATTAAGAAGTTTCAGTGCCATCATATGATATCCTCAGTTGTGGATATTAAAACTTCTTTATTATTCAGAAATACTTTCCAAAATTGTTGTTTCAGGTATCCAGTATATTTCAAATAGTTACAATATCATAATTAGGCTATTTTTTCTGTCTTGTCAGCAATTTTCTCTAACAGCAGCACCATAATGCAAGCTTTGAAATCTCACCTCTGGAAGCAGCAGCTGTACATGTTAATATTTGATGTTATATAATATCTAGTATATATGCTTTATAGAAGAATGTGCTAAATAAGTGATAAGGTTGATTGAAAAGACAGACTAAACTCTGAAAAGACAGAAACAAAATAAAATACAATTTTGCAGATATTTGAAGAACTATATGGTCAGTGGAAAAAAAAAAATCTCGTGTAGAAAGTCACTGAGGTATGTAGTAATAAAAGTCAATTGCCTTCAGAGCTGGCTGAACAAGTTGTAAGAAGTTAATGAAATGAATTAAATTAGAAACACCTGGTAACTAGTAAAGTAGGGGGACTTTTAGGGTGAAAGAAATGAACACTTACTTCTATTGAAATCTGTTTAGATATTCCCTTTTCCCTTGTGCTTTTAGCCAATCTCTTCACCCACATATTTCTGCGTTAGGTGTGACAATCTATTTTCTGTTATTGCAGATCTTTGGAGTGCCTACATGTATTTCTTCTCGAGTACAGGTATTCCAGCCATTACGCGGTTGGGATATTTAGTCTTCATTTTTCTGAGAAGAGAGGCATAGAATTTTTTTGTCAACATAATTGCTTAACAATCTTGTTTATGTGAAAGCTGAAGGTAATCACGGTTCAGGCAGCTGCAGGTTCTATACTAGACTAGACATCAGATAAAAATCTTAGTCAAACTAGAAGACATATGGAAGATAATTATTCCTTTAAAAGTTCTGCTATACATATATGCATATTTACATATACATGCAGAGGAGCAAGGCAGGAAGGCAGCCACATTCTCCCAGCTGAGAATTCCCCTGGCACTAGGGGACTCAGCTGGCATCCAGCCTGCTTCACTGGCTCCTGTCCTTCTCTGCTCCTGTGCCACAGAGCTGCAAGTACCTTGCCCTTCAGCTGTACTCAGCTGGTGTAAATAAAGAAGCTTCCACCAGGATTTAGAGCAGTGTGAGGCTGCCCTGAGAATCTGATCCATCCTTGCCTCTATCGTTCAGCCCCCTCTGCACCACAAAAGATGTTTCATCTTTTTGGCTGCATGTTTTGTATAGCTCCTGTGGTGCATTGCCTGAGTGACTCTAAAATGGGAATGTATTATCTTTCCAGTTCCTGTAAGGTAGAAAAGTTCTGCTGCTCCCCATGTTACACGTGGAGAATTAAGGTAGTGCTTTGTTTCTGCTGACTTTGAAATCTGTGCTGAAATTCAAAGAGTCAAATGGCTTAAGCTCTGGCCTAGAGGAGGAGGAGCTCAGGTGCAAGCCAGTCCTGCTCTCTGCCTCAGATTTCATTTTTTTTGGAGAGGCACCTTGATTTTCCAGGCATGAATCAAAGCAATAGTCAACAGGCAGGCAGTCCCCAGTGTATTTCCACACTAGTCCCAAGTAACAAGACAGTGCAAATATATAACAGAGATCTGAAGGACAGAGCAATTACAGCAATTAGGTGTCCATAATTTCAGCATAGACCAGCTAAATTTTATGACATTGGGACTTAAGAGCGGAATCCAAAGCCCAGAATTTGGAGGCTAGGCAAAGTTAGGATAACCTCTCAAAAAAAGTCATGTTCTGAAGAGCTGCATAAATTATCCCCAAGGTATTGGTAATACATAGTTTTGTCTGAAAACTCATTTTGTTTGTGACTTAAAGGTAAGAATCCAGATTTCCTCTGAGAATAATTAAAGGAGGGAAGGGAGCAAGGTAAACTTTGGTTGTACTTTGTGTTCTATGATATCCTAATGCCTTGAGCATTCAGCCTGCAAACAGGAGACGTTAGTCCTTCCATTTTGTCTCCCTTCTGCTGGAAGAATTTAAAATCTGCATCTCTCTTAGGCTTCCTCAACTATTAGGGTACAATCGGGGCATCATCTTATTGCAGGGATAAATGCATTGTATTTGAAGCAGAGAGAAAGCATAATCATGTAGTCTAGCCATTCAGGCATTATGGATCAGGCTGTGAGCAATTTCCTCAAAAAAGATAGGAACTCTGTGCAGAGCAAGAACTAATGCTCCTGTCTCTTGGCTTCCCAGAGAGTGCTTGGAGCGGTGGGCACTCGTTTCTAGTTACTTAGAGTATTGGATATAGACATATTCTGCCTTTAAATATATCTCCAGCCTGACATGCTGCATGAGATTAATTGAGATGCAGAAAAATCAAGATGCACCTCAAACTGTTTCTGTCTTTAGCTGAATACTGTGTCATCTTTGTTGCAATGGGATTAAAATAACGGGATGGTGGCAAGTTTAAAAAGTGGTAATAAGCCCCTCCTTATAGATATCATTATAAAAAGTGATCCACTGTAATGAAACTTTATTGATTTGGTATTTATTCTCCTGAAGCCTCATTCTCAGCACTAATGGGAAAAGGAGAGAAGTATGTCTATACTAGCAAATAAAACCATTCCAAAGAATATTCCCAGACGTGGAAGCCAACTGGCATGGACTGACTCACAAGTACACCACTAAACAAAGACAGTCAGCCTCCAGAAGAGGATGGCTGGATGCAAATCCTTGGGTGGTAATGGTCTGCAGGATGTTCAAACTCCCAGGCAGTGCCTGGGAATTGCCTGGGAGACTGCTAGTTGATACAGGCCAAAATCATTCCAGGAACTTCTCTAATAATTTCAGAGCAGTCATATTCCAGTGTCTGGGAACACTCCCAAGCGCTGTTTAATTCACTACCATAGACATAGCCTTAAGTTCACTGGTGTATTCCACAAAATCTTTTCAACAGCACAAGGGTGATAAATACTGGTGAGTATTGGTGAGGAAGCATTTAAAATGAAATCCTGTCTCAAATACCTGTTCTAGTGAACTTTTTCACTCTTGGGAATTACACATTTACAGTTTGCTTCTGGATTTCTGATCTTGTAGTATTTATCTTGTTAGTGCAGCCAACCTTTTAATGACTCATAGACAAAATATCTTTAAGATGTCAACAGGTTTTAGAATTAAATCTGTGACCTTTAGGGAAAATTTAGGAGTAGACAACTAAATTTGAAAGGCCTTGCGTCATGCAGTGTCTTCTGTGCAGCGTCTTCTCTCTCCAACACCTATTGTTGTTGTCTTTGATACCAATTACTTAGAAGATGATACAATTTTAAAACTATAATTAGAGGGGCTTAATTTTGGGCACTGCATAGCATATGATCTATAGCTGTCACTAATACCTGTAAGTTGAGAAGCGTGATTTGGGTATGTAGTGGTACTAGACTGGCAGAAAAGCCCAGAAAAGCTTAGTTTTCTTGTGCAATTAACTGTGTTTATTATATAGGAAATGAGTGAAGTTATAACCCTGTTCAGTATTAACTTGATCCAGAAAAAGTGAGGCAATTATTAGGTGTGAACAGCAGTTGCCTATTTGAATTATCTTAATTTGTTAATAATCACAATTTTAAATCCTAATCTCCACTTCCTGCTGCTCACTATTTTTTTCTTTTTGTGCCCTATGTTACATTAGCTAAAAGGAATAAGTAATGACCCATAAATTTTAAAATCTATTTGTAAGCACTTAACACATGCAAAGTAACTGATTAGCCTTTAATTTTAATTTAACTTATTTTCCTGATTCTTACAGTCCTTTGATTGCAAATCTTGTGTAACAGAAAAAAAAGGTGGGGTTTTTACGCAATCAAATATTCTTTTCTCTTGGAAAAGAAAATCAACTCAGCATAAAAAAATGTGTAACGAATTCAGCTTTAACCTGAATAAAATCGTTCCCTTTTTCTCTAGTTATTTATTCATTCAAGTATCTTTATCTGAATTGCTCTTTATTACAGGACTAATTTAAATCCCCTGAGCTCACAAAAGGTCAGACAAAAGCTTCTGTCACAGCCCCATTGCCCTTCATGAGTCACTTTGTATTTTTAAGGAAGTTTTTTGAAATCATGATGATAAAGGAGAAGTCCCTTAGAGGATCAAACTGAGGATCCCAAGGCCGGTATATTATAGGATATTGTCTCACTTTTTTGTGATGAAATTATGTTTGCATATTTCAAAGACTAAGATTTATAGAAAATTAGCACATAAAACTGTAGTTAGGCAACATAAAGAAAATAGCAGCTTTTATCACAGCATATTCTTAAAAGGCCTTTTGGTATCCAACTATTGGAACAGATCTGCAGCATTAGATCAGGTAGTGTCATTGTTTACGCAGGGTTGCATTTACTAATATGTAAAAAGGATGGAGTAAATATGAATTAATACAAGCATTTTAATTATAAAAGTGAAGCTAAATAAGTGAGCAATAAAAAACATTCTTTAGTAATCCTACCATCCACTGAAAAAATGCGTTTTTAAAACTATTCCTTCTGCTGTTTCAGCATCACTAATTCATTTAAATCCTTCCTGCTTCTACAAATAACTGTCTTCATGTTGTGACATGATATTCTAGAGCTATTCCAAAATATAGTGAGACTCCTAATAAAAATGTAGTGAAAAGAGGAATAAAGTTATGTAGCAAGTAAAACTAGGAAAGATGGTTAGAATACTCCATTTTGAGATGTTTTATTTAGATTTGATTTATCATCGAACCACCTATTCCAAAAATAAAGATCTACAATTATGGGTTAAGACAATACAATGCATTAACTTTTTGTAGTTTATTTTATTGTGGTGAACATATGCATATATCAAATACTGTGACTGCTAGCTTTCATGAGCAAAGCAGTTCAATCTTCAGGACCAAGAGTGACTCAAGGTAAAAGATTTGTTTAAGGTACACCATGAGCAGAAGACTGCAGTCAGCATCCTCAATGTGTAATATCTGTGATGTATGGTGTTTTCTTGTAGTTTTATAACTCTAGAAACTGATATATTGAAAAAATCACCAAATATCATGAATTCACAGCACGAAAGAGTTGTGCCACATACTCATGCATTGTCACATCTCAATCTAGCTGTGTCAGTTCTAGCTACCTGGTTGCATTAAATCTCACTGTGGGGAACTTCAGCTAATACCAAAAGCTGTGGCATGTTCTCTCAGATTCCCACCTAATTTCGAGTCAAATAAAAGGTTTCAGTGGTTGGTGGTAGTTGGATTGGTTAGAGTCTGTGGGATCTGTGGTTTGCTGCAGTTTGTGGTTTTATGCTCTTTTCCAGGGGAGCTGAGTAACGCAGACAGCATGCAGCTGAGCCAGCTGAAACTTTCTGCTTTTAATCACAGCTGATGGACAGTTAACTGCTGAGATTTAACTATGGAATTAGCCAATGTTGAGGAAAGTGCAGAGACTATAAAAGTGAAGAAATAAAGAGCATTAAAAAAAAATTGGTTTTATAGGGTGAGATGAAGGAACTTCGATTTTCTCTTTAAATTTAGGGAAATTTGATCTGAATTGATCTCTTACAGAATGAATTTAAACACCACATGTCTTTAAAAGGTCAGGCAAAATCACCTTTCACAAACTTGATAGTCTTCATAAGTTGCTATAAACTTTTATGTCCGCACAGCTTGTTGTTGATTCAATATGACACATCCAAAAAAACCTCCTCAGCCTATTAAAAACAGGCAAGGGACAGAGAAATACAGTTTCTTTAATGCATAAAATCTGACTGAAAATGGAATAGGCATAAAAAGGACTTGTAGAAGCTGTAGGATGTTTTCTAATCTTGAATAGGTACCTGATGGAAATTACCTACTGATGAAGTATTGCCAGACAGAAGAAAATATTGGAGGATTAGTGCTGCAGCTGGAGGACTGGTGAAAATGCAATACAAAAATAAAGGAAGGGAGAGAGGAGGCTGTACAGGCACTTGAAATTTATAGACACCTATTAAATGAGATGATATAGAGAAGAGATACTTGAATAAGCATGGTGACCCCAAAGAAATATGTCAACAGGTCAGTAGTGGAGGAACAGATCACTAGTGGAGGAGGAGCAGAGCTTAAGAGCTGGTGTAAATCACTAAAAAGCATGGGCACAGAACAGACAGAAATAGAAGACTTGTTTTCTGAAAAGAACGGGAGTTTCCTCTCTAGAAAAAGGGGAAAATGGAAATAGCCAGGGAACACAGAAGGAGAGAGAACAACGTTGGAATATCTCACACTGCCACATCGTTGCTATTGCCACTTGCAAAACTGCCTTAAACTGTCACAAAAAGTTTCTGTCATCTCTGTATTTCCCAAATTTATTTCTCTGTATAAGACCCAAATTATCTCACACCATGTTTTATTCTTCACCAAACCAAACAGATTTCTCCCTACATATGTGAGAATCTATGCCAATGGCTCCTTTCCATCTTTGTACCACTTTGCTGGACTCAGGTTTCTCACCATCCCTTCTGAGCCAGAGAGTGGGTGAAGCAGGACATTATATTCCAGGTACAGCCTCACTAGCAAAAACTAAAGGGGAATAACAACTTGCCTTTATCTTCTGGCCACTCAACTGCTAGTACAGCCCAATATGCTGTTTGTTTATTTGTGATTTTGTTATTTTTTTTATTTGTGTCTTTTCTGTGGAGGCAACTTGGCATCCTCTGTCACCCTCAGATGGCATCTTACAGAGTGACCTAGAATCTGGAAGGAAAGGGCTGAAGATTAATACTAACGCTAGGGAGAGGCAAGTTGACCTGAGCAAAATTTCCTTTTTAACACACAAGAGTCACAAGAGTAGGCCTGGGGAAAACAACAGTTTCCCAAGAGGAAGGAGGGAAGATGTTAGAAGGAAAGCATCTATCTCTTCATTGTCTTTTAGAAGAAATAACACTAGCAGACTCTTGCATACTCTTCCGAAGGATTACAAAGGCAAGGTAAAATTGCAAAATTGTGTTAGAAACACAGATTAATTTAGATTAGAAGTAACATTTGGATGTCATCTGGTCCTTACCCTACTCAAAGCAGGGCAAATTTTGAAGTTAGATGTAACTTGGAAGTTAGATCACATTTCTCAGGGCCTTATTCAGTGAAGTTTTGAATAGCCTCAAAGATGGGAGATTCCATAATTTGCTGGGAAACTTGTTTCAATGTTTGACCACTCTCCTAGTGGAACTATTTTATCTAAGATTCAATCAAAATCTCTGGCCTTGCCGCTTAGGACCATTGACTCCTAGTTTTTCACTGTCCACTAAGAAGAAACTGTCACTGTCATAATAGCAGAAGAGCCCCCATTAGACTTCCATTGTACAGGCTGTGCAAACAGGGCCCCGTCATCTCCTCGTGTGTGATGTGTTCCATCCTCCTAGTCATCTTGGTGATTGTCCAGTGAGTTCATCCTGATATGCCCATATTTTACTGGGAAGCCCTAAACTGAACACGGTACACTAGATGTGGTCTCAGAAGTACAAAATAATGAAGAAAACCCACTTTTTTTACTTATTTGCTACGATTTTCCCAACACAGCACAATATATTGTTAGTCTTCTATACTGTGTTCAGTTTTGGGCCTTTTTGTACAAGAAAGGAAGTCATTGAGGTTCTGGAGCATGTTCAGAGAGGGGGCTGGAGAACAAGTCTTACGAGGAGCAGCTGAGGGAACTGGAGTTATTTAGCCTAGAGAAGAGGAGACTGAGAGGAGACATCATCACTGTCTACAACTACCTGAAAGGAGGTTGTAGCGAGGTGAGTATTGGTCTCTTCTCCCAGGTGACAAGTGATAGGACAAGAAGGAATGGCCTCAAGTTGTGCCAGGGAGGGTTCAGATTAGGCATCAGGAAAAATTTCTTCACTGAAAGGATTGTCAGGCACTGGAACAAGTGACCAGGGAGGTGGCTGAGACACCATCCCTGGAGGCGTTTTAAAGATGGGTAGATGAGTTTCTCAGGGATATGGCTTAGTAGTGGACAGGTATGGTTGGACTTGATGATCTCAAAGGCCTTTTCCAATGAAGTGATTCTATGGTACTATGATTCATCACCACAACGACAGAGGGAAATCTCTCTGATCCATTGAAAGGAAAGGCAGTGGATTGTGAAATCAACAAAAGTCAGATTCCAAAGGCTGTTTTGGGAGGAAAATTTTGATTATGAGGGCGCAGTCACAGTCACTGAGAATTTTTTATGAGAAGAGGAATCTCTGAAAATCTCAACTCTTGGAGTGCTGTTCTTCTGCCCAGCTAAGAGGAGTTTTAAAATAAAAGCTTTAAACTGTTCTCATATTTACAGTACCATTTAAAATGTAGCTGTAGATAAATTACTTCACATTTTGGAAGCAGCCTGGCTCTAGCAGTATGGAGCAGAAGATAGGTTTGTTTTGGCAGTTCAACCTGATGTTTAGAAATTACTTGCACAGCAGGGAGAGGCTGACATGGAGATTCATGTTAATTTCCACATTTCGCAAAAGTACAAAGGAAGAAGAAAGTTGTTAGAATTAAAGTGTTGCACTGGTTAGAAGAACTAAAATAAATCACAACACCTTCATCTAATATCCTCCCATTTGATTTTCAGTAGATTTAAAATATTTAATACTTTACTGTGATACTGTAATTGCATGGGTAATTGCAAAAAAATAATCAGATTGAGGTTAAACAAATAATTGTCTTAGAAAATGGGTTCTTCATTACTATATCTCTCATTCCTCTGCACTCCTGTCAGATTTGAAGCATTTGAGTATGGGATGGCAGAGATATTTAGTATCTCTTTCCCAATGGGTTCTGGGTTCCCTTTGCCGGTTTGTTCATGTGTAATCAATATATGCAAAAACTTGTTTCCAACCACAAGTACAAAGAGCAAAAGTTCGCAGAGCAAAAGTTTCTGCTGTTAGACTATAAGCACAGCATCTTGCATTTAAAGCTGCTACATTTCATTTGATGTGTATTCTTCCACTGCTTAAAGTTGTACGTCTATATGATATTCTAGTCCTGCTTTGCCTTGTTATGTTTCCCAAACATGTGACATCAACACATTTCATGCTTCTTGTGTCATGACCATTAAAGAAAAAATAATGACTAATATTGATCAGAAGTACAGACACTGATGGAGTCTACCCTAGTACTGTTGTTTTACCTACCTTACTGGCCACTAGGACATACATGAATAAGAGGAGGAGGAAAAACATGACAGTGGGGGAAGAGCAGTTCAGCTAAGAGACGATGCTGGCAGAATAACAAATACCTGATGAGTGACGATAATTAAATTTAAGCTAGAATTTAGAATCAATATTCTGACTGTTGGAGAGTGTTATTTCGGAGCTGCATCTCAGCAGAACTAAAGTAGGGGAAAAGAAACCAAACACCTTTTCAAATCATACTTTTCCATTCAGGCAGCATAACTCTGGAGTTAGTGTAACACAAAAGGCACGTGAACCTGAGGCTTTTGGACATTTCACATTCATTTTTATTGATATAAATATAAAAATAAATGTGACACTACCTACTTGAATCTGGCTGGTTTTCATCTTAAAACAAGAAAAGAGCAAACCATAATTTCCTTTTTAGTTTTAGTCCTGAAAGGGGGTAGGCAAGATGGGCTTACAACAGTCCTTGCTTTCTCTGGAAATAGGGTGAGTACTTTTCCATGTCTGTCTCAGACACAGCGTGGTTGTTGCTTTCCAAAGAAAATTGTGTTTGGGGAAAGCTAATCAGATAATCAATCATTTTTCAGACAGAGTAAACCATTTTTGGGTGAAATGCCCAAAGGTATCAAGACTGGGGCCAGCTTTTCCTGAGAGTAGTTATCATGACACAGAATTAAATTACTACAAAAGGATATTATTAGATCACCATTTAAACTGTTAGTATCTAGTCATGTTATCATGTTCTTTTCTCACTTTTCTCACTACTACTACTACAGGTGAGTTGATTTTTAAACAACGCCCAGGAAGAACTGAATCGTGATTCATTTTTTAATGAAACTCACACAGTGCACCTTCAGGGTTTGACATCTCCATATAAATCTCATATGTCACATCACACTTTGGAACCTCATGACAAAAAATCTGTTCCACTGTGCTGTAAAATATGCAAATATTACTGTGATCATAGTTCTATAAAAGCTTGGAAGGTAATTTTCCCAGTTTTTCATGTAAAGAAGAAATTCATTGCCTTCGGTAGAAGTGGTTAGCCAATATTTAGAGCCTTTCTGCATTAGGAAGACAAATGGAGAATAACCCAATAGTGACAATCCTGGTAATTCACAAGAACGTATGCCATATCCTGGTAAATGGTCAAAATAATCACTGTGAGGTAGTTTCTTTCTTCAAAAAACAAAATCTGCCTGGCTTTCCAGAAATTTTGCTCTGGATAACCCTGTCTTGCTCACATAGGTATGCCTTTAATATCTCTTGCTTTCTTCTGAGTTTCTACTTCTCTCATATGTATGCATCGATAATCAGTCTCCTAGCTCCCTGGGGACCTTCTCCATCTCTCTGATCTTCTTGAATTGCAACCTGTTTAGTTAGTTACTTAGTTACCACTCCCCAAAGGGGCCTTTACTTGCTCCTTCCAGTTAGTCTGTTGAAAAGCTAGTTTCTGTTGTCCTTTTGATTTTGCTTGTCTGTAAATTAGAGAAAGCATCTATTCTTAGCATCCCATGTACTGAAATTCTGCATTTTAAAAAAAATAGTCTGTGACCTATTGTTTATTTTTCTCCTATTTGCATTGGAGTAACTGTTAGCCTGGTCCTAAGTGCTGGAGCAGAACAAGGATAGAGTACCCATTCATTCCCCATTTATACGAGTGTTATCCAACTAACATACTGGGTTGCATAGTGTACATGCCAGCTCTACAGCTGCTGAGCTTTCTTCATCACCGTAACAATCATTGAGTATTTGGCAGGAAGGATGAGGGCGTTGATCAAAAGGCACTGGACAAACTTAAGAAGGACAGGTCCACGGAGATGTTAAATACAGTAGCCCAAAAGAAAATTTTGATGCATGGTCTACCTGGAAATATGGAGAGCGTTCCAGCAAAATATTGCACTACACTTTGTCTGTTTCTCATGTTCTCTCCCTAAACAAACATTTTGACCTGTCACAGGGCTTGATGGATTTTTGATATGCCTGATTATGGCAATTTCAGTATTTATATAGGAGCAGGAAAAAAGTGTGGATTGTACCTAGAAGATAATGCCAGAAGCACTCTAAGTGGAAAATATGTGAACTAACCTTTGAGTTACTAAGCTTACGAGCAAATGTTCTTATTCTTCATCCCCTGCAGTTTTTAGGTCAAATTCAGAAAAATGTGTAAGCTTTTAATGGACTACTGACATGTCAGGAGATGTTTCAAATTACTTGTCTTTAAGTGGTGTGCTTTATGGTGGGATGTCTTCCTAGATATGTAATCTAAATCAAAAAGTTGTTGAGATCACTCTAGAAATTACTGACTGAAACTTGCTAGCTACTGTTCTGCAGGATATTAAATTAGGTAATCCTAACAGCACATTTGCATTTATACTTTTATGGATACATTGGAAATAGGAAGAAATTATTGGGAGATAGTAAATTGCCATGTTGAATTCTCTGAGTACATTCTCTTACCCCAAGAAAAAGTGAAGTAGCCTGTCCTTCTTTAAGTGAGAGAAAACTACCTATGATTGTATTGCATTTATAGGAGAGGAAGAATATGCATATGGATGTTTACTTCACAGGAGCTGACAGGTGGCAATCCATTACCCCATGGTACCTTCTTGGTATGTCAAAGACTTATAACTTCAAACTGATATTTTTTTACATTTTAGTCACTAATTCTCTGCATTGAACAGACCATATATTCATTTCTTGAAGTCACAGAGAGAGCCAAACATAAAATGATAACCTCTTGACATTTTAACTGCTGGAAGATTTAAGAGTGCTTGTAATTATTAAGTTTATGATGAAAGTTGCAACAAAACTGACCTCTGTGTACTCTGACAGAGTGTAGTTTCTATGAAGTTCATGTCCATCAATGCTAGCATGCATTTAGCTTTATATTTAGCTGCATTGCATTTTTTTGCCCAGCATTTCTTTTTGCCTAAAACATTTTTTTAATTTTTATCAGCACCCTGCAAATGTGGTGCACAAAATTAGCCATGGTCACAGTAAGTCCAGAATTTGAAACCTTTTGAAATAAAACTTCATGCTGCTGAGTATAAATACTTGTAATATAAGCTTTCAGGCAGAAGATACCATGGTGACACTATCATACTGAAGCAATGATTATCTTTTTATAGCTGATCAAAGTACCACTCATATCTAAGAAGTTCCTGATTAAACAGAAAGTTGACACACCCTCACCCTTCATATCCTATTGTCAAGTTAGTATTGCCATAAAAAACACTCTTGGCAAACAATTTCATATTAATATTACTTTATGCTTCCATCAAATATGGGAATGAAGGCAATGAATTAAGGGCATCTTTATTAATCAGTGTCAGTATCTTAGTTTTATTTCTTCCTTTATATCCAACACCACTCCTTTATGGAGAATGAAACACAGATTAAAATAAAAATCACAGCCAGACTTCCTTTTGTGTGGGAGGAATGACTGACCACATTATGGTGAAGTACATTACATCAAATAGAAAACTTTTATCTTTTATTATATAGTTCATGTTTCTGACAAAATAACCAAGAAAAAATCAAGATAGAAAGAAAAACATAATCTATAAACCAAGCTGGAAGTTGAAAAGACACCTCAGCAGGAGAAATCATGCAGCAAACACAAAACTACTTACATAGATGGATTGGCAAGTGGTAGGCGAGAAAAAGGACTGCCCAACAGGTTTGACACAAGGACTCATTGACCCGATGTCATTGCAAGGCCATTGTCATTAATCGTGGAAAGATCATGACAATTGGAAGTGATTCCTGAGCACTGAAAGAAAGCTTTTGTCTTCAAGAAGGGCAAGTGGGAGGTTCCAGGGAACTACAGGTATTTCAGCCTCACTTCCATACTTGGGAAGGTGATGGAGTAAATAATCATTTGAAAGCATTTCCAAACACATGAAGGATATGAAGGTTAGTTGGAGTAGTCAGCAGGGATTTATAGAGGGGTAATCATGCTTAAGTGACCTGAGAGCCTTCCATGGTGAGGTGACTGACTTGGTGGATGAGGAGAGCAGTGGATGTGGTTTATCTTGACTTCAGTAAGTCTTTTGATGTTGTCTCCCATAACCTCCTTGTAGGCAAATTGATGAAGTATGGGCTAGTTAAATGGAACAGTGAGATGGATTGAAAACCAGCCAAACTACTGGTCTCAAAGGAGTTATGATCTATGGAACAAAGTCCATCTCAAGGCCAGTGATTAGTGTTGTGTTGTATTCCAGGGTTTATTACTGGGGCCAGTAGTGTTCATTAATGTTCTTCATTAATGACCTGCATGGTTGAACAGAGTGCATGTTCAACAAGTTGGCAAATGATACAAAACTGAGGGGAGTGGCTGGTATACCAGGGGGACCTTGGCAGGCTGGAGAACTAGGACAACCAGAACCTCATGAAATTCAGCAAAGGGAAGCACAGAGTTCTCTCCCTGGGGAAGAAAAATCCGATGCACTAGCAAGCACTGGGGGCCAACTGCCTGGAAAGAAGGTTTTCAGAGATGGACCTGGGGATACTGTTGGACAAACTGACCATGAGCCAGCAAAGTGCTCCTGCAGTAAGAAAGCCAGCAGCATCCTGGGATGCATTAAGAACAGCATTGTCAGCAAGTCAAGCGGGATGATTGTTCCCTACTAGATGAGCACCAGTGAGAATGTCTGGAGTGCTGTGTCCAGTGCCAGGCTCTCCAGTACAGAGACACAAGGACAGGAGGGAGTGCAGTGGAGGGTAACAAAGATGATTAAATGATTGGAGCATCTGACATAGGAGGAGAGGTTGAGACAGCTGGGACTGTTTAGGCTGGAGAAGAGAAGTCTTCAGGGGATCATTTCAATGTGTATAAATAGCCGATGTTAGCGAGTAAAGAGTATGGAACCAGTCTGCTCAGTGGTGCTTAGCAAAAGGACAAGAGGCAAGGGAACAAGATGAAACGCAGGAAACTCCACTTGAACACAAGAAAATCTTTTTTGCTGTGAGAGTAGTTGAACCTTGGAAGAGGCTTTCCAGAGACGTTGTGGACTTGTCATATTTCAAGATACTTAAAAGCCAACTGGAGACAGTCCCGTTTAACCTGTTCTAGTTGCCCTGCCTTTTGGTGGGGGGGTTTGGATGAGGTGAAGTCCCTTCCCACCTCAGCTATTCTGAGAATCTGTGACTCAGCAACGTCATGCCATTTCTAAAGTACATCTCCACGAGTGAATGAATGCAATGAGCAGTTTTCATAACACTAAGACTGATATCCTAACAGGAGAAATAAAGCAAAACATTTAAAGCAAAGAACTAACGAGTAATAGTGTAGATGAAGGCGTAAAATGTGCTCGAGAGAAATAATGTGGAAGACGTATAAGCTTTAAAAGGACTCTGAAGAAACCAAATAACTTGTAGCCCTAATCACAGGGTTTACAAAGGGTTTTGATGAACATAAATTTGCTAAAAAGATATTTAAGGAACACAGGGTTAATTGTATTCTCCTACTAAAAATAGTCTGACATGTTGAATCCTTATGAGGATCACCATGTTATCTTTTTCTGTGTATGTTGGGTTTGTATGCCTGTTTAGAAGGTCAATACAAGAGAAGAAATTGTAGAGAATAAATAACTGTAAATTAAAGAAAAAAGTCCTGGAGAAATAAATAGCTGCAACGTGAAGCCCACAATAAACATGAACAGGCAATATACAAAATGGGGAACACGAGCTTTTAGTATTTAGTTAGCTGTTTGTTGAAAATTTGATTTAATTGTAAATGTTAAGTCTAAGTACATTAAAATATGAGATAGTATCTTCACACTGAGTTAATGTTTGGCCTGTTGAGTAGGCAATTCTTAAACGCACTTCAGTCTAAAGATCTGGACAGAAACGGTTGAGGACTCATTTTGTAAAAGATATGTAAACTAGGGATTAATCAAATGTAATTGCTATTGGCATGTTTCATGCAGTTACAGGGGAAAACATGTTAATAGTGATAAAATATGGTTTGATTAAAAATAAGACAGCACAAAGAGAAGGGACACAGGTTAAGCTAAAAGCATTAATATGAAAATAGGCATATGAAAGTAAAAATCCGTAGAAGTGCAGAACCAAAATGTAGTTCCTTTTCATTTTACTGCTAAAATTGTGGGAAAAGAGAGTCTTATTTAAAAGGGAAAGCACATCTGTTGAAGGCATGAAAAAACAATTAATGTTAGAAAGTTCATTTTACTACTGATTTAAAGAGTAATGATTCTAGCACACTTACAAGAAGCATTTCAAGCATTTCAAGAAAATTGAGAGCCGGACATTAGGGGTGGACTCGAGGCAGATTTTCTAAGACTCTACACTGTAGTCTTTGTATTGCCAGCCAACACTCAGCCACTTCAACAGTCTTTCCTGTCAAATTGATTTGATAGAGCTAGAGGTGTGAGGTACTACAGACTGCACTGCATCTCAAAGAATGGAGCTTAGAGGGTCAAAACTGCCACTATCTTTAGACATCAGTGGAGGGAGGGAGATTTCAGTGCTTGCAAATTAGGTGCATTTACTTACAGAAATTCTAGGAATTCTTTACATTGTTCAGGAGAGAAAAGGTGTGAAGTATGTATTTAAGTTTTATAATGAAACACATAAAGGTCTTCTTCAAGCAACCTGTGAACCTGGTGTGTGAGACATGGACTTGATGGATATAGTGAGTAAATGTGGATTGAATCTAGGCAATGGACTAAAATAATGCCCATAAATGCTATATGCAATCTAGTATGCCATAAGTGTACATTCACAACATCTGAAAGTGCCCAAACTGAATAAAATAAAGGCGAATCAGAAGTATGGCCTGAGGCAAACTGCTTTCTTTCATATGCATTAGAAATGTCCCATGAAAGGAGAATGTAGAAAGAACAACCAGACACCCTAAAACTTTGCCTCCTTTACATTTGTTTCATTGTCATATGTCTCATTGCTACAGTTTATAAAAATAATGTCTTGATTTTTCTATATCACTTTCGTCATTTTTTTTCCTGAACAGATGAGATGTATCAAGGATAAAATAGAACACTACATGCCCATGGCTGTAATGAAGGAAGAATACAGGGCAAAGAGGAAAATGCAAGGAAGTTCAGAAGAATATCTCACATTCACACCTCATAGAACAGATGTAACTCTCTTGAAAAAACTGGAATTGTATCAGAGCTGAGTGCAGTCCTCCCAGGTTACATGAAGATAAACATCTTGGTAGGTTATTTGTGGGATGGACAAAATTTTGTTTCCCCTGTTCAGTAAGCTTGTAGTAAATACACAGACAGATGGGAATCCACTAACACTTAATTTATAACCACCATTCCAGCTTGTACAAATGAATACTTAATTACTTGTTTATATATTTTGCATATCACCACTCAATAATGGTTTATGTTCTTCCAAATCAAATACCCAAGCAGAATGCAAATAAGGGCGAATTTGTCATTCAGATAGATAATATATATGTCATATGGAGATCTAAATCCCATAATGTTGTAATTAAATTTTGAAGGAAATCAAGATGCTCTTTTTTTCTTCTTGTTTGCTCTTTTTGGTTTCTTTTATTGCAGCTTTTTTAATGCTTAGTCAAAACTTTCCAATTTGGCATCTTCAGTACTTCCCTGCACATACATTTCCACAAATGTTATGGGCTTTTGTCCAATTTTTTATTCTTTCCCTTTCATTGTTCAACACAATTGACCTCAAACTGAAACATAAAAGAGGTTGCAGGAAAGGTTCCCTACTTGAGGAACCACTGCTGTGTTTTACATTTTCTATATGAATACAATTATTGGTTGTCTCTTACACATTGCATCGTACATTTAGACTTCAGCAGGTAAATTTATGCTACCTGAGCTGGCTAATGCATTGTCCACTAACAAGCAGCACTGCAGTCTTTGTTATCATCCACACTTCCCCCTCTTCCGTATGCTACTAAAAGTTTTTTGGAGTCCATCTGGCAATTTCAGACCCCAGTTGCCACCATGTTTTGCCACTGCACTGCTAGGGTGTGCTGGAGGCCATGCTTTGTTATATACAGCACAGAAGTGCTTTGTGTTTATACCCCTCCACATATTTATGATCTAGCACATTAATGCTAAAATAAGACTTCCAACTACTATTTATACACTTAAAGCTTTCTCAATCCTAGCTTTATTCGCTAAACAATTTTATAAATAACATACCACAGGCAATGTTCTCTGATGCCTCATTTAAGAAACATTAGTAAATGTGATCTGTCAAAATTAACTGAGATAAATGGTTGCCTTTTTAATACAGTTTCTTCATTTCCAAGTTAGGTATCAAAGAGTTGAACACTGGTAATATGTTTGAAGTATTTGAAGATGAAACAAGAAACAACAATTAAAATGAGATCAAGTTTACCTTCTTTTAAGCCAGATCTATCCAGACTGCTACCTTAAACCCAAAGTTCTTGGTGTGCAAGAATGAGGGAGCCTAATCCTTAGTTCCCTATTAATGAAAAGCAACAGTGTTTGAGGCAGTTGGATTCAGTGATGATGAAGTATTCTGTTTCTGCAGTCACTATCTAGACAGATTAGTCTCCTTTTGCTAAGTAGTAGGAAAATTCAGAGCTTTCCATTGAGTTTTTCATACGAAAGAAGTTAGTAAGAAGTCAGTTATTCAACTAATGTCATTTGTGCACTGAAAAATGATGGAGTTCCTTTTCTTTAAATACAAGTAAGAACAAAGAGCAGGTAACTTCATTAGACACTTCTGTCCTGCAACAAAACATTATTCAAATAACATTAAATCTTCCATAGCCTCCTTCTCTGTTCTTGAAAGGAAGGTGAGAGGTGTCATGCCAAATTCAGAAATATCTGTCATGTTTGGAAACGATTGTGTCTCACCATCTTTCAGTTCATGATTGCTTCCTCCTCAGTTGAGATAGATGAATCAGGTCTGGTAATTACTACATTGAACATTATAACCACCAGGATAAAACCAGCTGGGCTGTCCTAAATCCTAGCTGATGATAGTTCATGGTATCCAGGTGAGTTTGCACTGAATGGAATGAGAGGCATGCACAAATCGTTTCACTAAATCAGCTGTGTTGTGGCCCATAGTTTCCAGCTGAAGAGTCATTAAAATAACTGTGGATAGAGGAAGAGGGGTGGGTACTGCAGTTATTTCTTCAACAATTGCTTTTTTCACAACTTGGAAACTCATAGCCAAAGGCTGTGTACTGCTCATTTAGAAAAAGCAGGTGGGCCTGAGCATCCATCTTCCTTGCCTTGTTTCCTTTCTCTTCATTGTGCTTTCTGCTGAAGTTGTGTAACATAAGGGAACTTCAAGGCTTTAGATGCCATCCGGAAAGAAAAATTTAATTTTCTGCTCATAGCTAATTACTGTTTGCCAAAATGCTCTCCCAAGGGTTATCCTGCTTGTGTAACCTTCAGCGTGCCTTAAATTCTTCTGTAATAGCTTTAACTTTAAATACATTGTACCAATTAGCATTCCAGCTTTTTTAGTTCAGAATAATTATTTTCATATAGTATTTTTAATGATTATGCCAACATATTATACCTGATAGTTAGTACTAAAAGATTAATTACACAATACACAGCATCTATTTTGCTATCTAAGTTCTTTTGCAGAATCAAATCACTGACCTTTTTTCTCATTTCATCCTGTTTTCAGTGTGCTCTTACAGCATTTGACAGTGGAACTTAAGAACTTTCTGAAGTCTAGATCAATTGCTTTCTTGGTCTTTTTCACCTTAAGTTCTTACATTCATGAAACAAAATTCAATGAAATCAAAATGATCTGAAAGAAAAATTAAAAGGGACTGGGTTTATAGGCCCATTTTCCCACATTACTTCAGATGTTATCTGTTATGTTCATAACACAAATTATCAGGAGGAAAACACTTGGAGGGTCACATAGGTCAATAAACATCTGGCTTATGAAGTGTTGCCCTGCTGCCTGTATTATGTTGATAAAATTACTTTAGTCAGGAGGAAGAAATATAAAGTACAGAATATGCGTGGTAAATTTTCCCATCTTGACATATGGAAGATTTGCATGTGTAATTTACATTGGCATAAATCTCAGTTTATTACAATGAAATTCTATCCAGAAATCTGCAAAAGAAACACAGCGCATGTGTTTTGGCAGTGCATCTCCAGCTTAACGTGGCTATAGGGTCCTCTGTGCTTTCAGATGAGACCATTCAAGAGCGCTTTAGACTTCTCCCAGCAAAACACATGAATGCAATTTTTTCCTGCTACAGAAACAACTTTAAGCTGCTCTAAATACAGGTCAGCAGCAAAACCCTGCAGCTATATGTATTCCTGTAGACATGCTCTTCTCTAAATTCTTTGTGTTTATCTCTCAAGCTTCTGCAAATATTTGAAATTCCTGGAGAAAGCCATCTTCACCTGCATCCACTAGCAGATCCAGTAAAAGAATATTAGATGAGAAAGTACTGCTATCTATGTTATCAGAAACAGCACGCCCATCTTCCTTTAACTCATGTGGCATATAACTGCCTTTATGATAATTGTTTTCTTATTTTTACAGTTGTTCTTTGCACCGCTTTTATGTTCTTTTGTGATGTTACTAAACATTTTGCTTGAATAAAGACTGGGCTGCTCATTGGATTTTTTGAAACTTTCTATATTAAAAAAAATGCTTTGGGCTAGATTTTTTCTTGTTGGTTTTTTTTCTTTTTTTCCAAGGAGTATTCCTCTTGACTTCAAATAAGGGCTTCGGGGGTTAGCTGTCCAAGGAAGATGAATGTATGATCACAGGAAGAGATTTCTGACATTTTCCTTGGCTAGGGGCATTCATCATTTATTTGAATGGAGTGCTGCCTAGAATGGATCTGGGAAAACAGGTATTAGTTTATGAATTCCAGTTGTTGTGCAATCAAAGTGCAATAATGGTGTCCGTTATGTTTAGGTGTTAATCTTTTGTCCACAGGAGAGAAAACATAGGTGATACAAACAAAAAGGATAGTCCTGCATTAACTGAGGTAATTTTGTTGCAATCACAGAATTAATCACAAGGAATTAGCCAGAGGCATCTAATTCCAGTGTTTTGCTCCAAGAATTTTTTTTATATATCACACAGGTTGGATTATTTTTCAAACAACTTTAATGGTAAACCTGAAATTAATATTTCTATAGAATTGATAACCACACCCTAAATAACGAAATATCACCAGCAAGGCATTAAGGTCTGTGATATGCTCCCAAACAGAAAAAAACAGAAAAAAACCCCACTGATCTTGTAGTGTAGGTCTTGGACAATTAGGCAGTAGATATTTACTATGAGAGGCAATAATATTCTCAAGAAGTCATCATATGGTGCTTGTTATGTAGGTTAGCTCCCAGTGTAGCCAGTTGCTGTCTGATCTGATCACTTCTCATCCTACATTCCAAATAAGTCACCTCATCCATACTTACCTAGCCACTTTCTCAGTTTTCACATGGTCAGACATGCTCATAAAACTGTCCTAAACACCTCTTTCATATCCTTCAACTATTCCAAACAGGTGTGGTGATAAATCAGAATTTCATCACAGTTGTCCATGGTGGATTTTCTCTCTACTTCCTAGAGTACTTTATTTTTGCCTTTCCCTGGAATGCCACAGGTGTGGGCTACATGCCAGCAACCAGCAAGGATTCTCTCTGTCTGTGGAGAAGAAAGGCTGAAACAAGATTTCTGGTCTCAACCACTTTGAACTGTCAGAACTGCAGGGAGACAGACAGGTGCCTGTTCCTGCTCCACATGAAAGAGCGGCACGCAACGTTAGCAAGCTTTGTGTTTGTAAGCTGCTCTTCAGGACACAAATATGGCTATTAAAGACTGGTTGAACCAATTACATTAATATCTTCAAATGGTTCTCAGTGCAATTATTTGCACTCTGCAGTTGTTTGGTCTTGGTGATGACTTCCATCTTCACGTTTGGTAAACTTAAATTGTAAATTGTCCTCTTCACCATTCCCTGCTGTTATAGTAATGTTTAGAGCGACAAATACTCAGCTTTATGCTTTTTTTTTCTTTTTACTTCATCTATGTTAAAAGCTGTGATCAGACTTGAAAAGAAGGAAGCTTTGAAATTAAAGTGGAGAGGGAGCCATTTTCTATATGTTCAGAGGCCTTTTCTGTTCCCATTTATGGTTGTTGCATCCATGTTTGCATGTCACGGAAGACAGGACGAGAGAAAATGGCCTCAAGTTGTGCCAGGGGAGATTCAGATTAGATATCAGGAAAAATTTCTTCACTGAAAAGGTTATCAGGCACTGGAATGGACTGCCTAGGGAGATGATTGAGTCACCATCCCAGGAGGTGTTTAAAAGATGGGTAGATGAGGTGCTCAGGGATATGGTTTAGTAGTGGACAGGTAGGGTTGGACTGGATCATCACAAAGGTCTTTTCCAACCAAACAATTCTATAATTCTATGATTTAGCAAACCATGAAAGGCCCAAAGGTGATTCTGCATACTTTGCCAACTGTCCACAATGCTTAGATTGACAACCCCAGTATCACTGGCCCACTGATAAGCTAGTATTTCTGGAGAAAGCTGGAGCTAATTTAAGTCTCATTTCTGACCTCTGTGTTAGTAAAAAGCTGCACCTGTCTTAGTGCTTTCAAACAAGTATTTAGTGAAGAATGGATGGCATAGACAGAATTACTATTGTACATCTGGAGATACACTGTCATCCTCACTGATGCTATAATACATGATCCACTTCAGACTTTTACAATTGCTATGAAGATCAGAAGGCCTTGAGTTTATTTCTAAGCCTAGATCTTGCACAATGTGTAATTTTTGTGCTATATACATTTAATATTTAAACATCAAAATAAATATCATCATTCCAAGTTAAACTCTTAAATGTGCCTTTAGACACTTAAATAAATGGCCAGGTTTTTAGATAATTAAGTGCTTGCATCTCCCATGAAGTTCAATAGAAGAGTTGTAGCAAGAAGCAGGCAGCAACTTTGAGATAAAAAACATAAAGAAAATAAAATTTTAGCCAGTTTTGTATCAACCTAAGGTATATGCAGAAAGAAGATGTAGAAAATATACTCTTAACATGTTTTCTACTAATTGAGGGACTTGCTGTTCATCTCTCCACTAGTTGGCAGGCATAGCAACACCATCAGCTATACTGTGAATGCATCCCTGGCTGCTACTGAATCTCTGCTAAGACGTCATAGCAACTGTGTGCCAGCACTGCACCGTGCATATGCATAAGCATTAATAGGATCAATGAAACCTGCAAGGGAGTTTTCCAGTGGCTGCTGCATGAAAACATTTCACTGGAAGAGAGTGAAGCAACTGGTGAACTCGGATACCAAGGTTAAGTGTGAAGATATTCAGAAGACTGCTTTTTTTTTTCAAAAAAAAAAAAAAAACTAGAAATCACATTCTTGAACGCATAGCATAGAGATTTTTTTCCCTTCTCTTCAGGATCCCATTCCTGAGGATTACATAATTATGCAAATGCCGACAGCCAATACTTGAAATAGTCTTACTCTTCTGATAGATTAAATGGGTCACTTCAAATTCAGGGACAATAAGACAATTTTTCAGATCAGGTTCACAGTGTATTTAGTGTTCCTGTTTTGATGGTGGCCAGTCCTAAACGTCAGCAGGGTTTGAACTAGCTGTAATGTAGAAGTATGCACTTTGTTCTCACGAGATGCTATGTTTTCAGGAAAATGGCTTTACATATCAGCAATTTCAGTTAACTTGAAAGGCAAAGTGGATTTTTTTAGTTTTTCATTTTGCTTTCTGCTTTTGCATCCCTGTATAACAACCCTGTAACATTTATTTTGGAGCAAACTTGTTCAGTCAGCAAACCAAGAGATGAGTCACTCAGCTCCCATTTCACATAAAACTTTAATTACATGTATGTACAGATTCAGTATTTCATTTTCTGTCTTGTGTGCATTACCTGATGTATTAACACGCTTTCCTAGTCTTCCCCTACTCTTTCGCTTTTCTGTAGCTGCTGGAGAGACTTTTGTTGGAGCTTTTTTTGTACTGAAGCAAAACTCTGTCAACAGAGTGCAAAAGCATGTTTAATGGCCTCTAGCTGGCTGCAGATGCCCACATTTCTGAATAGTACTCAACATCAGAAAACCGAATGTACCATTAATTAAAGCTTTCTTTTCAAATGATGCCAAAATAGAATATTTTTTATAAAGACTGCACTTTTCCTCCGACATGAAGTAAGATGAAAGACATTTACTCTGTGATTTCATTTGCATTCTCTGAAGTGACTGTGTGAAATGTCCTTTGGTAATGAAGAAAGTACTTGTTGCTGAAAACCTAAAACAAAGTATTACTTGTCAGTCTCTACACAGTGTGTCTGCAAATGTGAGTCTCGCATGCGAAAAATTAGTGGTAGTGTAAAATAGGACCTGTAAGGTCGCACATTTATTGGTTAGAAGATCCTAAAAGGGAAATTTTTTCCAACCACATTAAATCATCCACACCAAATATCTATTTCAAGGTTATTGTACAATAGTATGTTAAGATTTATATTTGTCATGTGAAAGTGGTGTAGACAGTACTGAAAAGAGCTAAAGTGACCGAGTTATTTTTTTCAGAGTTAAAAAAAGCTTTTTGAGTTTTAAAATATAGCACTGAGTTTTATAGTAATTCATTTTGTAACCCTGAATCCTGTAATGCTACATGAACAATCTTTTTACATTTTTATTTCCTTTTATACATATATATAGAACAATGAGAAAAGGAAAAAAGTGTTTAAATAAAGTGTAAATGATCGGTGAATTGTATAGGCACTGCTTATTGTCAGAGCAAACAAGTATGAGCAAGTGACATTTAAATTGTGGGGAAGATGTGCTTGTTCCAGTTCTCTGGATTGGGAAACAAGCTGATAAGTGCCTTTTCCTCCACTTCCAGGCCACGTACCATGCTTTGCTTTCTATGAACACAAAGCTGAAAGGAGAATGGGAAGTGTGCTCTCAACCTACACAGAGTTAGGATGTGACTGCAGCATAAGCTTGGACCTTCCAGCTGGGAAGACCACACAATATATGTGCAGTATGAGGGACTTGAGAGGCAGTTCAGGGCAAGAAGAAACATACTCTTGTGCTCCTCTTGGAAAACCCCTTCCAACTCCTGTGCAGTTCAGAAAAAGGTAAACACCTCTATGCAAAAAAAGCCCAAAGATACGCTGGCTGGCATTCTGGCAAAGCTTTCTCCAGCCTTAATCTTAGTCTGCCTGCTCTTGCCTGCCTGCATGAGGAGAATACGTAATAAGTCAGTGGGATTTGCTTCTCCTCTGGTAGTGTTGTGAAGAGTGCTGAGGAACATATGGATACCTGGTAACCCTCTGTCCTTATTAAGTTACTATGCATTAGCACTTCCAGGGCACTAGGGGAATGTGGTTTTGTCCAGTATTCTGTCATACATCTTGTTTTAAAGTAATAAGCCCTGTTGTTCTTGCTTAAGGACTTTTATAAGCATCAGGAGAATTCTGCTGCTAAAATTTAAAAAACTCAATAATTTTTGGGAGCAGTCAAATTAACAAAGCTGGATTTGTGAAGAGTTGTGCAACTGCATCTTTAGGGATCTGTCAGACTTTAAGCCTTTTCCATGGTAGAGTTATCCATAACAGAGCTCTCCCATTTCTACTGTGTATTTTTTAATGCTTAAAAAGTTCACATCCATTTTTTGCTTTAGTGGAAAAATATTTCCAGGGGGATAATGGTCAAACACTGGTAGAAGTTACCCAGAGAAGCTGTGGAATGTCAGTCCTCGGAGATACTGTGCTCTTGACTGGACAAGTCCCTGAGAAAGCTTAGCTGGTTCATTTTGAGAAAGGATTTTGACCAGGTGATCTCGAAGGGTCTTTTCTGGCCTAAATTACTCCATGATTCTACATAAACAATGGAGTCTTGTTTATACATTCCCACCTATTTTTGTGGTATTACTATGCTGCACATGTATGCCATTGAATTGGGTTGAAATGGCAAAAGGAAATCAAAGGTTATGTGAAGACAGTATGTATCATGACATAACCTTCATTTTCTTGCCAAGCTAGGCTGCACATGAAAAGAAAGAAAAGTAGTTTTGTCTGAAAAAGCAGGTTAAGGAATTGCTGAAGTACAAAATATTGTAACTTGGACACGTTTTTAAAGGACTTATCTCTAATGTTAGACTTTGAATGATTTGGTTTCTATACAGAATTTTAATTACTAGATTAATTAACCTAGTATCTATAATAATATACAAGTCTATATTAATTATGAGAGTGAAAAATAATAAAATTCTGAGGAAAATTGACCTCTGCAACACTGAAGCAAATTGTTGAATTAATATCAAACTAAATGAGAGTAGAATTTGTCCCACTGGTTCAAAGAAGTTATTCTGAATGTCCCCATATTTGACCATGTCTATACAGATGTATAAGGAAATTATATCTTAAGAAATAGACTGTACCTATGCAGTGAACAGAGATGTGCCTAAAAAGCCAGAAAATAAACCATAGCAGTTTATTTCATCATTCAGAAAATCATTGTTTGTGTTGTTTTGTAGACACTACAACTGTATTCTGTTGCTTTCTATTTTTTAATTTCATTCATGAGATGCAGACTACACAAGAACAGAAACAACTCTGGAGCACACGAAGGCTTATTCATTTGATGAGCATCACTGATGTCATGAATCACACAAGTGAAGATTGAGGAAACTTGGGACATAATATGTGTTCAGCCTGCACAGGACAAAAAGATTACAGTAAATATTATTTGTTTATAAATCTAAAAACCCTATGAAATTTTATGTCTTCTAAGTTAGTGAGATTGGTGATAATGCAGAAAGTGAAAACACACATCTTTAATCTAACTCCAGAAATTAATTTAGTTCTAAAACAACACTTCTTTTGGAAAGATCTTGATTCTTTCTAGAATAGAAACAGCAGAACAAATCACTCTCTGCTAGCACAGTGAGTGTTGCATTAGTGTCTTCTGGTGGACGTGTGGCATGGAATCCATGCTAAACAAAGCAGGCATCAGCCAAAAATAATATTTTGTGACAGAAGTATTATAACCTTTTCTTCACCATTTTTTCCATTGTTGCAAAGGAATCACTAGAAATACGTTTCTAAATCAAACCTCTAAGATCTGTTTTCATGCAATTCTAAAGATTCTAGATTCTGTTGACAGTTAATGAAATGTCTTTCTTTGCAAATGAATTAAGCAAAATCATTAATTTTTTATAACTTTATACATACTTTAGAGAAAAACAAAGATTTTGGAATAGCTCTTCAACTGGTATAAACTGGTTTGCATATTTTGATTTCTGAATTTATACCTGGTAAAATTGTACAAGGATTTAGCGTTATCCAATAGTCCCATCAGAAGCAACACGATTATTATGTAATATAGCACTGTACTACACTCAGAAGGTGTCAGTATCTGGCCTAAGTATCCAAACTATTAGTAAAATCTGTAGTTACAACAAAATAAACATGTCTTCTGAAGCATTAATCCATCTTGTCTGTGCTTATCGCAGCTCCCTATGAATAGAAGATTTACTGCCCTTTGTAGAAATCCAAATTTGGGGAAAATAGGCACACTTGGTGCTTGTGGTTGCTCTACCTTGAGCCCCCATACTTGTCTCCCTGCCAGCAATTGCAAGGTGGATGGTGAGGATGCAGAGAACTGTCATTTGACTAGTTAAGCAACTTTAATGTTGCTTTTGTCTCACTTCTGGCACAGAATTTCTGAACTGATGGCCAGGCGCCAAATCCTTCTCAGACTTCTAGCCTGTATGAAGTACACTGCAAAGAGAAATATTTAAACAGTGTCTTCCAGCATTGCTCAAGGTATCTCAGATTACCATAAGAAGGAGACTACTGTTGCTTATTTTCATAGTGCTTCTATGCCTGTGCTAGCTGACAACCCTCCCCCTATTTTGGCAGTCTGCATGAATTTCATATTCAGATGCCAGCTTTATATACATAATATATAATAGTCTGCTTCCACTAAACCAAGAAATATTCGTCCAGCGTTTATGGTAGGTAAGTAGGTGTTGGGTTTTGCATCTGGCTCTGCCTCTGTGTTTGGGAAAATCAAGTCACTGCTATAGAGCAGGATGTATTAAGCTCTTAAGTACGTCTCAGTTTCTGGAGTGTTCTCTGCCACAGACTGGGGAGGAAGGATGGGAAGAAAATGTACTCAGTTACAGCAGACAAAGTTGTTGGGAAAATGGTAATTTTATAAATAGGGAGATTCATTGGCGTGAGACTATGGCTGGAGAACGTGCCCTTTATTACTCCTTGCTACTCCAAAATTGCGAGGAAGCTTGCTCCTTGATCACTATACAGCAGATCACCGTGATGTCCTTCAGTTCCAAGTGCAGCTGGATAGAGGTTCACTGACTGGCTGCCTGTGACGGTTGAAGTCCCAGAGTGGGTGTGTGGGAGGCAAGAGGCGAGTCAACAAGTCTCATATGCATAGCATAAGTCTTCCTATTTTCAAAGGCCAAACAGTAGTGTTGTGTAGAAATTCCCTTTAATAATTGTAGAAGTTCCACCGAGACAGATGAGGAATGCAATGAGGGAGTTTTATAGCTCTGTTAAAAATCCCTGTTGTTGTAGCTAAGCTGACTACCTGCAGCTGCTTTGAGGAGCTAGAGATATATGTGGGCAACTCTACTTTGTACTGCACAGAGTAGGCTACACTAAGTCTCATCTTTTTGAAAGAATAAATAGTAATATTCCTATTTCTTCACAACAAGATTAAAATCTATAGGAATAAATAATAAAAATTAGTATTTGGAGGTTTGTATAATGCCTAGTTGGTCCATGACTAAGGCACCCTATGATGACACAAACCATTATGGTAATTCTGTTTTCTTCTTTACTTAGGGATTCACTCGTGATTCACCAAAATATATGTTAGTTAATAAAGGAATTGTGTTGCCTGCCAGCTTTAGGATAAATTCACTGGCAAATAAACATGCTGTAAGAAAACATGTAATCTGCAAAGGAAAATTCTTCACCACTTACCCCCCTCTATGTTTGAAAACCTTATCCTTGATCTACTGTTCTTCCCTGGATCAAAAAGACCCCATAAATCAAACCAAAACCCAGTGTCACGGAGCGAAAAAAAAAACTATTAAAGGAGTTGAAAATGAAAGTCCAAAATAGGTCAACTTTAACCAACTGACTCAACTTCTAAGGTCAGGGAAAGCTTCAGTCATACTTTTTGTTCCTTTGCTAGGGAAATTATTACACAGTAATGTCTTGGGGCTGTGCGTTTGCTGGTGCTGCCAAGACAAGTCATTTCTGTATGTGCTGTGAACAGCATTCCTTCTCTATCATATGACTCCGAGATGGACATAATGCGTCGCAGTTAACAGCACTGACTCACCCTGTAGTTTATGCCAACACTTAATGTCATTCATGCTTAATAAAACTGTAGTATTCTGCTTTTCCACCCATTTTTTGTTATTTATCTTGAAACATACCACAGTACAAGAAGAGTTATGGCAGCTTGATATAAAAATGCTTAATTTTAGATTCTCCGTTGAGATTTTTTTATACATTGACAGCAAACCCAAGAAAAAGTTCTCTCAGCAGCCTTGTGTAGCTAGCCAGTGTATAGCTGAATGACTGTGGCATGCTTCTCAGAGGAGTATTTTCTGCTATTCTAACTATCTATCTGGTCTTTTTTTGTTTGATGCAGAGTTAATTTGAAAAATCGCAGGTTTATGCAAGACAAAATTCCCCACAAAAATCCTCTAATTCCGATCAGCAAACTGACCCAGTTTTGATCTCCTCAGCTTAGACCCACCTTTAATTTTTATACAGTAGCTGCCATTCTCCCTTTGAATGACTGATGTGAAGAGAATCTGTTAAATATTGCAGGTCCAAACCTTATTAAAAAAATATTAAATCAAACCTCTTTTTCTGCAGCATTATAAGCCCAAACACAACAGCAGCAGTGTGGCAGCTAGTGAGAAACTCAAAGCTGATGCACCTCTGAGATATGCTGGAAGAAGGCAACTGTCCCCTCTTAATGCTGCCTCTTAATGCCACATGATGCCTTGTCCTACACATGTGTCCAAAAGAATTTCACTCAGTTCACATTTTAAGCGATGAGCAGCTGTAATTCCATCTTTCTCTCTTTTAAGTAAAAGCAATGAGGAAATCAAATGGGCCCGAGGATGGGACGGCTCCCAGAATAGTGAGGTGGGGTGGAGCTGTGATGAATTTCTTCACGTTGTGCTCCCAGCATGCCTGAACATCCATGGGAACCCCAGTGGTAAAACCCTGAAAATTGTGGCAGACTGAGCAATTCTCATGAAATGTGCTACTCGTGAGAACATAATATGTAGGGAAACTAGAGGTGCTGTCCTGCATTTGTGCTTCGTTGCAGAAAAAGAGTGGAGTAAAAAAAGTGGATTTTGCTTCTGTGTTCAGTTACTGAAGTCCTCTGTCCCTGCAAGGGTATTGGAAATGCCTGAAATTTGGTGCTCTCTGCTTTCTCGCAAATGGAGCAAAATTATCATTCATAAATATCTGTAGTAGTTCCAGGAATATATCATGTCTCTTATTGATTTAGCAATATCAAGGCAGTAGAAAATTCTCAGTTATATATAGAGGGAATTGTGCTAGTTTTCATTGTAGCAATGGAACAACTGAAATAGGCAGTTCCAGTAAAGTGTTATTTCACTAAAAACACTTTAATTGGATTTAACTGTATTTGTCTTCTATTCCTTCTCCTTTTTCCAGCCCCAAAAAGTCACATTTTTCAGTAATATTGTTATTCTAGTAAAATGAGTAAACTGTCTTCTCTGTGTGATACCAGTTTGATTAGCAGCTGCTGTATTCAAATGCATAACCTTCTCCTGGCTCAGGGAGCTTTTTAGGGACAGTACGGTGTGTGAATACAGATCTAACAGTGAGTGGGTGAGTCACATTTTGGTGGCTGTTTTTACCTCAATAATACTTTTCTTCATTTTCTTTTTTTTTTCCAATAAAAAACCTGAAAAACTTGAAACAACTAAGGATTTTTCATTGCTGGCTTTTAAGATGTCAGAGGATTCTGCCACCATATATGATTGTTACAGAATATTCCCAAAAGAAACAGGGCAATGTTGCTCTAAAGCCTTCTACGTTTAACATATTTGGTTTGGGCTCTCCTGTGAAATACATCAGAAGAAAAAGAAGATACAGCACATGTGTAATATATAGTTTGATTGGTCAAACGCAGTGAAAAAATGGTATCTGCTCTCTGTGGATTGAAGCATATTTTCAGCTAAAACAAGCCTGTCTTCTGCTTTTTGTTTGATGCAGAGAGAAGGAGTGCTCTTCTGATTAGGGTAGAGTACTAGAAATCAGGAAAGATAATCTTCATGGCTCTGACAGGCCCTTCTCTGCCTGAATAGGTCACTGAACCTTTATGTGCATCAGTTTTATTACTGGTAAAACAGTTCTTATTTATTTCAGAAGAATATACTGATATTAAATGAACACTTTTTTCAGAAAGCATATCTGGATCCCCAGTAAATATGTTGTAAATATAGGACGTTGTCTGTTTAGAAAAATAAGTTCAAATAAAAAGAAAGGTGGTAAAGTTTTCAAAGGAAGA
The DNA here is from genome assembly GCA_033558185.1 of Dromococcyx pavoninus. Taxonomy (NCBI): domain Eukaryota; kingdom Metazoa; phylum Chordata; class Aves; order Cuculiformes; family Neomorphidae; genus Dromococcyx; species Dromococcyx pavoninus. The sequence continues at coordinate 2,580,072 of JAUMJL010000016.1, read as the reverse complement.
TTTTAAATGTTTGTAAGATCTTTCTACTTATTCCTGGCTTAATGTAATAAAAAACAAAACAAAGTGTTGCATTAGGAAGGAATGACACATGCAGTTTCCTTTCCCACCCACCCTTATGGTTGGCATTGCTGACAGGTACTTTGGGGTTTTGGGACAGAAATTATCCAGAACTCTCAGTATTGCATCAGGAATGTACTTGGCACTTGCTGTTCAGCTGTTCCCATGCTACAGGATCCTCTTCAAATGCCCTTTGAAGACAACAACAAGCTGTGCAGTCCATATTTGAATTAGATCCTGTCATTGCACTTCGCTAACAAGGACAGAGGGGGGAAGCAGAAAGGAAAAGTCCTAGAGCGGTTTTGCAAGGACTCAGATGCCTTGGGCAGTGAGTGCTGTTGTATGTCTGAGACACCAACTGTCCTGGAGAGATTTGAGACCCCTAGTTTCAATTCAGATGGCTTACAGCGTAGGTTGTTTGGCTTCCCTTCACTAAATGGTGTCTGAACTAAATAATTTAGTTCTTTGCCTTAGGCTTCATGTCTTGACTATTACCATGAGTGTATTGAAAGGACCCCCTTCCCCTTTCCAGCTATCACATAAAACAGCAGACGTACACATCTGCTGTATGTACACATCCAGAGTTGCTTTCAGGTTTCCCATTTCAAGGCTTTATTTTATTCAGACTTCTACTCGACTGGCAGTGCATGTGAGTCATCTGTGTTGCATTCAGCTCGTTACCCCCAGGGCCAAATAAGAGATGGCACCAGGCATACAGAAGAAAGAAAACTGTGCAAAGAAGTCACCATACTCGAAACAAGCACTTGAAATCAACTGGTTGAATCATGTCACTGTAGGCTGATGTTCTAAATGCATTTACAGAAAATAATAAGTAAAATCTTGTCCCACCTCAGCCTTGTTGGGACCAGATCAGGTTTATTCAGGTGAGTAACAAGTTGCCCACATGAGCAAAAGCATCATGCCTTGCTAAAATAATAAACAATTCTCACTTGCCACTGCAGGACACAGAGTTGCAATATCAGTGTATTCATAAATATTTTGAGCCAGTTGATGCTACTGAATATCTTCTACATATTTATAAGCTGTCTAAAATGATAGATATTGTTACTTGCATTATTCAGTGTAACTGCATACCTAAAATTATAGAGATGCACACACAGTGTTGTTCCACTGCAAAGTGGGAAGAAGCAGTCCATAACTCCTGCTGGGATCTGCTCAGCAAGTATGGATTATGGTAATATATTCTGCACAACAAAGGAGAAAGTACCTCATCCAATAATTTTCAAACTAAGCACCTAGTGTCTGTTTGAGTTGGCATGGGTTTTTCAAGGAAGACCCAGTTCCGACTTTAACCCTCCCTATGCAAGTAATTTTAACAATTAATTAACCTCAGTAGTCATAATTTGTGTTATGTTCCTAGTGAGCATTTGTTTAATATCTGTTTACATACGCTGGAGCTCATGTCCTTTGGTTTGCTGTTTACTTGGGCTTTTTTTTTTTTTAAATTTGAAACTACCTTCAATCAAAAATTCCTTTCCAACACAGGAGTTGTTAAACTGCATGCAATCCACCTCACCGCTTTCTTAATGGCATTTGCTACAAAAACATGAGGAACTGCAGCCTGCTCTCTCGATGTGAACCTAAGGGAAAGTAGAGCTGGCGTGTGCAGGGCTGCCCATAGCTGAAGCAATGGGGACCTCCTGCCAGGAAAGAACCTAGAGATACTGCTCACTAGACACCTGGGGCTCCCTCTGTCCCAGAGACACAACCTTTGCACCAAAAACTGGTAGGAAGGTGTGAGGCAGGGTTATTTCTCACCACAGTATGGGGTCCATACATTGTTAAGAGGTGTACCTGGGCCAAGAAACTCAGAAACTCTACAGCACTTTAGACGTACTCTTGGCTACTCAAACACCTTTTGTGGGGAAGAGACATGGCCCTATGTTGTGCTGGCTCCACTCAGCTGGTGCTCAGGGGAGCGCAAGTGGCCGTGTTACACCTTCCTCCACAATTAGTGCAGTAGGATCAGAGTTTCTTTTTTTTCCCTTTGGCCAAATATGAACAAAAGTGTGGAAATGATCACTTTTCATGTATTCTTAGTGTTGCTAAATACCTTCTCATCTACTCTGTATGTGCTTTGTTTATATATAAATAGAATAGTTGTGATAGCAGGGTATAACCCAAGGTTTATTTGAGGGCAAAGTTTAGGAAAGCATTCCTCTTTTTCCTCTGGGTAAGGAGGAATGCTGTAATAGTCAAAAATTACCAGAGATAAAGCATCTTATCTCATTTACCTACAGCCTAATTAATCTGTACCTTTAAAGTCTAGAACAGAAAGCACATTATATTGCGGGCAAATTCCATAGCTTGGCTATTGTATGTGTTTCTTACATTTTATGTAGCTCAAATGTATTTTTCAAAGAAAAAATGTCTTATAAATAAATACCTTTCTATATCTCTAGGTGAGATGTGCGAAATTCTTTAAGCTAAATTGCCCTCTAGATAATTTTGGCAATGGGAAAGAGTATACCTGCACTATTTACAGAAGTTGGGTCTGTGATTAAAGAATGAAAACTGCAGTATAATTCGAGAGACATTAAGCCACACTATACAATAGAAGAAGAGTTCTGACAATAAGGTAGAGGTATCCCTAACCCTATTTTTATTCACTGACAGATATTATGTAGGTGTGGAAATCAGATACACATATCAGAAGACTGCTAGGTAAATCTTGGTATCACTTGTACCATTGTGATTTCATTGTTCAAAGGCTTTGGTTGGATGGCTTGTAAGTGTTTCACCTCAACTTACTCTGCAGTATACTCTTCTGAGCAGTATTAATGATCCTTTTTCAAGTCCATTCCTCAGCTCACAAGACTTCTTCCTTCTTGAGAAAATAATTTAATAATGGAGAAAAAAGATAACCTTTTGAGGTTTGGGTTGCTTGTGATCTTTCTTAGCCTGGAAAAGCTAATTAAATAAAAAAAGAACTGTGGGAACATCAGGATGTTGTACAAAAATAATTTAGAAATTTATTGCCTGTTTAGAATTGCAAATGACAGCTGATGAATCATCCATGTGTTGGTATTGTGGCAAATTTGATCTAATCTTTTTGGAGCTATCCCTGATAAGAAGACATCTGCTTCTCTTCACCACTCTGACATTTTGTCTTGAATATATCCATTCATGGTAGACATTTACAGCTTACTATCACTGTAATGGTCACTGGGAATTCAGAGGAATGTCCTTGCTTGCTCAAAAGGCGAACAGTAAAGAGCTACAGGATGGATCAGAATTAACCATTCATTTTAGTCCTTTGACCTCAGTGGGCTGAGTTTGAAGCCAAGTGTATACAGATGGATATTTCTTAACTGCTTTTTACTTATGGCTATATCAAAATCGATTTTTTAAAAACCATGTAGAAACAAAAGCAGAGGACTCAATATAAACCTGAAAAAAAAGAGATGCAGATGTAGAGGAAAAAAGTGAGTCTAAGTATGGTGAAAGTGCAACAACCTTCAGAAAGGTGTACATCAAGGAGGGTATCACTTCTCTCATCGGGGAGGTGACATCTCCTGAGAAAACAAATGTCTACGAGATAAGGAGCCCTAAGAAAGAGAGCGAGCTTGTCATTAGCAGCAAAATAAGTTGTTATAAAATTTACTGAAATTTATGGGAATTTGCATTTACTCCAAATAATTAAAATAAATGAGGTAAATCTTTACAAAATAGATTGGAAGAAGAAGCCTTGTAGTATAAGAAAATAACCATCACAGCATGACATGAAACTTTCAGGACACTGAAGGTTTGGCCCCCTTTTACCAAACTGAGATAGAAAAAGGACTCTAAAGGTTACTCTGATTTTGTTGTCATGTTACTCATTGAATAATTTGAAGAACAGCTCAGTAGCTTGAATGGCCTGGCCTCAAATGATATAGTTTTGTTATTCAGTGAACTTTAAAAGATAAATCTTCTTCTAGCCAAAATTAATACATGATTAATTGGTGGTACTCCACCCTACCTCGTTGTACCTGATAATCAGTAGCTGTGATTCTCTATTGCTCTTTTTCTTATGGCAGAACCCTAGTATAGAAAACCACCACCACCATTTAAAAAAAGAGATCGCACTAGGCTGTCGTCAGTATAGATCTGAGGAGTAGCAATACCTATCCCTTCTTTTTATTTCTATGGCTTCCAAATCTCCACTTGAAACTCACTGAAAGGATTTTAAGAATGCATGTACAAAAAAAAAAAAATCCTTATATTGACCAAAAATATCATTAAATGGCATTTTGGGCTTAGGGCTCAAGCTGAGAGTGAGAATATTTCCCTTGCTATAAATGAAGCAGCTAGAGTCCAATCTTTCTTCCACTGAAGTCACAAACTTCATCATATATAACAGGGAGAGAGAAATTCACTTTGTTTAATAGTTGTCATTTCAATTCTTTATGTTTCTGTTTCCTTAGAGATTTGTGTGGTTGTAGATAGGCATATATTTTCTGGTAAACACACCTCATTTTATTTTCTTTGCTTTTACAGATTGAAGTTTAAAAAGTTTGTATGCTTTCCTTCATCTTTTTTTTTTCTCATATGTGCTGATAGTAACAGTAGGGTTGCTGCAATATCATAAGCAGGATAAAAACAACGAAGCTCTGACTTGGAATGCTTCTCACTAGTTACCTCTCAAATAAATTTATTGACTATAATTGTAACAGATCAAAACAATGATATGGGGAAAAAACTGTATAAACTCAACCTCTTCAAAATATTGATCTTGTTGTCACATGTGTTATTTTATCATGTTCTTTTCCTCCATTGCCATATCCATGACAGTACCTATCCAACAGACATTGTCAAACAACATGGCATCATCTCTACTATTTCTTATGTGCTGTGGTAAGATAACAAGGTTGATACCCTTTGTCTGATAGCTTGTGTTGAAAACCCAAAAGATTTATCTTTCTAGCATGTCTATATATCATGGTTTAGCCCTGTCCCAGCCCAGTTGTCAGCTAAAACCAAGAAACTGGCTCCCAGTTCCCTTCCCACCCACCCCCAGGGAAAGGGAAAAGAGTAATGAGAGGAAAAAGGCTTGTGGATTGGAAACTAAAATTAAAACGGCTTTAATATAATAATAATAATAATAATAATATACAAATATACAAAATTGCCCTCAGACCTGGATAACTATACATCACCACAGATGCTGCCACGTGGGCACAGGAAAAAGGCAAGTGGCAGGAGGGAGCTGGACTCAGGAACTGGATTCAGGAATGCGTAGATCCAGGATGAGGGGCAAACAGACAGATGAGGTCCTTGCTGCACATCAGCCATCGAAGAAGAGCTAGTGACCCTCATGATCCCTCAGTTTTATATGGAGTATAATGTATATGGGATGGAATACTCTGTTGGTCAGTTTGGAGTCACCTATCTTGTATGCCCTTCCTTGCAGGTGTGACCCTTTTTTGTCTTTGACTTATGGCTCTCCACTAGCTCCAGGATGGCCTTGGTTACTACAGGAATAAGTATAAGCAATGGGCTTTCTGCATACCAGTGCCCCATGTTATCACTTCTAGAGAGAAACACTGCCTGAAAAACATGCAGTTGCCTTTCAGAAAATGAAATTATTTAGACAAGACTTAGCTAAAGTTAGAAAACTGATTCTAATTTAGCTCAAATCAGAACACTATATGAACCTATTATCAGATCATCTCAAAATCATCAGTGAATTTAACCTCACAGAACCTCTATGAAATAGGAAATTGTTGTAGTTACCACTTTGCCTACTTGGGAAGTGAACATCACAAAGAATAAGACCAAGATTATTAAAGGTATTGAAGTGTCCCTGCACTCAGGAGCGAGTAGATGCTTAAATCCTCCTGAAGTCACAGACCCTAGTAACTACAGCATCTGTCTGATTCAAAGCAGAGGCTGGGCCATAAGCAAACCCAGCAATGATTTATAGTCACCAGACTATTGAATCTCAAGTCCATACTTCTGTGTCTGGAAAATATAGACCTGAAGAGTCTGTTCAAACAAAAGTTTTCCAAAGAAGAAAATGTTACCATTCTTCTGGGAAATGTCATGGATCTGATGAATCTGTTTCATTTTCATTGCTGAAACTAGTTTTGTCTAGTAATTCCCAATGAACTCTTACTCTATAGCATTTCAGTTACATTACCTGATAGTAGGAATTGGCACCTGCTCAGAAAACAAAATTGTTCTGAAGTCGATCTTTCTTTAGGTCTTTCTTTCATTAATGAATCTCAGAAGTTCACATTGTGGAAGTTCACTCTGATGTCCTGTTTATATTCAGTAGCAACCTCAGACTAAAGTGATTGTCAAAAATGGTGCAGAATAGGAAAATAAATCAGCATTGGTGTCAGTTTGTTTTATTTCAATAAGGGTCACCATGGAAACAAAGTCACTGACCTATTTCTTTTCATACATGTAAGTAAACACCAGGGTTTCTAATTTTCTTACATAACCATTTTTCATACAAATGATTTACCTCACATAATGTCCATAAAGTACCACCTTATTGGAATATATATTTTTTCCCCTGAAAGGATGTTTTTATTTATTTATTGCCAATTTTCTTCACCATAGAGCGAATGAAAACTCAGAACTGTCATATAATACCAGCACACTTCTACTTTAACTACACTCACCCTTGCACATAGGTGCAGCATCTGGAAACTGGCAATCTGATAGCAGTATGATTAGATGTGCTTCAACAACCACTTCTGATTAATCAATTTCAGATTATTCATTCTGCATCTTTTTATAATATTGGTCAGTACAACTACACAAGAAAATCTTCCTAATGACAAGCTAGCTGCCATTGAGTGGACGCCTTCTGCTTCCAGTGGAGAAAGCTTTTTCTCTTACCTCCCCAACACGGCATTCTTTAAACAATTTATTACCACTGACCTGGCTTGTGTCATACCATTCAGAACCTACGGATATGTTCTTTGCTTGTCATATTTGCATTACACATTGATTCATGTGCACTTAGATAAGCTGTAGGCATAGTGAACTCACAAATAGTTTTAACCAGCAGACACCCAAAGTGAGAGCAAATGCATAAGCACAACATTTGCATACACATAGAAAGAAGAGGATAACGGAGCTTCCCAGGAATACTGCAAAACCACCAGGTTGGAGTTGGACTGCCATTTCTTCTTTTAATACTGAGTGTACAACAACACTCTCTAACCCTCTTACAAATTGGCTATATATGTTGTGTGCATGCGATATACTGTGGCCTCAAGGATAACCACCCACATATGTGGGAAGAGAGACAAAACATATACATAAATGTTGAAAAGTAAAAGGATATAAAACTTGCTATATTATGGCCTCTGAGACTATGCCCTGTGCTCGTCTCATCTCGGTAACAGTTAAATAATGTAGCACATTAGCTGCACATTCTAGGCCAAATGTACTGCTAGAGTAACTCTAGTGAAGCAATACACATCTTTTCCTCTCATTTAAGCAATGTAAACCCATATAATACCATTGAATTTGATGGCATTACACCAAGACTAAACACATATAACTACGAACATATAACTACAAATGTGACTGAACCAAGCTGTTCAGAAAGAAATCAAAGACATGCCAGAGAGAAAGTGCCTTTTATTTTACTGCTCTGTGACAAGCCCGACTGCTCTATCTTTCATAGGCATTTTAGGGTTAAGCTAAATGCATATGAAAATAATTGTTTTGAGTCCAGTTCGCCTACATCGTTGTTCATAGCAATTGATATATACATTTCAACTGACCTGGGAACTGAGTGTTGTCTAGGTCATTTCATATGGATTTTGGGGTTGCTTTTTAGAAAGGATTATGCTTAAATTTTGACTGCTGTTCTTTCTACAATCTACTAGACAAATGTGGTTACAATTTCCTAACTCCCATTGCCCAAATTTTCTTAAACTGCTTTGTAAACAGAATTAAACATGCTTTAGCTAGTGCTTGTGATTGATAGATTAAACTTTTCCTCTAATTTGCTTCCAAAACCTTTGTTCCAGTTAAGGGCACTGACCTTCCAAATAAATAAAACATGTTTTGTTTCCGTGCTCTGTATCTATCTCAATGGTCTGCAATCTTTCAAACTTTCCTTCCCCCTCCTTCCCTTGGCTTCTGGTGTATTTCCCACTGATGGTACCGATACAAAGCTTCCTTATTGGGCAATGTCGGGCAAGTATAAAAGCTTCTGTACACTAAAAGAAGATTTCTGTAAAAACATCTGACAGTTTTTTACAACAGCAGCCTGTGGAGCCTGAACTCAGCAGTCAACAGCTTGTGGGATTAAACAGGAAGAGGAAAAAATAATAACACCCCACCCCCTCAACTGCTTCAGTCTTAATAGACCTTCAGTGGTTTTTATTGTCTCACATCACTGGGATATAAAGTCAGGGGGTTTTCTCTTAGTTTTCTACCTTTTAATATTTCCATGTTCAGTCCAGACTGTGGTTTTATTTTTTAACTTTAAAACATTTGTTTAAGGTTATTTGATATTTTTACCTTTCAGTTGGTCAGGGATATGGTATGGGAGAATTGGTGTAGGGACATAAGTGACAGAGGCTCTTCAATGCCAAACAGAGCTCACTTATAGTGTGCTGGATGCATAGTGTCCCTGCACAGAGTAAAAATCACTGAGAATATAGACTGTAAAACCAATTTTACTTCATATATTCTTAATATATTTAGGGTTATCTTTGTTTATTTCGATAATAAAAACTAATACATACACGTTAGGATTGCATAGTCCACTAACAGTCCCAGATCAATGGGACCGGTGGTAATAGTTGGGTAATAAGTTTTCTAAAGTAAAACTATCCTAAGAAGTCCATTGTGTTCCAGGCAACTGCGTGGGGGACCATAAGTATTTTGCATCCTGCATCAGAGCAAAGAGATTAGCTACATTTTAACTGTAGGACTTACTTGGCTTCAGAAAGAAATTTTATTTCTTTGTCAAGCAAAGTTTGCAACTGGGAAGTTAAAGTAAACTAAATTAAAACAGGATAAAATAAAATAGCTTTTCTTTAATCACTGTGCTAAATTTGATATATCAGCCACCTACATAAATACAGAATCTTAATTTTCAAGATTTAGATTTCTAAATATAGGCATTGTTGAGAGAAGCAATTTCAGAGAGAGTAAAGAAAAGTCCAGGTCAGGGATAGAGTATGGGTAGAAATAACATCTCTTTAGGAATATACACTCCCTCTGGTTTTGGCCATCCTCCAAAATCCTACTTCCGAGACATCCCAAACAATGGAGATGTTATAATGAGAACCTGTAGAATGGTGTCCTGCATTGCACTGATGGTTTATAAAAGTGTGGTTTGTCTCAGCTAACCATTCCATGTACATAAAATTAATGGTCTCAAAAGACAAGTAAATGCTTACTGCACATAGCAAACACATTGCAGAAATCCACTTAGATGGTACTGACTTTCCATTAATTTTCACTGCACCTTGCCAAAATAAGCCTGCAGCTGACAGGGTACTCCTGCATGTAAGCCCATGCCTGGAAAATGTCAATTCCTAAAGGCAGATTCCTCACACCATATTTAAGGTGCTTAAATGAAAATGATGACATTCAAAACTGTGAGAAACACTCAGTTGCCATGGACATTGAAATCTACAGCTTCTAGGCAATCCAGGTATTTCCTATTTGAGCACCTAACTATGGTGTAGCTCTGGCTGCTCAAACTTAAAAATCTCGATTTAAGTTGGGATCTACAGGATTTTGTACTGCTTAAAGATTTTTTACTTGATTAATGATTTTTCTAGTAAAATTATCAAGAAGATGCATTCCTAAATTTAGAGTTTCCTGTTCATGCAAAGACTTCTTACCTTCTTGCTCTCTGAAAATTTAAACCCTTCTGCTGTGAGTACTTTATACCTCCATACCTGCAAAGGAAGGTCACCAAGCCAGGGCTTAGATGGTGGAAGCTTGTTTTGGTGGTTGGAGATGTCATGGGGGTTGAGCAGCCCCAGCTCTGCTGAAGGGGATGAAGTTCCCTATCCCTAGTTGTTGATCTGGTAAAGTTTTGCCTCCACTTCCCAGGGCAGGGACTTTCAGAAAGGCTACTAAATAAATACATTTTATTTGTGGTTTGGTGCTTTAAAATTTATTTTATTAATCAATCAGATGGATGTAAATTAAAGAACATGCTCTATTGAAACCTCAGTGTAGGTGGATGGTGACTCATCCTAAGTAAAAGTCTGCTTTCTTTTAACAAAGGGACCTCCAGCACCCTGCCCACGATGAACCTCCTTCTGCCTCCTCTCAGCCTTTCCCCTTGCCCTCCCCACTCAGGTGAGAACAGCCCAAATTGCAGCCGGAGACATCCAGCAGACCTCAGAAAGGGGGAACTAAATACAAACTATGAATTGAAATTTCTATAAAGCTGGGAATTTGATGGGGAGGACTGGAGTATCCTGACTGGACTTCAGAGAGTTGAAATGTCATCTACTGAAGCTCAGTCACTAGTTAATGTGGATGCTTGAAATGGTCCTCTCTTGTTCTTGAGTCATTGCTGGTTCCACTTTTCTAGTCTTTTAAGTTCAAACTGAAGACTATGTTCCATGAGTATTTGCTTTCCTTTGCAGAGGATATGTATGAAAGGGTACATGGGCATTACTAAATCAGCCAAAAAACATTACACGGCTCTGACAGTAGATTACAGAACCTCTCATTGTACCAGCAATGCACACATCAGTGTACATGGTGGCTCTAAGGAAGGTGCTAGAAAGAACAATGGTGTTAGTTTATAAATTATATCATGGTAAATTTTGTTTCAAGACGGTTTACTTTCTTTTTGATGCCATTATATAAAACCATTATATTGTCAGATGATTTTCTTTTTTTTTTTTCCCAAAAATGTCCCATTCCAGTTCTTTTCCAAAGTCTCTCAGGTGTTTGGAAGAAATAGCAAGTTCTAAAAAAAATTAAGATGATTAAATCTATTGTTTACCAGATAAAAGTGAATCAAATGTGCATAGTGTGTTATCCTTAATTATTTAAAAGTAGATGTTGTTCTACCTTTACAAAACCAAAGTTAATTTTATTATTTTTGCAGGTATATTTAATAGATCCCATAAAACCTTTTTATGTATGAAACCATGCTTATCCATATTATTTCAAGGACCTGTCCACATGAAATAAGTAGATTGTTTCAAGGGCCTGTTCAAAGACAATGGATTCATCCATCTATATATCTATTAATTCAAAATGCAGAAGTATATTTCTTTGTATCCATGGATTTTATTCCTTGTAGTGTCTTATTGACAGGGGAAAACTTAATGGTATATTAGTAGCAAATAAAAATCCTAAGGGTGATGAGAAGATGAGGCCTTTGTTCAACACATGCAAATTGCAGTTTGTAAGTTAAGAGAAACATATCTTCTATTGTATGCTGAAGGATCACGTGGTGTTTTATGAAGGAAAACTCTGATGTTTTCTTCTGCCTCTTACACTTGTCCTATAGGACAAAATGCTGTGGGCTGTGTTTCAGCACTCCTTGCATTAAACTTGACATCAGTGTATGCTAAGTTCTGCCTTACAGTATCACATATTGACAAATCTTCTCTTGTCATATTATTTGGCATTCATCCAGATCTTTCGATACACAAAGTAAATTATGACATTTTCAATGTTATTTGAGTTTTGCTGGTGTAAATTGTGGACAGTTCAACAAATTTGGAAGTGGAAGGTAGTCCTAGCTGTGCAGACCTTATTCTGGTGGTTGTATAATGCCCTCTGAGTAAAGGCAAACGTAATTTACAGGGGGTTTCGATACAAGGGGCTTGCAGTTTCTACTGTTCCCAGGAGATGGCATACATCTTTTGGAAAAAATGTCTGCTCACTTCCTAAAGGGGCAGTGAGGTGTAGGAGGAAATACCTCAATGCACCCTTCAGTCCTGCTATTTCCACTTGAAAAATTGAAAGTCAGTTGGCAAACCCCTTGGGATTTAGGAGAGATGGAACAGGGCTTGCCATCCACAGAGGAGAGTTTGCATGAATAGCTCAGCAGGAGGAGGGCGAAGAATCCCCACCCAGCAACCGCGTTTTCTTTGTGGCATAATATATGTAAGACTATAATACAATGCCCTCCTACTTTCATCTTTCTATATTGCCACTCATCAGCATTACAAAGAATGTAGCTATTAAAAGAACTGCCTCTTGGCACCCAAAAGCCATAGCACTGTATTTTCTGCAACAAAAACCTCGAGCCTCTATTATTTGTTTGCTACATTTGCAGCAGTCTCCCCATTAAGCTTGCTTCTCACAGCTCCCTGATCTCATTCCCTGTTGGATCTACATCAGACACACAGGAGGTCAGGCTGACTTTCAAACCTTCTTGAGGACTGGCAGGCATAGAAAAGTGTAACGGTAATAAGGATTAAAAAGTTCTCAGATGGGCCTACCAACGTGGAGAGCCCCTCCCTTCCCCAGACTTGCCATCCTCTGAAACCCCTGGCATAAACACCGGAGCCAGATTTATCAAGAGAGCTTGTATTAACCCCCAGTTATTCAGGCCCGCACGTGCAAGCGTGGGGGCCTATCCTGGATCTCCTACAAATACATTCTTAGTCACTTCACCAAGGCTTTAAAAGGTTCTGAGGTCCTGTTAATGGACGAGAACTGACAACATTTTCTTGTGGTAAACCCAAATCTTGGAAGTGCAATCTGAGGCACTGAAGGGCTATCAGACATTGCTCTCATTACTGGCACACCAGCGTGTAAGTGTTTACAGTAAATGGGAACTGGTCTGTTATGGTTTGTGACACACTGCCTGCATGTTCAAAGTGACTTTAAAAAGAGAGAAGATTAAAAACCCCGTGCTGAAAGGGAAGCAATGTGACCAGCAGAAATGGTTACAAGAACTAAAATCTACTCTGTCAGCAGTCACCTCCCTAGCTGCTGGCAGCCAAGACTAAGGTAGCTGCAGTGGAGAAGGCAGTGCATCGTGTCAGTCACTGAGGGAAGCTGCAGCCAGAAGGAAAAATAGAAATATTTAAGAATTGATTGCCCAGCTACTGCAGCAACCAGCATCTTCACCAACAGATTAGCTTGACTACAAGCAGAGTCAGGTCACAGGGGTTGTGTGAGGTTCCATACCCAAGTGTTTCAGAGCAAGATGCTGAGTGCAATTCAGGAGGTTCAAACCGTTATTTGGCAGGTAGCCTAGGTTCTGATTTGTTGGACTATAAGGAGGGGGGTGCAAGTTAAAGATTGCTGTAAGCCCTCAACAGTCACTGCCAAGGGCTGCATGTGCTCTTCATTATGCAATGGGTGATGAGTTACAAGGTTGTACTTCCCCATTCATCCCCATGAGCACCAGAGCTGGAGCCATTCCCACAGCCACTTTTATAAAAGCCCCTGAAGAGGATGCTTAGTTCCAGATCTCCCTAGTTTGTTACTGCTGCTATTAATGGGGACCAACTTTTAGCCTTAGTCTTGCTGTTCAGAACAAGGCTCCCTCGGGCCACTGCCTGAGTCACCTACCTCTTCCTGCAGCTGTGAGCAGCCTGAATTTAAAAGCATTAAGACTACAGCAGGTACCCTTTCTTAATTCCCTGAGGCAGTGAACCCCTATGGGTAGCCCTCAGTGCCTGTGACAGTATGCTGCTGGAATGTCCATTTTTGTACAGCTAACTGGAGAATGGCCACCCTTACTGTGCACCCCAGTCTCCCACCATATGGGTATTCTGATAATCACTAGTGTGCTTGGATGTCTGTCTGTTGACAGACATTATGTGGCCCTTCAAAGACACACTGGAAAATTTTAGAGCAGCTTGACAGCAGGCTCCTCACAGCCTGTCTTTTTTTTTTGCCTTGTGTTCAACTCAAAAGAGATGGGGCCTGTTTCTGACATCAGGGGTCACAAAGGGTTGAGATGAGCCTATGCCAGCTCCACTAAAATAAAAGTAAGCAAAACAGCTGGTAGCAGGTAAGTGGTGTACTTCTGAAGTTCCTGGGGGATGTCTGAAACGCACTTATCTTGATGTTAGTGGATAGTTTTAAAAGTGCTCGCTGGATCTGCTGTAGTAGTTGTTTGCTTATTCTACCAAACAAATATAATACACTGCTCTTCAAGAAATGAAAGGTTAAATTTGAATGCCATTCACAGGAAATGGGAGCCTAAGGGTAAGCATTTGTTTTGAAATATGGATGTTACAATTCCCATTCTAGCTTACAAAACAAACCCCAAGTCCATACCATATCACTTTAATGATTTATAAGCACATCTTTGAAAAATCACTTATTCAGATCTTTGCAATGGCTCTGGTACATGTGAGGCTCAGCAGCATGCTTGTTTCTCATGTTGAAGAGATTATTGCTTTTACTGATGGCCAGACTGTGGCTGCCCAGGAGCAGATGTGTGAGTGAGAGGAGGTGGAGAAGCTCAAAGCCATCGTCTCATTGGGCACCTATTCAACAATCACAGTCTTGCCTCTTGCACTTGCCAGTTCGAAAAGAGCAAGTGAGCCACACCACCAGTGGTACCTACACAGTTCAAATTGGGTAAATGCATTTCTCTCCAACACTGCCCGCTGGTCTGGTTTGGAGATGTTTGTGCTGCATCTTGAGATGTGTCAGTGAGTAGTAGCTGCTCCAAGCACTGGGGTAGTGTTCAGCAAAGAGAATCTGTCTTTCTGATTTTCTTCCTTTATCAACAGGAAGATAAATTCTGTTCTCCTTCATTTATGTTAATTTGAAAGGTTTGGGTCTTTCAAGAGCATCTATATAGTCTGCCTCATTGCTGAGGCCCTCTGACATCTGGAGCCTGATTTCAGAACAGTTGGACACCCAAGACTGCACAGGGGCTGCCAGGTCTTTGCTGCTCAGAAAACCAGGAAAGTGCAGCTAGGAGTTTTGCCATCTCGTTAGGGAGAATAGGAGCAGATTTAAATACAGACATGCACATACAGAAGCACGAGTGGAAGAAAAAGTGAAAGTGAGATTGAGGACATACAGTTGTGGAATTATAAAAGAACCAATTACAGCTTGGCATTTACTCTGAAGCATACTAAAATGAAACAAACCAAAGGAAGGCAGTTCTCAGTTTAGTTTGATTAATGCAAAATCTAAACCATACTTAATATATCATCAGATTTCAAAAATAAACTTATCTGACAGCATGTTGTCTACTTTTTCTGTGAGAGTTACTGCTCTTTAGAGCTAAAATATGCAAAGGAGGACCTTTAGCTGGTTATGACAAATGGCTTATCTCTGTTGACTTCACTGAAGCTATGGAATGTTGTTCTGGTTTTTTCAATATCTGACCTAAAGGGCTAGACAATCTCTGAGAAGACCAGCACTAAAACCCACTTCTAAATGCAGGTACTGCAACAGTTTTTCAAAGGTCTAAGAAATGTTCAAGGCTATAAGTACGAAGTTTGCAAAATGATGAGAATATTTCCAGAAAGAGAATACACTTTACACCCAGCCCCCACAACTCTCCTCCCTCAGGGTAGATGCTAAATGCTGGTCTTTCCCTTTAACACTCAGTGCAGAATCACGTTACAGAGAATTAGAAACTTTCAGGGCCTCAGCCCTCTCAGGATTGAAATGACAATGATCAACATCATCATTTCAATGATTGCCACTTTACCCATCTCACAGATACCCTAAAGGTTTTCTTCCATCTTGTAACCACAGCTGAACGCTAAAAATTATTTCCACTGCAGGAACATTCTGAAGATCATTTTCATTTCTCCTTTTCATGTGCAACTGTTTGCTCCATTCTCATAGTAACGTTAAAAAAAAAGGTGGTAAAAGGAGAAATGAAAGCAGTTGCAAAAAAAAATGGAAAAAAAGCGCGGTTTCAATTTGATTAAAATTGAGACTTTCAGGGTTAACTGTGGAAAACAACAGCAGCCAATCTTAGGGGCAGAAGAGTGAAGAAGATGATGCACCGTGCTTGTTACTAGGAGAGTTACTGGCTTCTACTCAGAGGAAACGTGCCAAAACTCAAGCTGATCAGGGTAGAGTTAGCCTGATAAAAAAACAATTCTATTCATCAATTGTTAAGGACCAGGCAGGGAACAGTTACAATTTGGTCTCGGAACAGTCATTGCACCATAAAACTTCCTTGCGAATTGTTTTATATTTCTCTAGCAGTATAAATGTTTTGATTACCACGGCAGTGTTTTCCCATGAGGCATATCTTAAAGAGACGTGGTGCCAGGACCAAGTGGGATGAGATGATAAAATATAAGAATCTGGAACATGAGAAGTTTGAAACTCAGCTGTGAAAATGTTTATTGGATAAATGTTTACTCTGCTGCATACTCATATTTATTTTTCTTTTGAACCTTTGAGTCTCCTTACTGCTTCACTGAGACAATTAATTCTCTTTGGAAAACATGACATGGTTAATTAAACAGGTGAGAGAAACTAGTTTCTCAACTGTCTGGAGATTCAAAGATCCAATTGCAATTTACAAATAATATATTATAGTTGTCAGCATCCTGTGAATCCTGGATTGTCTGAGAATGATAAACACAGGAATGCTGTAGGGAATATCCTTTAGAAACCTGATCTCTTACTCATCAAGGCCAGTTCTCTGCAGTTCCAGGTGGTCACAGCACACTGTGCTTTTCATGAACTGATTATACTTTGTCTTAAAAATACCTAAGGATTTTGCCCCTTTTTTCTTTCTAAAGGCTGACTGCTTCGAAACCTCACTACTCTGATGGTTAAGAAACCAATTCCAACCCTCCTGGCTTTTGTAGCCATTTCATCTTGTGCTAAAATTGTGCTTAGCTTCAGTAGCCCATCTTCCCATTAATGCCCATGATATATTTATGAAGACAAATTTATGTTTTCTTAAGTTTTCACCTTGCTAGCCTGAGCAACGCAAGCTTGGGAGCACAGCTTTGGGTGGAGGGCTTTGCAGTGGCTTTGCATGTGTGAGCCAGACCTGCTTGGACCATGTGGAGTGGCCACTGCATCTTCTCTCTGAAGCCCAACCACTCACACTTCCTACCTACCAGCAGACAACAAGAGGGGCTTGAAGAGGTGCTGAAGAAGGCAGCTAAAGCCAAGCTCTCATAAAAATGCCTTGAAAAAATTGCACTTTGACAATGAACCTGGGTCTGCACTGTAAACAAGATAAATGTAGAGAATGGTACAGAAATTCCCTGATGGGGTGATAGGAGTGAGTCTAAACTCTATGAAGAAGAGACTGTTACTTCCCTCATTTTTGCTTTACACCTAGATCTACGTGGCCTTGGTCAGTGGCTTCTTGGTGCTCCCCTAATCTAAGCAGTAAGCATTAATCACTTCAAGCAGCAGGGAGTTTTTAATCACGCTAGGCTACCTGTTGTACTAAGGAAGACCTGGGCACTTAGCTTTATTTACAGCTGGAGGGACATGACAAAAAGAAGCACTGATCTGGATGGGTGATGAGATAAGGACACTCTGGCAGTGAACTTTCCTCACTACACCAAGAGGTGAGATGTGCTCCTCTTTGCCTCTCATTAGTGATCACAAAGTGTCTTTCATGGTTTTCTACACAGAGAGATCAGGCAATTATGTGTAAATTCTTTACATTGGACTATTGTTTAATGCATGTTTTATTTTGCTGTTTTAAATGTATTATCTGTAAACAAGCACTACTGTTTGGCCAACTGTCATGTTTTGTTTAAGGTTACTTCAGTCTCAGTTATTTGTGGAATGCTCCTATGTTTGTTTGTGCAGTCAGTGCATAACTCACAATTATCTAATTTTTTTTGGAGGGAGGAAATATCCCAGATCATTTTTATGCGTCTTTTACATAGCTGTTTAATATTAGCAGACACACATATTCACTTCAAGCCCACCACATCTGCAATTGTGGTTGAAAGTAAAAGGTTCCCTCTATAGCAACCAGAGCATGCTCAGTTTTTTTTGTTTTAAAATACCAAGAGCCAGATTTTGCTCTTGGAGTTCTTTTTCTTGAGAGTGAATAAAGTCTTGATATTTTTCCACTACACATGTCTCAAGATCAATCTTATTTTGACAACTTTCTGAAGAAACGGTTTGCTGATTTTCCTCTCAATTCAAAATGTATTAACGGAACTTCAGAAGGGGATATGCTTTGAATGGATCTGGACAGAATTAGTGACGATGAAATGTTTACTGCAGTAGATTCTTTCTGTGGAGCCTTTAGAACTAATTCCAAATGCATACATGACTGGGGACTGTTAATTGGATAATTCTTGCCTACTTTATCCTTTAAGGAAATGTCTGTCAAGATTTCAGAGTCCCTTGCATATCTATGTATCCCTGCTTTTTATCCATACATGTAAACAACTATTTGCCCATGCAAAATGGGTCCTTAGATGAGCAAACACTTGATCTTCTTGCATAAATATTTTTTTGAAAACAGATCTGTTTACAGGAATGACTGCTTAAAATACAGGTATGTTTGAAATGAAATGAAATACAATTAAATAAAATCTGTTTACATGAATGACTACATACACAAAAAGAGGGCCTTTAACTCTGAAATTGGAGACTTCCGTCTCATATAATCTCTTAAACTTATTATATTTCTTTCTGTATGTGAAGCTATCTCACTAATAAAGTAGATTTAACAGTGAACCTGGCTGATACACCAGCATAATATCCAAGCACGTGCTTAACTTTAGTGGGCTCCCAAGCAAAGTCAAGCACACGCTTCAGAGCTTTTCTGAATTGGTCCACATTTAGATCCAGCATTCTATGATTTTCCAGGCTTCCCAACTTCCTACACTGCAGAGAAAAAAATTCCAATGGAAAGAGTTTATAGGGGATGCAGCATTAGGTGTTGTCAGGTCTATTTTATAGTCAGATTCCTTTTGTATTCAAAACTGATCTGAGTAAGGGCTGAGAAATTCAAACACATGCTGTGCACTGTATCTAGTGTTTCCATATTTGTTAAGGAAATAGTGACCCTTATTAATCTGCTCATTACCTTGCAGTTCTCCAAAAATGAAGTCTATAACATTTACCTCTCCAGAAAAAAATTATGCATTGGCCTTTGAATGTTATTTGACAGCACAAATATTTATGTTTAATTTACCTGACCGACCTATTAAGTGGGAATCATATTATTCACGAATAATCAATGTTCAGCTGGTAGTCCAGGGTGCTGAGAGCTATTTCTGAAGAACATGACACTTGTCCTCATTTCAAACTGGGATAGATAGTTATTGCAGAGCAATATTGCAAGCGATGAGTTATGCAGTATTGTTTTATTAAAGGCCGAGTCCTGAGCAGGGGACTACGAGAAACCACGTTTCCCTAGTATTGATGAGTTGGAAGGAAATTTGCACTCCTTGACAAATGGTCTTTCCTGGAGGTTATTAGTGTACAAGACAATTGCTCTCTTCCGGAAGGCTTTGGGAAACAGAATGCCTGTGGTGCGAGGGTGGGAGAACCCCTGAGTCCCCGTGAATTTCAAGTCAGTTAGCTTTAAAGTAAGGTATACAGAAGGGTAGGGCAAACCTCTGTCTTCTATCCTGTCATCCTCCCTGTGGGTTTCTATCAAGCTTTTTTGCTGTTGTGTCTATGCTTCCCATTCCCCACTTTCCCTCGTATTATCATTACAAGATGAATGTGGAAATCCAAGACCTTGGCCCTGGCACCTGGAATTTGTTGGCTCTACTGAACCAGGTGAGGCTGAAGATATTTCATAAACTTAAAAAGAACTAAGAACACCTGTTCAGCTTTATCTTTTGTGATGGTAACTTTAATGGCACTTAAAATTGGAAGTCAAGTCTGAAAACACTGTTCTGTAAGAAAACCAAAATGCTTCTGGTTCGAAATATTTTAATTTTCCATTTACATGACAAGTTTGTAGCTCTTTTTATACCAAGTTGTTCTCCACCTTTGCTCCCTCTGCGTCTTTTTGCTGACTCATATGTGATTACTGTTAACTTAGGTGTAGTGATATCACTTTATTTGTAATACAGTTTTCTTCTGCATGTTAAAAATATGTATAGTAGGCTCAGCTTTTAGAAATATAACCTTTTGTAAGACTTTAATTATATTTGGTCTTTTTTGCAGATATTTTATTTATGTTTTGTTTAATTTTACTTGCAACTTGGCAAAATATTTGTGCATTTGGCCTACTTCTTTAAAAAATGTGCAAAATTTTTTGTGCTAAATGGTTTAATTCTTTGTAGAATTCCAAAATGCCACTTGGTGAAAACCAACCAAATAGACAAACCCTTTTATTTAGCATTCACATTTAAGATAGCAAGAATCAACTTCCATGTCGACAGGGTCTTCAGATCAAACAGGAGGAACAGGCTAAGAGACTATATGACTGTGAACAGATGAAATCATGTGACAGGCTTTATTGCTGGTGAAATCTGTTTCCACTTGCTGCCACCCACTAATTTGACAATAGATTGCATCATGTGGTTGCAGCAACTCAGATGACTAGCAACCATTTTAAACTGCTTTCCTTAAAGGGGAAAACACCCTATAAAAGCAGTGGAACAGAGAGACAATGTTGCGAACATATTTTAAAATCTAGATAAATGCAGTAATGTATGCTGCAGTATATAAAATTTAACATAAGCAAAGTATTCAGTGAGGAGTTAAAGTATTAGCCAAAATTTGTTTATTGAGAGATTATTCTTAGTGGGCGAAGACAGCTAGGAGGTTTGTTAAGAGTAATTCAGCTCATACTAGAATTGCAAGTACCACCTAAGTACTGTATGGGAAATGCACAACATTTTTCAAAGCAGAAAAATAAATAATAATGAACCCTTAGCTTAAAAATGCAATTCTTTGCATGTTCTTTTCTTGTAATGAAAAATCTACATTTCAAAGGAATATTTTCTTACATATGGAAATGCTTATTTTCTAGCTACTGAAGATCTGCCAAGAAGTATTAGAGAATATCATGTTCAGAGTTTTAGAAGGCAAATTGCCTCTGCACACACTGCATCTAGCAAACAGCTTTATGGTGCTCTTTACCTGTCTGTCATAACATCGTCAGTTTTTCAGAAGTACCTGAAGCCTTTGAAAGTTAAGTATTGTAGTAGTATACCTTCACATGACACATGTATTTAGCAATGCTAAGCTGATTAGCAAGTAAATATAAACAACAGATTTATGTGCTTTAAACCCAATTATTAAATGTTCCGTGATGGAGGGGGAAAAAACACTTTGAAATTAAATACTTGCGTCAGCATAACAAGATGGATTTTAAAGAGCACTTATCAAAGCACATATAACGTGGATGTACACCTTTAAAAATGAGTTTCGTCTGTACTTTATTGTCTTGATTTATATCCCAGGGAAGCAAGGTGGGCCACCTTAGCTGTGGAAGATTTGGCTTTTTAGATATAAACACTGACTTTAAAACATCTCAGCACCATTTTCAGATTGTCACAGTAAGCAGTAACATCCATGTTGTTAGCCAGATGGGAAATTTCATATGCATTTCTTAAACTGGTTAATTTTCTTCTTCAGTACAGAGAAGCTGAGAACTAATGCTGAGGTCTGGGACATACTTTCAAATGTCTTTTGTGTCAAATTCCATGCACCTAGCCTTACACTTCTGTTTGTTTGTTTTTATTTAGAGATAAAACAGTGCATTTCCAGCAGTTTATTCTCAATCTGCTTTAAACCATTTGGGTATTCTGACAGAAAAAGAGAATTCTTTGAAACTGCAAGGATAATTTGAAAAACTGTTTCAGAAATAAAAACTGATCTCTCATTAGAGTTCATATTGAGACAAGTTTTAACTGATTGAGTAAGAGCTCTAGAAATACCCCATGGTCATACCTTTTAGGAAGTTTTCATCACCACTACATCTACTACTTATTTGGTCTCCCCCTCTGTTTAGCAAATCAGAAAAAGAAAACAGCTCTCATAACATCTCTCAGTTTGCTATTCGGTTTCTTTCACTCCCAGTAATTTTTTTCTACTTGCTTTTGATTGACTCCAAATTACAGAGTCAAGATCGTTTTTATTTGGGGGGGGAAGGGGGAATTGCATAGTGCAAATGAATGGTTGCTGCTGCTGCTGCTGTTGGTTACCGCCCAGTGCCTGCAAGGGCGCAAGCCCGGCCTGCAGTGCCTCTGCCAACCAGCAGGGGGCGCGCTGAATCGCAGCCACCTTGGGGAGGCGTCTTGCAGGCAGACAGGCCGTGCTGAGGATGCAAAAGAAGCATAAAGCGGGGTTTGGAAATGAAGCACGTCGAAACTCTCTTCCTTGGGACTGCCAACCATTGTAACACACGTGGAGTTCATGCTTAAATTTTAAAAGAATGTTTTCGCAAAGTTCAGAACACCAAAATGATACTCAATACTTGTGGAAGCACGTATTTGGAAAACAACGATTGAGGAAGATTCTCACTGGTTTAGAAACCAGAATTTTGTGAAATCCTTGAAAACTCTTCAGATTTTTCTTTTTTAACCAATAAGACCAGAAATCCTGCCTAGAAAAAAGTCTTTAGATTTTGTAGGTTAACAAACAAACCCTAACAAAACGAAAGCAATGACAAAAAAATATCCTTTCCCAACTGCTGTTTCTACATGAACTCATGAGGAGACTTTAAGATGGGGAAAAGAAATTGGAAGGGAACAGAAAAGCTGGGGCTCCCTACTCCGTTTGAAATTACTTGTGTTTGCAAAGAGGAATTGTGGCCATCTTACAGAAATGTCAGCACATCAAAAGTCTTTAAGCAATCCACAGCTTGGTGATACCTGTACCTGCAGTGTACCACTTTCTGTGCTTCCACAGTGCTGCCGGTTTTGATGGTAATTATTCATACGCACGTAATTCAAAGCAACACCAGCATTAACGATGCTCAGCTTGGCCTTCTGACGATGGAGGAAAATAAGTTGTAATTTTCAATCCAGTAGAAATCCATTAAAAAACTGAAGAACTAGATGACATGCTAACTTCCCTTTAATGAATATAGTGTTCAAATGACTGTTTAAGAAATAAAGATTTTGCATGTCCTATCATGAGATCACTGTGCACCAGGTTAAATGGCATAGCTGATCAAGAGATGACTGTGACCCAGTTTTATTACGGGTAGGCTAACCTCAAACGATTCAGCAGACCTTTTCAGTTCACAGAAGGATAAAATTACCTATATACTTAACACAACCTTTAGTCAAACCTCCTGCAAGCCACCAAAGCTACTACTTATGCTTATGAAGTTAGCCATGTATAGAAGGATTTTTAGGACCAGGTACTAACATTTGCCCAAATTCCTAAGCTGGAAATAATACTAATGCCATCCCAAGTAACTCCAGGATGGAAGTGCTTTGGGGTAAACCAAAGAAGCATGAAAGAAAGATAATTATGTCTTCAAATCACTACAAAAATTCTTACAAAAATAAATTTTGGAGATTCTTTTGCAGGGTGAAAATTTCTTCCATTTATTCACTGTTGTTTGTCTTTTGTGATGAACACAGCTGTGTGCACTTAATGCGTGTTTTTTTTCTTAGTTTTTCATCCTTTGCAGATCTTTATATTCAACAATGCTATAAGATTCAGCTCTATTGCTACAGTGTCTAGACCTTGAAAATGTCAGTTTGGATCTTTGCTGGACTTTGTGTGTAGCCTTGCTGACTGTGTCTCTTCTTGTAAGCTTCTTCAGTTGACAACTACACAGTTGTGTTTCCTTGGAGTTTGCATTTTGCAGATGAATTTGATCCTTCTGACATGTCAGATCGGTGCTCCAGCCAGCCCTCTCCCATCATCTCTGCATGGAGCTGTCACGAGGGTATCTCTGAAGGTGTTGCTTTGCACTCTGTGGAAAATTTATTCCTCCCAAGAACTGTAGGACCTTTGAGTCAAGTCCTCCCATTCCTTTCATTCAGATTCCTAATTCAACCAGATTTCAAACCCTGCATGCTGTGAATGATACAATTGCTCAGCAACTTGGATGGGAAAAGACTGATGGAACCTTTCCTGTTTTGGAGACAGAGACCCAGGTCCCCTTGCTCGCATGTCACTTACAAAAAGAGGGTGATAAAGGTGGAGACTGGCAGTCAGCAGATGCCGCAGGTATCCAGTGATCAGCAGATGCCGCAGGTATCCAGTGATCAGCTGCATGGGAGTGAGTGGTCCTTCTGAGCTGCTTAAAAGAGCTCTGTGCAGTCTGTGGAACAGGTATGGGACCATCATTCAAAGGTGGGATTTCAAACTGTGGAAAGCGGCATTCCCAGGGCTGGGTGCTGGACCCAGCCCAACCTCCTTGCCTAAAGGCAGCAGGACAAGACTCAGGTGGCAGTGCAAGAGACAGTGGGGTGGGGAAGGGAGAAAGGTTGCAACTCCGCTCAATTACTCTCTGTCAATCTGTCTGGCCTGAGGAAAAACTACAAAGAAATTTGATGTTGTTGAGATAACCAAGACCTTTAAGATAGATTTGCTTCAGGGAAATGGAAGAACTGAAAGTCACTGACTGATTCAGTGAACTGTTCTGAAGTAAGAATTTAGGAGACACTTCGATTTTTTTCTTTTTACCTTCTGAGCACCTACACAGAAATGGCACTGGTGAATCATTAGGGTATTTTGCTCTTTAATCTGGGAAGCTACATGACTTATTTATAAGCCACAAAAAGACATTTTATCCTAGTCAGTATATACAGATGTTTAGTTGCTGTTGCAGTGCTAACTGTGGTTCTTAAGGACTCAGCATACCTCTTCACTCCTCTGACTCATTAAGGACCCAGACAGTAACGAAGAATGATTTAGTTGTTCTCTACGCTGGTTGGAGGTAATAGAAGAAAGTATGGTAGTCACACAAAAAAAAGATGGTGGAAATGACTTATGGTTAGGTCAGATGTTAATGGCTTCAAAACCTTAATTTTGTGACTGCTGAGTGTTGTTTAATAAAATGGTTATTAGTGTTTATAAAGTAGAGAAATTCCATCAGGTGGAAGAAGACAGATTTAGGAAATACAAGTGCAAAGGCACTTGCCAAAACCTCTCCAAATATTCTGTGGCTGATGGTAATGAGAAGAGCAGGACAGTAAATATGCTTTCCTAATGTGTAGTATGTGGCCGATAACAACTGTTAAGAACTTTTACTAACCTTACTGAGGAGCTATATTCATTGAATTACTGTTTATTTGCTGCTTCTTGTTCATTTTATCTATTTATTACTCATTATATCTCAATTTTAAGGGAAAAAATTCTTGTCTATATGCCAAAATTGGACTCTATTATTCAACAAGCAAACAAAATTGAAACAAATGGCAAAATTCTGGCTGTTTTGATCTGCATCAGAGATCGTTGCAAGTACTCACAGCACTCCTTATCATTCACTAGTGATGCATGGAAAGGAAAGTTTTACAATTCATGCTGTCTCAGTGGAAACTAAAAGATACTGAAACCTCGAAGATGCTAGGGACAAGGAGTTGTCTACACAGTATAATGGCTGATCGTACATCATCTTTTATTCATAGTATTTTGAAGGAGTTCAGCTAACTATTGTAGGACCCAGATGACATCTTAGCTCACTTCCTGGTGTTCCAATTCACTTTGTTTGCTTTTCTTCTCTTAAAATCTCATGAATTCTCTTGAAAACCTTGAGAGCTATGTGGCTTGAAAAGCACCACCAAATACATTTGCAGATGTAGTTCCACTGTCTGTTCCTCTTTTCCTTCCTTGTTTGCTCTGGCATTTTCCAATGTATTTCTTTTTTCCAAGTATCAAGATATTGGTTTGTGTATTTTTTATTTTATTGTTTCAGGAAAATACTCAAGCTCAAGTTACTTTGCATGGATGGTTACTCTTAACTTACAAAGCTGAAAAAAACCCATTTCTAAACCACACTGGGGCTTTCAAAGCCCAAACTGATCATGTCTGTAGTCCCAAACCTTCAAGCTGAAAAGAACAACTAGTAAAATCCTGCAGAAGTGATAGTGTAATTGTAAGATTGTTGACAAAAAGTGCTTGTAGAGAGACAGATAATGTCTACACAGGAGTGTCTACACAAGCATGATAGCAGTGGACCTGTACTATGCAGGTCTTGCGTTGCTGGTAGAACTGGTCTAACCTGACTCAAGTTCAGAGTTTTATCTGGCTTCAAAATTAAGTGTGGATGCAGGCATGGCCTATAAAATTTTGTAGTATAAACCAAAAAAAAAATTCTCAGTTTTGTGTCTACAAGATTGTGTGAGTGTAAAATAATGATGATTACCTGTGTCAAAGATTATCACATTGAAAGCTATGATTTGTTCAGAGAGCACTGTAATGAGGCCAGATAAGTATTATCCAAAGAGAGAGATTTACGCTTAAAAACATTTTTCTACTGAGAAGTAATTGTTTCTTGGTCTAGAGTTTCCAGCAGCTCCAAACAACTGGCATTGCTTCAATTATAGCGAGCAGGACTTCTTTCTCTTATGAAGCAATTGAGGCAGCATATTGTTCTGTAAAGAAAAAGAAAGTGGCCAGGCTATTATTAGTATTATTTACAAGGCTGCAAGAAAGGGCAGGTTACAAACCTTGAGATGCTATAGACCTTACTTTTACCACTAACAAGGGTGGCTGCATGAAGCCTTGCTCAAATGAATGGGCTTGAAAAAGGACCAGAATCACTGCAAGTCTAGTAGCATTTTAGGCTATGTTACTCAAACCAAGTCATCTTCCTACCTGTAGTTTCTGAGCTGCTTTCAACCCATGTGTGCCCTCCTTTACAAACTGTAGAGCTGATAGGAATGACTGATCTGATCTATGAGGGATATGCAACCCATAATATAGAGAATATAGAGCACAGCAACCATTCCCTCTTCTGTCTCAGTATGCCCTTATTCCTACTGATGCTGTGGGCTGTTGAAACAGGAGCCTCTACTTTAGGTATAAAGCTGACTGAAAATTGAGCTTCTGTGGAAAAGATGTGCATGTGAACCATTTCTTGTTTTTTCCTCTAACTGGGAGAATAGTCCCAGCTGGGATCTTCTTTTATGGGTAACTCTTGTACCCCATTCAGATAGCATACAGAAGCCTTGACTGGTCATATTATTTTGCCTATGAAGTGTCATACATAACTTTAAATAATGACAATAGCATTACTGGGTGTCATGCTAGCTATTGCCCTACCAAAAGTAGGATCTCTTAATGTTATAGTAACAACAAAACCATCATCAGGTATCAAGCAGCAATTTCATTATGTTTACTTGAACTTTTTTAATGCTTCAACTCAGCTGTGAGTTCTTTTGATGAACAATAAATTAATCACCATGTTACAAAAATAATGCCATGAGAATCTCACTGAAAACACAAAGCTCTCCTTGCAGAATATTTTTCCTCTGACTTATTACAGCATTTTTTCCGAATACATACCTGAAACTCAACACCTCTCATTATACACCTGAGAAGTGTACATCTTCTAAAGAAGGCTATCCTATTATTTACAAATTATTATAAATGTGTATTAATTGAAATCTGATACTAGAAATAACTTACGCAGTGACAATCTACAAGAGGTTATCTCAGCACCTATTTTTCTATTAGTAATAAAAAAGTCTTGTAGTTACCATAGAAACTGTCTTATCTCTACCTACACTTCTCAAAGAAACACACCAATATACTCATTTTTGAGTGTGTGTGTCCCCCGCCCTGTGCTTGAAGGTAATCCTGGATCCTGTTAACAAATGGTGAAGGAAATACAGCATCATTAAGTGACAGTTTATTATCATTGAGCCTGAAAATCTATAGTTAAACTAATAAACAAACCTCACCAGGCAAAGTTGTTCTGAAGTTCAAACAAAGGTTCTTATCCTGCCAGCTACTTTGCAGTTCTCAAATCCCCCTGCATGCATGATGTTGCTTTATGTTTTGATCAATTTATCCTTGCAATGAACATTTCAACAAGATACCTGAAAAGAATGGGAGAATTTTTTTTCATAAATACTGTTTTGGGAGAAATTTATAGGTGCTATTAACAGGTGAGCTCAATAAATCACATCACCGCTCTTAAATATTGTGCTCAAATGTTACATTAGTCAATTTTTCTTTATTTCCTTTCTGATATTGTTTCCACCTTCATTAGAGCAAAGCTCTCCCATCACAACACTCTGTACAGTGGAAAAAATTATTTTAGTTGACACGAGAGACACTTAAATCAGATCCCTGTTATATTTTTATTAATTCTCTAGTTTCTCTTGTCACTTGGGTACCATCTTGAAGGAAGGGAGAATGATTAGTTGTTGCTACGTATAGTGTAAAGGAAGAGAGTAACAGCAGAACCGTCAAGCAAAGAGATGCAGTTACAGCTTTAAACGTAAGTTTTCTTCTCTCTTTCTTTGGCGTTTTCTTTTTAAAACACATGTAGCCTCTGCATTTTCTGGCTATCCATGAAGTAATTTTTACTATCTCTGGATTCTGTCCTATGAAATGCTGGGTTGCTTATGTTGATCTAAATATTATTTGAAGTGAGCAAAAGTAGAGAATTTTGGTTTTGAAGATTTGCTTCCTCCTATATTGAATCAGTGTGGCACAATTATGGCTAGAGTTTTATTATATACTGGATCCAGTAAAATTTAAAGGTTCTGACAAGTTCTAACTTTCAAGGCTAACTAAAAATTGTATTACATCATAAAAACCACTCAGCAAAAAATCTGGCTGGGCATTACAAATAGAATTTTTTATTTATTAATGTACTTTTAAGCATATGAAATTCATAAACTTCTCTCCCTGTTATTGTATGCAATGATTGCATGTTTTGGTTTGCTGAGAAATGAAATATTGACCATATATAAACTAGTCTGCTAGAGGAGGAAAAATAATGCTCTGTTTCTTTTATGAAGTTTTGCAATTGATGTTTTTAGGAAACTGATGGGATGGAAACCTGAAAGGAACCTTTTCATCTCTATTTGCAGTGACAGAAGGAAAACAAATTTATATAAAGTTGCCAAGAGAATCCAGATGAATTCTGTAGCCCCTATATGTATATATATACATTTCTTGACAATAATGGGAAGGTGGGAAGGACGCAAAGTGGCTGAGAGTACTGCTGCACAAGTCTAACTACTCTGGATGTCAGTATTTTGTTTGCTGTAGGGATTTGATTGGCAAAAATGCGTTATAGACAAAACCCTTGATTCCTTACCTAACCAGAACTCCAGATGAGGGATCTGTAAGACTTTTTACTTAGGTAAAGGCTGAGAAAAACCTGAGAGGAAAGGCACAAACTAACACAAGGTCTTGGTTATTACTATGGTCAGTGTTGCAGCATCACACAGCAAGTACTTTCCTTGGATTTTCCTAAGGTTCACAGCTAGGAATGAACTCTAGCTAGGGAATGGAAAGGTGTCTAGCTTCCAAAGCTCTCCGAAAAATCTCAAATCCTGCCTTTTTATTGGATTTGGGATGCAATTTGCAGCCTACAGCTTCACACTTCTGTATGAATAGCTGTCAAAACTTGAAACTTGCCAAGGTTTATGCACCTGAACTCCAAAAGGAGACCATGGCAGCCTTCAGTGTGAGGGACTACAGGACTTACTCAGGGAACAGGAAATTGGGGGTTAGGTGAGAAAGTACTTGAATTCACAACTCTACCCATAAAGAAAGTTCCCTAACAAGAAGATTGATATAGTTCCTGTGTCAGTCTAACACAAGGACTGCAGGACCCCACCATCCAGAAAGAATAAGCACAATTTTTGTGCCTAGGACTTCTGAAATTTCTTTAAGAGAGAGGATCCTGATTCCTGGATCTTGGTTAAGATAACTAGCTAGCAAACAAACAAACAAGTTTAGACCTTGTGAACTATTGTGCTCACTTTGAAATGGAAAAAGACTTTGATTTCAGTCCTCTTAGAATGAGATAACATTTTGAGCAGGAAAATGCAAAACAGGCTATTGAGAAACTGGTGAGACAAAATGCCTTTGATTTTTTTTGATTCCTTTTAGAATAGCCAATCAAAGAAAACTATTATAAGTCAGTAAGTATTTTGATGTTACTGAGTTTGTAGCATTTGCAGAAAAGCATTAATTAAAATTTCTTTTGCCAAGCCCTCATGCTAGTATGTGCTTCACAGTATGGCAATTTAGACTCCAAAACTCAAAACTACACCCAGTGGAAACACTCAGGTTCCACCTTATTTCAAAGGCAAAACCATTAAGTTTGCTATAGCATTTCAGCCCAAACCCATAAATCACCCTGAGAGTAGTTGAAAGGCCACAGAATTAGTGAGCCTGTTCTAAGTTTGGAATTCATAGCAAAACAGCAAATCAAATACCTGTTATCTTAGACATTTTGTGCATATCTCCTTAGATGTTACCAATGCTCTTTTAATGTCTCCCTGCTTCTTCCAATATTTAAGAGAAAAAGCTTTGAGAAAACAAATGCCACAAATAGAAAATAGGCATACGTTGTATGAAAAGAGCTGTTCATGATCTGTCAGAAGGTGATTAACTTGAAAGTACTTTCAAATAGTAATCCCAGGCTTGTACTATAATTTATGATATATCAATATAGGAAACAAGTGAATAATTTAAAAAAAAAAAAGGTATTTTTCTCATTCAGAGAGTGTCTTGAATAACCAAATACAGGAGAAATAGAAACCCTCTGGAAACCTCCCAGTCTGTTCCACCAGCCATGTCACAAGGCAGTCAGGAAAGAGTAGCTCATTTGGATGTAGAAGTACAGATTTGTAGTCCGAGCAGCTGAAGATCTATTTCAGCATATTTGTCTCTGTGGATTGCATTTTTAGTATGTTAAAATACGTTAATCTGCGTGTACATGCGATTCAAATATGAGTCAGGTTTGTTTCAATACATGTATGCCCTCTTGATGTAATGTGAGCATCAGCAGACAGGCAAAATATGCATTTTTGAATATGTATGTTTTTGAACATTGTTTAGACACCTTCAGAAATGGAGTATAAAAGTTTACAAAATGTTTTGTTCTACCCCATGAAGAACAGATTAGAGTTGTTAACTTAATCCGTTCACAGTGAAAACACACAGTGTGGATGCCAGTTGAAAAGACAGAAAGCCTGTTTCATTCCTATTAAACAGTTATGGAAGAAATCCATGTTGCTGTCCATGTGTGTATAGCAATCACTCACAGAGTCTAGCCCTCCTATACTTTGGCTGATGTGATTCATACATTTTAAGCATGTTGTAATGTGGGGTCGTTGTGGTAAGCCTCTAAACTTCTGTGCAAATTTGCTAAGCTGCAGGCAGAAGACCCTGGCTTTGCAGCATCCTGGTCAAACCAGTAGGCAGAGATTCTTCCAGTCAAGTAGTATTTGCCTTAAGTGGGAAAAATTACTGTCTATTTTATTTTTTTTTTATTTAACCAAAGGCAAATTGTTGTTAGCAGGTGATGGCTCTCTGTAGGATAGCGGCTTGAAAATGTGTTAGTAAATATTCTTAACAACAAACTTTTTGGCATAGTCAAGAGAAGTCTTTAGTGCAGCCAACATATCTGCAGAATTCCCTCAGCTTGCGCAGATATAAGTCATCTTCTGTTGCTTTAAAAGCAAAGAAACTGCACAGCGAAAAAAGCTAAGCAAACAAAACTGAAAGAATCTGTCACAGTGTGCTTTGACTAAACAATGTACTTTTCTTGATAAGGTTTAACAGCAGGAAAATCTTGCATAAGATTTCATCATTACTATGTGTTTCACACATTCGATTTAGTTGCATAAGATAAAACAAACGCATCAGCAATTCCTGTTAAACTATAGTTAACAAAAATTAATGAACCAGGTATATATTGGATGGAATATACCTGTCTTTTGTGTTGTACTAGTGCACTAGCTGCTTCTCTGTAGAAAGAAATTATTTGCTATCAGCCACATAGTAAGAGTATCTCAATCATGTTCTACAGTATAAAACACTGTGACTTTGATTTTGGGTCTGCACATGTGCTTAGTCTTGGGAATAGTCCTGTAGTAACTGAAGAAAACATGAGAAAAGATAGGCAAGTCTGCACAATACGAATGTAAATTAAATTACTATTTGCAGACTGGCGAGAAACTCTGATTTTCATAGCAATTAACCTAAGCATTACCCACACTATGTCTATGTATTTAGATATACATTTAAAAGACTTTCTAGTAGCAGAATATTATATGTCTGCAATGGATGTCCACTGATGTGAGGTTTAAAAAATGCCACTGACTCTCCTTGGGACTTGCATTCCTAAATCCTTTCTAGTTTCTGGGTATGGACACTTGAAAATTGTCACTGTACCTTTTAACTGAAGACAGAATTTAAAATACCCATCTTACCTACTTGATCCTAGAGATGTGTGATGGAAGGTGCCCGCACCTTTTCCAAATTCAGTTGTGCCACCTGAAGTTTGCCGTAAAGGACTTAACAAGAAAAAATGTGTATTGTTAATGCTTTTTTGACATGAAAACAGTGTCTGTAGTATTGTACAGGAGGCTATCTGATCAGTTGAGAATTGTAGATATAAGCATATACTGAATTTCTCAAGAAGCCGATCCAAAGTAAAGGGAAAAAATAGTGCAGTATGATGAGTCATTAGCAAATGTTTTAGCAGAGGTGAAACTGCATTATGCCAGCACTTTGTTAGCAAGAGTGGTGCATCTTCATTTTGTGCTTATTCTGCAATGTTAGTGGAAAAATATTTCCACTACAGGGGCAGTGAGCATATGTAATGCAAACATTTTGACAGTGAATGTAAACAGCTTTCCTGCATTTTAAACCATTAAATCAAGGACACAAATTTCCATGGTTTTGCAGATTGCAATCTTCGCTGAGTATAGAGAAGATGGTGTTGCATCTGTTTTGTGTTTATAATTGCATGCTATGTTGTGCCAATGTGACTGAATTTTAATAAACACGGGCTTTTTAATTGTCATGGACACTAGGGTCTCACATACAACTGTGGTGCAGAGATCCAATAATACATTCCAGAAAAATGCTTTTAAAGAAATGAACAGTAAGCAGGATGCCTTGAATATTGCTCTTGCTTGCTCATCTGATAGGAAAATACAGCAGCCTGTCTCCTATTTTATTTGTGACTTCTTGCATTTTGATTTCAGTTGATTGGCTTAAACTGTATATTTTTGGCTTGGTTTGTGAGTGGGAGCCCCTGGGGAGTCCTCTGCGTCAGACAGCGCTATCTAGGTGTGCATCATTATTTCTGTCATTAGAGAACACATAGGGTCTGTCCGAGAACACTTCCTCTGGCTCTTTTCTCCACCCCTTCACCGTGTCCCAAAAGAGTTTTGCAGGGAAAATGAAAGTCTTCATGAGAAGGAACAGAAAGCGCATGTCAGGATGGGCCCCTTATGCCAGGGAATGGTGCCTCAGGGAAAGAAATGGCCGCAGACTTGTGAGGCAGGCAGCTTTTCATGGAGGAGGAAAAGCTAGAAAGAGAGTTACCAGTAACAGAGCAAATGATTTGTGAAAGAGGTAATATGACTCTCTCAGCTTAAAGGAAAAGTTTTCTTTTCTAATAAATTATTTCTCCCCCTGGTTAGTAAATCATTTCCCTTTCCTAATACACTTAATTTGCTATTCCCTTTAATTATTGCTTGACCAGGTGGATCTTAAAAGCTGCAGCTTAAAAGGAATCTAACCTAAACCTGGCAAAATGCCACCTCCTGCCACATCATTAACTGAAAGACAATCACAGTCTGACTTGCCTTATAATAATACAGACAGGATTCAAAATACTGAAGGAAATGTTTTTCTAAAGGCAAGATCTTATATTGGTAGGAAAGACTATGGTGGGAGTTGTGTCAGGCCCATCAGACCCTTCTTGAATGAAATAATGATATATTAATATGATGGTTTGTGTTCCTTCAATAATGTAGTTTCAGAGAGATGCAGGGGGTGGTATTTTCTTAGAGGAAAATTGCCTTTGCATTGTTCATTTTCTGCCTGTAACTTTAACCTGTTACAGTATAGTAGAGTTTACCCCTTACTTCCCACAGGAAGGATTGAATAGGGAACATACTTTTTAAGGACAAAAAGAAGGGGTTTTTCCATTCTGTACCTGAAAGTGCTGAGCTATGTTTACCTTACTGCCCTGTCTCTGTCTCAGTATGTGGCTGGCTGACTTGTACTTTGAGATTTATTTCTAAATCAGCTACACAGCACTGTAGCCTATTGAATACACAGGCTCACAGCTGCCTTGTCCTGATATTTTAGAGTCATTTCCAGTAGCATATGAACTGTTGCCTGGATGTTTGTAACTTGGGAGAAGAGGGTGGGAGAGAAGGGAGGAAGACAAAAAGAACAACCAGAGGGAAACAACTCATCTCTTTTCCAGATGTAATTTGGAAACTGACACATTCTGAAGTCCCAGGGTTTCCAGATCTCTCTGAGTGCTCCACATCCCACAAAAAAACAATTGATTCTGTCTGCCATTAAACACCTAATATGTCTAAGGCTTTTATAACGTGCTTCTCCTCAAAGCATCTAGTCTTCATAGGAAGAGAGGTGTCCTCTTTCCTTTCTGTCCTGAAAATGTATTGAGGGGGACTCGGGTCTGAAAGAATGCAGCATGTCAGTTCCTAGAGCTACATAAAAGGAGCAGCAGTGGAGCAAAGGGAGCTCCCAATGCAGGAGACTATTTGATACTCTAGGGCATGGACTGCAGAATGACTTTGCATTTTAAAAGGCCTATTATCAGTTGTCAGGAGGGGAATGTGAAGCTGGAGTCAAAGCCATTCTGCTTAGTCCAGTTCCTCAGGAGCCTGGGCCACGAAACACAATCTTTTTAGACAGAGAAAACAACTGGTCAGTGCTTTGGAACACCACTAATCCACCACTGAAGAAGGGAGTGAGTATCTCGGGTGCTAGGTTACCTCTGTGCTGTGCTGACCTTGTTGCAGAGGAAGGGTGCTGCTGGTGACATGGGTAAGGGTAAAATTCCTATTTTTATGCCTGATCAGTCTAGGATCAGTCTTTTAAGAGGTGCAAGGCTGCACTGTATCGGTTCACTATATCCAAAGAGTCTTTAATTTTTTTTACTCTTTCAGCACTGGAAAAATATCACTAACTATTCACAATGCAAAAGAATAGCTGTTTGATCATATGCTCGAGTTAGAAAAAGAAATGAGGAATGTCTTCTTTTTATTAATGTCTATTAAGACCCTCTACTTTTCTTGAATTGAGGTACAGAGCTTTAGAAGACAAGCCTTTTGGTCTATTCTTATGTTAAGGATATAATTTTGTCTGCCTGTCCTTACTCATTAGGACTTTTTCTTTAAGTAGCTAGTTAACTAGCCTCATGCAGAATTTTTTTTAAGCACTAGATTTAGTGATATTAAACATGCTTTTTACCTCTCTTCTTCAGTCCATCTTTCAAAACTCTCTTGTAAATGACATAATGAAAAATTTGTCTCCTGTGTTAACAAAAGCTGTTTGAAAAATTGATAAAAGGAAGTGTAATTATGCAAACTTTTCATTAAAATGGAAGTCAAAATCAATTCATAAACGTGACTAGGTTCAGTGGCAGTGATACCACCGTAGATATGTATATATAGGAACACCTATCACTACATCCATTTAACAGTCTAAGCTGAGTTGATAAGACTATTTCCAGGTGGCCTTCGTGTTCCAGGTATCATTAACAACTGCAGAAGTTGCTTTGGAAAGACCACTGCAGCCAGTGCAAGCTACATGTAATGCTGACCAGGCTGGTGCCGCTTCAGACCCAGAGCCCAGAGCACAACACAGATGGTGGACAGCCTTCCACTGCCCACAGGAGCACAAAATTTGGACCAAACACTATTTCTACAGCTAGACTTCCAGGAAACAGGAGGGAAGACAAAAAGATAATAGTGAATAATATATAATTCTTTGAATAAAAAGTCCTCTACGGATTGCTTACATTAGATTGTTAGGCTTGTTGGTGCACAGTGGGGTGGGTACATGCTTCTGCCTGTCACTGTTCATTGACTCCCAAAACTAAACAGAACTCCTCGCTGGGACAGTGTTCACTGATGGAGAATTCATTATCTGATGCCATATATGTAGCAGGATACTGTCTGGCCATGGAATCTGCTTGTCCCTTTTGCTGCATAGAACATCCCTGTTAGCATAAAATATGAGCATGTCGCAATATTTAATGAATTATCCCTTAAATGCCGAGTATTAAATGAAATCTTCCATTTTCAAGTGGGAATCTGGTGTATACCGTAAGGGGATTTTCCTGCTTGTAGCTCTCTAGTCATGAATACCCGATCCATCTGCACACTGCGGCATCTTAAAGCCTCTCTGTAGTGTTCTAGGTGCATCCATTCTCCTTCTTCAGATCTACTGCTTAACACCACGGACTCCTCCTATCAAACTTCTGTCAGGACCCTTCCAGCATCTGCTTACTGCAGCGCCTCTGTTTCACATGCATCCCACTTTCCTCTAGAAGGAAATGTTACACCATTATTCACAAGGCCACGGAATAAAAGAGGAAAGAGAAAGCGATTACACGGGTCAGGGTTGGGAGTATGGTCTGTTTGCCTTCTCCATTGCCCCCTCATTGGCTGATTGTGCTTATATCTGGCAGCACTGACTGAGCAAGACAGCAAACATCTGGTATTGCAGGCTTGGCTATCTTGAGAGTAGAAACCCTGGCAGTCCCTGTAGGTTCTTTTTATTTCCCTGGCAAATTATCTGAAGGCCTGGACACCCTACGGTTGAAGCCTACGAGACCAGTACGGCTAACAGCACCCATGGTATGGCACTAACTGTCTTTATGTTTTTTGTTGGTGCATGAGCACGGTGGTGGGGGTGCATTGAGCTTATGTGACAAGATCCTGCCCTAAGGGGCCTACTCGGGGTTCTTCAGGCAGGTTGAGGTGCAGCACCAAGTGACATAATTTTAACACCTGAGAGAACTAAACTGGTTTTTTTCTCCTTTTCGTGGGCTGGGAAAATGGATTAGGATCCCATGGACCAATGGCTCATCACTCTCCCATGATTATCTAGAAGCCCTGGGAATTCTTCTGGGCAGAGAGGACTCATCCTCCTAGTCCATCCTGCTGCCCTGAAACCAAATACCAGGTGGGAGCCACATCTCGACTACCTCAATAAAAAGCCTGTGCAGTCATGATCCAAAGCATTTGGTTTGAAATAATCCCCCCAGAGGCCACCAAAGAAGTCCTTACCCCGCTCTCTTCTTCCCTTCTTGTATCTTAGGTGGAGGTGAGGCTGAGGGGCTTGGAGGGGTAGTGGGGAACAGTGAGTGATGCCCAGCAAGCTGATGACTGGGTTTTAAGGGAGAGAGACTGGGGAATTGGGCACTTTGGGCAGCAGTCCTGTGATGTGCCAACCTCTTGTGATGCCTCTCCCCACCAACCAGTCGCATGTCTTCTCACCCTCACTCTCCCACCCTGGCTCTGAGAAATGAAAATCCAATGCTGGGACAGGGTGAGTAAAATAACACTGACAAGTCGACCACCAAAATCAGTTTGCTTAATCCAAAGCACAGCTGGTCACTGCCTTGCTTGTGGAGGAGCTGCCACATCTGCCTTTCTGAGGCAAAAAAATCCCAAATGTTGGCCGTTTCTGAGGTCTGCCAAAATCTGCTGCTACTTCTGTGCTTGCCATTG
The DNA here is from genome assembly GCA_033558185.1 of Dromococcyx pavoninus. Taxonomy (NCBI): domain Eukaryota; kingdom Metazoa; phylum Chordata; class Aves; order Cuculiformes; family Neomorphidae; genus Dromococcyx; species Dromococcyx pavoninus. Next base: position 2,542,546 of record JAUMJL010000016.1, on the reverse strand, counting down.
ATTTGTGCTTGTACTCCCATACAAGGCAGGAGGGAAAAATGAAAATAGAAGCCAGTCTTGGACTTTTCTGCTATTAGTTTGTTTAGGGTTTTTAGAGCTCACAGTTTCCTTGAGGGGAAAAATAGTTAATGTGTCAAAATATGCCAGGCCTTCTGACTTGGAGCAGGAATTACTGTCTTCACTTGCTAGCTGTTTCAAGGGTTGTCCACCAATTAAACCACTTCTGATGAGAAATATAACATTCATTAGTGTGTAAACATCTGTTTAGAATATGATGTCCTCTTTTATCCTAAAAAGCAGCATCACAGGAACAGCTATCATTAATGTCGATGGTTGTTAGCTGCAATAAAAAGTCCCTCTTTTAATAATGTTTAAAAAGAATTGATGTTTGCATAACAAATTATAGAGATTCGGACTTGGAATGCACACATCTGCAGGATGCCCTCGAGGCACTAACCTTACCCAGGAACACAAAGTCCTTGTTATGATATGCAAACTAATGAATCAGCTGAAGGAAGCATTTATATTTTGACAGTGTTTTAACTTTATTTAGCAGTGACTGTGGCTATGACTGTAAGATTCTGTGAACTTTGGAGCTAAAATTGGTCTTTCCACTGCTGAATGTTATCACAGAGAAAGTAATTTGCTGGAAAATGAATAACTGATCTGAAACTAACCCTTGCACATTTTGATATTTGGAGAAAACAAGTTTCAAATCATAATTGTCTTTTACACTCTTGCCTGTGATGTGTGAGACCTGTACTAGTCTTAGCTGGTTTAAGCATAAAATTAAAATAGGTTTATGTAGCAACACTGACTGTGTGTGGATAGGCTGCACTCTGACACAGAGTAGGTCTCCCTATATTGTTCCATGAATACTTGAAGAAGCTTCATATTAAAACCTTACACAGGCATTTTGTTTATTAACTTTTCTAAAAAGAATGCATTGCTGTTTGAGTTTGACTGCTCTGTGAGCTTACAAGAGCCCTGAAATTTAATTGATCAACAATTTTGACAAACACTTGTTAATCACATTATTAGGCATTTTGTGCAGTACTTTCTTAGCCACTAGACCATCTTTAAATTTCCAGGCTTCAGGTTCCTTCTGTCTTCTGCCTAGTTCTCCACTCTAGAATTAGTCTGAAAAAAAGCATTTAATTGACTTAAGTAGCTCTTTTTTAAGTTTTGCATGTTTGGGGTTTTTTTTCACATGACTTGGTCTTTGACATTGATTTGGCAAGTCCAGAGCTTTACCCCTGATCAGGTTGGAGGGAGAATTATTAAGTGGCATTCATTGGCTTGTGTCACACATAATTTTAGCTCATCCTGCAGTTCATCTGGCGGTCTCCAAAATGCAGAAAGATTTGAATTGTAGTATGCTCTGTGAAAGCATGTCTGCACCACACTCCTTGGTATAAGTTTATTCCAACTGCCTGAGATCCAAGTTTGACATGCTTTGGTATCTACACTCTCTGGCACGATGACCCAAGAGCCAAATGTGCTGCAGTCACGTAGCCCACCAGAGCCAGTAGGTGCTTGTTTGTTTCATAGTATGAGTATAAGGGGCTAGTACCCTCATCGTGACAAGAGGAACATGCCCTGGGCCCTTTACATGTGTAATGCTCATGCAGAACTCTCATGTAGCCATCCTGGATGTATTATTTAAAAGAACAGTCGGTATTCTTATTCTAAGATTACTCAAACAGTACTGACAAGGTCAGTGTCTAAAAGGATTAGCAGGCATGTAAAGGCCAACCACGTAAATAAAGCTTCTCAGGAGTAGTATTAACTTGCCTAGTAGTACATATATTTATTTAACAGCTTTCTTCATCTCTTGATTTTACGTATCAATCTTTTCATTTGTTTATGCTGGCTCTTTCTTTGCCCTTCTTCTCTTTCCCTCTGTAGCATGCTGGCAGGTGGTCCTAAGGGATATTTTTTGTGCCTTGTTCATAGTTTTTTCTCTCACTTATTGCTTGAGCATATTGTGAAAAAATGTGGCCTTTTTAAGTTTGCATATCCAATAATTGAGGTGTGGTACCTTTGCAAAACACTGTAAAGAGATTTGATGATGATGTACCATGACACACACATACAAACCTTCCCACCTTTGAACAGGTACTCCTTACCTATAAAATTACTTTTCTGCAATATACTATGGAATTACTGCTGGGGATTCAAACACGTTAGATCAGGATATGAGTGTAGTGTTAGGATATACACTGGTCATTTCTTTGCTAAAATAGTTCAGCTCATAAAACCACAGCTCCAGTCTCTGCAGTGGAAGAAAACACTCTCTGTGTATGTGTGTGTATGTGTATATATGTGTGTGTGTATATATGTGTGTGTGTGTGTGTATATATATATATATATATATAAAAGTCACTTCTCATCCATTATAGAGTTCTTTTTTCTCTGTTTTTCAACTTCATTTTTTTTCTCAAATTGACGGCTATGTTGTTCCAGAAATGGAGATAAGAGCCCTCCTATTCTTTTTCTCTGTGCACCATTTTACTCTACTTTTACGACTTTGCGACTCTCTGTGGAAGTGCCAACATTGTCTTGACTCATCTATTTTTAACTTTGTCCAAGTCACCTCAAGTCTTAGGGGGTTATTTAGCTGCTACTGCTGGTGGGACAGGTTGTCACTAGTCCTGGTGACCGGTACCATTTCTACTAGCTCTGCTCCTGCTCAGTGGGCCTGGCCCCAGCTGTGGCTCTGACTTTGCTCCTCAAGTACAGCATTCCTGATTTTTGCTTTGATTTTTAGTATTCTGTGACAGTCTTCATATCCCTGAAACGTCTTTCCTCCTTACTTGATTGTTTCTGCTTTTCTTTCTTTTTTTTCAGGGCAGCAACCACAACATGCTATGTTTGCAACACAGAAGACTAAATCCCATCCTCAGAAAACCTGCCATGTAATATTATTCCTATATCCAATTCTTCTTTTACTGCTCTAAATAGATGTATTCATATCTCTCTCTTTCCCACTTCTGTTTCAGTGCATAACACACGTTGCGGCTTCTGTGGCTGTATTTCAAAGATGATATACCAAAAATAAATGGAATATACTCCTCAGATTAATAAAACATATATTAAAGAACTGTATAAAATTTCCATTCTTTCCCATCCTACTGGGTTATGCTAACTATAGCCAATATTTTCAGTTTAGTTGACTTACAGTGACTCCTGAATTTATATTTAATCATCTAAATAAACTGTGTATCATGGAGGAGCTCAGTGTTTACAGTTGTGTGGGTATCTAGAACATCCTCAGATCAACCTTTAGCAGGGTTTTTTTTTTTGACAAGGTTTGAATGCGAGACTAGGCATTTTCAACTGCAGCTGTCCAAAATCCATGAGTCATCAAAATTTAGAGACTAGCTTGAGAATTATGAGATTAAAAACAACTTGAACAAAACCTAGGTCTGGTTTTCCATGATTTAGGGGATTTTTTTTTGCTGATGTTACAGTCTTTAAAGTTATATTTTCAAGATTCTTTTCTTCACAACCAGGAGAGATAGCAATTGCCTCTATTGCCAAGATCTTGACAGTGTCACGTGGATTTGAGAACTGTGGCTTTTATTATTTTGTCGTGCTTGTTTGCAACATTTAAGGCTCCTCCCAGAGCTAGTAACAAGGGATTGAACTTTAACAATTTTAGCATCTGCATCTGATTACGTCTTTGTAGGTCTTCTTATGGCCCTGATCTTTGAAATAGCTCCATATTAAGTAGAACTGGGTCTGATGAAATAAGGCTCTAGGTCTAATCCTACTTATACAACACAGGCCTTGTGTTTCGCAAAAGCAATGTCTCAGAAATATGAGAGGGGACACTCTTAGCTCATAAATTAGGTTCTTGGCTATAAGATTTCATCGTTATCTTACTAGGTGAAAGTTATTTGGAGTCACAAAGGAGTACTTTCATTAGTGCAGAATTTGGTTCTCTCCTGTTTCCTGGTGGGATTATAATTTTTTTAATTTATTTTTTGGTATATGTAGCACTCTGTAGCTATGGTACACAGTTTCAGCTGTTAAATCTGTGCAGATCAACATGGACTAAAAGTTTGTCTTCCTCAGCACTTGAAACACCTTAGTGTGTAGTGTCATATTCAGAGAAAGAAGCTGCTGAAACTCTAAGCTGCTTTGCATTTATTTTGCATTAAGACATTACTTCATTCCTGGTCATGTAAATTCAGGAGCTTTCTGAATAGCATAAGTAGTTTAGATGCTTATGTTTTAGAAAGGATATTTCCTTTAAAGAGAAATTCCAAAGCAACCTCTCAGGAAATCTCAGGTACTACTTCCTTCCCTTTAAGCTATGCTATCTCCCCTACCCACAACTCTCTGTCTCCCCACACTGTTTCTAGGAATTTTTTGCAAAGGTTGCAAAATACAGGATTTCAACCTGCATCATTGAAATCAATATGAATTGTCATCAGTGGCTTTTATGAAGATTTACGTTTTACCAGTAAAGCCGGTTTAGCCACTCCTGTTTCTCCATTTCTCTTTCCACATAATTTGCTATTTCCCAGAAAAAAAAAAGTAGGTAAAATCTATGTACTTATTTATTTATATTTTACGTACCTACCAGTTTCTTGTAACTTATTAATCTCTGTTTATCTCTTTATTTATACATTTGTAACCTGGATTAGCTGGCTGATCTAAGTGAGCACGTAACCTAGCAAACTGAAAGGGCAGCAAAAAGAGGGTGATTAACAGCTGGAAGTAGATACTCTTTAACTTGGTACTGCTGCTGAAAGAGCAATGATGCACCTACAACTTCAGTGTATGTTTCCATCTATATTTTATTTGATTGGGAAGGAGACTAAAGATGTTGCCAGTCCCAGTTTTCCCATCAGCTCCCGCTCTTGAGTTGCAATTTATCCCTTTCTGATGTGTGCCAATAAAACTATAAGACTGAGCTGTAAAATAGTCAAGGAAATGAGAGAACCTGGCGGGTTTGGAGGCTAATTTTTAATGATGGGTTTACAGTGCAGCCTCCCAGACAGTCGTATCAGCACAATTCAGGATGACAGTGAACTGTGGCATGAGGGACATGAGAGCATACAGGAGAGAATCTTACATGGTAGCTTAACAGCCAAAGAAAACGTACCCCAAACCACATCCTGTCTCCTGACCAAGGTGCATTTGCAGCAGTTGTCCTTACTTTTAAGGGATGACATTCACAGGTATTAAAAGGTATCTCTTTCTGTAAAGCAGTTAATTAAACTAGTCGTATTTAACTTGTTACATAAAATAGCTAACCCATAATTTAAAGTTCTAATTGCACATTAAATGCACCCCTTTGTAGGAGAAGCAATAAAACATACTTCAGTGGCACGACTCAGTATTGCTAATTTTTCACAAGTGACGGGGAATTTTAGATGCAGAAGTCCCATTGATTTTCAATGGAATTTAGACCCGTAAGTCATGTAGGCTCTTTCAAAAAATTTTTACCCTTAGTGATTTTCTTTGGGAGACTTAAAAAGCCCACACGCCACCAGAAGTTGTGTAAAGAGAATGTTTACTGTGTTGGGTGCTTAGTTATACCAATTTAGCATTAGAAGTCTTCCTGTGTCTCTGTGTGTGTGTGGCTTTACCACACATAAATTATCTAGCTTTCCTTTTTCCTCCTACATGTGGAAAAATATACAGACATTCAAAAGACAAGCGAATCATCTGAAACATGAACCCATGTCTTTTATTCCCGTTTTAGATTTAGATTGGAAGACAGCTCCAGAACCAGTCCTGCTAAAAGAACTGCTTTATATAAAGCAAAAGAAAAGCAAAGTAAAAACTATTGAGTTGTAAAAGCAGTGGAGCTGCAACTCTTTAGCATTCAGGCAACTGTCTCGAGAAGGGAAGCAGATTATGTGGTATCATATTGCAAAAGGGCTGTTCAACCCTGTTGCGCTTACTCAGAGCTACATATTTACTTTTGTCACCGTATAGCAGCGATTGCATTATATCCTTCCTGCCAGGACACGAGGAAAAACAGAAGGTTAAGTCTAAACGGGGGAGGGGAAAACAAGGAGGGAGAAGCAGCAGGAAAGAGGCTAAAAAGTGAGAAAAGAAGAGCTGAAGAGAAAAGGTCCTTACCAAGGCAGGAAAAGATCCTAAAGAAACACAGAGAAACAGGAGAACAGGCACTGCACATATGGGTTTACTAATGTAATTGTATTTCATCCCTGATATAACTGAAATAAAGATAGTTTAGTCATAAGAAAATAGACGTATTTTATGAAGTGTACATAAAAGTGGGAGGCACAGAGTCTGGCACCAGTGTAGCCTAAAGGAATTTCCATGATTTGTGCCATGAATGCTGAATGGAAGGCTTGTAAAAAGCACCTTTCTCCTAAGGATAGCTTGGTGGAATTTGTAAATATAGCTGAAAAAATAACAACAAACCAATACCGAAGTAAAATAGTACAAAGTGATAAAAATATCAAAGGCCTTTTCTCCACACAGAAAAATCTGCAAACAAATACATTTACATTAGGGAGGCTCAAGCAATCCAGAGGTCACTTGTACTGATGGGTTTGGGGGATGGGGGAGTGTCTCAAGATGGTAGTGAGTAAAAGAAATGGCAGAAGGCAATGGGTTCTGGTTTCATAGCTCAGGGTTTCCCAAAATCAAGAGTTCGGGGGGGGGGGGTAAGGGGTGGTGGTAATGGGGGAACAGGCCTGACAGGAGGCATTCAAAGTGAGTCTCTTACCACCGCCGACCACTTTTGCCAGGCAGGTCGTCGTATCTTCCTAATAATTTCAGTGCCCATGGGATCAAGAAACGTCATCAGGCTTGACAACCAGACCTGTTGCATTTCACTCATTTTATGTAGGGTTCAATCATTTGCATCTTAATATCTCCTGGCCATTGTCTTCTTTCTGAGGTGATTTTACAGTGCTGTGTCTCAACTTCTCCCCGGGTTCTAGCAAAATAATTTGGCCTCACTGGCAGGAGAGGCTATAGCCCTGCAGCTAGCACAGTTCCATGTGTGGCAGGGGTCTAGCCAAAGGTACCTGGCCCTGCTTCCATCTTCCTGTGAGCCCAGCCATTGTTGAGCCCAGCACACAGCCGGGCTGGCCAGGGCTGTACCCTACCTCCTCGCACAATCCCATGGGCCAGCCTTCTCACCTCCCCTGTCGTGTGAGCTCATGCCAGAGTTCTGCACAGTATAAAAACTATTTTCCTTTTGCTGGAGAAAGAGCTAGAAGGAATATTCAATTCATCAACAGAATGTCTTGGCTTGAGTAGAAGTGGCATTTTTCTCCAAAATGCATTAGCTAACCCATTTTAACTACTATATTATATATTCTGGAGAAGGCTGAGCAAGTAAGGTTTTAATATGTGTTAGGAAGTATACATGAGCCCTAGGAGTCAGCCAACTAAACTATATTAAAGTACAATTTGTCCTGTCAATAACAGGAGCCTAAAACCTATTAGCTAACACACTTGAGAAAAGAGAAAGAAAACAAAACTCCCTTTATTCCCATCTATCAGTGTTTCTAGCACCGACGGAGCTCTGTGGATCTCAAGATGCTCTTAACATGGAAAACAGTGAGAGGCAGCCAAATGGGTACGTTAAATTACAACTATCTCTAAAAATATTGGTTTATAACAGCAGAGAAATATTTTGTGTCTGGCTTTTCCAATTCACTATATGAAAGAATTAGGAATCTCTGCTAAGTAGATGGAACATACTTTAAAAAAAAATAAAAGTACGAACCTCGACTCTTGCTAGACCTTGATGTGAAGTGTCTGTCTATAATAATTCAGAGGGTACTGTGCTGATGAGAAGGAGAGAGACAGTGTGGTACTGCCTTGGCACTGTGAAAATAAGAGCAACTTCACTGAACACAGCCAGATCTAGTCTGGGGCAGCAGAGAAGAACAGCATCCTGGAGCTGTAGTGTTATTATCAGTTGGGTAACCAGATTTTCCACTGTCTCTGCAAGTTAAATACTAACTGGAGAAAGAAACTCTCCCTGTCTCTGTTATGCTTTCACATGCTGTAGTGGTAGCATATTTGATGAACATTGCACAGGTGTGGATGGCTCTATGAGAGGCACAACAGTCCCTGGGAAAGATAGTGTTATTAGCTCTAGTCCTCTGAACTGATGTTCTTCCGCATCAGATTACTGTTTTCCATCACACTGGGACAGCACCTACTATTCACCAGTGTAAGCCTTGGTCCATATATTTATATACCACAATAAGCATGCACAATGTTTGAGCAATTAAGAATCTTACAGCATAACCCAGGCTTAACATAGAAAAGGGTCACAATAAACAATGGGAGGAAAGAGGAAGAACGAAGGGAAGAATGAGAAACCATGATGAACTTATTCTATACACATCAACCTTTACTTCCTTTTATTATAAGTGCTTTATTTAAACAAAGATCAAGTACTTAAAGTTTTCTGAATGCTAACTTTGCCAATAGAGCACCAGCAGATTAAGCAATTGTCTGAAGGCTGGATGTGCAAAACAACGACAATGTTTTCACTGAGAAAGTCTACCTAATCCCTGGCTTGTAATTGTCACCTGTAATAAAGTCACTTTGCTTGCCCCTCCTAAGCAGCAAACAAGCAGATATTAATTTCTTTGGCCTCATTCTTCTGTGTTCTGCATCTCAGGTGCTTCTTTTTAACTGGGTAAAACCCTACCACGTGCACCACGTTTGTATTGGCATAAAACGATAGCAAAAATAGTGTGTTGTAGTGAGCAGCTGCGTTAATGCAGCTTAAAGACAGCAAATCCCTGCTCTCTTCTTTATGTTTATGTCTGTGGCTGAAGCACAGCAAGTGAACAGAGAACCTCAGGCAGAAGCAGGTGAGAGAAAAGGTACAGGTAGTGCTGCTGGCAGGAGATCCCAAATAGAAGGTTAGCTAAAAAGCCAAGGAGGCAAAGAAAAGATGGACATAGCACAGGGTCCAAATCTATAGTTAAGGGCAGGCACAAAAGGAGAAGGTCATGGAAAAATCACACTAGGCAGAAAGTGTTGGAAATCATTTATAAGGTATAGACAAAGACCCTGTACGGAGGTTCCCAGACCCAAATCCTTTGCTTTCATGGCCAGCTGCCGTGACCAGACTGACAAAAAGTGGCCCTTTAAGAATGAATAGTGTTATCAAGACCCTACACGTAATCCCAGCATTGCAAGTGGGGGAGGGCCTGCAGGTCCTTCACTGTTGCTTCCTCCTCCTCTGTCCCTGATTGATCAGAATTAACATATGCTGCACTGCACATCAGGCTGGAAAGCTCACATATCACTAAAACATAACATTTTTCCGGGAATTTATCTCAAGTGTGGAAAATGTTAAGAAAAATACTGCAGCATGGAACTACAGCAAAGCAAAGAACAGGGAAAAGATGGGTGATGAAGAGGAAAATGGCAAACACGCTGTACCTGGCCATCAGAGACGTAAGAAGTGGCAGGTACTTTGTCCTTGTGACTGCAGCTGCATTTGCATCTGCTTTTCCTATTGACTGTGATGCCGGAAACCATAAATGATTTTGATGTCATTTTTCTTCTCACTCAGTGCTTAGGCTTGAAACCCAGTTCTCTGAGGCCATGGTGTATTTTCTTCATATTTGCTTCATGGGCAGAGGTTTGGCCCTTATGAATCATGTTGGATATATGAAACAGTTGGCCAATAAATGGAGTGAGACTCCCTGTCTAAACATCCCTGGTACGTGCTTTTGCCTTGTCTCATTGTCCTTTACTTGATGCAGTTTCACCACCTGCATAGTTAATAACTGTACCCATGGATCTATTAATTTATTATTTCTATAGTGACTTGGTAAAGGCATAGATTCCATCAATTTACCCAGGTCCCCTCTATACTCTGGAAAGCAGGGTTTCCAAGGAGGATTAATCCTGAAGAAATAAAAATGAGGGTTACTATTATCAGCGTACTGATGACTGTACACAGTAATTACCATGGCAGAAATGTCCTAGGTAGCCACAGAGTTAGCATCACCTCAGCAGTCAGCCATGTCCACTCTGGTAAGCTATGACTTCCCTGGGTCCCTTGTGCATTTACCTCCCAGTCAGCCCTCCACCACAAGGCCCCGATCTCCGTTACGTCAATCAGAGAATCACTGGGCTCAGCCTGGCCCTTGTCACATCTGATGTACACAGTGCTTGCCCAGCAATAATAATGAGAGAGGCTTTTTCCACACCTGAGCTGGCTCTGTATGAAGAGAAAGACTTGTAGTTTCTTTGGCAGGAATCCTGGCAACTTGTCTCCTTCTGTGTTGCAGGTTGCTACATACATTATATCCTCCCTGGTGTAGGCAGTTACCTGCATACTGGTTTTGTTCTCTTCATCTGATTACCACCAAGCAGCTCATTCACTACCAGCAAAAAATATAGTCTTATACTAATTGACTCTTTTTTTGGAGAATATAAAGTATGTTGCTTAGCCAGCCTTTCTTAAAATTTTGAAATAAATCTTTTTACATAATCAATTTAAAAAAGTAGCTCTCATTGTATTGTGTTAGCAAAGTGAGGACTGTCTGATAACATTTGATAAAGATATTAAAAGAAAGAAAACAATATTTCTCCTGTTCAAAAATATTTTCAAATAACGTGTCTGGTGTGAATGTAAGACATTTGCCAATCTATGAAAAAAGAAGCTAGACTCAGTCATCATCCATTACTGAAACTTTTGGCAAGTTATACAGCTCTAAGTGTTTTACAAAGCATTATCTTTGCTAGTTTGCTTTTGACTGCAAGAAAAAGCTCTCACTTCCTCTGGCATCTGCTATAATTAAAAAAAAAAGACATCAACAGCTTGTCAGATAATGTTGACTTTGGTGGACTTTTTGGTGTTTCTAGATGAGCTGAATGACTCATGTTGAGACCTGGATTATGTCCATGTTTGAGTTCAATCTGGAAGACAAATCAAGGATATCATTTGAATTTGATTTTTAAAAATCTTGCCAGCCAGCTCTTTAGGACTTTAGTATTTAGTGTCCATATCTAATATTGGGAGGATACAGAACCTTAAATCTGTGTCTGTCACAAGATAATTTGTTCTCGTGACAGCCAATACTGCATGAAAATGGACAAGATAATTACCAAGAATTGCAAACTTAGCTGTCACCAAGGTACCCTTAATGCAGCTGAGAAGGGATGGAAGAGAAATAGCTTAAGTTATGTTCCCTTAGCCTTTGCGTTCTCATGTTGTGCAGGGGCATTTTTCATCCCTGCATAATTTAAAGCAGCCTCTAGAATTCACATTCTCTTCCTTTGAGTCAGGAGTAGAGAGGAAAGGGCTTGTAACTCTTCAGGGGCAAAATGTCCTCTGGCTGAACAATCTTAAGACTCCTTAAAATACATTTGTGCCAGACACTACAAATGCCTACAAAGGGAAGCCTGGGCAATGTGTTTTACTGCACACGCTAAGCTAGGAGAAACACAGTTATGTAGAAAATTTTTGTAATTATCTCATGACTATTGTAAATAGTCATCAGCCTTCACCACCTTGGCCTGACTTGGTCAAAATGCTACAAAACCCCATCTATGCCTAGGAGGGTCTGCTGCGTTTGCGACTGGAGGGCGGACAGGAGGATGAAGCTGGTGACCTTCCTGCAGCTAGTGAAGCATAATTCTCATTCCCAGGACAAGGAGAAGGCGGAAAGACCTATATGACCAGTTTAGAAGAACTGGTTGTTCACTGCTCTCCTAGAGCCAGAGGATGGGTCTGGGTTGAGTGTGAGTACAACGACATATACAGTTCACAAAATGTTTCCTGCTAGTTTCTCACTCAGTCTTATCCTGAGAATGTGGAAAATACATAGTTTAGGCTGAGACTGAGAAGAGGCAGGGTTCTCTTTGGCCTCATTGCACTTCAGTCCTCAGAATGAGACTTGAAGCCTGCCTAATAGGTAACAGGGAAATAAGTTGAAGTTCATGAAGTGTTTGGCCTGAATCGTTCATTTTTCATATGGTAAATGTACAACTTGGGGCCACCGTCTCACTGTTGGCAATCTTTCATCCCAAGTTCTGAATTAGCTGGATCAATATAGGTAAAATATTTTCAATGTGTGAAAGATAGCTTCAAAAGTCTTGGGTTTGGAGACTCTGGGAACTGGCAGAAAAGTACAAATTTTTAACCTGAGTTAAAATTTTGTGAGTCTGTAGTAGGGCTCCCATCTCTCCGGATGTTCAGTGCTGGTTGAGTCCTCCTGCTGCAAGTCTGCAGCTGCTTTCTGTGCAGGAGCTGCTGTCGTTGCTGTCACATCCTCCCTGTGAACATAGCACCTCAGAAGAATTATGGGCAATAAGGAAGTTTCTCATCATATAGTACAAGTATAGTTATTTAGCTATAAAGCTGCATTATTTGAGGTGAAAGAATTAGGCATAATAAAAGCTCTTTTTTTTACTTTTATTTTTAATCCACAGAGTTTGTCTGGAGGGTTGGTAGCTGGACTGGCATTTAGCACAGTTAACAGAAGTAAGTGTGAGTGATTTTTCTTCCATAATACAGATGTATATGAGTTTTGTAGATGCCTCTTTTGCAAGTGGCATTATCTATTCCTTGCAATATCCTCCCTTAAAGAGAAAGTGTTATCCTCCAGGCTGCAGGTAGGTTGAATTTATCTTCTGATAAGAAAATGACAGAATCACTTTTCTTCTAGCAAATTCTATGGACAAAGTGAACCAAAGTCTTGTCCTTCCATGAGAAAAAAATAGGTTTACAGTATTTCTACTGTCCTTGGTTTTATAAAATGCCATATGCCTCCAGTCACCATAGGTCTTATTAGAATGAGGATAAAATCAAACCCAGAACTTAGTATATTAAGCTGGTTTCTTATTAGGGAGTTTCATTTCCAATAAATCCTTTGGGTTTGTTTGGTTTGGGTCTTTTTGTAACTCACCAGTACAGTCACAAACATTAGAAGTGGTAAACCTAGTTAAAGAAGTTAAATAATTTTTACAATTTTTTTTACAAAAATCCTGCATAACTTCATATTTTTAACTTCCATTCTGTTTTCCAGACACAACAAGTAAAATCCTGGCCTTGAGTTGATTGCGAAATTGACCTATCAGCCGGAGGTTGTAATGCTGTTTTATATCCTGCTTGATCCAATTCATCACCCTTTACTGCTAGAGACAAATGGTGGCTACTGGTTAAGACACACAACAGGAGCATCTAGATTTAGTTCTCTGCTTTGCCGTAGTCCAGAGAAAGCCACTTGGTTCAAAAGCCTTTGAGGGATTTCACTCCTCTTTTGGTACCTCCAACCTCCATTGATTTCCAAAACATGTCAGACACCTCAGAGGATTTCAACCTTGAGTTTTTAGCAGCAGTTCACCTCCTCTGAGAAGAAGGATGATAACTTCTCCCTCTCTCACAATAAGAAAAGGAACTCATTAATGTGTGGAACACTTGGAGATCACAGTGATGGGCTTATGGTCATTGCTCTTCAGTTACAAAATTAGACAGAAAATGGTACAAGTAAATAAGTTTTTTTCCCTGTGCAAAAAGTTGCGGAAATATAGATGCAATCTTAAAGATCTTTTTCCATGGGTTTGGAAAGACTCCATAACAGTATTTTAGTATTAAGTATTGCTTTAGCATCCATGCAAAAGAAATTCCCTTATCTGCAACAACTTTTGTGCATCTTAAAGGTCTTTTCCAACCTAAATGATTCTATTTTTCGATGATTTTGACTGCCCTAGAGGTAGCTACATTTCAGTAATGCTGAGTAGGCAGTACGGGAGGACCCCTCTGAGTTTGTCAGCAAACCATTGTGCAAACACACAGCATCGTAGCACATAGGGTAGGTGTCTTCTATTTAAGACATGCAGTTAATTGCCTCATCCACTACTGGACTCTACCAGCAATGAGTATTTTCCATTCCTTTAGGTAAAAGCATAGAGCAGGAATTCAAGCCGTAACCCAGCTCTTGTGGACATTGCTCTAAGAATAACGCAATACATCCTCTACCATGTTGCTGCTGCCATGCAGGATCAGACATCACACAGAGTTCATTAGTCAGTTTAAAGACAAATCTTCTAACCTGAATTGTGGTTTAAAATAATCCCCCAGTGTTCTGGGCTTTAGAGAGAGAGCAGTAAAGACTGTATCATTTTCAAAAGAGTTTCACAGAAACATAGTGGTATACACAGAAAACTCTGCAGGTACATATTTTCTAGTGTTTTAATGCTGCATGCCTTTCAAATAGTCTCTTCATTGAAAAACTATTATAAATGTGGTATTGGAAAGTAAAATTATATTACTGCTGCTCTTTGGTATAACAACAAAAAAGAAAATTTTCTCATAATAGTTATTTGCTGATGACTAATTGCATGCTGCTGTTTGCTAACTGTCCTTCTACCTGTGCATACATATTTGACACTACAGTAAGATATAATGATCACATACATTTCTTCAATGCTGCTTTGATAGAGATAGTAGTCCTGAGCCCTGTGGGTCGCATTTGGAATAGCTATTTTGAAAAGGAAATCTAATTCAGACTTTCTATGGTGACACATTGCACAAGTTGGATGTCAAGACTACAATTATTCCCTGTCAATAAGTTTTCAATTTGTAAAACTGATGAAGATACATAAGGGAAAGAAACGGAACAATGATTGCATGGTGCAATTTACTGTAAACAGTAGAATGACTTTTTTATGTGCAGCTTCCCATGGGACATGAGTATAGGCATGGAACCTCTTGGTTATACAGAAGAAAAAAGTAGGGACAGAGGGATGCTAGTTACTAGTTCGCAGAGCAGCCATTAAGATAAAAGCAGATGGGGACCTGGCTCAGAGTATTGGTTATTACCATTGGCACCTTTTCTTTCCAGGTTCCTGATTCGAATCAAGTTCAGGTTGTTAGCTACTGAAAAACATGATGGTAGCATCCAGAATATTTTCAGTGGCCTTTAAAAAAAAGGACTGCTGGTTGTAATCCAGTTTCTTGTAGTACCAGAACCACCTGAAGTGGTGCCTCAGGGTTATGCAAACAAAGACACCAAGCTTTGTAGACAGAGAATAAAATTCCCATCCAGAATAAATCCTGATCTCCCACCTACAACCAGCTGAAGGCATGAGGCAGAGACTTTGCTGTACCTGTTTTGTGGCCAGACAGGAATGTGTTTTCAGTTATTACCCTTCAACATCTTTTTACTGACAGATCTTTATGGCTTTAAATTGGAAGCAAGAAGAATTAGATTGGACATTAGGAAGAAATTCTTCACAATGAGGGTGGTGAGGCACTGGCACAGGTTGCCCAGAGAAGCTGTGTATGCCTCCTCCCTGGAAGTGTTCAAGGCCAGGCTGGATGGGGCCTTGAGTAGCCTGGTCTGGTTGGAGGTGTCCCTGCCCATAGCAAGGGGGTTGGAACTGGATGATCTTTAAGGTCACTTCCAACCCAAAACACTCTATCATTCTATCATCTTCTACTACAGCATCTTCTGATGAAGATGCATAGTTTCCTCCCTTCCTAATGTAAAAGCTGTTTCCTGAGCACTGATATGTCCTTCCCCTTTCCTCTAATTTCTTCCCAGCCTTTCACAACTTTTTTCCGCTATTGTCCTGATTTATTGAGACATGGTTTAATTGATGATATAGATAGAGAGTACGAATCAACATCTTTGCTTCTGTCATTAAAACAATCTAGATATTTGCTTTGTGCACTGTGCTTTTTTGTTTTGTTTCACCTTGCCAGCTTTTTGCTATCTGAACCTAGAGCTTTCAGTTTCCATCAGTAAGAGTGTAGGCAGAGATGATGATGCTGGCAGTGCTGCAGTGTCTGCAAACCAGCTGGGTACAGGGCCTCACTGGGGTAGGCACCCTACACAACCCCACTAGGAGCTGGTCCCTGTGCTCGCTCAAGTGGCAAGCCTAAAACGTGGGGAAGGGAGGGAAATGCTTGTATCTGCATAAAAAAACCCGACAGGAACAAAGTGCTCTATCTGACCATTTCAGTAGTTTATTTTAAGTTATACTGGCCTTGTATCTGTTGAAATTCCTTACATGATTCTTCTTCCAAGGTTAGCACATTTTGAGATTCCTTTTTTTGCTTCCCCAGGGCTTCGGAATAAAGCAAGTACACTCACCTCACACCAGGCTGGGGGCTCAAGCCTGATAGTGGTAAAAGTATCATGATCTCACCTCAAAGATCATCGTGCTGAGTAAGTCAAGGAAAGCACTCAAAATACCTGAAGAATAGATTGCAATTGTTATCCTGTTTAAGAGAGATGATTTTTCGTTTCCTAAGTCACTCTGTGTTTTGAAGTGGTCCATTGTAAAAGCAGAGCGAAGGTAAAACTTTTCTGTGTCTTCTGAGTGGTGAGTCTATCTGCCAAAATGCAGACTAACTGGAAAAGCTGCAAAAACTCGTTTACCCCCCTTTTTTATTTTAAACATAAATTTTCAGTTTTAAAGTTGAAGAAAAAGTAGGTTTAATGTATCATTATCTCTCTCTCCCAGCTCTCCCCACTATCCACACTTTTAAAACATACTATAAAGTCATCCAAGAATTCAGTAGTGATTTAAAATCTTATGATAGCCACTAATAATTAAGAATATCAATTCTGATACTATTGAGGAAATTCATCTATTTATTTCAATAAACGGACAGAGTAGGAAGAAGCTGAATAATACATAAAGTAAACAAAAAGTCAAGTCTTCTTAGGGGAACAGACATCAAGTTTCATTTCCCAAGGACATCATATTTGTAAAATTAGTATCTCACAGATATTTTGAAATGTCTTCAAACTGGGAAACTAATAAAAGAAATTCTTTTTTTCATAATTTTTTGTAGAGTTAATATTTCTGGAAATGAATTATTCAACATTTCTTTAATGCTTGAAAAGATAAAGAATATCATTTTAGCTTTGCGCGTATGGGACAGCAGAATATATACTACTGTGGAAATTAAAATTTACCTGCTTTCGTACTGCTTTCAGAATCGGAGCAATACCTGCACATTGGATAAAAAAACATTCAGGTATGCATTTTGATATGCAGAGGTTGCTAATTCACATTATAGGAAATATTATATCATTATGCAGGATACCACATAAAAGAGTAGGCTTTCTACAGCATTTTAAAGCTGACTGTGACATGTTAACAGTGAACTCATATAGAACTTTATATGAAATCATGTTTTTTTCCAGACATTGGTTAAAATACTAGGGAAAGGGTTTAGATTTTCATTGCTTTCTTTAGCTTTTTACAGTAATTTTATGCAGGAGACATTTTCTGAGACCTTATTTTTTAAATTTATCTTGTGTTTTAATGTTGATGCTAAAGATAAAATTAAGCTAAAAATAGTTGCTTTGTCTCTAATTATGATTTCTTTGGACAGTATGATGCTACACATTTACTACTGATGTACTCTGGATTAAGTATGAAGACTTGGATCTCAAAGAATGCTTGCAGCTGGTAACATGAAATTAATCAGGCAATATACTCTAAAGGACAATGCAAGAAACAGAAAAGTAACGGAATAGTGACTGTGATTTTACTTTGCCAAGATGTTTGCAAACAGTTGCTGTTGGCTTTTACTCTGAATACCTGTGTGGGTATGTTGGAAGCTTTGGATGTTTCTCTAAAAATCAAAGCAAACCGAAGTTTATACTGGTTGTAGTTGGGTTATAGCCTCAGTTTCACTGTGAAAAGCAAATTTCCACGCATTATGCATTATTTCAGTGTAAATATGTATTGGCTCGGGTTAACTTGCATCAACTTTTTCATATATCTAGTCTGAATTTCAAGGTTATAGTGAAGAAACAAATCAAGGTAGTATGAAACATTGTGACATCTCTGACCAAAGGATCTGCTTACCATTGAATCTGAATATGCCCTCATAATATATACAAGTTATAAATCTTTCTGTATGTGTGCAGCAGAGATATAGATAAATACAATGTTTTCTACTTCTTAGAGGTGTGGACTTCACTTGAATGTATATTGAGGTCTCCAGATGAAAGTCACTGCCAACACAGGACAGCAGAAGTCGTCTAATGG
This sequence comes from Dromococcyx pavoninus, assembly GCA_033558185.1. Classification (NCBI taxonomy): domain Eukaryota; kingdom Metazoa; phylum Chordata; class Aves; order Cuculiformes; family Neomorphidae; genus Dromococcyx; species Dromococcyx pavoninus. The sequence goes on along the minus strand of JAUMJL010000016.1, from coordinate 2,524,549 downwards.
AGGGCAAGAAACATAAGTCTGGACTTCTACTATCAGCTGTGCCTCTGATTCACTTTCTGGCCCAAAATTAGCCATTTTGCATCCTCAGATATTTTTCTTAACTGTTAAACGCACATTGCTGATATTTAATTACATGTTCGAGGTACCTTAGGGTCTAAGGGCAGGAGCACTAAGTTTTATTTGAAGTGCAGTGTATGAAATGACATGTAGTTTCCTGAACACTAAAGAATGCTCAGTGAACTCCTGGTAGAACAGAGTTAGCGAGAAAGTCAGGAATAGATGTACTGGTTGAAGCTAAAGCAGAACCAATTTGACAACATGAATACTATTAATTAAGGGGAAATTTAGATTAAAACTGAGGTAGAAACAAGGAAGGAAAGCCATAGAAGGGGCAGGGGCAAGGAACTGAAAAAAAAGGGTGACAGAGATAGGAAATACGGTAAGTCTGGGGAGATGGGAACAGGAAATTAAAAACACATCTCATCCTTGCAAAGTATAATCCTGTGCAGGATAGTGATACTCACACATTATTATTGTAGATTCACTGTTGAAAATAAGGTAGTTCCTTATGGTAAGTACCTGAAAGAAGTGGCAGGTACCTCATCATCTTTCTGATGCTTTGCCATTGCAACGGTGAGATGCAGGTGAGACAAGACAGGTCAGACGCTGATGGGGGGCTAAAGTCCCATTTAAAACAATGAAGGGCAACCAACATGGAAAAGTTCACATTGGCACGGCCTGTTTCTGGGGATCACAAAAGGTTTGAATTATGACTTGCTTAAAAATGGAATAATAAATATGGATTTCACAGTACTTTTTTGGATGGTTTTAAAATTGCCTACTGTTCATGCTACTGGTACAATTAGGCTCAGGTCCCTGCCTATAGGATACAATCTCTGTGGATATCATCAACATTAACTGATTAGAATACAAAAATAAAAATTTTCAGAGTGACCCCAGAATTTTCTCTGGAGTGAAACAATAACGTTATGTTCTGCTACAGCTTGAACCAGATTATTATTTCAGATTTTTTTGGAAGAAAAGACCCTGAGATCTTATTGCAGCCTTTCAATACTTACAGGGAGCTTAGAAGAAAAATGGAGAAAAATCTTTTAGCAGGTCCAAAGGATAATGGTTTTAAACTAAAAAGAGAATTTTAAACTAGGTATTACGAAGAATTTTTTTCACTGAGGGTGGTGAAGCACTGGAACAGGATTCTCAGAGAGGCAGTAGATGTGTCATCCCTGTAAGCATTCAACGCCAGATTAGATGGGGCTCTGGGAAACCTAATCTAGTGGAAGATGTCCCTGCTCACCGTGGGGGGGTGGACAAGATGACTTTCATCGTCCCTTCCAATACAAACCATTCTATGATTATATGATTATTTCTATTTCACCAGATTATAAGGTTTATAGAGCTATCATTAAATAGAAAATTACACGTAATTACATAAACTATCAGGCACAGAATAAGCCATATTTTGTCTTCTAGTAAATACGCAAGCTTCAAACCAATTAGTTATCACCAACAAGGAAAAACATGAAGTTCTCGACAAGGGTACAAAAGGACAGAGAGTTTTAATCTTTTATTTAAAGATCAACTATCATTCTTACTAAAAATATCTTGAAACAATCAGGTGATCTTCAACACTCCAGATGGGTTAAATTTTTCACTGAAAACTTTTACCATTCTGCAGTAATCTGTCATGAGTCTGCTCAATAGGAATATGTGGATGAAAAATGCGTGGTTTATTGGTTCACACATAAAATGTGTAAATAAGGGAGCAGAGAGGAATGTGTGCATTTGTGTTTTTATCAGAGGTCCTTTGTTCCATACAGAAAGTTTATAGTCTTGAATAGGGCATGCAGCCATAGTGAAGTTAAATAAATCTAGGATTAATTTCTGAGAAACCTGATGATTTACTTATTTCCTACCATTGCCTATGTGGGGGGCCAGCTCTGCCTCTTCATCAATTTAAGGAAGATGTTAAGAATAAGTTCATATTTAGTATTTCCAAAAATTTCAGATGGAGAACATCATTGCTGCTCAGGCTTTAGCTGTACACAAGTCACGATTTGGTTTCACATAAATAAGAGTGGTATAAACATATCATCAGTCATCTTTTTTCTCATAGTCTCCCTTTCCTTTCAGTCGTTTTCTATCCTGAAGTCAAACCTCTATGTCCATGAACACCTGCGAAAAACTTTTCTTTTATCATATCTATCTAGTCACTATTTGTTTTCATTGTTTCAGACAAGGTAGAAGTCAGTGATTCTCTCCACATTACTTTTATTGAAAAATCATTAGAATGACATACATTAATTTAAAAGTAAGGAATATGAACTAGGATGCGCTACACTGAGAAATGCTTTTTTTTCAGATCTGAGACAATATTTAAATCTAGATTAGATGCCCAAACATGTATTTTAGGCCTGGGGACCTATGTCTTCTGTTACTGTAATTCAAAGTGATGAGCTTTTCTGAGGCTTAGGCTAATGATATTTGGATGTCCAGCCACTGGTTTAGAAGGTGAGCATTCAGCATCCAGAGTCCAGCTGTGTTAGTAACTCCTGCAAGACAACTTAAGGAGCATTGTGGTTTCTCTTACAGCTTTAGAGGAAAGCTGGTGCATTACACCCTGCAGCAGCCCTTGATGCCAAGTAGACCTTGGAGGGCTGTGTGTCAATAGTAGAGGTTGAATATTACTGTGTTGAGGAAGAAGGTAGTAAGTCTAGTGCAAATGCAGATTTTGAGTAAAATGACTGATTTCTGTTTTAATGAGAGCGTGCCTTCATAGTTAGCAAGAGAGGTTATAAAATCTTGATGCCAAGCTAGCAAATCCAGGTGTCTTTCCCTATGAATGAGGTTCTTAGAAGGAAGCAATCTCTTTATCTACCTAAATATTTCATTCAAAATCATGTGTTCTTAGGGGTGCTTGCTCCCTGCCCACTGCCTGCCTGTTTCTTACTCTTCACATTTGATTTAAGGAAAAGGTGATTAAGTCTCTTAGGTAAAGTAGGAGTTAAGCGCTTAGACACCTGCAGGACCCTATCCTTCAGTCTCCAGACATTCACAGGCACTGGTGAGCACCACTAATGTCCTTCCCTGCTGTGCAAGCTGCAATGTTTGGGAAGGTGGGAGGGATGTTTTCAGGGTGACCTTCTCCCATGGACTTCCTTTTCCTGAAAAGCATCATTGCAGAAGTAGGATTTTCCTTCATGTGAACTTCTGAACTTCTAGTCTCCTTTTAACATTAAAGGACTAGTGTGTTGGTTATCAAAGCATGGGAAAGGAGCATGATTATGAGAGAGGTATCATTATCATTATAGCTTAATAGGATTTGAGATTTGAACTCTTCTAGGTTAATTTGAAAACCCAGCTCAAAAAGCATGGCAGAGAGTGAAAACAGGCTTGTATCTATAGCTGCTTGAAGAAGGTACTAGAAAAAACAGCCAAAAAAATTCTTCCATTTCCTAGCTATGCCTTTCAGCAACCCTTACCAAGGCCTGTTTGCAGTCCCTAGGTCAAATCCTTGGCACTGACAGATAGACCTTCATGGTGTGTATCATGACCGACACCAGAGAGAGGAGGTGGAGAGAGACAGGAAAACCTGTAGTCACTGCCTGAGGCCCCTGTCACTGCAGAAAGAAATCTCTGTATAAATTAGGGCCATAACCTTGGGAAACTTTCGCCTTTGTTGTCTCAAAGGGTTTGGCATTTTGTTAAATATTAGGAAATAAGCACATGCATTTTTTTAATTTCCTAAGAATTCAGTGCATACACTGCAATGATGTGAAAGTGGGAATATTGGCAATTTTTACCTACTAGAATTCCACTTGCACACAGAATAATAGCAAGTCCAGATCCTCTAACATCTGCTCAGGACAGGGTGATGATGTTTTGAATCATGATGGGTACTCAGTCTCTGCCTGCTAACTCACACTAAAATCCGCTTCATCTGAAAAGGTGTCTACATAATGTATTGTGTAATTTCTACCATTTCTTCCTTTCATGTGAGCTAGCATACCAATCATAATGTTGATCCTATTGTATCCTCGGCAAATATGAAATTGGAAGATATAGTTTCCTCCCTCTGAAGTTGTGCAGTCAGCACTCTAGGTCTTAGGGACAAAGTTTCCTTCTACATTTTATAAAACTGCCTTCTATAAAGAGATTAGAGATCATAGCAGCAGATTGCAGATACTGCCACAGTAGAAATAACTATACATAATTATAAATGGGAACTGTACTCAAGGAAGGACTGAAAATTACTACTTTATGATCTAGACTGTATTAATATTTAAAAGTTATGCATTTTTTAATACATACATACACTTTTTTCACTATACAAAGCAAATGCATGGTTCTTCCTCTTTACTGTTCAGTGAATTTTTATAGAAATTATCAAGTGTGAGAGACTTATCAGATCAAGTCTTATGCTTATTTCAAACCAAACCAAACCGAGCTACATGGGGTCAGGGAGTATTCTTCCTATTTTTCCATTCATTCTCTTCCCCTTCAGTGTTATAACAGAGGGAGTCCTTAGGAATATATTTTATAAGTGTGATATTTTCCTAATAGTTAAGTTGGTGGAACTAGTTGAAAAGCATGAAATTCTGCTGCATAAATTATCACGCGGCTTATTTTTGTTTGGCAGTTGAAATTTTAATGTAGTGTTCTGCTGAAAATCTTAGATTCAGTCAAGTTTTAACAAGCTACAGCTAGAAGGAGTTTGCATTATATTTTATGTATTTGTTATTAAAATTCTTGATAAATGTTGCAAAGATTCTACCTGTGAGCCGGCTTTCTCTCTCTAGCTGATACTAAATACTTGCCACCAGAGCCGCATTTTAGGATATTTATTTGTCACATGGTATTATTTCTGCTCTTAGAACAGATGAATGCAACCCTCCTCAGGTTTCTTGTCTGAAGATTCACAAGAAATACATTTCAAAATGAAAGTATTCAGTATGTATGTGCATAAAATTTTCCATCAAGATGTACAAGTACTCTTTTCTTGCATGAATGTTTATGACAAGGGGATGTGAAGACTTTCAACACGATTGAAATGGATACATATTTTAATACTGAGCTAAACTTAATAGAAAAAGTTTGTGTTTTTCACCCAACCCTGTTTTGTTTTAGTCAGCATTTATCCAAGAAAAGCTACTCAGGAGCCTTAGAAAAGCACATAAACAAGGTTCCTGTGACCCTTAGTGGTCTTGGGCCAAGCCACCCAGTCTGAGAAGATAGGAAAGCTGTGGCTGTGGGATGCTGCTCCTCAGAGCATATAACGTTACAGTTTTAGATCTGAAGGGCGAAAAGTTGAATTTTCCTAACTTCTCTCTTGCATGCTTTCCAGAGTCTCAGGATAACAGGATCCCAACTTGCTTGCAAGCCTGGTTGTGGTTGTTCTTTAAAGGTTAAATGAACCCCGATGCATTCCTTGCATGCAATGTTCTCTGCTTTCTTTGATGTGTCAGGTAGTTCTTCAAGAAGTCAGTATGACGGCATCGTAGAGACTCCTCGTGTGCCAACCTGATCCAGGCCCTCTGACCAACTGCTGTTTCAGGAGACGCTCACACATCAGTGGTTTTGAGCACCCAATTGTCCAAAATGAGAGCCAAAAAGTGGCTCAGCGATTCCATGTCTGGATATACACCTGATCCATCTTCTCTGCTGGCCCCTGTGAGCACCATGCTTCTTCAAGCTTTTCTAGAGGTTCTGTGTAATTAATCTCAGTCCACTGTGCTAAATCCTCAGCCAAGATTTTTGGGTGTGGATTACGTTGTTTGGCAAGTAAAATCTGGAGAAAGGGACTACCGAGAAAATAAATGTTCCCGTTGATTCTTCCCTGATCACATAAATGTCCCATGAACTTTAACTATTCTAGGAGCCCAGAGGGAATACGGTCGGTTCTCTTTGTGACTCCAGTCACACTATAGTTTCAATGAAAAATCAACTTATACCAAGGTGGCTGTTCCCAGGATGGACTCCAGGGAGTGCAGACTGGAATCATGGAGGTACCTGCCCATGAGTCATTTCTCCTGCCTGGCGTGCTGGGTGGGTCCCAGGGGGAAGCCTGGCAGACAGAGGAGGGTGAAAAAGCCTGCAGCATCCTTTCATGTGAGGATCTCCTGCTATTCTCTGACCCTTTTCTGTGAATTGTATTAATGCATGAACATGATTAAATCTTCATCTGCAAGTTTTGTATATGTGGTAGCCAGAAAAGAGTTGGCTGTTGAGTTTCAGTTTGATTTGAGGGAGGAGCGGGATCTGAAAGCTATAGATGCTGTTTTAAAGCTTTTGCCCAGTAATGACGATAACCAATGACGTAAGCCATTCCTTAAGACTGATGATTAATTCTAATGAATATGTTGCATGCATATGTTTCACAGCTGTCATTGGGCTTCCACTTTAACTGCTCTTCCCCTTTCCTCACTCCCACCCATGCCTGCAATCTGCAAACTCCTATTCCCTGTAGGTATTTTGGTAAAGAAACAGACAGGTAACGATCCTGGTGTCAGACTGTAAGCCGTGCAACTGTCAGTTCATATTGTGTCTGACAGTCATTGACAGCTTGCTTCTTCAATTTTACTAAGATTAATATTCTTCACATGTTTTATTTATATTTACTGATCTTGCTGCCGTGAATTTTTAAAGAGACATTTTCACAGAAGAAGGCATAAAATTAATCACGTGTCCAAGCATTTGAATGGTTCAGTTTCTGTAAGAGTAACATTGTCACCAGAGTAATGCTATTGAGCTGAAAAGTGTTCACATGAGTAAATGATTGCAAGATTAGCCTTTGTACTCTCTGGTGAAACTCTTGTACTGTTCTGTCCATTTGGTCTGGCTCATCATCTCTCTAGCTGCTTGAATTGAAATAGCACCACACCAGGCTGCTGCAATTTTAAGTAGAATCTGTGACATTATACTTAAGATAGAAGAGATTTAAACACAAAAGATAAAATAGTTGGAAATTTGGAAAAAAAAATTAATTTTTTCACTATTTTTATACAGATAATAGGCTATTTAAGTAATTTATA